>JAMZEH010000020.1:17757500-18402500 GCA_024699665.1 Ostrea denselamellosa
CTATTTCATATTTGACCTTCACCTTTATGTTTACATGACAGCCTTCTTATATTTTCAACATTCCGATGGCAAATTTTATCTCGAGAATTCACTTCTAGTATTCTGGTACATTCAATGCGCCTTGAGAAGATGCTTTGCATATAATCTATCGGCATTGAAAACACTTAACGCAGGACTTATATAAACTTAAACTGTATTTATCAAATATTATCAGTGATGATAGATATACTCTAATTTCTTGAATGTACATGGGTCAGAGAGGGGCCACAGAAAAGATTGAAATCTACTCTACGTAGCAATATATAAGAACATTATTTATTTATTTTTTTTTTTAAAAGAATCCGTTTCTCAAGAACTACAGGGACAGTACTAGTATGCAAGCATCCTCATGTAGTGTTAATTCAAGTTTGTTCACAAAACCCCTGGAATCTGAGCGGGGCCACAAGAGGGTTTAACTTTTTACCCAGGAATATATGGAACAACTTCCCAAGAACAAGATTCAGTTCTGTCACACCATTGCCCCTGGGACTAGGACGTAGGGTTCTGTGTTTTACATTGGAATATGTGAAAAAATTCTTTTGAAAACTCATCTTCACAGGAATCACAATGGTACATTTACAGTGCGTTAAATGATTATTCAAGATTGTTCACATTATATAGTGAAGTCAGAGCGGTGTAACGAAGAATATTTAATCCGCTTGGAAATTGACCCTAGGTTTATTTTTCTACGTTTAATATTTTCTCCGTTGAAAATTGAGACCAACAGTCGTGAAATTTATACCCGGGGTCATTTTTCAACAGCATGGTAACTTTTTTTTTCTAATCTCGGATGACCTCAACACGTTGAAAATTGACCCTGTTGAATACTGACTCCATCTACAGAGATTTGAACTGTTGATGATGATAATAATAATAATAATAATAATAACTACAAGTGCATGTTTGTACGTTTACTGTCAATTTATGATTTTAAACACGTAATAATTTCTTACATATATGTATGTAAATTTATTTATTCTTAAATTGTGTTTATCATATTTATATTTCACTGTACAGTGCTTTAGAGTATTTCTAATATTATATTTATAAATTTTCACATGATGATGATAATAATAATAATAATAATAATAACTACAGGAATGGTGATTTACAGGACACCTTCATCGTCAACTTCTTTCTTCGTCGATTGCGATTTACAGATTAATTACTGAATACATAGCACAAATTTATGGCGGCATATCTTTAAAAAAAAATCAGGTGTTCAATTCGACTTGTCAGATATTTATGTAATCTTGTCCGATATTTGTGTCACCATGACAGATTTTTATGTCACCTTGACAGATTTTTATGTCGACTTGACAGATTTTTTTTGTCGGCTTGTCCGATGACAATCGTTATGACTATGAAATTGGTATCCTGTTATTAAATTGTTGAATTGTGTTAATGTAACTAAGGGGACGACCATTTGATTCTGAAGGGAGGAGGGTGGTGGGTGGACAAATTTTTTGAGTCAGATTATTTATTTCCATTTCTTCTTAGGACAGAATACTTGTACTTATTTCAAGGTGCAAATTATAAAAAAACAAAAACAATTACGGATTCCAGAAGTATAGTGTGTGTGTGTTGGGGGGGGGGGGTGCGACCCAGGCAATGATTGATCACAAAACTCTATTTCGGGGAGGAGGAAGGTCAAGTAAAGGTAAGAGTTTCTTGCTGTAAGAAGACAGGTTATTTATTTTCAAAGAAGTAGGTCCACGAAGGGTCTAAATCGGCCCTGTCACAGAAATTAAAGAAACTGGTGGGATATAAAGTTAAAGTATTACAATTGAAATATCAGAAAGAATTATTCAAAAACAACTTTCCAGAGTCCATTTGAAAAAAAACAACCTGACAGCAAAATACATATTCCAGATATATACACATACATTAGATGTTGTGTTCTCAGCAGTAAATCTATTAATGCGAGTTAACAGGAAGGGACAAAATGCAACGGATCAGACCGGGCTCGAACCCCGTTGCATTTTCTCCCTTCTTGTTACACGAGATCTGGACTGACTGTAGAGATATAAACACGGCAGTTAGATACGATTGCTATTTAATAAAACATCTAAATTATACGTTAATGATTCGACGTGTTTTGCTGTTCCCAGGGAAATGATTTCCCATTCGGCTAACATTTGTTTCCCTTAGTATCACTTTACAGTCAGGCAGACCACCGACCTTCCGCAAGTAAACTGGCAAACTTGCTCACATAACGCCGCGGCCGAGATTCGAACACGCGCCGACAGAGGTGAGAGGCTTTGTGATTTTGAGCCCGATGCTCTAACCACTCGGCCACGGAGGCCCCCTTATGTATGTATGTATGTATGTTTGTGTGTGTGTGTGTGTGTGTGTGTGTGTGTGTGTATGCATGTATGTATGTATTTATGTATGTATGTATGTATGTATGTATATATGTTTGTATGTGTGTATGTATGTATGTATGTATATATGTATGTATGTATGTACGTATGTATGTAATAAATATCAATACGCATAATTAGTAAAAATTACATAAAAAATAATGACCAAAATTTTCATTCACTTGCATACCAAATGACAAGATCAAAGCGGTAATTAGGCTAGTCTACCTGTAGTCTTTGCACAGGTAATTAGTTGGTAAGAATTAAAAATTTATAATGTCGATAATCCTTGTTATGTTGAAAATCAGTTGCATTCTGATAATTAACAAATGTTTGTTCTCAGATACACCAGTGCAGAACTCTAAGATTTTCACCACCTTGATAAACTATCGTACATAAACCAACTTACATGCAGAAAATAATTTGTCGAAACTTCACTTTAATTTTAGCCGTTTCACAGGGCCGATATTAACTCTTTGTGACCTACCTCTTTTCGAGAACAGAATTCTTGTTTTCAAAAACCGACACCCCCTTTCCCTCCCCTCCCTTGGAATCAAATGATTGTCCCTTAATTGATATCAACTTGTCATAACATCAGGCAGGTCGACATACGTGTCCAACAAATCCCGGAAAACATAATTTTTATGGCAAATCGACATAGCTTTCTGACAAGTCAAGACATTTATCTGACAGCATAATTAATGACCAGTAGTCATAAATATCTGACTAGTCGACATAAGTTAACATTTAATTTATTCGTTTGTTTGTTTGTTTGTTTTACGTCCCGTCGAGAAATTTTCACTCATATTGAGACGTCACCAGCTGTAGGTGAAGTACCACAAATTTAGACGTATGTTTAGCGCTCAGGGCCGTAGCAGTGAGGGTTCTTTAACGTGCCAGCGTCTACCGTGACACGGGACCTCCGTTTTTAAGGTCATATCCGAAAGACCCGTGATTCTCACTTCTAAATGCCGAGCGTTTGGCGAAGGAGCAATCACTACCTATTTTTCGTCTTTGGTTTGACGCGGCCATGGCACGAGCGGGGCTCGAACTCACGACCTCCCGGTTACGAAGCGAACGCTCTAACCACTGAGCTACCGCGACCGGTCTTATTCTAATTTATTCGACTTAACAATATGTTTTGTGGACTTGCCACATAAGCTTACGATGAAATGTCAGCTACTGGTCTGGACTTGTCAAAAATTATGTCCGAATTTAGGACTGTAAAAAAGCGAAGTGCTGTTAGCTTCTAGCAAATATAAACAATGCATTTCTGAACTAAATAGTATATCGTGTAACAATGTATACTAATATTCTAATTTGGTCATAATATTTAAAATATTAATATCAAACAAAACATTGCGATTACATTCGTAAAGATCGCTATAAATAAATTACTTGCATATTTTAAGGGTTCTTCGGATAATTCGATACCTTCATCTTTAAAATGGTTCATGTTTGGTGCAGACTGTCTACTTGCAATTGAGCATGTAAACATGTTAATCTAAAGAAAAATATAAATTAACTGTAAATTTTGTTTTGAATAAATCATAGTCGTAAATATCAATTCATTAATATGTCGTTTTATGTTGTTGAATTTAGAACCAGTTTAATGATCAAAATTGGCTCAATTTTCAACGGACTAGGGTCTAAATTCAACACCTTTGATCTCAATATTCAACGTTGAAAAATGACCACCCTGGTCAATTTTCAACCCGGGTCAAAATTCGTCGTTACACCGTCGCCACAAGACGCAGGGTATGATCTGCGACGCTTCAGACCGGCATGCATCATGAATCGCGTTAACACTTCATACGCCGGTGTAACGACGAAAAATGACCCCCGTAGAATAATGACCGGGGGTCATTTTTCTACGTAGAAATTTTACCCCCTGGTCAATATTCTACATAGAGAAATGACCCGTTTTTTTCGTAGAAAATATGGCTTTGGGGTCATTTTTCTCCGTGTGGATTGTAGAAAAATGACCCCGTAGAATAATGACCCTATGTCATTTTTTGATGCAAAAGGCTGGTTTTGGTAAGAATATTCTTGTCAGAAAATAAATAGGGGTAAAATCACGCAGTCTTCTGATATGAAGTGTTTATTTCATGCGTTCTACCCACTATACCTAAAATCAATAAAACAAGATGATTTATCCCAATTAAAGGAAAGCGAATAACAGTTCCATGACTATAGAGCAAGAATACCACGTTCTTAGATTTGTTTTATCAAATTTAATTTATAAAATATATTTCCATACTTGTTATTATTTTTAAAAAATCAAGATCATCCATAAAAAAAAAAGTTCAGTTTCAATAATTGTTATCCTCTTTGATTTTATTTTGGGTAAATTATGTGCAAAATATCCCCCAAAAAGTCTCATTTTTTTTCTTCACAAATTACAAGAAAAGTTTATGTTTCTGAACCACCAAATTTGCATGAAAAACGGGCAATTGTTGAAAAAAATTATATCTCATAAATATCTTCAACATCAGGGGCACAAACTGTGATTAACTTTTCTGAGTATAGTATTTTATTAGAGTAAATTTTCTTTTAGATGTCCCCCCATCCTCTGCTAATACACGTTCTCTTTTTATTGCGTCAAGGTTGATCACTAGGAAGTTCCAGTATTTGGACAGATAATGATTTTTTGTCTTTTTTTCCCCCTGAGATCCCTCTTTTTTATACCTGATTATGTCTTTTGTCGTTTGCTAGTATCACCAAAGCACAAACAAATTGAGACATTTTATATCAAAAGATTTGATGCATATAAAAGAAGTATTTCATATTCAAAAAAAATTACAGAAGTCTATACTCAGTTATATTGCCTTTTTCCTTTTTATTTATATATAATATTTTTTACCAATAGAAAAACCGAATGTCTGCAGCATAAAAAATCTTCCCAGTCTAATATACATAATTTTTTTCCCGAGTATGATTAGCAATATTACAACATTTGATGTTGGGTGTGCACAAATATAAAACATTACTTGTTTTTGAATAACTGATTCAATCGGATGAAACATTTTCTTGGGGGGGGGGGGGGGGGGGCAGGGATACCTAATGCATGTACATAAAATTATTATTGCTAATCCGAGATTTCTTATATCAATGTAAATATGAGCTCACCCGATTTGGGGCTCAGACTAAAGCAATTAAACTTCACATTTTCAATTCACAAATTCCTTTCAAATTCTAGCGTTTTATTTATTTTGGCTATTTTTGATCGTTTACCATCTGCCTTTGTTAGTGATTGTGACAACACAGTCTGATTTCAAAACTTTGCTCCCATGGGGAAAATATTATAGGCTTAAAACATCAATCACTTTGTTTAGGATAAAATGATGCCATCAAATAGGCGGGGTTCTTTGAAGTTTCAAAAACAACAATTCTGTTCGTCATTTTGCGGTTCTTTGAAGTTTCAAAGGCAACAATTCTGTTCGTCATTTTGCTTCACACCATGGACTCGAAAGAATATACGGAAATATCGCTTTTCGTGGAAAAATCATATCACAATGATGTACGAAATAAAGTTGTTGGCTTTATGAAGGAGAATAAACATCTATTGCAAACCATGGAAGCGGATCCAAAATATTTGAAACGTTCGCGGATGGAACATGAAGGTTCCTGGGGTACTGATACAGAAATCCGTACATTCGCTACAATTTGCAATACAACGATCTTTGTTTACTGCAAGCACGGGATGAATGACAAAAACAACGACAATTACGTCTGGCTGCCGTACCTTCCCCTACACGAGGGAAAAAACGAATCCAATTCGAAATGCATTTTTATTATGAATATTGGAAAGCATTACGAACCTGTATTGGATGTAACAGAGGATATTTACAGCAGAACACCTTACATCTACATCAAAAACTTCGTGCCAAAGAAATACCACCAGTATATTTAAAAAGGAATGCTTGAAGCTGCACTGGTAAACAATGAAACCGACTCCAATATTGTCAGAGAATTAGAAAGACCAGAAGACGTATACGTGAAGTTCAAAGATTTTCCCCATCAAGTAAAACGTTTAGAAAAATTAAGCGAGGAAATAGATCCAAATGTGTTCAATTTATTGTGTGAATGGGAGGATTTGGAAGACAAGTTTGTTGCAAAAAAATCGAAATATGATACCCCTTAGTAAACGTTGAAAATACATTAAAGTTAGTGGCAAGTTTCTGTGCTCTTTTTATAGTTGTAGTTGTAATAAATAAATATATAAAAATATATATCAATTTGGAATTCTTTAATGTACTTTAGTTGCTTTGAAATGAAATCAAAGAATTGTGATCTCCGCTTCCGGTGTCAGTGGATGGGAGACCATTATTTATGGCATGTTGTGTCAAATATAAACACCCTATCATATAATTATGTCATTCAAAAGTAATTTCCAGCGATATTTTGGCAGATTAGGTCAAACATGAAGGTCAAGGGGTAAAAAACCATAGCATGCTCGAGAACGTCTTGTTTCAGGAATGCAAATACGAAACCCCTATCTTTTCCCAATCTAGAAATATACAAAAATATACCATTTTTGAAAAGTAGGTCAACCTTCAAGGTCTAGGTCACAGGGTCAGAAAATGTAGTTTTAGAAAGGATTATACATATATAAAATGATAGCCATATCTCTTTCTTTTTTAAAAATCATAGTATATTTGGTAAGATCTTGTAGCAGGTAATATACATGTGAAATACGAAAGCCCTATCTCATTCAAAGGTTACGACAAAGGTTAAAGTTTTTGTGACAAATTTAAACAGACAGACTTGTAGACGAATGAGATTAAATGTCCTCTTGTCCCATTGAGGACACCAATGCCAGGCTCTTTCATGGGATAGATTGGGGGGGGGGCGTTATCAGGGGAAAATGACAGCTAAAAAAATTTATTAGCTCGCACCTCCTCCTTCCCAACCCCGTACACATTGAAAGTCATGTGCAGATAAATATAGAAGTAACATTTTTCTACATTGGTGAATCTCAGCCAATCACAAAGAAATAGGAATTGTTAAATCATATTTTATGGGGCCCATATAAGAAGTGGTGTTAAATTTGCTTCCACGACATTTAAGGATATTTAAAAAAAACAAAACCAGGAGACACAGTTATCTTCACCGACCCTATCCAACCCTGGGATGAACGAATATTGAGTATTACATCTCATTTCATAAGATATTATTGTATAATATAGTGAAAAAGTAGGGGGTCATATTTCTATGGGGGTCATTTTTCAACGTGTGTGGTGTCGTAGAATAAACGGTCTGAAAGGGTTTTCTACAGTCGAAAAATGACCCTACTTGCCGTAGAATAATGACCGGGGGGTCATTTTTCTACGTAGAAATTTGACCCCCCGGTCATTATTCTACGGGGGTCACTTTTCGTCGTTACACCGGCGTGAAGTGGTGCAGTTTATGTATTTTCAAAAATTAAATTTACTTCTACTTTCATTTCTGTAGGAATTCCCAGCTGTTAAAATTGACGTGCTACATCCATCTATATTTATTCGCGTATCGTAGACAACTACAACTGGCTCTTATTACTCATCACAGTATGTACAGGTATCAAAGGCAAACACATTGGACATGTATAAGGAATTTCTTTCAAAATATTTTCAAGTGTGTTCACATCATGACCCCCGGGTCAGCGAGGGCATATGTTTTATGTTGGAAAATGTAACTGTCCGTGTGAGTTAAGTGACGCACACTTTTCTTGTTAGGAGATGCTGAAAGGTATAAAACTAGATAACATGCACAGAATTGTATTAAAGATAATACAGAATGCATAAACACCCATCCTGTCAAATTAGATATGCAGATTTGCCAACTTTTTGCGTTTGTATTGCAACTACTCCCAAATGTATTGATAATTCACAGGTTAGGGCTAAAATGGTTATCTTGAAATCAAGTTTTGTTGAGTCAAACTTTGGTACGACCTATCAAAATTTACGATATGGTGCTCTTAATTACATATGACATGTTCAAAAGTATTCCGATTTTGGCATGCTGATTTTTAGCTCAGCTGGACGAAACTGGAGAGAGAGAGAGAGAGAGAGAGAGAGAGAGAGAGAGAGAGAGAGAGAGAGAGAGAGAGAGCTTACGTTATTTCTGGCAGCGGCTTCAGGCGTGTATTTTTAAAGATTCAACTCTACTTTCAAATTCGGCTCTATAGGACAAACTGGCATGGGAACTACATGGATGTAATTGGTATATTTATCCTGCTTCCGACAAATTTGCAGATATATGACTGGACAAAAACGAATCACATGATGCCCCGAAATTTTCAATACACCGTCTCCGTGCAACGGGTGTATTAGAATCACACGAAGCCCCGAAATGTCAATACACTGTCTACGTACAGGGGCTTATTAGTCTAACAGCTACCGCAGCTCACCTATTAGCTTTCACGGAGGCCCCTTTACACACCTGTAATGAGTCTCTTATGTTACACACCTGTAATGAGTCTCGTATGTTACACACCTGTAATGAGCCTCTTATGTTACATACCTGTAATGAGTCTCTTATGTTACACACCTGTAATGAGTCTCTTATGTTACACACCTGTAATGAGTATCGTATGTTACACACCTGTAATGAGTCTCTTACATAACACACCTGACTCGTGTTCCTCCTGCCCAATATGGATTTCATTGACTCTGTATTATGTTTCAGACTGACTGTAACTAATATAATTACTTTGACCTTTATTTATGACCTAATTTTTCATTGGTTAATGACCATTGGAGCAACTACTCTGTCAATGTCTTACGCAACTCTTTCAAAGTGACAATATACCATACTCTTGCGACGAAAAGAATATATGTAATTGTTGCACCTAAAGAAATTTACGCTAAATTCCGTGGTACAGATGCTTTTTCATGAAATACGTCTGCATTTTCAGAATGAGTGATCAAGTTAGAATTCTGGTGCCCATTTTCCAAACCCTGGATATTGTAAGCAGTATTTGATTTGAGCTTTACTTGGTTGATGTAATTAGAGATGCATGCTATCCACTTTGCTTCTAATGCTGAATTTGGTCTCTATTGTCGTAATTTAATTATACCGCTCCTTTAAAGAAACATACGTTAATATCCTACATAATGAGCATCGGGATCGGTCTTCTTGTGTCCAAAGGCTACTGCTCTGGGATTACTGCAACAAAATGTATGTGCGAAGGACTTCTTTTTTAAAATTTTTCTTTTAGGGTGTAATTTTTTTTTCATTTTTCGTCTTCCCCTTTCCTTTGTAACTTTCTATAGAGTCTTCTCTTTCTTTTGACGTCTGGGTTGTGTGTATGCCTATTACGTGGAACCTCTCGGTGCAATTTCAAAGGGTATGTAAATCTGGAGAAAGGCTTCCATAAAATTCCTCTGCTTGTCGCTTAGTTAAGGATCTGTAAAACTAGACAGAATATAAGCAGACCTTTGTGATTTAAACAAACGATAGGATGCAACATCTCCTGATGAACTATCCTATATATATTATGGTATCCTCCCCTGAGCCCATCACAAGGATCCCAATCATTACGCATTCTGAAATTCTATAGAAAGAATATTCGCATAATTTATTCAAAAATTCGCAAACTTGCGAGCGAATTGTTTACACTCAACACAGTAGCAGATCCAGCGCCATCGCGCGCCCCTTACAAATATGATCCCATTTAAAGTTACTCATGAATGCGTTGCGGTGTAATCAATGCGCGTATGAATATATATATATAACAATAATGCACTACTTATATAGCGCCTTATCTAAATATACTCTAAAGTGCTTTACACTATACTAAATGCAAATCAAAATTATACAGAATACATAAAATACTTGATTATGCCAGATATCAATATCGCACAATGAACAACTGAAACTATGAAAGAAATAATAAAAAAAGAAATTATATATATATATATATATATATATATATATATATATATATATATTAACCGCTGAGAAGTCTAACAGAAATGAAAGTATGATGTAGATATAAGGAATACTGAAAAGTATGAACTGCAACGCTTCACGCCGGTACACTGTTCATGAAGTGTTAAAGCGCTTCACAAAATATGTCGGCGTGAAGCGTCTCAGTCCATAGCTTTATGTACTTTCAAAATTGAAATAATTTTTTTAAAAATCATTTATTATAAGATATAGGAAAAGATTATCGTATACCGTGTAACAGTGTATTTTACGCTACATTTAATTTGGTGTTTTAACCCTCATTATCAGAGTGATTCTTGTATGTGAGCTATATAAACTTTGTGCGATGTTTAAGATACTACATGGTTTTAAGTTTTTTAGTAGACATTTGAGATCTGTTGAAAGCTATTGTTTTTGCAGTATTCATGAAATAAATGTCATTTATTAGCAAAGCATTATTGTTTCTGTAAGCAATGCACATTTTACAAGTCTCGTGCGGCCCATTGGATTAAATAAGCATAAAACAAACGGCATCCTCTGGGATTCTCTCAATCCTATGGTTAAGCTTGGGGTCAAAATGTTTTATGGCTTATTGACCTTTTGCTTGTATAAACATTTTCTATCAAATTCCACGCTTTCTTGGCGGATTAGTAATCGGTGTCTCAACAAAATATGACTCTTTATCTTTCATATCCTCGGAAAGCATGTGTTTATTTTGGTCAAGGATGTAAGGAATGGAATAATTAAGGAACATCTAATAGCTATGCTTGTTTTGTAAATATTTCAGTACATATACTTTCAATACTGTACTAAGTTGTCACTTATGTGATATCAACTCGAAACAATTATTATATCATGGTTAAGATATTGCTCTCGCGATGTAAAAATATTTTTCTTTTAACGAATCTATAATTGATACGTTTTTAACACTCCGCTGCTAGAGAAGTCGTAAATTTTGTAGGAGGCGAATAAGCGAAGTAAAAACAAGACAGAACTTTATGTTAAAGTGTAACATCGACAAACGGCTTCGAACGGCTATGAAAATAAGAAAATATTGATGAAAGATATTAAGGCTTAGTTTGATTTTGTATAAGTATTGGTGTTGTTAGAGCAAAGTGATAGCAGTCGAGGAAGGCACTTGACATTTGTGCGGAGAGGAAGCCGTTTGTGCTTGAAAAACACCGTGGAGCTATTTATGTGTGATTAAAACTAGTTCATACATATTTTCTGATAATTGTAGCAATTTGCTTATCTCTGGAAGCCGTATTGTATCTACATTTGAAGATTATTTTAATAAGCCACCAGGAAGGAATATTTTGTTGAAAGAATACATTCAGAGGTAAGATTTGTAAATTACATGGTAATTTATTTTAGACGAAACTTATTTTGTTTATCAAATGCAATACTGTCCTTCAAGCGCTCGTACTATTTAAATCTCTAACTAAGTGATATATAATCGTTAGAATAAATATAATATTTTGTTAATTTTTTTTCTTAGACATTTTAACATTCAGTTGTGTTTTTCTTGTTTTTGTTTTTGTTTTTTTTTTTTTTTTTTTATATAACTTCGTTATTTTCAAAATAAATGACAAGTTTTCAATTCATACTGACGTCGTCTTTTACACTGTCTTTATCAGTAACAAACAAAGCTACTTGGCAAGTTCATATTAATTAAGGAACATAAATTATATTCTGGTCAAGATTCATAGTCTTAGAAGTACTAGACAGTAGTTTAGTAATGTTGGTTAATTGTATTGCTGGGCTATTTACGGATGAAATTGCTTGAATGAAATCAATTTAACATGCAATATTCAGTAAAATTCAGCAAGTGAGATCAAATTTTATTTTATGACCGAAATGCATAAACGAGGGTCATCCCAAAAATTCCGTACACAGAGCATCATTAAACAGTTACATTTTCTTCTCTGTGCTTTTGTATTCCAATTGCGAATTTCCGCCGTTATACATATAACATTAATGACCCCAGCCCAGTTATTCACTAAATCGTGAGATTTAAAATTTCATGTTAACGTACTGGAATCTGAGAACTTGAAACATCTGTTGGCTATGGAGCATTAAACTAGATTTCTCGAAGTAATTTGTTATCCGAATACGGGAAGAGACCCAAGGCGATTTCTTTACAAGACTGAATGTATTGAAAATTGGTGTTGTTCGTTGATCATTCACTGGGTTTATGAAAAAGTCAAACAAAATATTTTCAATTATGCAAAGAAATGCAAGAATACTAAAACAGTTGTTTTACAACAAAATAGAACGTGTCATGTATGATAGATTAATAATTGATGCCATACCGCCTGAATTCAGAGGAAGGACGGAAACTCTCAAATAACGCAGCGCCATAATTTTATTGTTTGCAGTCAAATAAATAATATTATTGGTATATAGAGCGACAGGTGCGAGTAATGATGGCATGCAATCGAACACAGTCAGCCACACGATGCCCCAAAAGACTCACCGATTTTGCGTTGGGGAAGTCAGCCTGCATTCAGTTAGAGAAATAAATAATTCAAAGCAAGTCGCGGATGACCACTTTATGAAGAGCTTGGCACCATCCATTCAACACTACTGATTGGAAAATCTGACAAATGAAATTATCATTTTAGTGTTTTATGATCTGTAGCAAGGTCTTGAAATATTTCTGGTGTGTTCGGATTATAACATTTTGTAAATAAAATTTAAAACAAGGTAAGTTATATGTTTCATCTGGATACAGTACATTTATAATGGCAGCATTCTTGACATATTTGTGATGCATGCTTTCCATGGTTTTTTTTTTGGTCCCTACGATTTAGCGGAATTTTCAGGTATTTTTTCCACATCTCGCACCTGATCAATTAAGTGTATACGCGTTTATTAATTAACAACTATTAACGTTGAAAACAAAACCACCACTTGTTTTATGGCTTGATGTTACCACGATAAGTACTGCATTATGGAAATTAAATCCATCTAACGCTGTATCCGAGTCATTTAATGCTCACTAACTATTGATTCCCGGGTCAGTAGAAATAATTTGCATAACCCCCCAAGCTCTCTGGGTTGGTTTATACATCGTACAATCTGTAATCGATGTTTATAACACCAAGAAAGACATTTTTAAAAACCCGATTAAAAGTAATGTATTCTGTTTTAGTCGAAACATGCACCTAGTTAGACAACAAAACATGAAATTGTTTTGTCTACATATAAATGGTGTATAAATAAATTACAGATTTTATTGCTCTCCGTGGGAAGTAATTTTCATTACCACCGGTGATTAAAGAATGGAATTAATTAGGATTAGGAAATGAGAATTACTGTGTTCAGACATTGGGGTTCAACGCTTTACACGAGGACACGTTTTACAATGATAACAGCATTATTAGATTTGGGAGTCCGTGTTTAAAATGACATCTAAGGCAGTTAATGTTCGCTCTCCCTGGTCCTCCCGATCAAGATTAGACGCTAAAGTCAGAATATCTATACTGTTCCAAAATCGTGCGGTGTGAAAAATCCAAAATATAACACACTGTCAAGATATACTACCAGCATGTTATTGATTACTTATTTACCGTTTTCAGATAATTTACCGTTTTCAGTTATTGTGCAAATTCTAACTTAGTCTATTTCAATATTTCGAAGCTCGCGGCCACACAGCCCGTGTTCTTTTACTAAAACGTAAAATTGCTGAAAACCATACAATAAAAGTCATCGATGAAATTTGTATTTTGAGAGTAAAACCGAGTAATTCAACATCTATCTGAATATAGCGCCTATTATTTCTTGAAGATAAAATAAAATGAAATCAGACTAGTAGTCTTACCATACTGTATTTGATAAGCAAAACACACACACACACACACACACACACACACACACACACACACACACACACTATATATATATATATATATATATATGAATACTTATTGTATTCTTGTATTGCTGGTCATGAATTAAATATGTAAGTGAAGAAAACTCAAAAATATTACGATGGTAAAGATTTTATCTAAGGGTCAGTCCCCCTCAAATATATCTTCTTTTCATGGAAATTAGATCGTATTTGTAAACGTATTTGTATTTTTTCTCCACTGATACTGTTCTAAATCTAACAGAAAAGAAACTGGTGTAAGTTTTTAATCTTATAAAATTGTCTTGCTCCATACAAGGAATATTGCGTCTGTCGCCGCCTAAACCAAGGTAAGTCTGCGTTCAAGTACTGCTTAAACACCGCCAACAAGTGCGTTCGTACGACTTAGTTTGCCTCATTAAGCGCAACGATGAAGAATATGAAAACAAGCAAGACCAGACATGAATAAATGAATGTTCTATTCTATGTTATAGTTTTGAAATTTTAACATATATGATATCGCATACGATTCTATAAAATTTCGATTTTTTTTTATCTTAAAGTACGTCGATATCCAGAGAGAATACGTTTTTTAACTTGCAAGCGCTTCGATCGCCATTGACAATAACCTCCAACAGACAATAGAATTCGTAAACCGCTTCTCATCTTCTGCGGAAGTATTTGATTTTTGAAAGCCCGCCACGCTTTCCGGATAAAAATGGAATTAATTGAAGCGAGATTATCGAGATGCAAGTGAGTTTACGTTCTCTTTGAACGTTGTGTAATCTAGTTGTGGAGTGTCTGAGTATGTATGAAGTGTAAGCGGATATCATTATGTCAAACTTAAAAAAACCCAGTTTATTTAGCTATTTTTATTAAACATAGCTTGCTTGTTAAAAAGGAGATTTTTGACGACTTAATGGGCTTTTAATATTGCATCATTTACATGCTGTCACATTGTATGGGTTCTTGTTCTACAGCTTGAACAATCAGAACATGGCCTGTATAGTTTTATCACGTAACTCGCTTGAAAAATAATCATGAATGCCGAATACTTCAATAACAAAGGAGGCGATTGGCTAGGTGTTTTGAAAAATTGTTACTGGATATTTAATTGGCCGATTTAAAGATATTTGCTACAATCAAACGTATTCTTAATTAAATATCTATGTTTAATATATACATGAATAATTCGAAGCAAAGATATTTTAACAACTTACCGAAAGAAACTATTAAACCATTAAAAAAATCCACCCCGAATATATGCAGCAAAATTAGTTTTAATTACCTGGTTCTCTGATAATTGTATGAAAGCCAATCCGGATAAATTTCAGGCAATTTGTTTAGGTAAAAAAGCAAACTCCAGAATTCAGTCCTTCACTATATGTGATACAGAAATGAAATGTGAAAGTGATGTCAATCTTTTAGGTGTAAATATTGAATTTTTACTTAAATTTAAGGACCATGTCAGTGAAATTTGTAAAAACAAAATCTTCAAAACCATTTGCTGTATTGAAAAGAATTGGCAGATTTTTAACAAAACAAGGCAGAATGATCATTTAAAAATCGTTTATTTTGTCAAATCTTAATTACTGTCCTATCATTTGGCACTATTGCAGGATAAGAAGTACCAACAAAATGGAGAGAATACAAGACTGAGCACTTCGCTTTGTCATAGATGATTTTGAGTCCTCAATGGAAAATCTTTTGATAAATACTAAATCCACTCTATTACATGTATATAGACTTAAATTAATCGCCAAGAAAAGCGTATAAAATTTTACACAACCAATCACCTTCTTATTTACAAGATCTGGTAAACTTTAAACAACAAACTTATAATTCCAGGAGAGAAATGCAAGTTTCTTAGCCAAAAGTAAATACCACCAGGTATGGCCTAAAATCTTTGTGTTACGAGACACCCCGGATCTGGAACAGCCTGTCAAATGAAATCAGAAAAGCAGATAACTACAAACTCTTTGTCAGGCTGCTTCAGGCCCGGGAGGATCCTCTCTGCAATTGTCCAGTTTGTAACTAATTAATCCATATTCTTCTTTCTTTTTGTGTTAGTCCTCTCTTGTCTTGTGTTTATAAACAGTGTTTTTTTTTTTTTTTTTTTATCTTAACCTATGATTTCAGTTTATCTTTTTATGCATACTTGCGTCTTTTGTTTGGCGTTTCCTTGTTTTTGTTTGTTTTGTTTCACATATCATTTGCTGTTATGCCATGAACTGTTTGATTTACAGTTGTTTGTCGAAATACAATCTCCTCAGAGCTCATGTTTGTATTTGTTAATATTCGACTTAACATAAAGGGTCTGTATCTGTACTACCGTACCGCGTTTTACCCACCCTACAAGGTCTACGTTTGTTGTATGCAGGTTGCCGGTCAGTTGGAACTCCCGGGTTTCTATTCTTTCGCTCTACATTTAACATTTTTGTCTATGTTAACTATTCCCCTACAAATATACATACATTGTTTTTAAACATTTGAATATTTTGGATTAAATAAACCTATTTCGGTTTGTGTTCAAGATAACAAATGAAATATGATTAGATGTTAAACATAAACGGTACCAATTTTGATGCACCAGATGCGCATTTCGACAAATAATGTCTCTTCAGTGATGCTCAAGTCAAACATGTTGGAAATCCGAAATAAGAACAAACCTGGAAGAGTTGAAAGAACCAAAAAATACCAAATACTGGAGTTAAATCCGCCTAAGGATCAGAGCTATGCATGAAGGAGTTAATCTTAAATTTTGAATAAATTTCGTAATTTTATCACTACAAATTTTTATCCGTATTTTGATATAATGATATAATGATTAACGGGCTTCTAATTAACCGGCAATCTTATACATGGCTACGTTAAAGTGAGAATTTTCAACTGGAAAGGGGCTTTAATAATTATTTGAAGGTGTTACTTAGCACAAGTGTTGTGGAAAATTATAGCCAAGATTTTTCTTTTTGCTAAAATTTTGTGATGACGATGTTAAAAATATATTATAAAAATATTTTCTATCAATAAAAAACAAAGTTCTATGTCATTATTAGACAATGTCCATGGCTATTATATATATATATATATATATATATATATATATATATATATATATATGAAAAGGCTAAGATAACGAACAGTATTCAATCTAGTATTTCCAATTTAAAATATAAATCAGAGAGATGGGCAACTACGGACACCTGCACATACCAGAGTTGGGTGCCTAGGATGAATAAGCATCGCCTGTCGACCTGTGAGCCCTATATCTTGATAAGGTAAACGAAATAATCCACAGTCTGAATCAGTGTGCGAAGAACAACCTAACAATTATATGAAACACGTAAGACAACATTTGACCTAATGGAAGGTTGTAATGGCAATTAGATTGTTATAACGACCATAAAATTTACGAAAAGCTGACGTTAGAGGAGACTGTACAAAACCATGTAACATTAACTTTTTTGTCAGTAGGCTGCCTTGATTTAAAAACTGATCCTGTGCAGAACAAGCTCTTGCGTATTGAATCAATTGAGAAATATAAACACCATATGAAAGTGATAATGGAATATTGCAACGTAGATAAGGGAAATTAACGATGGAGTATATATAAAAATCAAAATTCTATGTTAGTATTTGACAATGTCCAGGGTTATTTTCTATAAAAAAAAATCCTATGTTAGTATTAAACAATGCCTAAGGTTATTTTTTTTATGATAAAGCAAAGTTCTTTCTTTGTCAGTGCTAGACAATGCCCAGGGTGTATGTATATATATATATATATATATATATATATATATATATATATATATATATAAACGAAGTTCGGTGTCAGCATTAGACAATGTTCACAACATGAATACATCAATACAAAGTTCTGTATGTCAATGTTAAACAATGTACAGAGTTATTTTCTATAAAGAAAAAAGTTCTATGTCAATATTAAACAATATCCAGGGTTATTTTCTATAAAAAGTTCTATGTCAGTATTAGGCAATGTGCAGGGTTATTTTCGCTAAATAAAAAAAGTTCTCTGTCAGTGTAAAACAATGTTCAGGGTTATTTTCTGGAAAAAGCTATAGTATCTGCAGGCGCTTTTGAGAAATTGTTCAGAGAATTATTCATACATGCAGATATTAGTAATTACACTTATAGGTTTTATGACCAGCTAATCAGTTTGAAAATTATGAGAGACGGCCTCGAGAGTAATATATATATATATATATATATATATATCGATCTGTCTTACGGTGCTAATTATTCTCGATATATTCACTGGGAACAAACTGACAATAAGTTAATGATAAATGGAGACCTTTATACGTACTATGTCTATGGTGGCAGGAATCCTCATGGCAGGAATCCTCATGGCAGGAATCCTCATGCACATGGTTCAACCATAAAGTGGTAAACATTTTACCAATATGTTCCAGTATTAGCAATAATGGTTAGTTTCAGTGCACACATTATTTGGTAGCAGTATGTGTTAGTTTCAGTGCACACATTATTTGGTAGCACTATGTGTTAGTTTCAGTGCACACATTATTTGGTAGCACTATGTGTTAGTTTCAGTGCACACATTATTTGGTAGCAATAATGGTTAGTTTCAGTGCACACATTATTTGGTAGCAGTATGTGTTAGTTTCAGTGCACACATTATTTGGTAGCAATAATGGTTAGTTTCAGTGCACACATTATTTGGTAGCACTATATGTTAGTTTCAGTGCACACATTATTTGGTAGCACTATGTGTTAGTTTCAGTGCACACATTATTTGGTAGCAATAATGGTTAGTTTCAGTGCACACATTATTTGGTAGCAGTATGTGTTAGTTTCAGTGCACACATTATTTGGTAGCACTATGTGTTAGTTTCAGTGCACACATTATTTGGTAGCACTATGTGTTAGTTTCAGTGCACACATTATTTGGTAGCACTATGTGTTAGTTTCAGTGCACACATTATTTGGTAGCAATAATGGTTAGTTTCAGTGCACACATTATTTGGTAGCAATAATGGTTAGTTTCAGTGCACACATTATTTGGTAGCACTATGTGTTAGTTTCAGTGCACACATTATTTGGTAGCACTATGTGTTAGTTTCAGTGCACACATTATTTGGTAGCAATAATGGTTAGTTTCAGTGCACACATTATTTGGTAGCAATAATGGTTAGTTTCAGTGCACACATTATTTGGTAGCACTATGTGTTAGTTTCAGTGCACACATTATTTGGTAGCACTATGTGTTAGTTTCAGTGCACACATTATTTGGTAGCACTATGTGTTAGTTTCAGTGCACACATTATTTGGTAGCGCTATGAGTTAGTTTCAGTGCACACATTATTTGGTAGCACTATGTGTTAGTTTCAGTGCACACATTATTTGGTAGCGCTATGAGTTAGTTTCAGTGCACACATTATTTGGTAGCACTTTGTGTTAGTTTCAGTGCACACATTATTTGGTAGCACTATGTGTTAGTTTCAGTGCACACATTATTTGGTAGCACTATGTGTTAGTTTCAGTGCACACATTATTTGGTAGCGCTATGAGTTAGTTTCAGTGCACACATTATTTGGTAGCAGTATGTGTTAGTTTCAGTGCACACATTATTTGGTAGCACTTTGTGTTAGTTTCAGTGCACACATTATTTGGTAGCACTATGTGTTAGTTTCAGTGCACACATTATTTGGTAGCAATAATGGTTAGTTTCAGTGCACACATTATTTGGTAGCACTATGTGTTAGTTTCAGTGCACACATTATTTGGTAGCGCTATGAGTTAGTTTCAGTGCACACATTATTTGGTAGCACTATGAGTTAGTTTCAGTGCACACATTATTTGGTAGCGCTATGAGTTAGTTTCAGTGCACACATTATTTGGTAGCAGTATGTGTTAGTTTCAGTGCACACATTATTTGGTAGCACTATGAGTTAGTTTCAGTGCACACATTATTTGGTAGCACTATGTGTTAGTTTCAGTGCACACATTATTTGGTAGCAGTATGTGTTAGTTTCAGTGCACACATTATTTGGTAGCACTATGTGTTAGTTTCAGTGCACACATTATTTGGTAGCGCTATGAGTTAGTTTCAGTGCACACATTATTTGGTAGCACTATGTGTTAGTTTCAGTGCACACATTATTTGGTAGCGCTATGAGTTAGTTTCAGTGCACACATTATTTGGTAGCACTTTGTGTTAGTTTCAGTGCACACATTATTTGGTAGCACTATGTGTTAGTTTCAGTGCACACATTATTTGGTAGCACTATGTGTTAGTTTCAGTGCACACATTATTTGGTAGCGCTATGAGTTAGTTTCAGTGCACACATTATTTGGTAGCAGTATGTGTTAGTTTCAGTGCACACATTATTTGGTAGCACTATGTGTTAGTTTCATTACACGCATTATTTGATAGCACTATGTTTTCATATGAATTAGCTTCCATTAGCCGTCAATAGTCAATCGATTGTAGTTAAAAATGTATAAGAAAGGTTATTTTCATAGCATAAATTTGTGAAATCATAGTGTATTTGAGTGATTTTCACTCTGAATCAGGGAATACAGAAAATTGGAAACATTATTTTGTGTCAGATTCTGTCGTTTAGTACTATTTTCAGCGTTAACCTGGGCAACTTTTCAGTGGTACTCTTTTCAGCATTAACCTGGGTAATTTTCAGTATACAAGCACGTAACTAGTTCCCGTACGCAGCATCGTTTTCGAAAGTGAGATGGGGGAGTTGACTTGGAATTTGTCTAAAAATTCTTGTAAAGCAAGAAAAGTAGTTCTGCGCAAACATTAAAATCATGCAGGGGTGCGGTGGTGTGTCCTTCCATTACTCAATACATGAGTTCAATTCTTCAGTTCAACCTCACATTTCCACTACCATTCAAGTCATTAAACCAATTCTGCATGTAAAATTAACAACTTTACATGTGATAATAACGGAATAGGTAGTTTTTCAAGAAGAATTCTATAGTATTAAACAATATCCAGGGTTATTTTCTATAAAAAGTTCAATGTCAGTATTTAACAATATCCAGGGTTATTTTCTATAAAAAGTTCTATGTCAAGAAGAATTCTATAGTATTAAACAATATCCAGGGTTATTTTCTATAAAAAGTTCAATGTCAGTATTTAACAATATCCAGGGTTATTTTCTATAAAAAGTTCTATGTCAGTATTAGACAATATCCAGGGTTTATAAAAAGTTTTCTGTCAGTTTTAAACAATGTCCAGGTTTATTTTCCATAGATAAAAAGTTCTATATCAGTATTAATGTCCAGGGTTATTTTCTATAAAAGGTTCTATGTCAGTATTAAAAAATGCTCAGGGTTATTTTCTATAAAACGTTCTATGTCAGTATTCGAAAATGTCCAGGGTTATTTTCTATAAAAAATAGTTCTTTGTCAATATTAAACAATGTCCAAGGTTATTTTCTATAAAAAGTTCTATGTCAGTATTAGACAATGTCCAGGGTTATTTTTTATAAATTAAAAAATTCTCTGTCGGTATTAATATCCGGGGTTATTATCTATAAAAAAGTTCTATGTCAGTATTAAACAATATCCAGGGTTATGTTCTATATATATATATATATATATATATATATATATATATATATATATATAAACGTTTTATGTTAGTTTTAAACAATGTTCAGGGTTATTTTCTATAAATAGTTCAATGTCAGTATTAGGCAATGTGCAGGGTTATTTTCTATAAAAAGTTCTTTGTCAGTATTAAACAATATCCAAGGTTATTTTCTGTATATAACAAAGTTCCATGTCAGTATTAAACAACAACCCCCCACCCCCACCCCACCCGAATTTAAGTTATGTTGCATAGTGGTCGGTTGTTATGATGACATGAGAAAACCTAACAAAATGAGTAAATAGCCACACACGGTACACGAAATAATTGGTACTCTGAATTTTTGTGTGTGTTGCCTTTCGTCACCAAAGAAATGAATCGATTTTAGCTCTCACTTATTCATATATAAAAGTTGCACAATTGATGCATGGTAAGATTGAAAGGCATATTTTGACAACACATGCGTAAATGTTAACGATAAATACGTGCGATTCTATAGGGAAACGCTGTGTGAAGATTTATCTCACTATCAAATTTATATAGGAATCATTAATATACCAGGCTTAAGAGAACTTATGATATGATCTTCAATACAATAGGCGCCATCCATTTGTGATCAAAACACTTACTTCATTGGAATTTTTTTTTTATAAAGCTGTGAGTACTCAAGGCATCCACATATTAATATTTAACATGGGATCCAGTGATCTCTGATTTTTTTTATCTCCACAATATAGCCATCCAGCATGTCTTCATGTGAAATATCAATGATTTGGGTTATCATCCGGAAACCTTTCCTTTCACATACAAGATCTAGTGATCTTGAACTTTGGACTTCAAAAAAAACAATAAAAGTCATCCTTTCATATAAATCACGCAGACTGTTCCCAACATTTCGTAATTCTGATTGCTAAATAATCCAAAATCAAGCACTGATGAACTGACAGACAGACTCAATATTACAAATTAATTGATATCTCCAGCTTTCGCTTACGTTGGAGAAATAAATCATGTAAAATAAGTAAATACTTAGACAACGCAATTTAATGACAAAAATACTGCCACTTGTACAACTGTGCAGAACATATTGAAGTGTTCGATATGTTTAAAGAAATGTGCAATTCAGTCCTAGTATCATTTTTATCATATTAATTGCTTTAGCACAGCACAGCTGCAATGGGAATGAAACTCATCCCAACTGTCTTCAAAATATGCTTGGAGGAGGATATTATTCATGACTTTTTTGATTAAAGTTGCCGAATATTAAACCCAGGACAACTCCTCTTTGATAGATGAACCATTTCATGTCAATGGTGCATTTAGGAGTACTATGGGCACCCATTCAGTACAGACACATCTGTCGTCGGTAAGAAAGATGTCAAAATACGATAAACTACTATTGCTTGACAAAATAATGGTTGAATGTATTAAAAAAATGATCGAAATTATTGTTTTGCTAATAAGTAAGCATGAAGTCAATGTAAATTTGGAAGTAATATTCTAGGTATTTTGCTTGTAGGTAACAAAATAGTGTTAGGAAATGGTGTTAGACATTGGGGACTTGTCCTGGTTTTAAGCATTTCTTACTTTTCTTGAATTCCCTTTAGGAATAATTATTAGCTAACTTTGATTGTATTTCAACCAAATGTAGATGATTAGATTGCATTTGAAAAAAATGTATATATTTACCCGTTTTGTCTTAGCGTCTGTGTAAACAAAATTTTTTTTTTGTGTCTTGCAGAATGCGAAATCGCTTACTTTGAGGTATCCCGAAACTTGAGTATTCAGGTGGTGAGGGATAGATTCGAATTTTGTTTTGTTATAAAAAATGAGATTTAACTTATTTGAAGGTGAAATTGATTTGTAATATGCAAGTCATTCGTGGATCAGAAGTCAAATGCGAAACTAAGTGTAAGCTGTACGGATGACTAACCACTGTGAAACAGAAAGTCAAAGTCATGTGACTTTCTGAAGATTAAGTTGAAAGAGATGAGTAGAGAAAATATGCATGATCGACACTTAAAGGTATTTTGAAAAGAATTTAAAAAATATGCTGTCAAAAAATTATTTGTTGTTTTGGTGATTTCTTTTAATGCAATACGTTAGTAAATAAAATTTTCTGTGCTTTCACATACGTTGTAGTTCTTTGATTTATAACGTCACACACTTTGAGATTTCAAAGTGGGATATTTTAGAATTTTATATTGGCAGAAGGTTGGAATCACAGGATGATAATACTATGGGTGGCTTCTCAATGCATAACATTAAAAAAACTCGCCTCTTTTGGTTTTCCAAAACTATTCTGATTAGTAGTGATAGAGAGAAATTATTATCTGAAGACTTGGCATTTGAATCCAATCCTTTTAGATTGAGATTATACATGAACTTATTGACAATAATTGAAAATTATTAATCAGTGAAAAATACATTTTGTGACAACATTTTCATATTGCTTTAATTTACGTCGAACTGAAAATGAAATCGGGGTTAGTTCTTGAGTATTGACGTACCCCGATAGTAGGACAAAACAAGGTAGTAATATGAAAATTATATATATATATATATATATATATATATATATATATATATATATATAGAGAGAGAGAGAGAGAGAGAGAGAGAGAGAGAGAGAGAGAGAGCATGCAAAAGTCCAGTGTTACGTAATTCATCACGCGAGGGGATATAGTAACGAGACTGTTGGATTAATTTGATACTTCACATGTAGCTTTGCTATTAAGAATGGAAGAGCCCTATGGCTTTTGAGGTAAAAAAAAGTCAAGGTCACTAATGGACTTCACCGAAAAATCGTGTAGACACTGTACAAGCCTATGTTTTCTCGATTTATTTGACTTTTCACAATTAGCTTTGTATCAAGAGAGTAAGAACTCTAGTGAATTAGGGTCAAATGTCAAGGTCACTAGAGGACTTGATAGAAAAATCTTATAGACCACGCCTTGCGGAGCAAGTCACTCATATACATATATGTAGTGTACCTGTTGGATTAACTTCAAATACAATGAGGATAATGTCCAGAATATCGCGACTTCCATCAAAACCAAGTAGCAATATTTTTCATTTTTTAATTCTGTCTCTACACAGACATACTTTGATTTTTTTTTATTACATATTATTAAAACTGCATTTTTGAATTCATAAAATGAATTTTAAGTTTTTAGTTTAAAAGTAATGTTGTAGATATCCTCCACTTTTCAACCATCTGATATTTCTCTGGTGTGGCATTCCTCTTATATGGAATTACCACAGTCAGTATGCATGTCTCAGGAGTACACTGGGGTTTAACACATGAAAGACTGTTTGTGGTTTAGAGTGTTTAATAATGCAGTCCTGGCATTACCATCAGACAAAGTAACTCAGTTTCATTTCCGTAACGTAATCGCAACTGACCATTTCAATGAAATACTTATGATTGTGGATCAGTATTTCATATTTTGCAAAAAGTGGTTTCTGTAATGTTTTTATAGACGGAACATGTTTTATGGAAATTATACGAATGGTACACATAATAATATTTCTCGCTGAAAAACTGTACAGTTGCAAAGAACGTTGATGATCAAAGAACGCCATGATATCGGTATATGAAGGTAAAACATCCATTAGTTTGCATAAATTAGATGGAGTTCACCTATGGTTTGGCGCCATTTGACAGTCGCAATTTCCAATTTTCGTGCAATCTTAGAGACATATGTGTCTGACAAACACAAAAAGTTTGACATTATTGATAGATAGCCTTAGATGAATTCTGATTTAATGAAAATTGTATTCATTTCTAGGCCATAATGTTTCCATAAGTCAGGTTAGATATTTGGTCCGCATTCTGTGTTGCCACTTAACATTCATTTCAAAATTAGGTGTATGAGGTGTATGATGCAGGTTCACATTTGTATAAAGCCTGAATCACCTTGGTAGTAATGATACTCAATTTACATTTGAAAACAATAATAAAAGTTGGTAGATATTATCGTAGAAATAGCAACAACCTTTCAGCCTACACACATGCTCAGCCATAATCATCTAATTAATGAATTAAGACGACCGACGGTAAACGGAAGAACATGGCAGCTCAGAAATATATACATTTTGTGTTCACATGAGCTTGAGAATTAATGTTGAGAGTGGATGTTTCAACAATACGCCTGTACAGTCTGTGAGATAGATAAGTACTTGAATGCTGCGTAAAGTTAGATGCGTAAGTAGTTTTTCTTACAATTCTATTTCCTTTAAATCTTGAAAAATGACGAGATTTTTCCAAAAATAGTGAAAGACAGCCGTGCGAACCAATAAATATAAATGTTAATATTTTTTCATATATACTTCCTTGATATAAGTTATGCAGCTTGCTCAAGATGTGTTCTTCTGTGAGGGAAAAGTTTACCAAATCAAGTAACATTCTAAATATTTACAGTAACCTTCTAAATATTTACAGTAACCTTCTAAATATTTACGGCAACCTTCTAAATATTTACGGTAACGTTCTAAATATTTACAGTAACCTACTAAATATTTACGGCAACCTTCTAAATATTTACAGTAACCTTCTAAATATTTACGGCAACCTTCTAAATATTTACAGTAACCTTCTAAATATTTACGGCAACCTTCTAAATATTTACAGTAACCTTCTAAATATTTACGGCAACCTTCTAAATATTTACAGTAACCTTCAAAATATTTACAGTAACCTTCTAAATATTTACGGTAACCTTCTAAATATGTACAGTAACCTTCTAAATATTTACGGTAACCTTCTAAATATTTACGGCAACCTTCTAAATATGTACAGTAACCTTCTAAATATTTACGGCAACCTTCTAAATATTTACAGTAACCTTCTAAATATTTACGGCAACCTTCTAAATATTTACAGTAACCTTCTAAATATTTACAGAAACCTTATAAATATTTACGGCAACCTTCTAAATATGTACAGTAACCTTCTAAATATTTACGGCAACCTTCTAAATATTTACAGTAACCTTCTAAATATTTACGATAACCTTCGAAGTATTTACAGTAACCTTCAAAATATTTACAGTAACCTACTAAATATTTACGGTAACGTTCTAAATATTTACAGTAACCTTCTAAATATTTACGGTAACCTTCTAAATATTTACGGTAACCTTCTAAATATTTACGGTAACGTTCTAAATATTTACAGTAACCTTCTTAATATTTACGGTAACGTTCTAAATATTTACAGTAACCTTCTTAATATTTACGGTAACGTTCTAAATATTTACGGTAACCTTCTAAATATTTACGGTAACCTTCTAAATATTTACAGTAACCTTCTAAATATTTACAGTAACCTTCTAAATATTTACGGTAACCTTCTAAATATTTACGGTAACGTTCTAAATATTTACAGTAACCTACTAAATATTTACGGTAACGTTCTAAATATTTACAGTAACCTTCTAAATATTTACGGTAACCTTCTAAATATTTACGGTAACCTTCTAAATATTTACAGTAACCTTCGAAATATTTACGGTAACCTTCTAAATATTTACAGTAACCTTCGAAATATTTACAGTAACCTTCGAAATATTTACGATAACCTTCGAAGTATTTACAGTAACCTTCTAAATATTTACAGTAACCTTCTAAATATTTACGGTAACGTTCTAAATATTTACAGTAACCTTCTAAATATTTACAGTAACCTTCTAAATATTTACGGTAACCTTCTAAATATTTACAGTAACCTTCTAAATATTTACGATAACCTTCTAAATATTTACGGTAACCTTCTAGACATTTACAGTAACCCTTTAGACAGTTACAGTAACCTTTTAGATATTTACAGTATCCTTCTAGACATTTATAGTAACTTTCTAAACATTTACAGTAACCTTCTAGACATTTACAGTAACCTTCCAAACATTTACAGTAACCGTATAGATATTTACAGTAACCTTCCAAACATTTACAGTAACCGTATAGATATTTACACACATATATGTAGTATTATTGATTGCCTTAAGGCTATAATTGTATAATTTCGCCAAAAATCCAATCATTTGCTGCCTATCATTCGTATAAAAATAAATTTTCCTACAATGTAAGCTAGAACGTTTTGTACATGATTAAGTACCATAAATAAATAACACAATTTTCCGGTATCTTAATCATAATGTTCAATTTACAATGTACTTCCTCATCCATATAGCATCAAAATTACATTGATATGAACTTAACCCTAGTTTGTTATGTGCTTACATCCTTATACTGCAAATGTAGTTGTTTTTGTAGCATTAACATGCAAATTGAGTCTCCAGTTTTGTCCATATTGACGCGTATCCTCTTGCAATCTATCAAGAACTTACCGGGTTATCATTTTTCATCAGTGACAGATTTTTTTTCTTTTCCAGACGAGATGTCCCGGCTGAAAACTCCACATTACTCTAACCGGAATCATATTACAAAAAGTGTGTGTTCTTACACAACAATCATCGTTGAACAATGCTAGTGCTAACAATAGGACCTACTTCAACTGATACCAAAGCAAAATTGTATTCAGAAGACTATTCCGTCATGTTATATTGTTTTTGCAGAAATTTCGATAGATAACTAACAGTACAATACCCTACTGCGACACGATGGAGAGTGTTTGTCTTATTATCCTATATTTTGCTGGTTTTCTCAGAGCTTCAGATCTCAATAACATTATCCGTATTGGATACATCACTGGGTCTAAAACTAAAGAAAACATGTCTGGATTTAACAGTCGTCACGGGCAAAGGATTTCAGGGGCGATAACTTACGCTAGGGACCAAATTAATAACGCCACCGGTGTACTTCCAAACCATACCCTGGAATTCGTCGTGGCAGAGACATACTCACAAGAGATTTACAGCATCAGAGAGACAGTGGAACTGATAGATAAAAACATTTCGGTTTACATAGGACCCCAGGAAACTTGCATCCACGAGGGGAGAATAGCCGCTGCTTTTGATTTACCCATGATATCCTACGTAAGTAAATTTTATATTGCATTCACAGCTGCATGTGTTATGACGTGACCGAGCACAGCACTTAAAAGTACTTAAAGAGCTTAAAGAGAGTTTCTATTTTTAATTTAATTGCTCGTTATAATCTAGACATTTGCAGAGTATAAGTAATCATGGTGAATTATAACCGCTGTCGACAATAAAGAAAAAGCAAAATAGCAGCGTAATAAACAAGACCTGAAAAAAAAATCTCACCCCCGGAAAGAACTGGGTTAATTAATTTAATTGAGAAGGATAAAAATACCTTGTTAGGAGCATTTTCCCTTACAATTGACACGAGCAAACTATTCTTCGTTGAAGTTCGCTGCAATGTTGCACTCAAACATATTGCTTGGATAGTTGACATGAAATAACGTGTGGAATAAAGCTTGTGTACTTGTACCCCGTGACGCCATTGTAGTCGAATAAAATGAGAATTTTATACACGACACTATGTACTTATGTGTGAGCGAGTGTCTTCTAAATATCGTTTGTGATAGGGAGAGGATTGTTAAGTATTTTAAACTTAAAAGAAGATTAATTCAGGAAAAAAAAAATTAAGGAAGTAAATAAAGTCTAGTTTTTCTTAAATTGTGAACCATGTTGAGTTGTTAGAGCAAAATAGATATCTACTTGTTCAATAAATCAGATGTCCCGGATGATTATTGTCACTTCCAGGTCAAGGTTTAGGTACTTGTTATCTTGTTTAAACATAACGCAGCATTATGTTTTATTTAAGATGCTCTCAGTCGATTGAAAAAAAAATTCAACATAGTTGCCAACCAATAAAATTCATTACGTTATATTCAGCGAAATACTTTATGCTTACAGGAAAGTGAAATGTAAGTTTGCTTAAAAATATTCTTCTTTATTGCACTTGAAACGTGATTAAATTTGTGGTGCGCATTTGACCAAAAATAGGTCCTTTATCAGTTAAAAAAAAATTAAACACCCCTCCACCCAAAAAACCTCGGAAACACAACAGTCATATAATAGTGAAGGGTTGCTCGTTGCCACACGATTTTTAGTCATCAAATTGAAAACGAAAGCGGTGTACACTCGGTTGAATATTTGCATTTAAAACGTCCGCACATGGACTGAAAATTACCGCTTATCAGGAAATATTTCATAGGTTTCCTGAAATTACGATTACATACACTAAACGCCATCATCAAATGAAATAACCGTGTGAAAAATTGGCTGGAAACAGCAATGAAACTAGAAAACTGGCAAATCAGAAAGGGTCCCGCAGTCAATTTGGAAATTGCCTAATACAGTATCATGTATAAAATGTATGAAAATCTATTCAAAGAAACTTCAGTTATCGCGTGCCACAGAAAGTGGTGGCAGCGGATAGTGTGATCACTGCAGAGCACCTGCCATATGAATATTGATGTGTATTTACTATAGATAATGTTAAACACTGCAAAATACATGCAATGTGTAATTAAAAACCTTGTATTTTTCATATTTACATTTCTAATGCTACTTGCCTTTGATGTCTTTAAAATATTTCCTCATGAATGCGCTGCAGTTGTGAACAATACACTTATAAATCTTTGATAAATATTCACCATATATATTTTAGTGCCTCTATATTAACGACTGTGAAATTCCAACACATGTAAATATAAAAAAAATATTTTTCAGAATACATGAGGATATGAATTACAATCTTTCATTCTCATCGTAAAGCGCTAACGCTTATGTGATCTTTCTAACAAAAACAAATCTGCAATACTACCACTTTGCTAATTTTTTGATAAGGGATAAAAATAATGATGCGAAACATTTTTGAAGTGAGTTTATGAATGTCCAATCGATAAAGTGAAGGTGTCAGTCCGACAATTTAGAATAATGAAAATCTATTAGGTCTGACAAAAACTTTAAATATGGACTGACACAATTTCCGAATGTCTTGACAGTCTCTCTATCACAGCCGATTAATAACATTTCTTTAATATGGCCTGGAGGAAAGTGAAAGTTTCAAGATCCTCCACCCAATAAGTCTAGTACGGACAGTCGAGAGTCTGGAGCCTATCCAGTATTTTCAGAATATGTCGGACACGGTTTGGTTGTGCGAGATAAGTGAATATTTTGTTCCCGGTGAAATTCACATTGAGGCTCACGAAGTACCGAAGTCGGATAACTTCGTTGCATAGATAGCATAATACCAAGTTAGGCCTTAGTTGCATCTACATTTCGCACGGATGTTGTCCAAGCCGATAATTTGAAAAAAAAAGTCGAAAGGAGTCTTCTTCTGCTTAATCCATTGTAGGTATAAAATCTATGAAAATCTTTCTAGGGAAACTTTAGCTATCGCCTGCCAGAGAAAATACTTGTGGACGGACGGCCAGACGGACGAACAGATATATGCACATGTAATATTGGTAATCTGGCTGGCTAAGTATCTACAGCTGCAATTCAAACAAAACATAACACAAGGATTGTGAAAATATTGTAATTTTTTTTATCTGATAAGGAAGGGGAGGTTTAGCCAGACAGTAAATAAAGCACAAGTGTTTGATATGTAAAATCTCCGTATGGTGTCCAAGTGGCCTTCCTTGTTACAACACTAAAATGTCAGAAATAAATAAATAAATAAGTGAATGAATAAATAAACCCAACATATTACTTGACAAGATAAAAACCAACATAAACATCACCAAAAGTAAGCACACAATAGAACGGCAGTCAGCATCTCTGTCGTGTAGATTGCATGCAAACATACATGTCTGTGTCTTGTTGTAATTTACATTTCGCACAAATATTTCCCTGTTCATTAGTCATGCAACTTGAATAAGCTTATCTTTGTGCTGTGCAATCTTCTTTGTCGGTAAATACCGATACGACGGGATTCCACTAATTAGTGATTTCCCCAGTAATGCATAGCCCGTTATTCGATAATTTATCAAACAATTTATACTGTTAGAGAGTAAAAGTTTCCATGATATTTCTCTTAAACATAAGTTATATTTACCAAGAAAAAAATGCATATATATATATATATATATATATATATATATATATATATTCTCTTTTGAAATTTTGGATGTATATATATATATATATATATATATATATATATATATATATATATATTCTCTTTTGAAATTTTGGATGTAACATTGCAAATGTGAATTAATGGTGTTAACAATATATTAAAAAAAATTTTAGAATCACCTTTAATTTTGTAATTGAACTATTTTTGTTGTTTAATACATAAATGAATGATTATTCAAGGTTAACGAATATCATTTTATATAAGAAGAAATTAATCTGAATTTACGCTTTCTAATATGAAAACATTAAGAATTTTTCAACTATCCAAAAATGTATATCTTGATTGCAATTATTGGACATTTTAAGATTATGTTTTATTGTGTGTTACTGAAATTCTTAGAATTAAAAAAAAAATAAAAAAAAATAAATAAATAAAAAGGCCCGAAAACACGAAAACAAAGAAACAAACAAATATTTTGTTATACTTTGGAAAAAGGTAAATTTCCTTTGCTAAAATGGAAACTATAGCAATTTACATAATGACCATAACTACCGTAACTTTCTTATCATATATATGTTAAACTGTATAGGTGTGGAAAATTTATTTTTTGAGGAATAATAACATCTAATAATTGATGTCAATAATTGATTATTTTTTTTACTCTTCATACAAATGATGAGTATAATCACACCTATCATCTTTAACAAGGTATTTTTTTTTACTAAGAACTACGGAGGTTTACATAAGTTTACATAAGCCTATTGACCAAGTTTACATTATTTTTCGATACTAAATAAACACGGACAAATTCAAGAAGATATAAGGCAAGGATTGTGTAAGCTCATTGGTAAGACATTTGCTTCGTGGCCGGGAGGTCCTGGGTTCGAGTCCCACTCGTGCCTTAGCCGCATCAAAATTAGGTAGTTATTATTATTTTTTCTATACGATCGGCATTTAGAAGTGAGAGTCACGGGTCTTTCGGATGAGACCTTAACAACGGAGGTGTCGTGTCGCGACAGGTGTTGGCACGTTAAAGTTTTCTCATTGCAATGGCCCTGAGCGAAGAAGAGATCTAAATTTGTGGTACTTCACCTACAGCTGTTGATGTCTGAATATTAGTGAAAAATTCTTGAAGAGACGTAAAGCAATCCAACTAACCAATAAAATATAAGATAGACCAAATTTTTAGAAGGTACATAAAAACCCAGCCAACCAATAAAATGTTAGATAGACCAGATTTCCAGAAGGTACATACCACCTCCCCCAAATTAACCAATCAAATATAAGATAGACCATATTTCCTCTAGTAGTTTTAGATGTCTGTATATTGATCATTATTTCTGTCATACTTCAACTGCTTATATTTTCTGGACTTTTTCGTGTAGTTAGACTGCAGTAAATGGGTTACATAACGACATACGTGAAATAGAGGCATCGAATCATAAAAGAAAAATGATTTTCTCAATTGTCATGCCATTTTCTGTTACTTTTGACTGTTGCCACATATTCCCATAGTTTGAAAATCTTTTCTTGCTGTAGTTTCGACTGGAGGTAAATTCCTTATAACGGAATAAAGTGATATTTTAATACTCTATTGATACCACTGTTCATATAGTACCTGTGAATTTAAGTCCCTAAATCCCATCTTAGCGTTAAATGTTCCAGCGATTAAAGTAGCTTCGTGGCCAGTATGTTTCATAACTAAAGTTGATTGATTGATTATATGTTGTTTAACGTCCCGCTCGAGAATTTTTCACTCATATGAAGACGTCACCATTGCCGGTGAAGGACTGCAAACTATAGGCCTATGCTCGGCGCTTATGACCTTTGAGAAAGGAGGGATATTTATCGTGCAACACCTGCTGTGTCACGGGGCTTCAGTTTTTGCAGTCTCATCCGAAGGACCGCCCCATTTAGATGGCTCTTACGACAAGCAAGCGCTACGAAGGATCTATTCTAACAACCCGAATCCCCACGGGGCTAAAGAAAATGCATGCGCAATTGGCACATTTCATCTCATTTGTCTGAATAATAACAGAACTCCATCCTTTAGAACCACAGTTAACAATGTTGGTTTTATTCTGTTCCCGTAAATTATTTTTTCCCTAAAATACTTGTATATAATTGAAAAGATTGATCAAATACTTCATTTTGCTGTCTCAGAAGAGTCCACCCTTTATTAGAGGACCGAGAGAAAGAAAAACTTCTCAAGAACTAATAGATACCGGTGTGTCTTTCTCCTGAATGATGGATGCAGCTTTCGGGTGTTAATGGGTAACTTCTATAGTCGGTCGTGGTATTCTTGCCGTCAGTGTTTGAAGGGGTTTACAGGATCATATTCATAGGCAGCGGAAATGTAATTATCTCTTGATCAGATTTGAAGAGCTTAAGAAAGACATTGTTTTGACTTATTAGTTATCAAGGAACTTAATCTGTTATTCACGGAAATAGGCTTAGAAAATACGTTTACGTTCCATTTTATAGACGAGAGTCATGACATTTAATGATCAATTACTAAATTTGGGAAGTGTCTTTATTTGTATGTTAACCTTGAAGGATTTTCCATTCAATACAGAATAATATTAGCTGAATTTATGTTCTCTGCGTTACAGCGCTTGGCTTGAAACATTCAAATCTGAGTAAACAGCGTATACAAAGGCACCAAAAGAATCAAATACACACGTATACAAGGCAACAAAAGAATCAAATACACACGTATACAAGACAACAAAAGAATCAAATACACACGTATACAAGACAACAAAAGAATCAAATACAAACGTATATAAGACAACAAAAGAATCAAATACACACGTATACAAGGCAACAAAAGAATCAAATACACACGTATACAAGACAACAAAAGAATCAAATACACACGTATACAAGACAACAAAAGAATCAAATACAAACGTATATAAGACAACAAAAGAATCAAATACACACGTATACAAGACAACAAAAGAATCAAATACACACGTATACAAGACAACAAAAGAATCAAATTCACACGTATACAAGACAACAAAAGAATCAAATACACACGTATACAAGACAACAAAAGAATCAAATACACACGTATACAAGACAACAAACGATGAAAACCACACGTATACAAGACAACAAAAGAATCAAATGCACACGTATACAAGACAACAAACGATGAAAACCACACGTATACAAGACAACAAAAGAATCAAATACACACGTATAAAAGACAACAAAAGAATCAAATACACACGTATACAAGACAACAAAAGAATCAAATATACACGTATACAAGACAATAAAAGAATCAAATACACACGTATACAAGACAACAAAAGAATCAAATACACACGTATACAAGACAACAAAAGAATCAAATACACACGTATACAAGACAACAAAAGAATCAAATACACACGTATACAAGACAACAAAAGAATCAAATACACACGTATAAAAGACAACAAAAGAATCAAATACACACGTATACAAGACAACAAAAGAATCAAATACACACGTATGCAAGAAAACAAAAGAATCAAATATACACGTATACAAGACAACAAAAGAATCAAATACACACGTATGTAAGAGAACAAAAGAATCAAATACACACGTATACAAGACAACAAAAGAATCAAATACTCACATATACAATACAACAAAAGAATCAAATACACACGTATACAAGACAACAAAAGAATCAAATACACACGTATACAAAACAACAAAAGGATGAAAACCACACGTATACAAGACAACAAAAGAATCAAATACAGACGTATACAAGACAACAAAAGGATTAAATACAAACGTATACCAGACAACAAAAGAATCAAATAAACACGTATACAAGACCAGAAAATAATTAAATACACACGTATACAAGACAACAAAAGAATCAAATACACACGTATACAAGACAACAAAAGAATCAAATACACACGTATACAAGACAACAAAAGAATCAAATACACACGTATAAAAGACAACAAAAGAATCAAATACACACGTATACAAGACAACAAAAGAATCAAATACACACGTATGCAAGAAAACAAAAGAATCAAATATACACGTATACAAGACAACAAAAGAATCAAATACACACGTATACAAGACAACAAAAGAATCAAATACACACGTATACAAGACAACAAAAGAATCAAATACACACGTATAAAAGACAACAAAAGAATCAAATACACACGTATACAAGACAACAAAAGAATCAAATACACACGTATGCAAGAAAACAAAAGAATCAAATATACACGTATACAAGACAACAAAAGAATCAAATACACACGTATGTAAGAGAACAAAAGAATCAAATACACACGTATACAAGACAACAAAAGAATCAAATACTCACATATACAATACAACAAAAGAATCAAATACACACGTATACAAGACAACAAAAGAATCAAATACACACGTATACAAAACAACAAAAGGATGAAAACCACACGTATACAAGACAACAAAAGAATCAAATACAGACGTATACAAGACAACAAAAGGATTAAATACAAACGTATACCAGACAACAAAAGAATCAAATAAACACGTATACAAGACCAGAAAATAATTAAATACACACGTATACAAGACAACAAAAGGATGAAAACCATACGTATACAAGACAACAAAAGAATCAACTACACACGTATACAAGTTAACAAAAGGATGAAAACCACACGTATACAAGACAACAAAAGAATCAAATACACACGTATACAAGACAACAAAAGAATCAAATACACACGTATATAAGACAACAAAAGGATGAAAACCTCACGTATACAAGACAACAAAAGAATCAACTACACACGTATACAAATTAACAAAAGGATGAAAACCACACGTATACAAGACAACAAAAGAATCAAATACACACGTATACAAGACAACAAAAGAATCAAATACACACGTATATAAGACAACAAAAGGATGAAAACCTCACGTATACAAGACAACAAAAGAATCAAATACACACGTATATAAGTCAAACAAAAGGATGAAAAACACATGTATACAAGGAAATATAATGATCAAATATACACTTATACTAATACACCCCCCCTCTCCAGAAAAAAAAAAAGAAAAAAAAAAAAAGAAAAACAAAAAGACACCCCCCCCCCCCAAAAAAAAACCCCCAAAATAAAAAAACAACCAAAATAATAATAGTAATAATAATAATAATAAAACAAATAAAAAACAACAACAACACAACAAAAAAAAAGAAAAAAAATTCAAATACACAATTATAGAATATAAAACTTATGAAAATACCTTATGGTGTGAAAGCACGGATATCTGATGCCCGTTTAGCATTTTATTCATTACACTAGGTTTAGAAGAGTGCATGCATCTTATAATCCTTGTAAGGAAAACACAAGTCTAGTTCGTTGTTTCCAAAGTTTTTATTCACTTATACCATTGTTTTGATCCGGAATCATTGAATGTTAAAAACATCAATATAATCCTAACTCCTGAAGTAATCAAAATATGGATAAGAAGGTCTGTAATGGTGTACCGATCTGTGATTTGACGTGATGGCACTTCAACGTTAGCGAAATCGATGTTTAACTGTTTGGGATCGTGATTAGCTCAAAGCTTGATCTATTAGAACCTGATTAGTGAACGGAGAAAAAGTAGTAAATGTGTTAACAGCGAGGAGACTATCCCAAATAAGGCCAATGAATCTGTCAGTGTCAATTGTACAGATTTTGTACGTTGTCATTCATACGTCAATGAATCTGTCAGTGTCAATTGTACAGAGTGTTTCTTCGTTGTCATTCATACGTCAATGAATCTGCCATTAACAATTGTACAGAATTTGTACGTTGTCATTCATACGTCAATGAATCTGTCAGTGTCAATTGTACAGCGTTTGTTCGTTGTCATTCATACGTCAATGAATCTGTCAGTGTCAATTGTACAGCGTTTGTTCGTTGTCATTCATAGGTCAATGAATCTGTCAGTGTCAATTGTACAGAGTTTGTACATTGTCATTCATAGGTCAATGAAATAACTCCCATTTTGACCACCACTTTACTTATTTCTGTATTATCATTTTTAAAAAAAAATATTTATCAGGTTTAATGATCCAATTTGCAAATACCACCCATCTGCCTGACGTGTTTCATACTAATTGTTAGCCCGTTCTTTACTGACTTTGACTGCGGACTTCTTTGTGCCAGATCAAGATAAAGCGCTCACGGCTGGTGTGAACGGTCAGATGACCCTCCTGGCACCTGATTCCACCTCTGATGTGTCCATGGATCAGTGTTTCCCTTACTCTTCATTTTGTATTCTTTATGGGATTTGTGAGATTGATTATTGTTCATTATATTCATCTTTTCATTTATTCCTTTCAATAACCTCTCAACAGCATTAGAATTCTTAAAATAGTTGATAAATTATAATGATAATCGAGTCATTGAATGTTTGAAAGTATATACTCGTATACACTGCGACGCTTCACATCGGCATTCTTCATGAAAAGTATGCCATGTGAAGCTTTGTAGTTCATGCCCTCATGCATTTTCTGATATGAAATTCATTCCTTATACACACATTCTATTTTCATTTCTGTCATAATTTCCAGCCGTTAATTTAAATGTACTATATTTATCAAGATACATACGTGCATTGTTCACAACTTCAACGCGTTCACGAGGAAAGTGCTATCATTACGATTTGTAGAGATATCAAAGGCAAAAACTTTGGAAATGTAAATATTTCAAAATATGGTAATATTGTGCAATTCATGCCGTTTTCATATTGCGTACAGTCCTTCAGTAAATTTGAAGTTATTTTATGACTTAACGTGACATCGCAACTATATATATATATATATATATATATATATATATATATATATAGATAGATAGATAGATAGATAGATAGACAGATAGCACCGTAGGGATCCGGGATGTTAGAATCGATCCTTAGTACCCTTGCTTGCTTGTCGTAAGAGGCGATTAAATGGGGCGGTCCTTCGGATGAGGCCGCAAAAACCGCGGCCCCGTGTCACAGCAGGTGTGGCACGAAGCTCAAAGGCCATAAGCGCCGAGCATAGGCCAAAATTTTGCAGTCCTTCACCGGAAATGGTGAAGATTCTTATCTCCATATCTCACATCTCCATATGAGTGAAAAATTCTCGAGCGGGACGTTAAACAATATATATATATATATATATATATATATATATATATATATATATATATGTAACATCCAATTAATTTCACTCATATGCATTTGAAAGTTGATGGTGAGATAACATTTTGTATTTTATAGTTTTATCAATCTGTTGAAAGAAAAATCTTAAGCCATAAATAAGACAGTGGTTACAGTGCGCCGACAAACCATCAATTTCTCTGTCACTGTATGCTATTATCTGAGCATTTTCCACAATATTAGATCACCATGTCTCCTTAGGGCGTTATTTCGCAAGATAATAACACTTTTTATATACTGTTGGGAAGTAAATATGATTCTGAAGTAGCTTCTGAGCTCTGAGTTTCGCTGCAGATCATACGCCCATCATAAAAGTAATTTTCGAACAAGTAGATGATTTGTTGATTTTTTGGAGTATTCTCATACATAGAAATGAGAAATGATTATGGAAACAAAATCCTTCAGTATGAAGGGTATGTCGTTATGATTAAGATAAATGCAAAATAAAAATTTTGCAATGATTTTTAAAAATGAAATCTTCATATTATCAACGATATTTCCCTCAAAATATAGATAGGCATCTAACAGGATACAATAATCACACTAACAATATACAGTATATATTAGCATTATGTTAGCTTGTTCACTAGGACAATTACAGTATATAGTATTATATTAACTTGTTCATAGTATGTATTATATTAACTTGTTCATAGTATGTATTATATTAACTTGTTCATAGTATGTATTATATTAACTTGTTCATAGTATGTATTATATTAACTTGTTCATAGTATGTATTATATTAACTTGTTCATAGTATGTATTATATTAACTTGTTCATAGTATGTATTATATTAACTTGTTCATAGTATGTATTATATTAACTTGTTCATAGTATGTATTATATTAACTTGTTCATAGTATGTTTTATATTAACTTGTTCTCTAGGATGACTTGTTATAAACAGCATTGTCCCTAAACTTTACTTGTTTTACAAGATTAGTTTAATGGCATAATTTTTTCATTATGATTTTGATAATATATATTAGCTCACCATACCAAACTACAATGTAGAGTGTATTATTTTTAAATTTAGAGGCATGCTTTTGCATAATCAAAAGCTACGCGTTAAACCATATGTATAGCCCTTTTTCTTATTTTCTCAAAAAGTAATCTTTTGCACAAGTCAAATTGCTGCATTAATTAACTCATGTGGTAAGTTTCGGGGGGTCTTACCTTGTCCTCCAAGTGTCCCAGGGGTTGAAACATCTTCCTATACAACTGATCCGGATTTGCCATCCATAATAAAGTTTGTTATGTAAATATCAGAAAGATATATAAAACGAAATTTAGCTAATGAAAAGGTGTGGGAAAAGATTAAATATACTTTACTCTTGTTGGCTGTACATTCAAATTTTAAAGACTCCGCAGCAATCGTAGATGCAAAAATATTGTTTGGTCTATGCAGACAATCTCTCGTGTTGACTTAGATTTATTCGCTGATAATTCACTGTCGCGTGAGAGAACAATGAGAGGAAATGAAGACGAAATCGTTACAATACAGTTAAATCAATTCCTCAGCATCCTGGAACTATAAAGCAGATAGGGTCTCATCAGATTCTGTACAGAGTTAATGAATTCGTTAAAAGTAATTATCAAAGATGTCGCCGAAAGGACTGGTCTTCGCAGACATTACTTATCGAATCATCGACTGTAAAATCAAACATAAATGGGAGTTTTAAGATGTGTTGGAGACGATTTACGAATTTAAGAATGAATATTAAGAGATATGTGAATTTGTCGGTGACAGAGTTTAATAAGCGATAGGATCAATGGTTTACATTATGAGACAGAATTTATTCAAAAGCTTTTGCATGAGAAGAAAAAAAATAAGATCTATTGTTATGGCATCAAGTCGACATTTAGATACATCGACGATGTTTTATAGTTCAACAAATACTCTTTCATTCATATGTCAGTTTGGTATATCTCAGGGAACTCGATATAAAAGACATCACAGAGTCTTCCATATCTGCTTCAAAATTGGATAGTTTATTGAACAAAGACGTTAATGTTACAGGGGTTTTAAAAGTCTCGTTTAAAATCAGCATTTCGCAACTTCTACAATCGTTATAATCATATAATATGCAAAACTGTCTGACATGATTCATACCAATTCTTCTTTCTTTACATACTGATTTTGACTATTGATTAATCAAGACAGAGGACTCACGGTGAGTGAGACCGGTCAACAGGGAATGCTTACTCATCCTAAGCACTTGATCCCACCTCTAGTATGTCTAGGGGATAAGCGACATCGTCTGTGGTTTGTGATTATTGATAAGAGTTGCTATAGAGATAAGTACTAATATTATAATTACTATAGCGATAAGTGATGGTGTTAAAGTTACTATAGAGATAAATAATGATGTTAAAGTTACAATAGGGATAAATAATGATGTTAAAGTTACTATATAGATAATTGATAATGAAAGTGTTACTATAAAGATGAGTAACAAGATTAGAGTTACTATAGCGATAAGTGATGGTGTTAAAGTTACTATTGAGATAAATAATATTTTCAGAGTTACTATAGAGATAAATAATGATGTTAGAGTTGCTATAGAGATAATTGATAATGAAAGGATTACTATAGAGATAAGTAACAATGATTGAGTTACTATAGAGGTATGTGATATAGAGTTGCTATAAAAATAAGTAACAAGAAGAGAGTTGCTATAGGGATAGTGATATGGATAGAGTTGCTATAGGGATAGTGATATGGACAGAGTTGCTATAAGGGTAGGTGAGTGGATAGTGATTGGGATACTTTCAGTAGCTGAAAGCTAAGGTTACATTCCTGGTTACTATACGTAACAATGAAATGTGAAAGAAAGGTTGGTATAAAAGTTTCAATTCTTGTTCAATCCCCCCCCCCCCCCCCCCCCCCTCAGTTTTTCTTCCTAAAACAAAAGCCAAGTTTGTAATAAATAGCCACTTGCATGTCAACACCCCTCCCCCCGTTTTTCTTCCTAAAACAAAAGCCAAGTTTATTATAAAAAGCCACTATTATGTGTAAGAAAATCGTTACAGTACAGTTTTATGTTGCATATCGCATACTTGCTAACGGCTGACCCAATTATGAATATATCTACTTATATAGAACAGCATATGTTACATTAAATTTGTTACAGTTATATTGTAGAAATTACTATCAGCGATTTATCTGACAAATGAATGGTAATGAACACTCAAGGCAAATATAATTGTGTAGTACATACTCTACAGGCCTGTGACGTGGCTTTACTTGTTGATTTTAATACTGAAAAAAGAGACCTATATCAAGTTTATCTAAACAGGTAATTGATATTTTATGAAATTCACCTTCAACTTTGTTTTCAGTTTTGTGCAGCAGACGACGTCAGCAATAAAGTTAAATATCCAACCTTTGCCAGAACGAAACCAACTGCGTCACAAATATCTGCAAGTGTCGTCTGCATTTTAAAGAAATTCAAGTGGGAAAAAATAACTTTCATCCACACAGCGAATCAAGAAAACGGTTTACCAGACACTGTGGCAACAATTGAAAGTGTAGGTATAATATCGAAAAAATCAGCGATTGATTGTCAACACCAGTGCATCAACCACCTTCCTATTCTTTAATCATATTTCCATTTTTCGTTTGTTATTTCAAACCTTTAGTTCTTATTTTCGATTATTTCACCTTTGAATTCAGATCGCAGTTGATGATAATGCCTATATTCGTTATTTTATTCAATCATCATCCTCTGAAGCGTACCTACAATGAAACCCACGCGGACCACCATGGAAGTCTTTTTTCATACCTGAATTCCGCTTGGTATTTTCATACGAAAAGTTTTATATTTTTTTGTAAATCTATAAATCTAAAGAAAGTGGCTGTAATACATTAATCACAGAAGATGCCCCTTCTAATGACACTAATCGTAATTAATGGAAAATAAAAACCGTGCTTTAGAATATAGTGTCCTCTGTATGTGTGAAAATAGTAATACATGCAGTGTTGGCGGGTATGGCTTAAATGGGCTCATGATTTTCCCCAAGAATTTGTTTTTCACTTTCAATATTCCAAATCTACTGGTTAATGTGTTTAAAAGGCTGTACAAAAATTTTAGGTTATACATTTTAACAGAACGCTCATCGTAGAGAGTTTATTATTTGTTTTGTAAACAAAGATTGAGGTATGTTATTGTTTAAACAGTTTTGAAATTGTGTGGTTATAGATCTAAGTCTCTGTTACGTATCGTATTTCAAGTCTTCTTTAGATAAAATGTGCCATTTAAAAGTTAAATGTTGTCTGTACAAAATACGAATGCCTTAAATTACAATATTATATCATTTTACAAAAATAAAGACTCGAGTCTTGTTTACATAACACAGGGTTAAGACTAAAATATTGCTCTTATCCTTGCATTAAGAAGGTCCAAATGTTTTGTTGCCAGCTCTAAATGAATTCCATTTTTAAAGTTTAACATCAAAAATGAAAAGGTTTTTTTTTTTTTTAAAACCGTTAGCCAGTCCATTTAATCCAGAGATATAGAAGCACGCAGAGAAGTGGTCTAGTATTTATGTGCAAATTTCAAGCAGATGTGTTTGTACTTAAAAATAATAACAAATTCATCACGTTAATAAACTTTCCTTCGTACGAACTATTTATTATCTTGTTCGTAAGGCTTAATTATTTCGTACGTACGACTTAGTATGTGGTACGTACAACTTTGTGCGTCGTACATGCGACTTTCTTACCTTGTATGTATGACTTAGTATGTCGCACGTACGACTTAATATTTCGTACATATGATTTAGTATCTCGTACGTAAGGCATACCAAAATATATTTCATTTGGTACATGTAGTAATATGCTTCCGTAATCATAAAGTGTAAAATATTTACTATCATGATACAGCTGATGAAAAGAGAAGGTATAAAAATCACCTACAAGAGGAGTTACACCTACCCGTACTTTCACGGAGAGACTGAAAACCCCTTTACTAGCATAGTGGCCTCAACGCGTTTGGATACGAGAAGTATGTGAAAACTTGTTAAGAGTGTGAAAGTGTGAAGTCTAGATGTCTAGTTATCGCAGTTGTCAACATACGATAATTTAATTTCAGTTGTAAGGCGAAATATTAGGATATGCAATTGTTTTATTTTTTCAATACGATGGTTTGCGCATAAAAGCATTGTAATATTATGGTAATTTTATAGCTCTGCAAATTTACAATTAACGTTAAAGTTTGTAGCGGCTTGTGGAAAAAAAAGTAACTACCACCGTCTATTGAAATATCTCCTCACAATAATATTACGAGTTTATTTTACAGTCTATGTAGTCCTGACTCAGTATTATGAGTTTATTTTACAGTCTATGTAATCCTGACTCAGTATTATGAGTTTATTTTACTGTAGTCCTGGCTCAGTATTATGAGTTTATTTTACAGTCTATGTAGTCCTGACTCAGTATTATGAGTTTATTTTACAGTCTATGTAGTCCTGGCTCAGTATTATGAGTTTATTTTTTACAGTCTATCTAGCCCTGACTCAGTATTATGAGTTTATTTTACAGTCTATGTAATCCTGACTCAGTATTATGAGTTTATTTTACAGTCTCTGTAATCCTGACTCAGTATTATGAGTTTATTTTACTGTAGTCCTGGCTCAGTATTATGAGTTTATTTTTTACAGTCTATCTAGCCCTGGCTCAGTATTATGAGTTTATATTACAGTCTACGTAGTCCTGGCTCAGTATTATGAGTTTATTTTACAGTCTACGTAGTCCTGGCTCAGTATTATGAGTTTATTTTTTACAGTCTATCTAGCCCTGGCTCAGTATTATGAGTTTATATTACAGTCTATGTAGTCCTGGCTCAGTATTACGAGTTTATTTTACAGTCTATGTAATCCTGACTCAGTATTATGAGTTTATTTTACTGTATTCCTGGCTCAGTATTATGAGTTTATTTTACAGTCTATGTAATTCTGACTCAGTATTATAAGTTTATTTTACTGTAGTCCTGGCTCAGTATTATGAGTTTATTTTACAGTCTATGTAGTCCTGACTCAGTATTATGAGTTTATTTTACAGTCTATGTAGTCCTGGCTCAGTATTATGAGTTTATTTTTTACAGTCTATCTAGCCCTGACTCAGTATTATGAGTTTATTTTACAGTCTATGTAATCCTGACTCAGTATTATGAGTTTATTTTACAGTCTATGTAATCCTGACTCAGTATTATGAGTTTATTTTTTACAGTCTATCTAGCCCTGGCTCAGTATTATGAGTTTATATTACAGTCTACGTAGTCCTGGCTCAGTATTATGGGTTTATTTTACAGTCTATGTAGTCGTGGCTCAGTATTATGAGTTTATTTTACAGTCTATGTAGTCGTGGCTCAGTATTATGAGTTTATATTACAGTCTATCTAGCCCTGACTCAGTATTATGAGTTTATTTTACAGTCTATGTAGTCCTGACTCAGTATTATGAGTTTATTTTACAGTCTATGTAATCCTGACTCAGTATTATGAGTTTATTTTACTGTAGTCCTGGCTCAGTATTATGAGTTTATTTTTTACAGTCTATCTAGCCCTGACTCAGTATTATGAGTTTATATTACAGTCTACGTAGTCCTGGCTCAGTATTATGAGTTTATATTACAGGCTCTGTAACCCTGACTCAATATTATGAGTTTATTTTACAGTCTATGTAGTCCTGACTCAGTATTATGAGTTTATATTACAGGCTCTGTAATCCTGATCAGTATTATGAGTTTATTTTACAGTCTATGTAGTCCTGACTCAGTATTATGAGTTTATTTTACAGTCTACGTAGTCCTGACTCAGTATTATGAGTTTATTTTACTGTAGTCCTGGCTCAGTATTATGAGTTTATTTTACAGTCTACGTAGTCCTGGCTCAGTATTATGAGTTTATTTTTTACAGTCTATCTAGCCCTGGCTCAGTATTATGAGTTTATATTACAGTCTATGTAGTCCTGGCTCAGTATTACGAGTTTATTTTACAGTCTATGTAATCCTGACTCAGTATTATGAGTTTATTTTACTGTATTCCTGGCTCAGTATTATGAGTTTATTTTACAGTCTATGTAATTCTGACTCAGTATTATAAGTTTATTTTACTGTAGTCCTGGCTCAGTATTATGAGTTTATTTTACAGTCTATGTAGTCCTGACTCAGTATTATGAGTTTATTTTACAGTCTATGTAGTCCTGGCTCAGTATTATGAGTTTATTTTTTACAGTCTATCTAGCCCTGACTCAGTATTATGAGTTTATTTTACAGTCTATGTAATCCTGACTCAGTATTATGAGTTTATTTTACAGTCTATGTAATCCTGACTCAGTATTATGAGTTTATTTTTTACAGTCTATCTAGCCCTGGCTCAGTATTATGAGTTTATATTACAGTCTACGTAGTCCTGGCTCAGTATTATGGGTTTATTTTACAGTCTATGTAGTCGTGGCTCAGTATTATGAGTTTATTTTACAGTCTATGTAGTCGTGGCTCAGTATTATGAGTTTATATTACAGTCTATCTAGCCCTGACTCAGTATTATGAGTTTATTTTACAGTCTATGTAGTCCTGACTCAGTATTATGAGTTTATTTTACAGTCTATGTAATCCTGACTCAGTATTATGAGTTTATTTTACTGTAGTCCTGGCTCAGTATTATGAGTTTATTTTTTACAGTCTATCTAGCCCTGACTCAGTATTATGAGTTTATATTACAGTCTACGTAGTCCTGGCTCAGTATTATGAGTTTATATTACAGGCTCTGTAACCCTGACTCAATATTATGAGTTTATTTTACAGTCTATGTAGTCCTGACTCAGTATTATGAGTTTATATTACAGGCTCTGTAATCCTGATCAGTATTATGAGTTTATTTTACAGTCTATGTAGTCCTGACTCAGTATTATGAGTTTATTTTACAGTCTACGTAGTCCTGACTCAGTATTATGAGTTTATTTTACTGTAGTCCTGGCTCAGTATTATGAGTTTATTTTACAGTCTACGTAGTCCTGGCTCAGTATTATGAGTTTATTTTTTACAGTCTATCTAGCCCTGGCTCAGTATTATGAGTTTATATTACAGTCTATGTAGTCCTGGCTCAGTATTACGAGTTTATTTTACAGTCTATGTAATCCTGACTCAGTATTATGAGTTTATTTTACTGTATTCCTGGCTCAGTATTATGAGTTTATTTTACAGTCTATGTAATTCTGACTCAGTATTATAAGTTTATTTTACTGTAGTCCTGGCTCAGTATTATGAGTTTATTTTACAGTCTATGTAGTCCTGACTCAGTATTATGAGTTTATTTTACAGTCTATGTAGTCCTGGCTCAGTATTATGAGTTTATTTTTTACAGTCTATCTAGCCCTGACTCAGTATTATGAGTTTATTTTACAGTCTATGTAATCCTGACTCAGTATTATGAGTTTATTTTACAGTCTATGTAATCCTGACTCAGTATTATGAGTTTATTTTTTACAGTCTATCTAGCCCTGGCTCAGTATTATGAGTTTATATTACAGTCTACGTAGTCCTGGCTCAGTATTATGGGTTTATTTTACAGTCTATGTAGTCGTGGCTCAGTATTATGAGTTTATTTTACAGTCTATGTAGTCGTGGCTCAGTATTATGAGTTTATATTACAGTCTATCTAGCCCTGACTCAGTATTATGAGTTTATTTTACAGTCTATGTAGTCCTGACTCAGTATTATGAGTTTATTTTACAGTCTATGTAATCCTGACTCAGTATTATGAGTTTATTTTACTGTAGTCCTGGCTCAGTATTATGAGTTTATTTTTTACAGTCTATCTAGCCCTGACTCAGTATTATGAGTTTATATTACAGTCTACGTAGTCCTGGCTCAGTATTATGAGTTTATATTACAGGCTCTGTAACCCTGACTCAATATTATGAGTTTATTTTACAGTCTATGTAGTCCTGACTCAGTATTATGAGTTTATATTACAGGCTCTGTAATCCTGATCAGTATTATGAGTTTATTTTACAGTCTATGTAGTCCTGACTCAGTATTATGAGTTTAATTTACAGTCTACGTAGTCCTGACTCAGTATTATGAGTTTATTTTACTGTAGTCCTGGCTCAGTATTATGAGTTTATTTTTTACAGTCTATCTAGCCCTGGCTCAGTATTATGAGTTTATATTACAGTCTATCTAGCCCTGGCTCAGTATTATGAGTTTATATTACAATCTACGTAGTCCTGGCTCAGTATTATGGGTTTATTTTACAGTCTATTATTATATTATTATACTATTTTTATATAGCGCCTTATCTAATTATATAATTACTCTAAAGCGCTTAACATGTAAAACAAGGGCAATATAAAAACGAACATTATATAAATTGAAAGGTCACAAAAATAATAATCATCTAAAGTCGAAATGGGAGGTATTAGTAATTTTTAAAAAAAAATAAATTTTTTTTTTGTGTATTATCATTTTTGTTAAAACAGAAAATAACTGGATACATTATAAATCAAAAGCAAGTTTAAAAAGATGTGTTTTTAGCTTTTGTCTATGTAGTCGTGGCTCAGTATTATGAGTTTATTTTACAGTCTATGTAGTCCTGACTCAGTATTATGAGTTTATTTTACAGTCTCTGTAACCCTGGCTCAGTATTATGAGTTTATTTTACAGTCTCTGTAACCCTGACTCAGTATTATGAGTTTATATTACAGTCTACGTAGTCCTGGCTCAGTATTATGAGTTTATTTTACAGTCTACGTAGTCCTGGCTCAGTATTATGAGTTTATAGGATTGATGGACCACTTGTACCAGCTCGGACTTCTGGACACTGGAGAGTATTTTGTTGTGGGAGTGTGTTTATCGGAAAGTGACACCATTACCCCCGATGCATACCTAAAAGGTAACTCATTAATGGAAGCATGACAATGCATGTTTCAATATATTGCGAGACATGTATATAATAGAGACATGTATATGATAGAGATGATTGTTAAAAAGAAGTTTGTTTAACACTGAACAGTCGCATAACATAAGGAGGTAATTTTAGCGCACTGTCAATGAGATGACTGTAAAACCAAGCCATCAAAATAATAATGTAATGCTTTGTTAAAAAAAACAACTGTTTTTCATTAAAATGTTTTAGTGAAAAAAACCCCCAAAAACATATATGCAAGACATTCCATACTGATTGTAAATAAAATTCCGATACTTGAGATGAACGATTTCATTCACCGAAATTCTGAAATGAGACTCTAGCGCCCCACACCGGTTTTGCTGTAAACAATTCCCAATCTGTCTGAGAAATGTGAAGAATTTTATTTATACCACGTCTTTCTCTGCACTTTGTAGGCTACATTTCCCCTAAATGTTCATGACTGGTGACCATTCTAGTCTCTAGCTGTGTATAGGGACATTATTTTATCAATTGCCCGGCGACAACTTGGTCATACAATAATGTTTTATGCAAATGCGATGGGACATTGGAATAGTGAGAATCGCTATGTCTATTGTCCCGCTAAATGATTCTTTTTATTAAACGCCTTTATGTCTCTCACTTTCTCTGCGTTTGCAGAACTGATAAAAACAAACAGAGGAAAAGACCAGACAAACGAAAGGCTAGAGGCTTTCAAGTATTTCATCGGGGTCGTGGAATCGCCTCCAAATTACGATGAATATGAAGAATTCAAACGGATTGTCAACAAATATCTGGAAGAACCACCATTCAGTTTTCAGACCCCTTTTAAAGTTAATAAGACCATTGAGAAACGAGTAAGTTTATTATTCAATTGTCACTTCGAAAAACATGCTAATTTGTCTATGTTTTTCTTTCGTAGGGGATATTTAGTCAATGTGTATTTGGTTTTACAGACTGTATATATATATATATATATATATATATATATATATATATATATATATATATATATATATATAAGTATTGCTCACCGGTGACGAAATTTGATATTACACCTCAAATTCTATAAAATATACAGTCGAAAACTAATGAACGATGGAAATGATTATATATTATTCATTATTAGAATATACATGCATGTCATCATGTCGTATTCGTGTTTTGTTGCAGCTAAGGACGGAGGCAGCCTATCTATATGATGCAGTGTGGCTTTATGCAAAAACTGCGCACAAAATTCTGGAACACGGAGGAGATATCAGAAACGGCACTCACATTATTGAAAGTCTCATCAATACTACCTACAAAAGTATGCTTGACTAAATTAATTCATAATTGATTAATTTGAAAATATGTGCATTTTGGTTACTTTTCCCCTATAAATGTTGGCCATTACATGAAGAGTTTCATTCACTATAGTGATTCTTTGCATTGTGATTTTCAAGGACACTTTCAAAACATTACATGAAAACGGGTTGTGAGCATACGTGTTGGATAATTATTTGAAATTTCGTTTGTTGAGAAGACAAACTTTCATATGGCGCCAACATGCTTTATTATTCTCTCGCAACAAAGTTACAGGGGGGGGGGGGATACATAGAGAGTAACTTGCCCATGTTCACACTATGCAAAAGAAAGTATGTTGCAGCTTGATGATGGCTTATTCTATATTAAGTTAAGTTCTACAACTTATGACATAAAAATACCCTACGAAAGTAATATGTTCTGCTTCCGGCACTATGTTCAAATAATAGATGATTCTTTGAAATAGTAACCCCATAAGATCTTTTTTGGAGAAAAGATAGGGATATGAAATCAGATATCCCTCTCTGGTTAATGGAAATATAGTTTCCGCTAACACATGAAGAACTGAACCGTTGAGATTTCAAAATTGTTTTGTTAAAAGGCTTTTAAAAATTCTCTGGTGAATGGATTGTTATTCATTGAAATACTTTTAATTCTTAATCGATATTTGTTACAGCATAATTTTGCAAAAAAGTAAATGGAGTTGCATATGATATAAGATTTTAATTTAGTAATGGTCCTCGTATTTCAAATAATTTGAAAGCAGTTTTATATTACAGAAAAGTCCAATGCAATACGAGGTTCATTACCAAGTCATAGATTCAAGCAAATGTTTTCTACGTGTTTAGTTGCTTTAAAATGAATTATGAATGAAGTTCTGTATAAAAAAATTTAATGAAATGGCCTTCTATACAGTCTAATCTAACATTTTATAAAGAACGCATACAATGTCTATGTCCCTTTGAAGGGAGACTTGTTGGTTTGCACTGTTTTGTCCACTCAATATCTTAAGAGCCCGTTGCTTGACAGATATGAAATTTATTTGACTGGTTTCTCCTAAAGAGTAAATGACCCCTAATGATTTTCAGGTCACAAGGTCTAAGGTTAAAGGCAAACCACTCTGGACATAGGAAGATATTGTCTGCTTACTGTCGTGAGAATCCATTTTTAACAGAAATCAAATTTGGTACACTGGTTTTCCGTAAGAAGTATATGTCCTTGTTGATTTTTAGTCAGAAGGTCACTTGTCATGGATAAAACTATGTATATCCAGATATTGTCCGTTCAATTTCTTGATACTCCTTTGCTTGAAAAAAAAATCAAACTGTTGCATTGGTTACGTAAGGATGAAGTCACAATTTCAGACTGGATAAAGTAAGAAGTCTGCTCAATATTTTGAAAATCGTTTGCTGGACAGACATAGTACTTGGTATACTAGTATTAACTAAGGAGTGGATGACACCTATTGATTTTGAGGTCACAACGTCAAGTTCAAACTACCCTAAACATAGGACTATATTGTAATATGTCGAGAACCATTTGCATGGGCGACACCAATCTTAGTCTATTGGTGCTCCCTAAAAAGTAGATTAGTCCTCATTGGTTGTCAAGTCACAGGGTCAAAGATCAAAATTCAAATGCCTGGTTATTTGAAAATGTCTGCCAAGGATCTTGTACCTTGTCGGAGTCTGTTTCTTATAACCAGAACAGGTGCCATTCCTCTTGAGTAAATGGATAAAAATATTCTTGTCAATTTAGCTTTCTTTGAAATTTGCTTTAAAACTTCAAAAATGAATAGCAAATGACTCTTCTTTTTGTATTAGCAAATAACTGGTAAAACCCAAGAGCAAAAGAACAGATATGGAAAATTCTAAGTTAATAGCAATCTGATTTATTGCAGGTGTTAATGATCTGTTAATTATATTCATTTGGAAATTCTATTTATTTTCAGGTGCCATGGGATACACAACTAAAATAAATCAGCGAGGAGACTCGGAAGGAAACTTTACATTGTTGGCTCTTAGAAACGAAAAATCCGTTTGGGGCCTATATCCCGTAGGGGTTTTTAGGCAGACATCCGATGACATGCCCGTATGTAAAATAATATCTATTGCGCAACAGGGAAAGTTAAAATACCCATTATCTGCTTTATATTGATATGAAAACGTGATTTGTTAAAATTTGTAGCGATAACAGTAGGTTTTTATAATTTTTTGAAAATGTTTTCACACACACACACACACACACACACACACACACACACACACACACACACACACACACAGAGAGAGAGAGAGAGAGAGAGAGAGAGAGAGAGAGAGAGTATCATCGTAGTGTAAAATACCCACCTCCCCAAAATTTATAATTCATTTTTGTATGTTTTCTATGCTCACTTAGTATGTACAGTGAAATGTTCAGTGATGAATGATTCAATGTTCCTATAGGACTTCGAGTTTTACGAGGGTAGAAACATAGTATGGCCCGGGGGACAAATTCCAGTGGATGAGCCTGCTTGTGGGTATAGAGGTGAACACTGCATTGAACCTAAGAGTAAGTGAAAAATGGTCTTGATGTGCAAAATTAACTCTAGATCACTCTAAAGGTGTAGCTAGCACATTGAATAAAGAATTACAAACTTTCAATAAATTACGAAATCTAAAATTGATGAAATTCTCAAATTGTGTTTTTCAGAGTACATTCTGGAGACCGGTCTAGGAATTACTGGCGGGGTCTTGCTGATTATCACCATTATTGGAATTCTGTGTTACAGGTAACTACCATTGTTATATTCATATTTAAAAGTTGAAAATTGTATTTTAAATTTTAAATAAACATTTTGATTGAAGAATCATGTAAATGTACAAGAGTATTTTAAAAATTCTACACCCCCAAAGAATTATCTCAGAAATAGCATTAATAAACACGAAAAAACCCAACAGTAATGAGGTATGTAAAAATCTTGGTGTTTAATTCTGGTTTCGTCAGTTTTGTTTGATTGTGATGGTCATCATACGATCGTTGTACGGACAGGTTTTTGTTTCAATGAGAACATAAAATATCAGATCGTTAAAAGGACAGGAAACAAACTGACTGACAAATGCTGATAGGACATTTCTTAAATATCAGATTTCAAATATGACAATGGACGAAAGAAAATAGGTATAATTACACCAGTACCGGAAGTCAAAACTTCCCGGAAGAGGTCTCATAATGATGACTCCATTTGGAACCAGTTATTTCGATGACTTTAGGGAAGAAACTTACTTTCAAATCATACTTGTTAGCGTCTGTCCTGAGAAACAACGTCCCTCACCAGTCTACAGTCTGATATTTAGCCCACGCTCTTTCGTTACTCATTTCATCATTTTCCCCATTTCATGTTCTCAATTTAGCGATAAATGATGCGTCTAAAACAAAGATATAAAAATTGTCATGTCATCCAATGCAGAGTAGAAGAACAGGAATGTCGTCTGACTAGCATTCATAGGAAGGAACTATGACAAGCAAATATATGATTGGTATTCTGAAGATACAATTTCGATTTTTTCCCCCCAGTCTTTGATATATGCCGTTCATCAAAGTCGATCATTAAATCTCTCTGTCTAATTGATACCCACAAAACATACAGTATCATTTATATAAAAATATAATGTAACGTGAGATCTGAAGTTCTTTCCCATATGAACTAATTTCATTAGATTCATGTTTGAAAATGCATCTCTATAGAAATCCGACCTTTCAATAATGTAGAAGCTAAAGTGTTAGTGGATGAGAATAGTATATTGGGCTAAAAAAAACCGCATCGTTAACGAAAATGATTATAGGCTCGTGTTTTAAATGGACAAATAATAAGAATTGTTTGTGGATGTATTTTATAGAAATTGGAGATATGAACAAGAACTTGCGAGCCTTTTGTGGAAGATCGACTACAAAGATCTGACGATCGACTGCGTGGACACAGGCACATCGGTAACACGCGACTTCTGAATTCATCACGTGACAGAGGATGCACAATGTATCAACCTGTCACCCGATACAACATGCCAATTGCATGTTCTTCGTGAAATATATCATCGCAATTTACAAAGTTTAAGATATACTTTTGTTTTTGGATTCCATGTATGTTACAGAGACTGGTATATATTTACATTTTCAACTGTTTATTTATTTATTATTTTATTTTATTTTTTGTAGTAACCCTTTGAAGCTCCAATCTGTTAATTTGCCCACAACGTACAAATGAATGTAAATTTCTCAGTTTATATATTACAGCAGTTAAAGTAGAAATTGCTCCTTTCAGGTGAATACACCCCACTTATCCTTGTCTTTTTACATGAACATAGTTTGTTTGGGTGATTAAGTAACACGAAATAGCTATAACTGGAGAAGGCTTTTAAATCCCGTGTGAGATATATGGCATTGACAGTTCCTTTAACAATGTAAAGAATGTGAGTGGAATATCAATATTGTCCATTATCCAAAAGTTAGCGTTAAGAAGCGGCAGCTTGACGCTGCAGTGTGTTAGTAGACTACAGTTGTATTTTCTTCTGTTGGCGGTAATTCATATAGTGATCTCTTGTAGGAACTTCACGAAATATTTTTTTCACACTCCTTTGGATTTTTTTTTCCCTTTTCGAATAGAGTCCTTATACATCTTTCGTCGCAAAATATAGTGATAAATATATTTTCCAAACGATAACTACTGAAAACTTATTTCCATTTGTAGATGTACTTTAGCAACATAACCAGAGCCTCCAGTACAATGTCCCTGACCTCGCAATCTGACATTGACACGAGACAGCTGTTCACGTGTGTCGGAACATACAAAGGAAATCTTGTTGCCATTAGAAAAGTGAACAAAAAGAATGTAGAACTCACACGAAGCATTAAAAAGGAATTGAAAGTGGTAAGAACATAAACTGTGAAGAGTTAGTTTTATCTTCGATACTTCTGTGAGTAGGCAATACTAATGGAATAATTTCTGTCATAAATTTTGTAATTATTTGAATGACTCCAGATGAACATTTTAGTGGTAAGATAAAAAATATATATAATCGCATAAGCCCGTTCAGTAGTGTCATTCTAGGTTAGGAAACTGATCATCTATTCAGTGAAAGGGGAAAAACAACATTGAAATAAAATGCCATGATTTATCTGAGATGATATATCTTATCGGTATTTGTTAATACAATTTCTCCCAAAGAATCGGAGGGAAGTTAATGGAACGCATGCATACATCAAGACATGTTATATATCTGTTATTTTTTTTATTATTATTATTTTATAATGCCAAATGAGTATTGCCGTTCTTTAACGTTGCTAAAAGACGATACAAGAAAACATTGATGTTTCCATCATTTGTGGCCCAGATATATTAATGTGTCAACTTTTTAACAACAGGGATATTCTGTGAAATAACAAGATGTCTACCGCCCACATCCTTCACCTGATTTACCTTGGCGCTGCTTTTTGTTCAGTGTTTTTTTTTTCATAAGATATTTTTGCATGTTTATTTACTTGAACAATTTTGACCCCATATTGTGACTCCAGCTTAGCCCCGAAGGGTCATGACATAATTTACACAATATGGGAATAGGTAGACTACACAATATGGGAATGATTCAATGCCAAAATGACTAACATGACCTTGCTGTTGTGGAAAAGATTTTCTTTCCTGTATACATGCGTTATGTTAAATTTGATCATCTTCATCATAGAGTTAATAACTTAAATAAAAAAAAAACAAAAAAAAAAAACCCCACCAAAAACATGAATCCATACAATTTAGGAACGTTTGTATTTGATTTAGTGTGGCCCTTCTACTCTCGAAAAGAATTTGTTTTAATTTATTTCCTGTATATTTCCATTTTAAAATGTGATCTCATGTTTCTTACGCGTGGGGTCCTGAATAGCATTCCCATTTAAGACTTTGATAACCTCTTGTGGTCCTAACCCATTTCCGAGGACCAGAACGTGAACAAACGTGAATCTGGACTACCCGGAGATGCTTGCGTATATATATATATATATATATATATATATATATATATATATATATATACGTCTTAGGTTTGACAGGAGCGAGACTCGAATTCACGACCTCCCGGCTACGTAGCGAACGCTCTATCACTGAGCTACTACGACCAGCAAAAGGGGGAGTTGAATTCTTGTCTCCACAAACATTTTGTGTGTGTGTTATGTAGCCAAAATTATGATTACTAGTGTAATATGAACATTTCTCTAAGACAGGGCCAAATACTGAATTTCGTCTATTATTTTCTTCCTTTGCTTTTAATTCTGTCAATTGTGGGAGTTTAAAAATATACCTTACTTAATATCATCAACTTTTGGAACTTCATTTTTAGTTCTGTATGATGTTTTGCGAATGTCTGAAAAGTTATCTTTGCAATCATGTTATTTACATTTGGAAAGACTGTGTTCTGCATTATATAGGTATAGCTACTGGTTAAACATATTATATTGATCAAGATTTGCATGTGCATTGCTTGACGTTATCAATCAGTCATGAATGAAATGGCTATCACAAAGATATCAAAAGGGATGTGTTAAGATTCTGACGTAGAAAAGCTGGATAAATGTCCCATATGAAAAAAGGTATCAAATGCTCAAACATTAGAAATGAATAAGTATATCAATACTGATATTATTCCGTCTTTGAAATGACTTACAGATGCTAATACAGAGCAAAATTTTAAGAAAAAAAAAAGATTAATGTACTTATTAAAAATGCAAATAGCTAAAATACAATTCATTGTTTATGTGTGTAGAATATACTAAAATATATTCTACGAATGCAACATATATTCTCTTTCGTATTTCGTAAAAATATGAAACAAAAATCTTAAAAAGAAGGGTCTGTCATTGTACGAATACACATATTCGTATCTCCTTATGAGTTCCTCAAATACCCTTGACTTGATGATATGCATATATAAAATACCTTCATTTTCTGATCACGAAGCACGGATTTCATATTCTAGAAATATCTTGAATACTGATGATGACTTTTCATACTCATGACTACTTCTCCCGCGGAATTCCCTATCACAATCTCGCAAACGTATAAGTATAAAACATCCCGATTCTCCGGGCTGCCTTAACTATTTTTAAAATTGATTTTCAGCTTTAGTGTTATATATATGGTACATGTAAGGAGTGATTCCTTTACGGCAGATGGAGCAACTTTCAAACCATTTCAAAGCATTATTTGTTTAACCTTTCAGTGCTTTGTGTTGTTTATTACAGATGAGAGAATTACGTCATGACAATGTGAACCCTTTCATCGGGTCGTGTATTGATGCGCCATACATCTTAATAGTGACCGCTTACTGCTCCAAAGGTAGTTTGCAGGTAATAGGAGTATTGGTTAGATTTTATTTTGATACAGAATAGCTGATCGAAAGAGAACAATAGTAATCATCCTTTGATGTAGTTTTGTACACTTCGAAGAAGCAGATATAATCAGACAATATATTACTCAGTGGATCTTTATCACAGCTGATGTAAACTACATGTTGTGTGTTGTTTATTACATCTTAATGGAATTGTCAAGTAAATGTGTTTCATTCACTTCCTGGCAACAAAGATGAACACATAATTCCCCCAAACGAAAATGGCTGCATTGAATTTGTCTTCAGCGGAGTCTTGAGAATATTATACTTTATTGAATACGATTTTGCGTTTATGAAATTTGATATGCTGTAATTTTTCATTTGACAGGATATTCTAGAAAATGATGACATTCAACTTGATTTAATGTTCATTGCATCCATAGTCTTCGACATCATCCGGGTAAGTCATTTTGGTCGTCTGCGCGTTTGGTAACATTGAGCAGGGTTGTGATATATATGTACGGTAGATATCTATGGATTAATTCACATAAATTCAATTAAAAGTGAAAAATGATAGTTTACAAATAAATAATATGAGTTTGCCGTCAGTATTTTAATTCATCTTGAAACGCAAAACAAAGACTCTTTATTCCCAGAGTTTCTAGGCTGGCATCAATTTAATCGTCCATGAATATTGTATAGTTTATGTCAGAAACTAAAACAAAAGATTCTTTTTTATTGTATCGACTTAATCTATATTCTGCATTGAATAGAACGATTAATATGTGATATCATTTGGGACATTTCATGACATTTTCGAGGAGAGCAATTAATTTCGTCATCACACAGGAATTCTCTCGACATTCTCGTCATTAGGGTTCTCAATATTCAAAATACTGAGTGTTCGTCTTAAGGGAAAAAAACCCCAACCTTCCAAAGCATTCTAAAATAACTTCTGTAGTATTAATTTCTGAAATTCAATTTTACTAGGGTATAACTTACCTTCACGAAAGCGAAATAAAATCGCATGGCAAGCTGAAGTCAAGTAACTGTGTGGTTGACAGTCGGTGGGTTGTGAAAATAGCAGACTTTGGGCTTACAGAATTTATGGCGGGAACGGAAGAGCCTATGGAGGAATATGCCTATTATAGAAGTATGTCTGACTCTTAAAGTTCCCCAGTACATAATATTAGATTTTTTCACAGTTTAGACTACAGATGTATCGCTGATTTATTGATGCCGCACTGATAACTTGGCTTAGCACTTTCAGCGTGATACAAATGTCAGAGATCATTTACAATTGAGTACAAGACTTTCTTTTCTTGTTTCTTTACATGAGTTATCGTTCCTTACTAAAATGAGAGAATTAATTTTCATCATATTATGTAGGGTGGGCTATAGATTTCTATATAGATGGTGGTAAAGAATTGTTTTATGCTTCATTTCTTTCTAGACTGACTTTGTTTTATTTTATATGTCAAAAACATGTATTTCTCATCGGGTTCAATGTTAAAATTATTTTGTTTTTCATTGATTGAAAATTTTCTGGGGACTGATGCTTTACCAGATGCCTTTTTTGTGTTGCACTGTATCAATCCCGCATCCCTTTCGTATTTCCATGTACACGTTTGTATGAATGTTGTATACGTTCTTAACGTTTCATCACGTGAAGCTGAATGTTCATTTGTTTTAGATTTGCTATGGACAGCGCCTGAGTTACTTCAGTTAAAACACAAGGGTAGAGGTACACAAGCAGGTGACGTGTATGCATTTGCAATTATTTTGTACGAAATCAATGGAAGGAAGGGACCATATGGAAACTGCAATCTAAGTCCTAAAGGTGTGTCTATGTAAGAAAGTCGTCTGCATAATAAAACAGACAGAGTGATGACTGTTACAGAAATGTTTGGACAGCTGACGTTGATAGTGCACGTATAAGTTTGGTAATAATAATATGATAGAAAATATGTAGCGCTTATTTTATTGGTAATTGAATTTTATGGAGTTCTTTGGTTTCAAATCAACGAAAGAGAGAACTAATTTTTGATATTCGAAAGGTATTTATTTCCAGAAATTATTCTTCGAGTGAGGGATAACACCAAAGAAGAATTTCGGCCACGGCTTGCAGAACTGGACAAGACACCTAAATTTGTCACTGATGTCATCAAAGAATGTTGGGCTCGGGATCCAGAAAAGAGACCCGATTTCAAAACTGTGCGTTCAAGATTAAAGGAACTACAAAGAGGAATGTAAGACACAGAAAATTGGTACAGTGATTGATTTTAACACATTTTGTTGTATAATTAATATTTAATAGGATTAAAAACAAATTCTAACACATTACAAGTTTCTCACCAGAATTCATAGAATGTGCTAGTTCAAAGGTATTAATGACGTTGAATTATATAAAACGCACATGTGTCAATATTTGCTTTTAGGTTTTGATACCCACTCTATATATATATATATATATATATATATATATATATATATATATAACTTTTTCTACGCAGTACGTACCTTTAAATCATTGCATTTGTCTCCGGAAAGAGTATGAAGTCGCGGAACATTTTTCAAAAGGGGGATATTTGTAGCCCCCCCCCCCCCCCCCCCCCCCCCCCCTCCCCTTAAACTTAGTTATTCTTGGATCAAGTCTTCAAAGATCCGCTACATGTCTTAGCCACATTTAGAAACATCGGTCTAGAGATATGAGACTGATGTATACGATTAAAGCAATTCTGTTTCCGTTGTGCAGGAAGCCAAACATTCTAGACAATATGATATCCATCATGGAGAAATACGCCAATAACTTGGAAGCGGTAGTGGACGAGAGAACGGAGCAGTTAATTGAAGAGAAGAAAAAGACGGAGGAACTTCTTCATCAAATGCTGCCAAAGTACGAATTCGGAAAAAGTCAATCTCTTTCATGGAAAAAGATCATTAATTATAAGAAATTAAGTCGACATTTGTATAGGTCTTTGACATTAAATAGCCTAATTTTTAACAATTTGAAAGTTTGGAATGTTCATTTTCATTGTATGGTCTACTATACATTTCAAAGTGACGAATTAGTTTTCCTAGACAGATGTATTTTCTAAGCAGTTGTTGCACCAATCCTGGTTTTTCATGGGCCAACGTTGTGTGACATAACTGGTCATTAAATCCCGCACATTGAAGACGAAAATGGAGTCATAAAATGTGTAATTCGCTTCGTCATGTTATATAAAAATGTATTCAAAATTAGTTTACCAACGACAAGGAGCTCTAGCGATCCTTTGGAATTTGACAGTATTCTGTTATATGTGTTATTTCTGTTATGATATAGGTCAGTAGCAGAACAGCTGAAAATGGGTAAAGAGGTGGAGGCGGAGTCATTTGACTCTGTGACGATATATTTCAGTGATATCTGTGGATTCACCGCTTTGTCGTCTGAAAGCACACCAATCCAGGTTTGGCATTTATAAATGTTCCCCACAAAACATTCAGATTTACATACAGAATGTATGTTTCAAGAAGTGTTTATTTCAATAGAACTGTTCAACAACTTTGATTTTGCGTTCCAAGTTCTGATGTTTTTTTTTTCATCAATATTACCTCATCATCGACATTGTACAGTAACTCCAGCCGTACACTGGGTGGGAATGCTAATACTGTCTCTGTTCTCTTATAACTCGGGATATTGGTTATGGAAGGAACTCTTAAAACACCCCAATATACTCGTTTGATCGTGATAAGTTTAAGTATTGTAACTAAAACGAAACCATAGAAATTGGATTGGATTTTGATTATGTCATGTGACTTCCTAATTAATACATAATGAGACATCTGGCTCCCTCACAATACCGTAAAAAATATGGCTGATAGAACATACGTATTGCAATTATTTTAATGAAAACGTGTATTTTGGAGACTAAGTGAAATAACTCGGCGTGTGACTGTGTATTGCGTTTCTTTATGGTACAAGTTGATGAAATTGATTGAATGATTTATGCCGTTTTACGCCGAGTGGGTAACATTTCAGCTAAAACACATCATGTAATTATTATACAGCGTACAGGAGTGTCTTTGGTGGGATAAATTGATGACGTTGTGTGTTAGTGATGGTGAGTGGAAATAAATGGGACAGGCTAATACTCAAATTAGGGAAGCGTACACGTCATTAGAGAATGGAAAAATATCAGTGGCTTACACTTGCTGGCTCGTCCCATACAATTCCACATACTATGCCCAAGAAATCATGTAACTTGAAGTACGGAAAATTTTGTAATGAATGTATTCTCTTAACGTCAGAAATCCACTCTTCGGAAATATGGAAGGAAATTTGAAAACAATCCTCTTTACCCGTATTACTGCATTAAACAGATGTTGTTTTTTTTTTTAATTTACAGGTTGTAAATTTGTTGAATGATCTATACACTTTATTTGATTCCATCATCGAAAATTACGACGTTTACAAAGTAGAGACAATTGGTGACGCATACATGGTTGTAAGCGGTCTACCCAATAGAAACGGGATTGTTCACGCTGGAGAAATAGCATCAATGTCGCTTCATCTTCTAGAAGTCATTGGGAGTTTCAAGATTCGTCATCGTGAAAACGAGACGATAAAGTTAAGGATAGGAATTCATTCAGGGTCTTGTGTGGCAGGAGTAGTGGGGCTGAAGATGCCTAGATATTGTTTATTTGGAGACACCGTTAACACGACGTCGAGGATGGAATCGAACGGTGAACGTATGTAGCTAATGATTTTAATTAGAAGGAAACAAATCTAAAACAAAGTCTGTACGTTATAAAAGTACATGCTGCAGTTTCTGGGAAACCATTACATGCAATAATTAGGGGGCACGACAAAGGATTGTCCTCGTACTTTGTAATGTGAGAGAATTTGGGGATATAAAAAATTTGACACATCTCAGTTGCTTTGCATCTTCGTTGTCATGGCAATGGATTAATACCATGACAAAGTATTGAAACTTTAGAAATTATGTTTTAAACTATTTTGATTTTACGGTGTAACATTTTGTAGCAACTTTGAGGTGGATATGGTCGTTTAATAGCTCACCACGAAAAGAAATGGATAAATACTTAATTTTGACGTAAAACGCCTTCAGTTTTCAATTTCTATTACACTCGCTTTCAAAACTTATCTCACAGAAATTTTGATGATGTATTGTCATTTTCACAGCTGTAAACAGTAACTATAGTAACTAATTTGAAATATCCAGAATTTCGGTCTTATTGTCGCTGATGATGTACAATGTACTGTAAGGGGTTTAATTTTGCGAGGCTAAAATTTCGCGAATTTTATCGTTCGACATTTCATGATGGTTTACATTTCACGTACAAACACCTTCGAATGCAATTATCTTCAGAAATATTTAGAATATTGTACAGTAAGTAGACTGAGCTAGAATCATTACATGTAGATGAGGTGATGCACCTAAATATTTCGGTACTTTGCGATGGTTTTATTTTCACGATCTTAATATAATCGCAAAGATAGCGAAAATAAAACCACGTGAATATTTTCCCCTTTACAGTGTATAAAAACTTTAAACGTGATTAGATAGAAGTATAAACATGGTGATATCAGTTTCATAACACATCGAAATTGACAAAAATATTGAGTAATTTGAATGACTTTACATCATGATAAACATCTTGTAGATTAAAATGTTTAAATTGTAAAGACAGCCGTAATCTATGATAATCAAGGCTCGAATTTGAATCTTTCCTGATACCATCTTCATGTCGAAATTGTTGCTTTTGTAGTTTTGATAACAACATAATTTATAATAGTCTATGCCATCAAGGATATCTGCAATTATAATATTATAATCGTATTTTTTGGTATCGAGTGTTATCATTCTACATGTGTAAATTTCGAGGAAAATTCGTGATAATGAATGCCACAAAGTCGTTGAGCTATTACAGAGATTGGATGTTAAAATTTGAGTTTTAACTTGGGATTAAATGATATTGTGTTTATTTTTTCTAGCTCTGCGGGTTCATTGTTCATCTCAGTGTAAAACTATACTGGATGAGCTTGGTGGGTACCAGATGGAAGAAAGAGGTCTAGTATCAATGAAGGTACGCGTGCATATCTATAAAATGATGTCCAAATCTCTAATCATAGTAATACTTAGATCAGATTTTAAAAAGCGAAATTACAAGCAGTAGCTTACCTAACATTCTTTGAATTTCGTTGAAAAGTTTCAGAGGAAATAAATAATTTCAAGGAATTTTATAGTATCCTAGGATTTCAGTTTAGAGGTATATGTGGACCAATAGTGTACGTGCAAGAACTTCAGTCTAGCAATAAAACGGAGATGGATTCAAAGATAACTCCTCTTCCTACCCTGCTTCATGTATATTTTACACACATACCCAATATTCATGTACATGCCTGAAATATTATTTATTGGATAAGGTACAGTAAGTAAAAACTTAAGACGTACATTTCAGGGAAAGGGTGAGGTACTGACGTACTGGTTGATAGGAGAAGACAAATCTTTCCGAAAGAAGCGGATATCTGGTGAAGAGACTCCTCGCAATAGTCCCACTTTATCCGGGAATAATAACCAGAACCAAACATTGTGTAACTGTGAGAAATCAGATTTTATTTACATGGACAACCGAATCAGCCGTTCGTTTATTAGAAGACATTCTTTGAACGATCCCTCTAACGTCAATGGAGGTGTGCCTTCACAGTTTTCTCTTCACACACACAGAATTTCAAGTTTTAAACACAGAAGCTCAAATATGCCTTCCCCACGACTGGTAAAACAAATCCAATTTAAGGAAATCGACGAAACTAAGGACATTACTTGTGATCACAACTTAGAGTTAATTCCCTTGATAACCATTGACACAAGGAAATGACTGGAGACACAAGGATGAAGATCTCAGGAGTTGCCTCCGTTTGATTTTATGAAATCCACTTGTAGATCCACAAACTTAAATTATGCAATAATTGTATGTATATTGTATTTCTTTTATAGTTTTACACTCTGCTGTTTCTGATTCTAGTTCCTTTTTTACATCCGGTGAAGTAGAGGAGTTAAAACACTTTCGTTTTAGTTTTTGTTTTTTTTAACTTGTCTTTATATGATTTTCTGCTGAGTGCACCAATACATTTCTGTGATACATTGTGTAATGGTTATTAAAATTCTCATCTATTAAAGAAAGCCTATATAATTGAATGTAAAAATAATGAAAACACAAAGGATATTTCTTCAATAAGGAACCTTGGTCACAAAAAGGAAGTTGCACATCCTTGTTCCACCGTAAAGCGCTTTAGCGCTTCATGGAAAGTATGCCGGTGTAAAGAGTTGCAGTTCACACGTATATTTTAAAAAACGGAAGTTTATTTCTTATATTTACATTATACTTTCATTTCTGTTGGAATTCCTAGACACTAAATGAAAGTTCTATATATGTATCTGTAAGCATTCATGCATTGTTTATAACTGCAACGCATTCATGAGGAAATGACTTTCATTAAAATGTGTAGAAATATGAATGGCAGAAACATTGGATTTCTAAACAATTGTAAATGAATTGATAATACTGATATCCTTTTCACACGACATTGCTAAGATAACGAACAGTACTCAATATCGTAATTCTAATAGAAAATACAATTCAGAGAGATGGGCAAACACTAACCCCTGGACATACCAGCGGTAGAATCAGGTACTTAGTTGTAAGCATCCCCTGTCGACGTGTCACACCCGCGGTGAGCTCTATATCTTAAGCACGTAAACGGAGTAATCCGCAGTCAGAATACAGTGTACAAAAGTTTATGAAAAAAGAAGAAACAAACAAAACAGAAAGCAATGATGAATTACAATTTTTATGATCAACATTGATACAAAAATATAAATAAACAGAAATCCTACTCAAAAATAACGCGCATAATGTAGGTGTAGGGGAAATGTATGTTTATATTCAAATGTAGATGCTATCGATTACATTGCACTACACTTATTTAGATTATGGATTACTCCTTTAGCCGCCCGCGTGGCGCAGTGGTTAGAGCGTCGGGCTCAAAGATCTGATGATCCTTGAGTCGGGGGTTCGAATTTCACTGTGGGACGTGGGTGCCGGTCTTTCGGATGAGACCGTATAAACCGAGGTCCCGTGTCGCAGTAGGTGTGGCACGATAAAGATCCCTCCCTGCTCAAAGGCCCTGAGTGCCGAGCATAGGCCTAAATTTGCAGCCCTGTCACCGGTAAAGGTGACAGCCGCCGGATAGCTGAAAAATTGCTCAGGCGGCTATAAACAAACAAACAAACAAACAAAAAACAAAAAACTCCGTTTACCTGATCAGGAGATATTGCTTGTGGTGTGTGTGATTGGTCGACAGGGGATGGCTACTCTTTCTAGGCATCTGATCTCGCCTCTGGTGTATCTAGAGGTCCTTGTTTGCCCAATTCTTAATTTTGTATTCCGTGTAGAAGTTAAGAGATTTATCACTGTTTATTATCATCGCCATTTCTTTCAGTTTTAAGTTCGATTCTCGCTCGCGCCGATATATATTAGAAAGTTTGTCAGTTTACTTGCGGAGGATCGGCGGTCTCTTCCCGGTTACATTGCACCTGGGTTCTCTCCTCCACCAATAAAAACTGGATGCCACCAGATAACTGGAAAGTTATTGAGTGTGACTGAGAACAATGAACAATCAATCGATCAATTGTTTAATTAATGATTCCTCTGGGGTAATGTTCTGATCGAGGTGAAGAATTGTAACACATCCTACATGTTGTCATCTTTACCTGACCTACCAAAAGAGCATGGAAATTATTTCAATATAAATGAAATCATCTCGTACGTAGATGGATCATAATCAAGGGCGGATGCAGGATTTCTGTGCTTGAGTGTGTGTTGATCAGTACTCAAAAGCAAGGGGTCTGGTAATCACCTTTAGGCCCCCAGCGAGTCCAGAGAGATACCTTGGTAAGAGCCCAGGGGACGAATATTCTATAGTATTTTGATTGCAAAATCTAGCATATAATAAAGTATATTTTTGTTAATGATGGTTTTGAATGAAAACAGATGTGTTTGCAAAATGTTGGTACGAAAAGAAAGGTCTTGTCACAATTAATACTCGGGGGAGCATAAAAATTGCTAAACTATATCTTATTAATAGTACATATTGAGATTTTTTGGTTTATTTTCAATATACGGTACATGTACACGGTCTTCCTCCAGGATACAAGGACCTGATCCCACCTCTGGTATATCCAGGGATCCGTGTTTGTCCAACTCTTAGTTCTGTATTCCTTATAGGAGTTATGAGATTGATCACTGTTCGTTATCTTTACATTGCGTCAATAGTAATACAGAATCCAAGATCAGTGAAACATATTTCGTATATAAGCTCTACGAGAATACATATTGAAGTATAGGGATTTCTAAATCAAGGAATAAACCAAACAAGATTGAGATGATTCGGGGCAGGGTCCCTTAAATGCGCCAATGAAAACCATTCACACCTTAAAGCAAAACATTGTGCTTGTGAATAAAAAAGATGAATATGTCAAAGAATGCTAAAGTCAAAGCGTAGTAATGTACACACTGACATACACAATATATATTCCTTGAAGCACGACAATTATTTGTGATTAAACTTTATTTTAAAATAAATTGAAATCGCACAAAAACCATTCATAACAAGTATTGTTTCATCTGCTAATATTTGGAGGAGTTTGGTTAAGAAATAAGAAACACCATATCTCGCATAATTTATTACTTCTGATAAAATCATCATGCAAGAATAGGAAGGAATGACATTTGTGCAATATCTTCGTAAATACACTAGTAAGTATCCTCGTACTATAGGAATAAATTTCAATTTCAAAACATGTTATTTTGACCATAACGCGAAAGAAAACGGGCATTAATATTGCTGTAGCAGTGTGTCTGACATTATACATTTTGTTCGTCTACAGTTACATGCATGTCTGACATTATCCATTTGTCCGTCTACAGATACATGTACGTTGATACAAAGAGGTTTTTGTTCCGTTTAAAATAGAACACATCTGTCTACAGGATTCATAGATGACCCAATCCTGCAGTTGAAGTCTTTAGAAAAGTGGTCGAAATTCGATAATACTCCTTTTATCCTGTTAAATAGAATATACGTTAGGTAAATGAATAAAAATACAGTTTTTGGTTTTGGAAATGTGCTATAGATAACAGTATGTTTACCAATTATGATTATCAAGGATTAGAACAAATCGAAGGAGCACTAAGTTTTACTAGAACTTGGATATAAAGTACGCCAATCAGCTTTGACTTAAATTGATCATACGCAGGGTTTGAATTCTAATTCACTATTTTGATATACTAACCGTAAATGTCTTGGTAGAGTGATTGTTTTGTCACTCTTTAAGTAAAAAATCTCTATACCTCTTGGACTTACTCTTTCACAAAATGTCTACAAAAGAAGAAAAACCTTGAAAAAGTGAGGAAAACGAACAATGGTCAATGCCATAACTCTTATAAGGAATACGAAATTATTGATGCCTTCATGTATGTTGGTAAGATGCTACAATATCTTAAGTGTAAGTGCGACTAATGTTACATGATCTTTATACACTCTATGCTTTATATATTGAATATATACAGCATATCATATAATGGCACAATGGAGCTGATTTCACCCGTATTAATCCCAATCACTTATCTATCTTATTCTTACCAGATTTCAGAATGGATTCCTACCAGATTTCAGAATAAATGTCTTGATCAATAGGAAAATGTAAAACAAACAAACAAACAAAAAAAAAAAAAAAAAAAAAAAAACCAACAAAAAACCAAAACAAAACAAACTATCAGAATAAAAAAACCCCCGACTTTAAGCCCCCATCTCCAACGATTTAAGATTTTGAATTTTGAACGAAAGAACGTCTTTAAGGTGTTATTTAGAAAATTGTGACGCCAACTTTTCCGCCACTACCCTTTAAGAAAAAAAACCCCATGTTACGCTCCTGCAGTGCTTATTTTTTTTTTCTGAAAAAAAGGCCCACGAAACTATTGGACATTTTATCCTTTCACGTTGCCATCCACCATTTTAACCTATAGGACGGTAAGAAAATTGTTTTATTTTGAGACGTAAAATGCTACTACAATTGAGCTGTAATTCAGGGTTTGACAGAGATAATGTACTTTTTATTAACGATTTTAATAAAAACGATGACCAATATATATATATATATATATATATATATATATATATATATATATACAGTATTCATTTTCGTAATTCCAATAGAAAATACAAATCAAAGAGATGTGCAAACACGAATCCCTGGTCATACCAGAGGTGAAACCAGATGCCTAGGAGGAGTAAGCATCTCCTGTCGACCGGTAACATCCGACGTCCACCGTGCCCTATATCTTGATTTTGTAAACAGAATAATCCACAGTCGGAATCAGTGTGCCAAGAACGGCCTAACAATTGGTATGAAACCTGTCAGACAGCATTTGCATTTGATTTAATGGAAGGTTGTATAGGCAAAGTAGATAGTTATAATGATCGCAAAATTTGCGAAATGTTGACTTAAGATACAACTGCACAAATACTTGTAACATCAACTTCTTTGTCAGTGTCCTACCTTAATTTAAAAGGTGATCATATGCAGAACAAACTCGTGTGTATCGATCATTTGGGATATATAAGCACCGTATGGAGGTGATATTGGAATATATAAACGATACGCAAGAGCTTGTTCTGCACATAAACTTCTAAAATCTGATAAACAGAAACTTCTAAAATCTGACAAACTGGAATGCCAACTCGACAGAAGAAAAAGCATCAGTAAGTGATAGGGGCGTTGTAAAACCTGATACAATGAGCATGAGAAAGTGAAAAGAGTGTTCTACAACCTGGCAATAGTAAGTATATATCATTAAGTAAGATGGGCGCTCTACACATGATGACGAAAAGTATCAGTAAATAAGAGGAGCGTTCTACAACCTGTCAGAAAAAACCCCACATGAAGTTGTTCAAGACACTAATGTAGTCGGTGCTACCATGTGAACTCTAGATAATGACTATTGATGGAAAAGAAAAACTTTTGGTTTAGGATAGTAACAGCAATTAAGAAATAAATGAATAGGTTGGTTGGTTGTATAATGTTTAACGTTCCGCTGGAGAATCTTTCACTTATATGGGGACTTCACCATTCCTAGTGGAGGGCTGTAAAATTTAAGCCCATGGTCGGCGCGTATGGCCGTTGAGCAGGGAAGGATTTTATCGTGCCACACCTTTTTGTAACACGAGGCCTCGGTTTTTACGGTCTCATCCGAAGGACCGCCCCATTTAGTCGCCTCTTACAAGCAAGGGGTACTGAAGATCTACCTGGATCCCCGCGGGGCAAGAACAAGATCGTTGACAAGATCAGAGGTAGATGCTGGAACTGGATATATCAGATTCTGAGAAAGGATCAGGATGGTAACAAACTGTATAGTGGCCCTAGATTAGCAGTCAAAAGGGCACAAAACACCACTTGTGAAAGAATTGTGGAAAAGAAGGATGAGACAGATAGAAATCAGGATTGCGGCAACTGGCATTCAAGAATGCAGAAACAAAGTCTAAGCCTTAAAAATCTGTTAGATAATTCGAACGTAGTATCAAATAAGTTAAGAAAAAATATTTGCACTATGTATTTTCTATTTCAGAATTTCAGAACATGTAGAGCTTTCAAAACAAGCATTGTGTAAGTATTGTAATGCAATACGTGTTCCCTTCTGGCCCCAAGTCACGGTGTTTGCCTAATATTCTGTATAATAAAAATAAATAGAAAAAAATATGAAGGAAAATAGATCTTGCTATCTTTAACTATTCATACGACTATACATATTCTTGGGGCAATGTCTGGTCCTGATATTTCAATCATGTAGTCGCATTTTCCACTTTCTTCAATTATGATATTCAAAATATATCAATGATAATTTACAAATAAAGATATCTTTATCGTCGCATCCAAAAATACTACATTCATATCCCCAGCCTCCAGTTCAGGGACAACCTCACCTCAAGTATTTTGAACAATACACATACAAAGATCGACGTATTTGCTTTACTTAGAGTCTTCAAAATTCACGACCTTTGGGCTACCACTTTATGTATACATGTAGATCTCTTGTGTGTTTGAATAAAATGTCGAAAAATCTATAATTGGATTTGTTGGCCGATAAGTCTTATATTAGTTTTTAATATAAGTAAATATTATAGTTTCGGCGAATCAGAGACGTTTTATCAATCAACAATACTAACTTGCATCTCATATTTCCATTCAATACATTCTAGTGAACTTAAATTAAAGGACAACACAGTCGTCCACATCTGTTTCATACTTGGATATTTGCAAACTAACAAGTCACCTTTATGACAAACAAACGAGATGACGTCAGCTTCTCCATTGTCAAATTCCCATATTTATGTAGCAATATCCCAATGTCACCTGCATATGGTGTTTATATCCCTGAACTGATTCCATACGCAAGATGATGTCCAGCGTATGATCAAAGTTAAAATTGGCGCAAACTACATTCGAATAATTGATGTTTACAGAGGTTTCAACAATCTCGTTTAAAGTAAGCATTTTGTACATTTTATGATAGTTATAACTATTTAATATACAACTACAATCTGGCATTGGGTCTAACGCTGCCTGACGTGTTTCATACCAATTGTTAGGTCGTTTTTTACACACTGATTTTGACTAATCCAGTTGAAATGCAAACTGAACTTGTATTCCTCCATTTTTGGCCACGGATTACTCCGTTTACCTGGTCAAAATATAGGGCTCACAACGGGTGTGACCGGTCGACAGGGGATGGTTACTTCTCCTAAGCACCTGATTTAATCTCTGGTGTGTCCAAGGATCCGTTTTTACCCAACTCTGAATTTTGAGTTCTTTATGGGACTTATAAGATTGATCACTACTCGTTATCTTCACCTTTCATCGGAGTATTACGATTAACTCAGTCAACCATGAGACTAAGTTTTACAATTTTGTTAGAATAATTCAACTGTAGCAAAAGTAAACTTACTATGTCTCTACTCATGTCATAACTTCACATCAAATTTCAGATTCTTAAACTAAGTCATTGGAGAGAAAATCATGAAAACTACATTCGGCACAATGCCCATAAATCTCGTAAAATTCAGTCAACGGTGACAAAAATTAAACTTTGTCTGTAATCATATATTAGTAAACGACAAACTTTATAACATATTACAGCTTCCAGATATTGAATTAAATCATGATGAAAAAAGTATGTAAAACAAGAAGTGATGTTCAACCAATCGTGAAGACAAGTCTTACACTTTTTAAAGAATATGTCAACCGAAACACAAATTAAAAGTGAGTTGTAGCTACGCATTAGATAACCACAGATTTAAAATTCCTTAGTTAAAGGATTCCAACATTTTTGACTTGAGCATTGCTGAAGAGACATTACTGGTCGAAATACGCATCTGGTGCATCAAAATTGGTACCATTTATACTTTATATTACAGCCACTGGGTAAATGCCTCTGCTGGTGGACTGTTAGTCCCCGAGGGTATTCACCAGTCCAGCTGCTAAGTACTTTGGTACTAGCATGAATTACGAACAAAAAATTGCTGTGATAAATATAAGAAATTCGTTTCAAAATCAAGAATTATCTCCCTCATGTATAGCTCTGACCCTTTGCCGGATTTGTCTCCATTATTTGGTATTTTTGGTTCTTTCAGCTCCTCCAAGATTGTTTTAATTTTGGATTTCCAACATCTTTGACTTGAGCATCACTGAAGAGACATTTGTCGAAATGCGCATCTGGTGCATCAAAATTAGTACCATTTATGTTTTACACTAAAGCATTGTGGAAAATGTCCGAAAAAACTATAATTCGGCACTACGTCCCATATATCTGGTGATGAAAGTACCGCAAACTGTGCATTATCCGCCCGCCGAACAGTGAAAGTCAACCTGTAATCATGTTTTCTCTCTGAATTGATATCACATAGATCCTGAATAGAAAAGCCTTAAGATAGGACGTGGTGCACTAATCCAGCTAACATCTGACATGTTTATGCGTTTCTCTAAGACGGAAGTTGTGACAGAATGTCAGTGCAATATCTGTATCCGTGATGAGAAAAAGTCAAAGAAACTATTTTACCTACTGTTAGCAGTAAAGTAGGTCATGGTGCACCAATCCAGCTAAAATGCAAACAGAACTGGTATAGCTCTGAGAGAAATCTTGTGATTAAATTTCAAGGAAATACCTATATCCATACAGAAAAAAAGTCCGGAAAACTGTTTTACCTACTTTCAGCCTTAAAGCAGGTCATGGTGCACCAATCCAGCTGAAATAAAACTTTCTCTCACGCTCCATGAGAAAGAAATTATGACTAAATTTCAATGCTGTATATGCATCTGTTACGGAGAAAAGTCCGGAAAACATGACCGCGGACGGATACATGAACAGATGGACACATCACTCCAGCTGAAATGCAAAATGAACTTGTATTCCTCCACAAGGACGTTTGCCTCTAAATCTCAGAGTAATATCTATATCTGTAACGAAAATATCCGGAAAACTGTTTGACCTACTTTTGGCCATACAGTAGGTCACGGTGACGGACGGATGGATGGACCAATCCAGCTGAGATGCACACAAAATTTGTATTCATCCGAGAGGAATCTTGTGACTAAATTCCAGGGCAATATCTGTGTTCGTAACGAAAGAAGTCCGGGAAATTGTTTGATCTACAGCTAGTCCAAATTTCAACGCTGTACATGCACCGGTTACGGAACAAAATACGGAAAACATGATCTCGGACGGACAGCCAGCTAGCTACACGGACAACACCATAACATAATACGTCCAATCTGACCACAGGCGAATAAAAATCACTCAGCGACGAAACTTAAACATGATCAGTAAACATACTAAAATAAACCAAAGACTGAATTTTAACTTCCCAATTCAAAGCATGATGGAAAAAGTGTGGAAGGCCAAGTGGAACAGACAGACTGACAGATAAACAAAGAGAAAATCTATAATCATTAACGTTTTCACTGGTAGGGCCTATTTTAAACATTCCCTACCTGCGTAAAGGCCACGAAAAATAATTGTTTCTCTGTTAGTTGTAATGCTGGAAGCCGATATGTGCCTTTCCAGTTGATATTTGATTGAAAAGCCTGAAACAAAGCAAAGTAGTTTTAATGTAAATGTACACCAACAATGCTGTACTTCGGTGTTTATACTGATACACTAAGCATGTAACAAGGAAATACCATTAATTTAAAAACAAAAGACATCAATATTTTACAAATTGATGCAATGCAAGTTAACCGCAATAGAAAATACACATTTTTTTATACAACAGATTAATTCTATTTCTGAAAGAAACAATTTTTTACCTTGCTCAATTTGATTTACTTACATTATATGATACCTGTAAGGCCAACATGTCCCTAAAATTTTCCCCTTTCGTTAAAGCTCCATTTGCCTATTGATATATACTGATATTTATTACAGTGATATAGAGTTACGGATTAAAACACAGACATTATCAAGCTACTCGTATACTGATCGATCAAGTGATTTTTGATTTGAAAATTTGTTTCTGGCAATGAGATAGGATTACCTGGTGCGCTTTTCCGCTGAGGTCTGTGATAGTATATTTCGTAAACGTTTCAACGAGACATTGGAAGTGGTGAGCAAATGTGAATACAACTTCTTGTTCTATTAATCCATTTAGATAATGCGAAAGAATAACTGTAAAAGACAATTTGATACAAAAAAAAAATTTAGAAAGAAAAGCTACCAAAACTGGTCACTAGTGTTGGCGGGGAAGATGTCCGATAAAATCAAGTTAGCAGCCTCATGCCATTTAACCTGTATTAAATATTCTATTGCTTTCGAATGAAAGTTGCGGTTACTATGTAGGATTCAAAATATGAATGTAATTATTCTATCAATGATTTTGAATTTGATATAATTTTTTCCATCATTTTATAATAAATATCATGTTAAGCAGTTTTAAATGCACAAAGCGTTTTGTATTCTTATAAAACTTGCTGTTCCACTTACCGTCAATATCAAATACCCTGGCTAGAATTTGCGCTATAAAAGCCCCCGTTGAGCCGAAAAGGAGAGCATGTGACGCAAAGTGGTAAAATACAGGCTCCCTGTCCGCTATAGGCGATAATACTGTAAAAGAACAACCATTTATTATAATTCCCGAATGAGATCAACTTAATGCATATTTTCTGTAAATATCCGACATATTCAATGTGCAAGACCAGAGTCTCCTAATTACATGTTAGTTTTTCTAGTAAAACAACACTTTGCAATGCCTGTCGATCTTCGATTACCCATGGGATACTCTCATCAATTGAGACCATCGTGTGTGGACTGAAACCGTGCTTTGCGGCCCTGACAGGAAACCTCCAATTTAAGGTCATCCGAAGACCCTTGACTTTCACTTCAAATGATGGGCGCTTGGCGAAGAAACAGTCGATATGTATGGTAAACGTCTTGAGTTTGAAAACTTACGTTAAACGGTTTGGGTTTAAATACTTATGTTAAACTTCTTCCGTTGGAATACTTACGTTAAGCGTCTTGGGTTTGAATATCGATGTTAAACTTTTTGGGTTTGAATATTTATGTTAAACTTCTTGCGTCTGAATACTTATGTTAAACATCTTGAGTTAGAATACTTATATTAAACGTCTTTGGTTTAAATACATATGTTAAACGATTTGGGTTTGAATACTTATTTTAAACTTTTTGAGTTTGAATACTTATGTTAAACGTCTTGAATTTGAATACTTATTTTAAGCTTCTTGGGTTTGAATACTTATGTTAAACGTCTTTAGTTTGAATAGTTATGTTAAATGTCCTGGGTTTGAATACTTATGTTAAAAGTCATGGGTTTGAATATTTATGTTAAACGTCTTGCGTCTGAATACTTATGTTAAACGTCTTGGGTTTGAGTGTTTATGTTTAACATCTTGGGTTTGAATACTTATGTTAAACGTCTTGACTTTGAATACTCATGTTAAACGTCTTGAGTTTGTATACAGATGCTAAACGTCTTCCATTGGACACGGCGTGGCCACTAATCACATACAGTTCCCTCCGGTTGCGGACTTCCTGTCTGTTGTTACTGATACAGTAAATAAATAATGTCCAAAGTATGATTAACATTTTTTATATAAAGACTAGATTTTAGAAAATATCTAGTGATTTTAAATCTATATGTCAAGAAATCTTATTTGAGAATTTAACAGCTTGATAGATGTAGAAACATATTACCGTATAAAAACAAATTGGGCGGATTTGGATCTTCAAGGTATACCATAAATGTTGGTGAATATAATTTTGGTGATATCGTTTTTATTTATCTGTTCAATGTATGTACGTATATTTATGTAAATACGTCTGTACTTAAATGCTGTGACGTTTGCTCTGATAAATCTTTTGAAGTCGCCAAAATGACCAAAATTACGTGACCGCGGAAAACGACTATTATTAGATTTTGAATCTCTCTCTCTCTCTCTCTCTCTCTCTCTCTCTCTCTCTCTCTGGGTCTCTCTATCTCTCTGTGCACACACACACACACATATACATTACATATATATATATATATATATATATATATATATATATACATATATATATATATTGCAAAAACCGGTCGCTCGGTGATTAGAGCGTTCGCTTCGTAACCGGGAATTCGTGAGTTCGAGCCCCGCTCATGCCATGGCCGCGTCAAACCTAGGACGTAAAAATAGGTAGTGATTGCTTCTTCGCCAAAAGGTCGGTTATTAGAAATGAGAATCACAGGTCTTTCGGATACGACCTTAAAAACGGAGGTCCCGTTTCACATTACAAAACCCTCACCACTACGGCTCTGAGCGCTAAGCATATGTGAAAAGTTGTTTTATTTCACCTATAGCTGGTAACCTCTGAAAAGGAGTGAAGAATTCTCGACGGGACGTAAAACAAACAAACAAATAATCCTAAAAGAAAGAGTTGATATAACACATTGAAAAAGGAGAAATAAATGATGCTGTTCCCAAATATACTAAAAACACTAGCGCTTTCAGTATTTTAACAAACTTTGAACTTAAAACATGCTAGTGTTTTTCTGTATTTTGAAACTGCGTGTTGTCTTATATATATTACCAGATGCTACGCACCTTTACCTACGCAGATAAAGTTTGAAATAGTCTTACCAATATTTTGTCTCAAATCATCATAGTGGGATATGGTATTGGTGAATAATGGTGTAATAATATATCCATCCATTTCATAGTGGTACTTCCGCTTAATAGCACTAAATACGATTTGGTAAAAGTCTGTGCTATTGGATAGTGACGAATACACTGAATTATCATAAATCTTGTATTTTATATCAGTTGTGAATGAAATACCGGCTTCGTTGGCATGTGAGATGAATGTTCTTCTCTGTTTAAATGGTATCCAGTACATGTCATCAATTAATTTTATCAGGGATTTCTTCAGTTCAGAAAAAGTGAATGATGAATTTCCGTTGAAGAACGTGTCCACTTTTGATTTGAAGATTGATCCCAAAGGCAAAACATTTTGCACACACATGATACATTTCGTCTCTTTGGTAGAATATTTCGCTGAACTAAGCTCCTCCTTTCGGAATGGATTTATAAAAATGTGATTGGCGAATGTTATGTCCGAATTCAATAGTATATGAAGTTTTATGAAATTCTTTATCACATTAATTTGAGTGTCATAAAGTATATCTGTGACGTCATATGAAATATCTGAATAGCAAACTACAAATTTATCCGTCACATTTCGGTTCAGAAGTATGCCGATGAAGGCTCTCCAGTCAACCTTGTAGCCAGCAGATGACCTCTGAAGGTCACCTATTGTGTATCGTTGTGTGCAGTTTAACATGGCATCGAGTGAACCAACAGTTGACGGTGCAAACATCGCCTTCAAGTGTGAAATAGAAAACAATTCTTAAGTACACAACCGTAGTCTTGAGATAATACTGGTTATAAACCAGAGAAAAGTAGATTGACCGGAGACACGGTTCGAGATCAATATACTTTAAATTATGCACATACTATACAGAAATAAAAGGTTGTAATTGTTCTTTTTTTTTATTCCATCAACCTCTTTATGAACTTATTTTACACTTTCTTTCTGGGTTCAGAACTTTCAATAAACAATTGTTGATTGCTTTGAAAGAATTAATCACGACAGGGGCCTAATTAACAAACCATTTAAAGTTAAAACCATTATCACTATTAAAATCTTTGGTTGCAGAAAAAAGTCTAGATGTCAGTTTCAGAATCACTATTTGTTACTAATTATGAGAATATACAGAAGTCGAAAGTCTAAAGAAAACATTTAATATATATATATATATATATATATATATATATATATAATATCAAACTCAAACTTTCGGTACCGTTTGTTTAAAGAAACTTGCCTGTCTCGTGTTTTCGGACATAATCATGACAGAAACGGTGTAACGAAAGTATACGTTCAATAAAGAGGATAACTCGTGTAGTTTTTGTTTTCTGCACCAGAAATATTTTTTATTTAATTGATGTAAATACATTAAAAGGCTGAAAATCAGATTAAGTAAATTCGTGACTTTGCAAGAATTAAGGCATTAAAAATTAGTGCAAATGTTTTAATTCATGTTAAGAGCGAATTTAGAATTTAGGGAAAATAGGTCTCTTAACACACTTCATCCATTCTTTATTATCTTATAAACATTCATTCGTGTCAGACTTTAAGGTTTTCCATCGTTTCAATTGATAAAACATTGCATACATTAGAGAGGTGTCTTCTGGAAACTGTCAACCTCTAAACAGAAACTTCTATATTGTTAATCACGTGGCTTCAAATCAATAAATTCTAAATGCTGTAGGAAAATAATTATTCAACAATTTTAAATAATTGAATTCCAACTATACACTATACTACTATTTAATTTAAGGGTCTTACCTGGTTAAGTCGCATTTCAAAGTCTAACACTTCATTTAGTGTCAATTTAAGGTAAGCAACAGAGAAACTACTGGTGCCATTTCCCAGCACGAGTTTCACCACATTCCTGACGTACTGTCTGTATGCAATAATTTTCTGGGAAAAAAAGAAGAAAAACAACCCTCTAAAGATAGATACGATATACACAACATACATACGAATTTTTCAAGAGAACGGAAAAAAGAGTTTGAAGCGTATTTAAAGTTGAAAACGCTTTGATTTAATTGGAATTTCATTCAAAATATGAATGCATCAGTTGTATTAAGCCATGCATTCAGAGCTATACACGAGGAGTATAATATTCTGATTAAAAGAACATGTATATTACATTAACTATCTTGCGAACATGGTACTAGGTACTTTTTCCGTCTCTTGACGTACTTCACTATAGCAATATTTCTTACTGCTTCAATCGTTTGATATACACTATATTAACACCACAATTCCTAATCAACCTACCTTATCACGTGGCGTTAGATAATAAAAGTCACGTGGTGACAGATGTCGGAAAGATGAAACTATGTGACCTATTCTGGAAAGATCCAAAATTCTCTGGTCTGAAAATCTGTTTATGATCTAGAAGAAAGTTGTATATATGTTATGTACATCAAGCTCAGATTACAACTGATAAATTTATCTAAAGGTAAACACAACATAAAAACATGTGGCCGGTGAACAGGAAATTCTTACTCCCCCTAGACATCTGATCCGACCTCCGGTATGTCCAGGAGTCCGCGTTTGCCTGATTTTCTTTATGGGATTTATGATATTGATCACTGTTTGGCATCGCTTTTCATGTAAGATTTTAAAATCTGCAGAAAGATCTATGTTTACTCAGAATGATCATATTCCTATCATAAGTTGTTTAGGTTTATGATTCAAAATTAACTATATGATCCACATAGTATCCCAAATGCTTTGAAAATTTGTCATTCATATTGAGCTGTAGGTGAAGGACCACAAATTTATGCCAATGTTTGGCGCTCAGGGCTGAAGCAGTGAGAGTTCTTTAATGCTTCAACGCCTGAAGCGACAAGGGTCCTCCATTTTTGAGGTCACATCCGCAAGACTTGCCACTCTCACTTTTAAATGGCACTAGCGGGGCTCGCACTCGGGACCTCCCGGTTACGATACGAACGCCCTAACACTATTCAAGCTACCTCAACTGGTAATGGTTTGACCAATTGATGCAGGATACACTCAGTAACGATAAACGTTCCTCAGAGCTACATCGTTTAACTTCTTAAGTTAATAAGCGTTGCCAGCAAAAAATCAATCATAATTGGTAAACATTGCTTAATATCACTCTCCTTACTGACAAAAAGATGCAAAAGGATGAAAAGCAAATGTCACTGTTGAAAAATATCAAACTTATTTTCTCTGTACAGAGGTATTAGCTGATTAACCAGAGATAAGTGCCACTATTATCATATTAGGATGTTTAACAAATCGAATGCACACATATAGCATACTTTATTTATTTATCTTAATGGACGTCAGGATGTTTGCTTAACGCGTCATTATCTACTCCAGTGATTACTATCAAAGACTCCCATGATTTACGTCCACATATAAATCAAAAACGAAGAAAATCCACAGTAGACAGAGAAAATGCGAATGAGCTATTAACATTAGCTTACCGTTATCGAAAACTTGTTATCGCAGGACGTATAATTCTAATAAAGATGTCGATATTGGCCAAGGGCTCTATCTACTCACCATTCTATTGGAATTTTCACACGTCGAAGAAAAAACTTGCATTAGCTTTATTGCATTTTGGAACATACACACAGGCAACATACAAACAAAGCTTACAACCTACTGTAACCGATTTGCAGTTGCGCGAGTTCATTCAAAAATTTCATTCCCACTAGAGTAACCCCATCTTTCTCTTCAAAAAGGTGTGTAGTGTATTTCAAGTTAATTTCGTTTCAAGAAAGAAACGGTGATGATTTATTCATTACACTAGGGATCAATATGGTTTTTCTTTGAATGTAAAAGTCGCTTACCGCCTTGAACGTTTGGAGTAGTATCTAAGGAAACTGAGGACAACCGACATAACGTTTTGTATAGATATGCATACAGAAACTTAAAGCCACCGTATTTGAGTAAATGTAACTTTTTCCAAGAGAAATTAAGCATTGGTGAAAATGGAAAATAGAACTCCAACATAATTAAGATATAAATGTTATTTAATGGTTAAAATACATGCATATCTGATTCTTATTGAAGTAATACCACTTAATTAATGTTTTTGGGTGTTTTTTTTTGTTTGTTTGTTCGTTCGTTTTTTGTTTTGTTTTTGTTTTTGTTTGCTTGTTGTTTTACGTCCCATCCGGGAGCTTCTTCTTATGTTTGACCCACCCGGGACAGAGAACCACACCGGGCCTTCCGGCTGCGCAGCGAGCGTGCAAATCACTAGGATCCCACGGCACCGTTAGATAAATGGTATTTTGAATAACATGACCATAAGTCAAATGGGAATGACTATACTGCTGTCATTGAAACAGTGCTATACTCGTCAACTTAAAAACACACTGTACTCACTGCAAATTTATCATTTTCGAATCGTATAACTTTGAACAATGGAGATACTCCATAATATTTCACAGCATGGGCTAAGAGCTTGGTCAGTGACTGTACATGTCCTAAATCCATTGGATCTTCTTCTAAGCTATCAACCAGGTCTTCAACTGGTGAAAAATGCATAAAAACAATTTTCTTTTATATTTTCAACCGCAAAAAACTATCCTTTTACATAGGTCAAATATTTATTCAAAGAGTTACTGCCAGTGGAAATACAAAACCATGATTCCAAGGATCTGTTCAAAAGAGAAACTTATAAATGAAAATTCTCAATTTTGCAGAATTTGCCAATTACACATTTCATAGAGAAATACCAATGATACAAAAAGTATATGTTAAAACATTAGCCATTTGTTGCATGCTTTTTCTACATAATTCTGAGGAACAGCAAATATCTGTGTAAGGAAACAATGACTCACTGACAATGATAATAAATAAAAAAAGCTAATTAATTAAAGGATACCGTCAAACCACGAGGAAAAATTAAATATCGGAATTCGATTTCCACAGAAAAATGATTCTGATCTAAATTAGCAGTAAACATATTCTAGGAAGCGGAAGAGTCCATTTAAGCCAAATATCAATGTGAATATTTGTGATCATGTTGCATTTCTACGTTAAATAAATTCACTTACAGTGTTTCTGCATATTTCTTTTTGGTGCCATGACACAGGATTGAAACACTTGTTTTGCAATCTTTACACCGGGTCTATCTGAACTTCGAATTGCTGAAGATAATTTATCTAAATAGAAAACATTCGCAGTTTAAATATATACATTTTTGCTTTCATTTCTACAAAATTTGCATATTTGAACTCTCTCTCTCTCTCTCTCTCTCTCTCTCTCACACACACACACACACACACACACACACACACACACACATACACGCACACACACACACACACACACACACACACACACACACACACACACACACACACACACAACACTTGATATCTATGTCGGATCGGATCCACATAATGGATACGATTTGAAATAGACAAATTAACACGAATACGATAAACGACACGAACAATTCGATAAAACTTTGGGACAATCCGTTCCTGACTCAATAAAAGAACAAATGAAGGACCGGGCAAACACGAACCTCTGGACGTAACAGAGGTGAAATCAGGTGCCCAGGAGTACGTATCCCCTGTTGACCGGTCACACCCGAGCAACATACGGCAGGTCTAGGGGTCTGTGTACGCCCCGTCTTTCATTTGTATCTTTATTACTACGGATTTTTCGTTTATACTGAGTAGGGGACAGATATATATATATATATATATATATATATATATATATATATATATTATATATATATATTATATTATATATATATATATATATATATATATATATATATTAATTCCCGAATTGGAAGCCTGTAGCTTGGCAGAGAAATGATGTATTTGTTAAAACTAAACTGGAATGGACTAACTCACCAGGTAGATGCTAAACATTTTGAAATTTTATTATGTGGTATTTCAAAAGCGTATTTAAAATAATATAAGTGCAATTTTTGCCAAAAAATCATTCTAATTTCATATATTTGTTTTCGACACGTGTATTATCTTCAGCCTTTCTACGAAATCAAATGTAGACTATATGAAAAACATTCTATCTAGACAAATTGTGGTGTTGACGATTTCATGAAAGGGAAAAGAAACCCACGTTGACTGTAAATCAAAACTGAAAAATGAATAATCTACAGCACTGCGTTTCATCGAACTAGTCAATACTAGTTTAGGTTTCAAAGTCATCTGAACGCAAGAAATAATCATCTACCTGTGTTACGGTCCACAGCTTTATTGATAATTATCATGGATAAATTCTTCGAAACTAAACTTTCAAGAAGCATTCATTCATATGTACATATACATAATACTAGATACATCTGTGGGTTGCACCAGATCCAAACCACGTGACTTTTCTTTAACACTCGGTTTTCACAGTAAATCTGTAACAATCGTTCAAATTATTTACCTTGGAGACTCATCTAACGTCATATATCTAGACCTCCTCACTCTGTTTATAATAATGCATTTCTAAATAACTTTCATTGTCATGTTTACCCCAAGAAACTTCATACGATTATAAACCGGAATACATGTTGTGACGTCACAAATACAAGTGTCGACCCCTAGAGGCAGACAATTTTAAATCCATCTTAAAAGATCTCAAACTAAGTTTTCTTAATTTGAATAAGAATATAGTATCTATTCATCTGCATAAGTTAAAAATAATAACAACAATATACACCTACGATTATGATAATCATTATAAAATACACAGGGTTTCCTATCTCCGATAATGCGTACTCAAAGCAAATACTTAATTGTTCAAAATCAAATAGGAGTCGTCTTTCCCTAGCATACCTATCATCATAGACCTATAAGACTGTGTCACAGCATCGGGTACCTCGCGATATCTTGGGGTGGTCCATGTTAACGGCACAGTGTATCCCCCACAAGCATACTCGTAGAAATTCTGTGGAAAAGAAGACATATGTAGAATGTTTCCAAAGATTTGTATATCGTCCTTTTACTTGGGAACAAAAAAGCACCATAATTTCATAAAATAATGATAAATTCAATTACGTATTAGTACAAAAAATATCGTCTTTCCATGACTAGATCAGCTCAAACTGACAAAATAAAATAAATATTGTCGGGGTATAGAAATATATTGCTTATACGTGTAACGAAATATTCCCAGGAAAAGGAAAGTTGCATTAGCATTTGGAATGCTAAATGAAATTAACGCGCCTAGGCCGTTTCACCGTTTCTTGCAATTAATGCATCTCAAAATAATAGAACTTCTGAATAATATCAAATTTGGGAGATTGGTCCAATGTAGAATTGGACGGGTAATCGCGTTATCGATAAGCTTCCTAGACAGCATATAATAGAGGTGTAAAGAATTAGACGGGTTTCTCTGTTGTAACTTTGATCAATACGAATTCGTCATGTCATACCAATTGTATATTTAGACATTGTGTATAATCAGGCAGTGGAAATCGGACCTTGTCAAATCTAGTGAGAAAAGCAATTTATTTTTTGAAAAATTCTTATTGACCAGTACACATTAAATCCCCGGTGGGTCAAAGATACGCTGTGAAAAGGCTCTGGCCACCATCCACAAAAGCGCGCGAAAAATGTCAATTACCTCGCACGGATCAGCACTTGTATTCATCCGCGAGCGAACTTCGGCTGACAAGCGAACACATTCTGGTGTGTAGCAGACCTATAAAAATAAAAAGGAACACAACATTCATCAATTATTTAAGCGCTTTGTTAAATACTATGTGTCCAATAAGATGAACCCAAATACTACGCGTGCGTTTAATACATTGCTCGGTGTTTGTTATTATTTAAAAGCCCTGCTTATAAAGCACTTAAACGAATGTATTTTAGGATACTGAAAAGCACAAAGATGCAATCAATTTTGCATCAATGATAAGACAAAACCGTATTTGTTAGCTAAAGGTGTTATTAAGTTCATCGCTCATTGCCAAACGTTCGTCCTTGATGCCAAGTTATTAAATTTTCATCTCACAGAAGTAAACGGAAGGGATATTAGATTTAGAGAAGAACGCCAGTGATGGAAAGCACTGGCAGATTTTATGTACAATTACTGTTATTCCAAATATCTGTAATATATCTTTTGTTAAAACCCACACAAAATGTGTACAATTCACAAAATAATTCACATCATTTATATCTTCCATGATCATTTCAATGTTTAAACAATAACAGCTACTTTATGTCAAAATTCAGTAGAATCAAAATAACGACCGTTTTCTTTTATTGCTGCTTTGGAAAATTAACAATTAAAAAAAATTCACATACCCCCATTAACTGAAGAATATGGAAAGCTAAACAAAATGCTACGTCGATGATCTATATGCACTTCCTATACTGTCAGTAATTTTGTGAATAGAAATGGAGTTTACAGGCTAGTACCTAGAGATTACTTTATGACACTTCATATGGTGATCGGATATCTTCTGAAGATGTTCCTGTAATCGGCGTGACAGGAATGACTATCTGACCTGCATTGACCAGAATCGGTAATTCACTTTGATTTAGCGGCTTGACGTTCAAACTGGCGTCATCCACTTATTTTCCCGCTGTGCAGGATGGACAGAAGTTAATATGTGTCATTCCTTAAAGACAGTTTCGCCAATTACAGTCACAACATTGAGAATCACATTATTTGATTCCAACCTATTCCCCCATTATATGTTCGTTTTCATACCATTCGAAAATAGTGTTGAATCTCCAAATACGTACTGACAATTTCACCTCCTAGTGGATGGAGGGGTGGCGGTATATTTAATTGAAATTTTAATCAATACCTCAACAAGAGGTATTTAATCTCTCTCTCTCTCTCTCTCTCTCTCTCTCTCAATCAATAAAAATGAATAATTGAGCCCCCTTTATATTGTAGCATTGGGTTACATACTCCGAAAGCAACGGCGTTACCAATCCAGTAGATTTGAACTTTTCCATCAAGATAACAAAATACATAATGAGAATAATCGAACGAAGCTTGAAATTCTTCATTTTTGGTATTAAGAAATCCTGAAGATAGATTAACAAAGTTCATAGAGAATAGATATTTCTCATAAATCAACTCCCTCATCATGCTCACATGCACATAACTATGTGATAGTCTTGAACATAGGGCTGATGGTTGCCTTTTGTGGAGCGTTTCCGAATATCCCTAAGCAGTGGCATTTCATACATGTATTCAAAACATTTATGTCAAAATCAGCATGTGTTATAAGAGATATAATTCATAGTGAACAAAACAATTTGTTAATATGACTTATTCATAATATGACCACCAATCTGCATAGATGAATGTTTTAAATGTTTATCTTAAAACATTACTTTAATTTGAGTATATCGCTGTTTTTCTCACCACATTCGGACATACAGTGTGACATTTAACACCCTACATCGAGTAATCGTTTCAATATAGTCTTCACCTTCCTCTTAACATAATTACTAGTTACTTCCCTTAAAGACAAACATGAAATCGATCCGGTATTAAATTTTCGTTCGTAATATCCACCCTAACGATTTAATTGATTAAATCCTTTTAATGAATGTAAATTCATTTAGCCATTAATAAAACCTTAATTTGATTATTGTATTGTTTCAAATACTATGCAAAGTTAATGATTGTGTGGCTTATTGTGGAATAAGCGTAATCATATTATATATCACCATATAGAATACAGCGTGACTGAAGAACTTAAAATTTTAAATCAAGTTTTTCTGCAAGCGTATATATGCATAGAATATCATATACCTGGTTTAAATTGGTGTCCTCGGGTGGTATCGTATTTGGAACATATATTTCTGAGAGGTTCCAGGTGTAGTTTGCATCAAACGAGCTGTTATTGGCACTTCGCTTCGTCACATACACCACAACAAAAACAAGAGCACCGATGGCCAGGATAAATGTTATATTCCACAAACAACAACATTTTTCTCGTGTTGACCAGTATGCACTCCATTTGGATGAATCTGATGAGTACGACCTCAGAGGGCGGTGTGGTGGCGATTGTTTGCCGTTAAGCGAATCCAGTTCGGTATCTTTGAAATTGACATGACCGTCTTCCAGTTCTGTGCTGCTGTCGTCCGAAGTGACGGTGTACACGACGTATTTACCAGAATCTGGACTTTCTTCGGGCATCGTCAGAGTCATGAATAATATTGGCTACATAATATAATTGACAAACTGCAATACACTGATGAGTGACAATGAAAATATGATAACATGAATGTGTTAGCAAAATGTAAACAAATATAATTTTAGAAAAATATTTCAACCCCTCAAAATGAAATACCGATGCATTTCTTTATGCAAAGTCAACGGAAGTATAGAGGGATCTTATTTACCTTAATAAGGACACAAAGTGCTGCCGGATGAAAGAAATAGAGCAGTCCGCCTGTCTATCAATGAATCAGCAGAAGGACTGAGCGATCGCCACTCCGAGTTGAATCCATCTCAAATGGAAATCAATTTCGTAATTGTATGGAAAGCATCCACCACTCTGTAATTTTCCAGGTAAAGCATTTTAGTCCAAGAGTGCAGGGAATCACTCACGCAAACTATATGTAAAACATGCACAAACTCTTAACATGCTGTCTGGTCTCAGCCGTCAAACAACGGAGAAACCGTGCCGTGGTCATTTAGAAAATTTCATTATGCAAGTTCAGGCATGGTCTTGGGGAAAAAAACCCAAATAGCCCAATTATCCAGTAACGCCAACATTTATTTCCCAAGAACAATAGTCAAATTTTCACGCTTACTATTCAATTAGCCCTAGACTATTTCGTTTCTAATATGGTAAAACAACAAAATTGTTCTAGAAAATGGAACCACAACACCTGCTCCTTTGACAAGGGTGGCGGGGAAAAGCTATAAAGTCCCAATCTATATGGTTCTCTCCAGAAAAAGTTGTCAGTCTACCAAAACTACCACAGTCAGTCTAAATTGAGAGTAGTCCAACGCATCTTTTATGTCACTGGCGCAAGATAGATCTTCATTTTTGGTTTGACTGTAACTGTATCGATAGGGAGACCTTCCAGTACGTTGGTTTGTTTATCTCTTACCGTTAATTGCATGGCTTGGATCGATAAATGTCAATTTTGAAAGGAATGTGATTTCTTGTAATTTACCAAAATATTAACAACATGTCGAGATATATTTATTTACTGCGGTGCTGTTGTCATTCTTCCCTTCCTCTTCATTTACATGTAACTTACACTTGAAACGATACAGAACAGGTCAGTTACATCGCAAGCATTGTGGTAGAAGAAATTGTTCCAGTAAATAAATTCGTAATGAATAAAATTGAACTTATCACTCTGAGCCCAGAAAGTCGTAAGGTTAGTTCTTCAGTGTTAACCATGTTTCTATATATACTGAAATATACTAACATGTTACATATAACACTAAAACGTCCTCCTCATCTCTGTTTTTGTACGTTTATCGCACATCCCAATTAAGAGGTAATAAAAGTAGCTTTATAGATTCGTTCATATCTTATAAACCCAAATTTTGATTTTCTGCTGAAAAGTCTTGCATTAAATCAGCATATCGAGGCCTCCAGAAGGACCAGAAATGATGATTTATTTAAAGGAATTCGTCACTTCCGACTTGAGTTAATTCCAAGATGTATACATATTTCATGGTTTGTAACACCTCTCCCCCAGCACAAAACACATCATAAAATTTGACAGAGAGTTTGCCTCGCTTGATCTACTGTTATTTATCTTCAATTAAATGGGTAAGACCAAAAAAAAAATTATAAAGTTAAATCAATGTAACGAGATACTGACACCCAAGTTTGAAGTAAAAGAAATTACATACTGAAAAAGATTGGAATTACTGGTAAGCTTCACAATATGATTTATGCCATTCTAAACCCTTCTCTAATGTTATCCATAACAAATGGAAATATACTTTTCCAAATAATCTTCATGATATTTTGATTAAAATGTATGAACAATTCTTTTATGTACTTATCGCTGAACGAAATATCGTTGAACAGCCAAGTGTGTCATTATATAAAATAAACAAAGAGTTCTTGCATATACTTACACATTCATACAAAATACTAGTAACAATTCTTTCGATCATTAAAATTCAAGATTCTATTTATATATGTTATTTATGGCAATACAGTCTACATGTATGTGTCCATAGTGCGAGATAAAAGTAAAAATAAAACTTCCTTTCAATCGCATTTCCGTTATGTGAGCAAGTTTGCCAGTTTACTTGCGGAAGGTCGGTGGTCTCCTCCCAGGTACATTGTATCTGGGTTCTCTCCTCCACCAACAAAAACTGGACGCCATCAGATAACTGAAAAATTGTTGAGTGTGGCGGAAAGCAATAAATAATCAACCAATCTCATTTCCATCCGCGGGTAGACTTACAAACTGCTGAATGCTAACACTTGAGATTTTGTCTTTCTTTTTTATGACCCAGTATTATGAGACATCCTAATTTAAGTTTTCTGAGCCATTTAAATGCTTGCGAGATGAGAGCATTTTCCTGTTCGCGGTGAGACATATATATGATCAGTTTAGTATAGTTTAGTTGCTATTTGCATTGTTCTAGATCACGAAATAGTTAAATATTATATAAGGAAAATGAAATTGTTCTGTATATCTAATGGTGTGTATGGATTAACATTCTTTGTAATCTTTACAGACGTAGCACATGGTGAGTTTATGCCAATATATCGCTAATGTAATTCACTCTTACAGATTTTGTTATAAATAATAAAAAACTAACCCAGAGCAGAAATGTCTACGCTAGTATTTTTGCATTTAATTGGTATTTAAAACATACTAATGAGAATCTCAACTGTCTATTGTCTAATGGCATTGACTTTAAAGTTGCTCATTGCAGACAAATATAGAGTATTCTGTCGCCCTTTCAGTTCTCAGTTTAGCTGAGCATGAAAAACAATGGAAAAATATTGTGGTTACTGTCAATTAATCTAAGCGGTGTTCCAGTCATCTACTCAGTTGTGTGAATTATGCCGTTATAACGATTTAGTTTGCCAATACAGCTTTTCATGGGGTCAAATGTTGTCTGACGTGTTTCATACCAGCTGTTAGGCCGTTCTTAGCACACTGACTGCAGATTAATCCTTTGATCTGATCAAGATATAGGTCTTGCGGTGGGTGTGACCGATTGACAAGGGATGCTTACTCCTCGTAGACACCTGATGATCCCACCTCTGGTATATCCAGGGGCTCGTGTTTGCCCAACTCTCTAATTTGTATTCCATGTAGGATTTATGAGAATAGTAACTGTTCGATATTTTCATCTTTTCATAAATGCACCCCTCTGTTTTATAAAATAAAAAAATCGGTCAACATATTAATATACACAGTTTCATACCATAATTTGTGTGTGTGTGTGTGTAGGGTGGTTGAGGGGAGGGGGGCGTGTTGGTGGGTCATAAAACGAAAACAAAATCCCCTGAAGTACGGTACTGTGAAAAATATATGACGACTTCGCTTCATTTGTAATCTTGTTAATGCAGCTACATGTATTTAGCACATTATTAAAAAAAACCCATACATGTTTGATGTATACATGTAGCAGCTACGACTGAACCTGGACTCTTTCCACGTGTTTAATTTTGAAATTTGAAGACAATATGGTTATAATGTCTATTCCTAAAAAAACATTCATTTCAGGGCAATGTAAAAATGCTGGAGTTTGTGCATGTCATTGTCCAGTCTGCCAGCCAACAGAAAATTGTACTTCATGTGAGAAAGGATGGAGTGGAAGTCAGCAGAACAACTGTCAAAGAAGTAAGTAATTTTATCCATTGATACTGACTCATGAATGACATCAGAAAGCCTATCAATCTCAAAACAGAGAATATATGTATCATCTCTTATAATAACGAGTTCATGGTCTCATTATTACGGGATAGTATAGTTATGACGATTGAAACTTTTCTTCGTAAGAAGATAATTATCTAGTATTAACTACGTTTTATTTTGTTATAACGATTTGGTTATCTCGTTAGAAAAGGAGATAATTATGTTAAAAGAGAAAATTAATTTGTTACAGCGAGATTACTCTCTAGTTGAACGTAAAGGTAATCTAAAGTGAATTTCAAAGATCTTGCACGCAGTCGGCCCGTAAGTTTAACTTTTTGGCCAACTTTCCTTGAAACTATAGTTGGGTTTCATACAAACGCTTCTATTTTGCCTAAATACCATATCGAGGCTTCGTCCTCTTGCAATTGACTACGGACGGTTACACACACTACCCATCTACTTGTTGACTCAATTTGCAACCATGCGATCCATAGTAGGTTGTGCTATTGGATTATGAATTACTTTGTCGACATTTTAGAAAATTGTAATCCTAGTCAACATAGTTGAGTTTGTCCAACGGTTATCATGAATCGGTCTGTACGCTCTTCGTTGCCATTTTATTGCATTTCTAATGTTTCTTACCCTCATGCAACACCATAAGTTTCCCCCCAAATCTTTATTTATTTAAACTTTCTATATGATAGAAATATATGTTCTGGAGGAATGTCTCATTCATTGGATATGATAAAAAAAAAGTTTACTCTGCAAAAAAAGAAACGCATAATGGATTTTTAAAGATTTTAGTAGATGTATTTTGGATTATGATTTTACAATAACAAATGTAGATATTCACTAGAATTGTTTCAATTGAAAAAATTACAGTCCAAACCTTAGATATTGGTGAAAAAAAAGTCAGATCATCACAGTTAAGAACACTTCCTGTCACGTTTAAGTTAGTACCGTGTATGACCACCTCGAGCTGCCAACACAGTTCTGCATCTCCTTGGCATAGAGTCAATCAATGTTCTTACGTTATTGCGTGGAATTGTTCGCCATTCCTGTTGTAACATTTGACGGAGCTGATCGAGGGTCTGAGGCGGAGGTTGGCGCAGGCGCACACGTTTATCCAGTTGGTCCCATAAGTGTTCAATCGGATTCAAATCCGGTGATTTGGAAGGCCATGGTAGCACATTAATGCTGTTCTGCTGAAGGTAGTCAATTGTTAAGCGGGCTGTGTGAGGCCTAGCATTGTCATGTTGGAATAACTCCCTCTGTCGGTCAATTACGCGCATAAGGTGAGGTTGGAGAATTTCGTCTCTGTACCTTTGAGCCGTTAAATTGCCCGGGACATGTACCAGTTCTGTTTTACGGTCATTAGAGATCGCCGCCCACATTATGACGCTACCTCCACCGAAGCTATCCACTTCTTGGACACACGAGGAAGAGAAACGTTCATTCCTGCGCCGGTATACACGGATTCTTCCATCACGTTTCTGTAGCAGAAAACGGGACTCATCGCTGAACCAGATTCTACGCCAGTTGCGGAATATCCAGCCCCTCAATCTGTTGCACCATCGGACTCTTTCTCGTCTGTGTAACGGTGTCAAAACTGCTCCAAAATACGGTCTTCTGAGTCTAATGACATATTGTCGAAGTCGGTTGCGGACTGTCTGCGAGCTGATTCTTCTCAATCCAGTTTTTCCGACTGCAGTAGCTGTTGCAGCAACGGTTCGATTCCGTAGATGAAAGACCCGGATGTAGCGATCTTGTCCAGGAGTCGTAATGCAAGGTCGCCCACTCCTCGGTCGGTCATTTGTAGAGCCAGTCTGCTGGAATCTGTTCCACAGCCGAGAAATTGTGCTCTGATTTACGTTTTCAGTTCGTGCAATCTCACTTTGGGATACTCCAGCCTGGAGACGGCCAATGACGATATTTCGAGTAGCAGGGTCCAACCTTGGCATGGCAGCATTTTAACGTTATGATGAATTCAAGCTTCAAACTTCGTCCTTTTATACGCTTTAATGTAGTGGTTGAATTAAGCACAAAGTTCTCGTGAAAAACGTAAGCCAAATTCCATGGCGATAGAGGTGATGTGCAATTTTAGAGAGTCGCCGAGCTAATTTGGCAGAGAGCCAAATCAAATGAACAGACCTTTAAAGTTTCATACTTACCTGTAAAAAATCAATTACTCAATTGACCATTTCAGTTTACCTGGTAAAATACATAATTTGCATTTTTAAAATTTCAAAAGGGCTATGCGTTTCTTTTTTTGCAGAGTATAGTTAATTTTTTTTTCCATTAGTAATTAATTATCTATTTTAAAGCAATCACTGCCTGTGCAGGTATTTTCTATATTGCATGCCTATTATTCAATGATGTCTCTGATATCCACGATTGATGTTATATATCTATAAAGTGGCAGTTTTTTGAAACTGTTGAAATTAAAATTTTGTCCTTTAACCAGTTTCTATGCTTTTAATGAAAATTTGCGATTTTCTGATGTTAAATTTGTTCATTAATATCTGACATCGTTAAAAAGGTGACAGCATGCAGATTTATCAACTTAACTTATATTAAGTGGAAATAAATGCATTTTGCCATTACGTTTGATGTCACATGGGGGGGGGGGGGAGGGTGGCCTACCTTAAGTTTTGTTTTTATTTGTGATAATGTCGTTTGGTTTATGAGTACAAAACTTTATAAGTTTTATAACAATCTGCTTGGACATCTTTTGTCCTAGTACACAACACACTCTTTCTTATATTGTAACCCCCCCCCCCCCCCCAACACACGTAATGTACTACATATATAACAATTATGAATGAACAATACTTAAAATAAATAAATGTGAAATAAATGTGAAAGAGTGAAATTTTCTCAATATTTTTTTTTAAATAGACAAGCGATCGGAAGCGTTGGCGTTAGCGTTGTTAAATGATTATGTATTGTTTTACGTCCCTCTCGAGAATCTTTCACTCATGTGAAGAGTCACCACTGCGGTTGAAGGGCTTCAAAATTTAGACATGCTCGGCGCTTATGGCCTTTGAGCAGGGAGGGATCTTTATCGTGCCACACCTGCTGTGACATGGGAAATCGGTTTTTGTAGTTTCATCCAAAGGACCGCCCCATTTAGACGCCTCTTACGACAAGCAAAAGGTACTGAGGATCTATCCTCACGTGACCTTTGGCGTTGTAGTAAGTCTCATACTACTACAAGAATAGTCCAAACTTTACGGGTAAATTTTATCTGTAGAATACATTTTAAAGTTTTTATCTATATGAACTTTGATCTTCATACTATAAGGAAGTCAAAGGTCAATTACGAACAATACTTTTAAATTGATGCTTTGTTGGTAAGTATTGTACATCCATTAATGTTTGTGTATATCTTACAGGGATATTATTACAATCAATAATACCAGCTGTTAGAATACTAGACAGTACTATAGTGAAAACATGCAATTTTAAAAACATATTTATGTTGCCAGGCAACAATAGATCTGATGTCAAACATTCTCTCTGCATGAACTTTGAAAATGTTTTACATGATTACATATAGCATATACAGTAATATAGTATACAGGATTGCACTCGTCACTTTACGATGGCATTTCTTGAAATCATTTCTATCATTGTGAGACAAAAAGTCGAGGTGCTTACATGATTGAAGAAAAAAGTCTTCTAATCTAATCAACTGTTTCTTCAGCATTACAGTATATATAATCTTTTCTTTTGTCCAAATTCTGGAACGCATTTAACAACTAAGTCTGAATCGACAGATATGTCTTTCAAACTCGTAAGTGAATATTCGAACTACTTTCGGAAGCTGATCAAAGCTTGAATTAAAGTTAGAAAAATTGTTTACATGAGATTTCTAAATTCTTCAACAGTCTCTATGAATTCACAATCATGATATCCAGTAAGTGAAGAAAAAAGAGCCTTCCGCCAATGAAATTGTGCTTTTATATATGAAAGGGTGAAGATAGAGAAAAGTGATTAATGAAAATGCTAAGACAACGTACAGTCTCATAATTCCTATAGAAAATACAAATAAGAGAGATGGGCGAACACGGATCTCTGGACATACCAGAGGTGAGACCAGGTGCCTAGGAGGAGTAAGCATCCCCTGTCGATGGGTCACACCCGCCGTGAGCCCTATATCTGATCAGGGCAAACGGAGTAATCCACAGACAGAATACGTGTGCTAAGAACGGCCTAACAATTCGTATGACACACGTCAGACAGCGTTTGGTCTAGAGGAATGTTTTACTGGCAAACTAAATCGTTATAACGATCATAGAATTTGCGAAATGCTGACTCTAGAAGAGAATGTAGAAATCCCTGAATCATAAAGTTGTTAGTCAGTAGCCTGCCTTTATTTAAAAACTGATCATATGTAGAACAAGCTCTTGTGTATTGAATAAGTTAAAATATGTAAACACTATATACAGGTGATAATGGGATATTACTACATAGATAAGGGATGTTGAGGATGGGGAAATTGAAATCATCCCGTTTGTCATAAAGTTGCGTTGCCAGTTTGCCGTCAGTAATAACGCCTAGAAGTAATACAAAATTAAGAGTTGGGCAATCACGGACCCCTTTTCATACCAGAGTTGGGATCAGATTTCTAATAGGAGTAAGCATCTGTGTTGACCGCCGTGTGTTGATCAGGTAAATGGAGTGATTCGTAGTTAAATTCAGTGTGTAAAGAGCGGCATAACAATCGGTATGAAACATGTCAGACACCACTTACCCAATGATAGGTTGTAGTGGCAAACTGGATTGTTGTAACGGCCATACAATTTACAACATGCTGATTTTAATCGAGATCGTTGAAACCCCTGTAACATCATCTTGTCTGTCTGTAGGGTATTGATTGTGAATTGGTTTGACCAATCAACAGCTCAAATTAATTTGTTGTAAACATTTTCTACCAAAGGTTATCCAAGTTCTTTCTTATTCCAAGATATTCTAAATTGCATGCATGGTTTTTTGATTGATTGATTGCTTATATACTGGACAAAAAAAGTTAAGGATCATGATTTCAGAATTATTTTATTCATAACAAAACCAAATAAATTATGTTAAATATATACTTAAAATGTTCAATGACAATCGAACAATACATTTTAAACCTGTTTTTACAAATTCATCAATACGTTAAGCAGCCAGAGCAACCATTGTCAGGTAACCCCCCAAAACAGTTTGAAAATCGGTATGAACAACAATAACAAAGGGTGTATGTCCACCCTGAGCCTGTATTACGGCACGACAACGCCTCTGCATACTTCTGATGAGCCTGCGGAACGCAATTTGTGGCAACCTTGCCCATTCCTGCTGTAAAGCTAACGTAAGCTCCTGGCCGTTTGTCGGATGTACAAGGCGTCTGGAAACAGCTTGTTGCAAATGTCCCAGGCATGTTCCATTGGATTTAAATCCGGAGAACAACTCGGCCAATCCATACGTTCAATTGTCTCTGTAGCAAGGTAGTCTGTCACTATGCGTGCTCTGTGGGGACGAGCATTATCATCCATTAACACAAAGTCGTTGCCTATAGCTCCCGCATAAGGTCTCACAATTGGATGCAGTATCTCGTCCCTGTAAATTGCACCGGTAAGATTGTCATTAATCACGTGCAAGTCAGTACATCCACCAATACTGATTCCGACCCAAATCATCACAGAGCCACCTCCAAAACGACCATGCTCTGCTACACAGCAATCAGCGTACCGCTCTCCACGCATGCGCCATACACGCCTACGACCGTCATGAAAGTCCACGCAGAACCGTGACTCGTCTGTGAAAAGAACAGGCGTCCAATGACGCAGTTGCCAGTTTATGTGATTTTGAGCCCAATTGAGTCGTGCTACACGATGTCTTCTCCTCAAAATGGGACGAACAGCAGGTCGATGAGCCCGAAGGTTAGCAGCATGAAGTCTCTGTCTGAGAGTTTGTGGTGTTATGCGCACCCCACTTGCTGCATGAAAGTCAGTATTGAGTTGGACAGCACTCTGAAACCTGTGTCTACGAGCCATAATTGATATATAGCGATCCTGGCGAGCGGTTGTAGACCTTGGACGACCTGATATCGGTCTCTCAGAAACATTACCTGTCTGCCTAAAACGATTCCACAGCCTTGAAATCACACTTTGGGACACATTAAAATGTCTAGAGACAGTTCTCTGGACTTGGCCAGCTTGAAGCATACCTACTGCCTGACCAGCTTCCAGAGCAGTTAAATGGCGCCTCATGGCTTTTAATGTCAATAATTGTTCACCTAAGAGTCGATTAGAGCAATAAATACCCACAATAAAATGAAAATCACAATTTTTCAATTTCAATATACACGCTGACACACTTTAATTTTGACCCCTTGCTTGTGTTTGGGCAAACAAATCGTACACTTATGACGTCAATATGAAACCAGGTAAATCTATTGTGTTAAGAACACATTAGAGAAACTATACATGTTAAAATTTGTCAAAATAATTATTTGGTTAATAAAAATTTTTGAGGTCAAAATTATGATCCTTAACTTTTTTTGTCCAGTATATATATTTACGTCTTAGGTTTGACGCGGCCATGGCACGGGCCGGCCTCGAACTCAACACTTCCCGGTTTCGAGCTACCGCGACCCCCCCCCCCCCCCCCTCTCTCTCTCTCTTTATATATATATATATATATATATATATATATATATATATATATATATGGAAGATAAAGATAACAAACAGCGATTAATCTCACAAACCCTATGTGAAATACAAATAAGAGAGATGGGCAAGCACGGATTCCTAGATATACCAGAGATGGGATCAGGTTCCTAGTGGAATATGATTTCAGAAATTGAATGGTTCTTTGATGAACCTGCGCCACATCTATAAACGAAGAACAACGATAAATCTCACATTCCATAAAGAATACCCAATTAAGAGTAGGGCGAGCACGGACTCCTTGACATCCAGATATAGAATCAAGTGTTTAGGAGGGGTAAGCATCCCCTGTCGACCGATAATCCCCGTCAATTCGTATAAAACACTTCAGACAAAGTTTGACTCAAAGAAATGTTGTATCGGCAAACTAGAGTGTTGTGATGACCTAGAATTTGCGAAATGCTGACTTAAAAGAGATTTTTGCAATCCCTAATCATATGCAGAACAAGCTCTCGCGTATCTGATGTTTTGATCACGTTGTATGCATACAAACTAGGCAGAAATAATTTTTTTCAAATTTGAATTAAAAATATTCAAATTTCCAATTATAATAGCGTATGTGTCAAGAAATTTTCAAGAAATCGCATTTGCACTAATGCATAGTTTATTCTACATGACATGAGTATAGGGATAGATCCACACAATTTTCAAGTGGGTTGACACGCAAGGATTTAGAGGCTAAAATGATAAAAAGGACCAATTTTGTTAAAAAATATTTAGCCAAAGAGGGGGACGGGGGTGGGGCTCGGGGGTCGGGGCTAACAACCCCCATCTAGTCTATCTCCCCCGTCTGATAATATATAGTAGTTTTCAAAGGATCAGCTTCTTCCGTCTTCTTCCAATTTCTGGTCTCCTTCGTTACTACGTATATTCTTCCCATTTGAGCGTGCTCATGGTTTAAAAATGTTGAATGAAGAATGAGAACTCGTTAAAACACATTATGGTATCCTATTTGAGGAGACTGTTCACTTCAGATTTAAAACTCTCTTGCTGTTTGGTGTTGGCAGTGTCCGGTTGTAAATCATTCCAGTCTCTCACTGTATTTACGAAAGAATGAACATGGTCTACAGTCCTTATTTTCTGGTGGTGTTGTAAAGGCATGTTATTGTGAATGCGTATCTGTTGTTCTATTGTTATAGATCGATTGTTTTTTTTCCCGCTACACTCAACAATTTTTCAGTTATCTGGTGGCGTCCAGTTTTTTATAGGTGGAAGAGAGAACTCATACAATGTACCCGAGAAGAGACCACCGACCTTCCAAAAGTAAACTGGCAAACTTTCTCACATATATCGGCGTGAGCGAGAATCGAACCCACGGCGACTAGAGATGAGAGGGCTTGTGATTTTGAGCACGATGTTTTAAGCACTCGACCACGGAGGTGTTGTATGACTAATTTCTTAGACGTGATCTTGTATACCATCGACAATCTTGTTTCTTTTCTTTGCTATTAGGTTTGGCCACTCCAGCTGGTCCAACATTTCTCCTACACTTGATCTGTTTCGATAGTTCCCCGTCTTTAACATTTATTTGAATTTGTACAACGTTTAGCCACGCAATGTGGTTATACAAGATGAAACCTTAGCTGTTGTCATCGTTATTTAAGGAATATCACCTACATATAAGTTATCTGTCATTTAACTTGATGAGGTTTACGTTTTATAATATTGATTTAGAGTCTAAACACCTTATGTAACACATTATGTATAGCAGCCCCGTGGGGATGCGAGTTAGAATAGATCCTCAGTTCCCCTTGCTTGTCATAAGAGGCGACTAAATGGGGTGGTCCTTCGGATGAGACTGCAAAAACCGATGCCCCGTATCACAGCAGGTGTGGCACGATAAGGGTCCTTCTTTGTTCAAAGGCCATAAGTGCCGAGCATAGGCCTCAGATTTGTAGCCCTTCTCCTTCTTGGTGACGTCTCCATATGAGTACAAAATTTTCAGGCACGTTAAACAATATACAATCAATCAATCCTTATGTACCATTTAACTGCTACTTTGTGGAATGTGGAGTCTTCTCTGGTTAATGATCATGGTGACCTTAACTCTTCAGTACGAAAATGATGTCAAAAGAAGATGACTTCATATGCTTAATATACACCGACGAGAAATCTCCAACAATATATACCGAACAGAAATCTCCAACACTATACACCAAACAGAAGTTTCAAAGACTATACAGAAATCTCCAACGCTATATACCAAACAGAAATCTCCAAAAACCTTTTAAAATGCTAGTATCTCCTGAATAATTAACAAAAATAAAAGTTGTTACAAAACAGTTATGGAACATGTAGAACTGTTGTATGAGGTACAGCATATCACTGGAACCGAAACGCCATAATAACAGATATTTGGCTGACGGAGGAACGTACGGACACGAGACATGAATTTTCTGTAAGTGAGGAAATGCACACTCAATGTGTGAATAGTACTTTTGTCTTTCAGGAAACATAGCATTCCAACAGGAAACATTCCTAAGTAGATCATCAGATAAAGGGAGGTCCGCTGTAGATGGTGATCCTCGTACCTTTGCAATATCAGCAGAGAGTGAGAACCCATATTTTACCATGACACTGGACAACACATACGCGATTAAATATCTCCATATAGACATTAACCTTGGTGAGTGATGCAAACACATTTCTGTGCATTTAAAAGAATATGATATATTTCATGATTTTCAGAGAAGCGACAATGTAATTGATTATTTTCCGATTTTCGAGGAAAAAAGAAATGGTTCCGTTATTGGATCAACCAGAAGTTCCTGCTGACAAGAATCTGATACAATCAAGTGTCACTGAAATTAGATACGAACTCCTCATGCTATTCTATAAACACGGTTTCTGAAAAAATGTGGATGTATTGTTGAGATCAAATGTAAATAACCAAAGTAGGGTAGTGTAGAATTTCGGAAATAGATGTATATGCAATGGTAGTTTAATTATTTTTCTATCCGATTCAATGACGTTTCATGAATGATAAGTACATATAGTTATTAAATAATTTACAATTCTTATGAAGAGATGAATGTAACGAGCAGTGATCAATCTCATAACTTCTATAACGAATACAAAATTATGAGTAAGACAAAAAACGGACCCTGAACATGTTATTGGTGGGATCAGGTGCCTAGGAGGAGTAAGCATCTCCTGTCGACCTTGACATGTGACAAAGACACACAAACGAGAAATAACTCAAATGCTTGAGACTCTGAACGTTCCATTCATCTGTTTTTGTGACACTCTACCCTGTGTAGGCATTCTGTATATATGAACAATTACATATATTCTCTTTTCGTTAATTCAGTGTTGTTATAGAGTTACGCTGTATTTGCATATGCAAAAATCCTGACCTCCCCGGCCATTAGGAATTGTTATAGGTGAACCCTGATGTACTCATCTAGGGGATTGATGTACTGGTTCTGTCTACTTGTACTACATGTGAATGCTTTGTACCACTAGCAATGTCAAACTCTAGATCTATCAGAACCATGCCTGGATGAGGCATGGTGAAAAATCTCCATAATATATATAACATCTATGGAAAGCAAGTGGTGACATAGACAGCATATACAGCGGAACACCTGCAAGTATCTAAACTGTATGTGCCTGTCGCACTGTCGACCATTGAACGTTATGCCTATATTGATTGGGGTCATAAACTGTGTGTCGTAAGTAAATACATTGTTTTGTTGCTATATTGGTGTCCTGTATATATGGACAATTACATAATTATATTCTTTTCGTTAATTCAATGTTATTATAGAGTTAAGCTGTATTTGCATATGTATTTTGAGTACGTGTGTGTTTAAGTGAGTATGTAGTGTGTGAATGTTTTTGCACGTGTAAAGTCAGGATTTTTGTTGTTAATAAAGTTATTTTTCATTTGTTTTTCAAATGTAAAGTTCAATTTGTAAACGAGAGGTTTTTCCTATCTTGAGTCAAAATTGTGACACTAGAATACAACACTTTTATGACGAAGAATGTTGCTTATGTTGACAGCCTCTGTTTGTATAGAAGTTAAGTTTAAGGAGTTGGCGGCATGATTTGGAAGGAATATCATCTATAAACCCGCAGTTGTTTAAAGAGCCTGTGATGGATATCATCCATAATCTGTTTTCTGGTGTTGAAAAATCCAAGAATGAACTAGCTTTAGCTTCTTCAAATAACGAATTCAAAACTCTCAATGGTACAGAGTAAAGTTTTGTGCGAATATGATGTAGACCTAATTGTCTCTTGACTTAAGATAAAAGCGAGTCAAGTGTAACATCGTGTAAATGTCGTCTTCATATATCCCAAATACTGTACTTTATAGTTAATGAAACCTATTCAAGCTTCATTATAAAATTCTATAACAAATCAAACAGTCCAGATCCTTTGATCCGCTCATGTAGCGGATCAAAGGATCTGAATTTATTTAGTTAATAAATCTAATTTAGATATATGGATTCGATATATCTATGGAATTATGTTGGTAAGATTACCATGAATTATCTACATGTATTTTTGCAGAAACAAATGTGTACTACTCTGTCTACGTGTCAGACGCCTCCGTGTCCTCGCTGACAAAAGATGTTCTTTGCAACAAGATTGTAAGCACAGTATCAGAACGCTTTCAGTGGAACATAACATGTTCAGGAGAACGGTATTTTTATGGAAACCAAGTGTCTATTTATATGACAACGAAGATCGGACAGTTATTGATTTATGAAATTGTAATATATCGTAAGTTACATCTGATATTTATCAACATCAATGTTTATTCAAGTAAACAGTAAGACTGATAATTCTCTTCTTTGTAAGTGAATTGTATCGTATATATGATATAATGTAGATGATTTGATTAATTTAATTACCAGTGTATTTCAGTATAATTTAGTATATTTCCGTTTATTTTAGTGTATTGCAGTATATTTTAGTATATTTCAGTAAATCTTTCGACAGAATGTAGCACTGGAACTTACGGTTATTTCTGCGAGAAATATTGCTCTAACTGCCTCGATAATCATTGTGATAGCGTCACTGGACAGTGTACTGAAGGTTGTAAAAGTAATTGGCTTGGCGACAAATGTGATCGACCGTGTAAAAATTGTACACAGTGTAAAAAGGGATACTTCATTGATACGTCTCGGCGATGTTTAAAGTGTCCTTTGAACTGTTCATCATGTACAAGTGAGTCCTGGTGCACTGAATGTTTACCTACTTTTACCGGAAGGAAATGCGATGGAAGATGTAATGAGCATTGCATTGATGGAAAGTGTAATATATTTACCAGAATTTGCAATAGTGGATGTAATAATAAAAAATATGGCGTTGGTTGTTTCAGAAAATGCCCTAAACAGTGCGTGCATTGTTTTGCCTGGGACAATTGCACTATCTGCAAACCTGGGTTCTTTGGGAACCATTGCTTTCAAAAGTGCCCGGTTAACTGTTACAATTGCAGCTCTGTGGAAAACTGCTATACATGTAAAGAAGGATATTTCGGAAATACATGTGAAAAAACATGTCATTCACAAACTGCAGGATTTCCCTGTGATACTACTACATGTGATCACAAGTGTTCTAGCTGCATTGATGCCGAGAACTGTTCAAGAGATTGCAAAACCGGCTGGAATGGACCGTATTGTAACATTACTTGCAGTACAATAGCAAATTGTGTAGAATGTGACCAAATGTCTGGATTGTGTACACGATGTGTGGATGGCAAATACGGTGTAAACTGCAGTTTGGGCTGCAAAAATTGTTTACTGTCTGCTTGTAATCTTGATGGCTCATGTATTTCAGGGTGCATACCTGGCTTTTATGGCAGAATGTGTAAGATGAAATCGCAAGGTAACTAAACTTTAGAAATAATAAATATGCAATAATGTCATTTTTAATGAAAATCAACTGTTCATTATCAACGATATCATTAATTTACTGAATACTTTACACGTAATAAAAGATGGTTTTGCTAGAAACACAATTTAAAAGAAGTCTAAAATCAAACGACGGAGCATTAAATGAAACTCACTAATTTACAAATATAGCATACCGTTTCTTACATGATCTAGGATATAAAGTTACAATTCCTATGATTTATTCATTAGTATTATTTAGGATTACGTAAATATGAAGTAGTTGTAAACATCAACTAATATATTTGTTTTCAGTTTCCATTGACTAGCAAAACAAAAATCGAGACACAAATGTTTGTATCCCCAACTTAAAAACGGGGTGAACTTTGAGCTGAAAATGATTAGAGAATGCCCACAATTAATGACAATTGATGTACAGTAATAATGCTGTTAATGGCAAACTAATAACTTCATGATAAACGTGATTACTTTAGTTTTTCCACCGTCAACTTCCCATATTTATGTAGCAATACTTTATTATCGCCCACATGTGGTGTTCATATCTCTCAGCTGAGTCGATACACACGAGCGTGTTATGCGTATGATTATTTTGCTAAACAGACCCAGACTACTGTCAAACAAGTTGATGCTACAGGGGCATCAACAGTCTCGTTTGAAGTCAGCATTTCGCAAATTCTATTGCCATTATAACGATCTAATATGTCAATACAGCCTGTCTTTGGGTCACCTGCTGTCTGACGTATGTCATACCAAATATTAGGCTTTATTTGCACACTGATTTTGACGATGGATTACTCCGTTTACCAGATCAAGATATAGGGTTCACGGCGGATATAACAGGTTGACAGGGGATACTTACTCCTCCTATGTTCCAGATCCCACCTCTATCATATCCAGGGACTCGTGTTTGCCAACCTCTTAATTTTGCATTCCTGATAGGAGGCATGAGATTGATCCCTCCTCGTTATTTTCACCTTTTCATGAAAAGGGTTTTAAAATTACTTATCAATCAGGAAAAAGGTGTATGCATCACAAAAAGCAGAGTGATCTTAGTAGTTGTCTGGATATTTGTTGTATAACAATTATCATATATAAGTCATGATAGATAGCTCATGGACGTTAACCTTTTCACATGAATATCACTAGGGTTATCAACTAGTAATGACCAAACTCACTGTGGGATTTGTTGACTGTCTGGTAGAGGTTCTGCAGTTAATAGTCGGACAAAACTTGACATAATATGCTTCTCTCCTAGAGGAAACATTTCTAATGTTTATATTATTCCATGAGTAGGAAACGAGTCGCAGCATGAAGACCGCTGGACATATATCATATCAGGACTAGTGGGTGTCTCACTCTTTCTTTTGGTTTCCTTAGTAGTGGTCATTATAAGGAAGAAAAGGTAAGAGGTTTGCGGTTTCACAGTTTGTATACTTTAGTAGACTGTATTTACTTAGTAGACTACTCTACTCTACCCAGGTCCAGGGTATACCGTAAACGGGATGTGTAGTTTGGAATAGGAAATTCGTATACAATCAGGGACCTATTTTACGACTTTCGATTAAAACACGTTTTGCGATATTACCGATGTTGCACTTTTTAAAGAAATTAAAAGGAATAGTACAGTGCCGAAACATCCTGATATACAGCCTTTTTTCAAATGAAAGATAAAATGAAATAAAATAAAAAAAGCCATTATCTTGCGTTTATTTTGCTGAACTTTATTTAATGCGTCTCATTGCAGATGATGCGATTACAGCCTTATTTAAAGTATAAAATGATAAAAAAAAGTTACACTTCCTTGAATTGATTAATCTATCTAATTTTATATAGTTGAATATCATTTATTGCAACGGTATTAAAATAAATTCAAACAACATATCAAAATGTACCCTTTGATGAATACTTGTGTTGGTTTTAGTCAAATGATTAAGTTCATCGTTATTTTCATTTTTTGACTGAGAAAAATGTAGAATACTGTTAAACTTTCTTTGTCTATAGTAATATCCAATATTACGGCCGCCATGTCTTTATAAGATTTGTCTTCCCTAATCGGTTAAAAGCCACTTCCGGTTTCATTATCGAGCTATTTTATTATGCAATAAATTTCCAAGTTTTCCACTAACGCTACATAAGCGATGCAAATGAAAGATTGACACAGATGCTTATTGTAATGATGTTATGACAGAAATTTTCTGATCAGCTGATTGCATACTGAATTTCCTGGCTTGCTTCCATACGCCTGTAAAGGTATTTTTCACTAGAGTTTGCCCACAAAATTCCCCTTGATCAGCTGATTGCAGTACTAAATTGCGTTAGGCCTAATTACTTAACGATGTCATAGCCGTTGTCATACGCATAGACCATGGTCTTGATAGGAACAACTTCAAATTTTACAGATATAATACGCATATCATTAATTCATTGCTTGAATGAAAAAGAATTATAAGATGTGATTCAGAACAGTACTAACCAACCTTTATTTAGAATACGGAATTTATCTGAAAAATTCCAAAAGTAAAGTCTTGTATCAGAATCCTATAAGGGATTAATAGGATACCACTCAATAACTGAATAATAAAATTCAGGGTTGGTTGTGTGCATTTTCTAAATTAAAAGTTGCTGAAAGGGTCATGAGAGCCCCACCCCTCCAATTTTTATGTAATTCTATACAACTCTGAAACTGCTTCAACATTTATTCCTTAATAACAGTTATCACATTCAATAAACAGAGATATATTTAGCATCTGAACGAGATTAATGAACATAACACTAAAAGTATTATTTGAATAATATATTATAATTTTTAGTAAGTAGAAACTAATCTATATTTATGCATAATACAAGGCGAATCGTATTGCTTAGTCCAGTTTTGTTTACTGTATCAGAAATGTTGTTCATTGAATTATTTAGTCCTTTTCTCTATCGGCTGTAATACTATGATATACAATAATTCAACAATGTTCAAAATTTATACAGTGACATACTTCGTAAAGAATGTAAAACACGGAATTGATGACACATTAAGCACCAATTGCAGCCGAATTACACTCAATTGAGCTACTACTGGCAATATGGACTATGCAATATTGACTTCTCCACAAATGTGGATAATATTTATTCGAGAAAAAAATATACAATTTCCCTCTTTCTTAGTAAGTTATCATTTAGTTTTAGAACTTGCTCAGATAACGTATATGTAGTTACTTCGAGCATGTTTTTCTGTTTTTCAAATGTCTTCGTTTATATGTTTTTCTACTCTTCTTTCTTTCCCTAGAGATACATTTACACTAAAAAGAACAAAGCTCCTGTCAGAACGCAGGGACTCATGGATGAAAAATTAAGTGAAAACAATCTCATAATACTTATATTACACTGTCAGGGACTAGGTGACATAGATAAGAGAAGGGATATTTTCAAAACTCTCAGATAAAAAAATCCTAATATTTACTTTTTGCAAGACATACACTTTACTGCTGAAAAAGAAAATATGATCAAAACACAATGGGGTTACAAAAAATATTCTTTAGCTTTTACAAATCAAATGCAAGAGGGGTAACAATACTTGTAAATAATAATATTGACTTTGAAATAATTAGGAAATTTAAAGATGATAATGGTACCTGTTTAATGCTAGATGTTATTATTGAGGATATACCATTTTTGTTGATAAATTTTTATGGTCCTAACTATGACACACCGTGTTTCTACTCAAAATTATTTAATAAGATCATAGAAGTGTACTCAACCCAGCATATAGTCATGGGCGGGGACTTTAATCTGGTTTTGAATAAAGAACTAGATTCAATGAATAATCCAAAGGCCAGTGCTGAAGTTTTAAAATTAATAGATGCATTAAATCTCAAAGATGTATTCCGTGCTAATCATCCTGACTTAAAACGATATACATGGAGAAGAAAATATCCTGTTAAACAGGCGAGAATAGATGTTTTTCTGATATCAGAATCACTACAACACATGGTGCCAGATATTAAGTATGAAAACAACTACAGATCAGATCATCCACCAGTTGTTTTACATTGCAAATTAAACGATTTCAAGAAAGGTAAAGGTTTTTGGAAATTTAATAACTCATTGTTAGGAGACAAAGATTATGTAGAAATGATTAAGAAAACAAATGTAGAGGTTAAAAAACAATATTCATGTCTGGTCTATAACCTTGAAAATGTCTACCTCATACAAAATGAAAACCTACTATTCTTGGACACACTACTGATGGAAATTCTGGGCAAAACAATTTCCTATACATCGTACATTAAAAAGAAATTTAATGAGAGAGAATCTATACATGAAAAGGAAATCAAAGACATAGAACAGAATAGTCACCAAAATCAAACCTCTAGTGAAGAACTCTCTGATAAGCATAAAGAAATAACAAAAAGTAGGAAGCATAAATTTAAAGGTCGATGTATTAATCTATTGAATATGGCTTGTTGATAAGCAAGTAACATGTTATATTTATGTACATTGACATTTATAAAAAAGAAGACAATTTCTACCAAGTTTGCAGAAATGATGATTATCATAATACCTGTGCTTGAATTATGTGATGCTAATTAAACATGGTAGAATAATCCTGTATATACATATATACTGGTATTCAGTATTTCATTCTAATGAATGTACGTTTATTTTTATTTTAGAGAACAGAAATCACTTACCAGACAGCTGACTGAAGTAATGTACATACAGACGATGAATGAAAATCATACGAATGATCATTTGTACGATTGTCTAAATAACGATGATAATTATGAAACAATCCGTACTTAAGTTTTGAATGTTACAAATATACAGTAAATACCTAGTGGATGTATGTATCTGCCCACCGTACAGAATTATTCTTCCAAATTTGAAACCAGACACCATGAATGTGATGCAATTTGTAAGATGAAAGACATTTTGAGATATAACTTTATCATATCTGATTAAGATATATCTAGAGTTTATAGAATTCCTTTAAAGCAATACAAACTATAACTGATGGTAAATAAACTGAAAAATAAAATAACAAATATAATAACATATTTGTGATTGAAGATATATAATTTCATAGAATCAGGATGAATCTGAAGCAATAAACCCGTCAAATCAGCACAAAATGTTGATTCATGAATCACTGTCACCCCGAAAGTGATTAATATTGTTAATCTCCGGTGTGCATTAACCTTGGAAATCACCAGTTCGGAAAAATGCGAAAGAGAGGCGCTGCGCAAGTGTAATATTTGTAAACAATTTCATATACCAAATTATAGCTTACTTAACACTTGAAGTCATTCATGACACGTTGTTATATTTTAAAACGAAATGTGTAGTTACTCACGTCGGTTTCCGTTTTTGTATGACTTCGGTTTCAGTGCAACACAATTATGTTCGGCAATCATCATTTCCATGTTCGTGTATACTATGCAATGACAGTTTATACGAAACTCTCAATGTAGGTATACTCTCAAACAACATTCCTTTGTTTATTTTGTAGATTTTTACTTAAATTCTTGGGGATTTTACAAGTCATACCGATAGGTGTCAATTGGTGCATAATTCTATAGTTGACAAATACCGTCATTTACAGCTTGTATCTTTTTAAATGCTACTATTAATAGCATACGATTGATTAAGATTGATTATTGCTTTCCGCCACACTCAACAATTTTTCAGTTATCTGGTGGCGTCCAGTTTTTGTTGGTGGAGGAGAGAACCCAGATACAATGTACCTGGGAAGAGACCACCGACCTTCCGCAAGTAAACTGGCAAACTTGCTCACATAACGCCGCGGCCGAGATTCGAACGCGCACCGACAGAGGTGAGAGGCTTTGTGATTTTGAGCCCGATGCTCTAACCACTCGGCCACGGAGGCCCCATAATAGCATACGAAATACATAGAAATATCTGTGTCACAAATGATCCGACTGACATACAAGTTTGCAACATTTAAAAGTCCAAGGATGTGAAAATAAAATAAAGTACAAAACAAAGGTATAGTAATCTATTACACGCAATGACTTCGTTTCCTGAATACGTTGTGAAGAAAATTGTTTCGAAGCACAAGATGAACGTTGACAACAACTAGCTTTATATTCAGAAAGAAACACATTGATTGACTTTACTAATTAAGTTTTATGCAAAATATTGTTTTTGTTTAGGATACAAAAACCAAGCTGACGATAAAATGGCATCTTATATCAATTAAATTTAAATGCTTTTTTTAAATAACATTATTTATTTGACACACTTATTGACAAACTCATAAAACGATTAACATCCTTTGTTCTCTATTGTTTATTTTATTAATGTATACATGTAAAGTCTAATGAAAAGTAATGATTTATTGACTTGTATATATGTATATTGTTTGTTTGTTTTGCGTCCCGTCGAGATTTTTCACTCATATTTAGACGCCACCTGCTGTAGGTGAAGTACCACAAATTTAGACCTATGCTTAGCGCTCAGGGCCGTAGCAGTGAGGGTTCATGACAATAACTGTAGTAAAAATACATCAATGATCAGTAAAGAAGCAAGAGATACTTAATCTGCAACGTATTGATAGAAAGGGTACTAACAATCATTTAGATCATTATCTACAAGCACATTTAATGGAGAGAAAAACGTCTGGACTTCACTTTTATTAAAAATGGTTGATCAACAAGAAATCGAATTTGATCTGCAAGTCGTATGTCTATATAGACATACCAAAATTCAGCTCATTATCCACACACACACACACACACACTCGCGCGCGCAAGCGGCAGAAAAACTATAAATGATAAGTAGTGTTCAAGGTCTAAGGGCAACAACTTTCGTAAAAATAGAGCGATTGATATGAAAGTCGAACTCGATCTCCAAGTCATCAGAATAAAAAAAAATCACACGATTTAGCACATTTATCTACAAGCACGGCAAAAGAGTCTGAATACTACCTATGGCGTATGGAAAGCTATGTACTATTGCTGATCCATTTCATCATGAGGGTATAAAATCCAGCATCTGATTTATCAAATATGTACATCATTAATTCCAAATATAGGTCAATATGCATTGCATGGCGTGCTGTCTATAGCAACAAACAACAACATGATTTAAACAACAACATGCAAACTCAAATCTGGCTCAAACAGGCATATGCCTATCCAATATCGAAATTCAAAACCTGAACGAAAGTAGCGTTCAAGACGATCTAGACGAAATCGATTAGGATGATTTTTATGAAAAGTTAGACATGTAGTTGATGTGCAAGTTTTTCACTCTAATTTTGTGAAGTGACGGATAACCAAATTGTAATAAGGGAAAGAAAACATAGATATATTCTTACAGACATGGATTACAGAATTTTTATGAACTAGTTACAGGCCGCGTTAACGACCACGTTTCGAGTTTGGAGTCTATACCAGATATCACTAGTAAGCTGGGCAAGAAAAGACACCTTTTTTGAAGACGCAATTTTCAATGTTGAATATATGGAACAAACAAAATATTCTTGTCATAAAAGGCAACTTTCAAAGTACTGAACATCTATGTAATTATATGAAATCAAAGCGTGTTGTTTGAGGAATTATTATTGTAAAAGTGGCCATGACAGAAGAACGAAATAATAATCTGACAAATTCATTAACGATATCGGAAATTTCAGTATAAGTTGTCCACAATAAGATACAACATAATGACAACATAACAAAAACAACAAATTGAATGACAACAAGCAACAGTCAATCTCGTAATTTCTATAGAAAAGGAAGAGGCAGGTGTGGAATACTCTTGGTGTCTTTTATTTCAAGTTTACCGGGATATATAGAATCGACATATGGATGAAAATGGTCATTGTTAATAGATAAAACCTCGTCGATATATCTAAATATATAATCTAATATATCTACATTTGAAACTGAAGACCACACCAACATATTTTGTCGTCTCATGTAGAAGCTGTTAAATACATTCTGCTTCAAAAGAATATAAAAACAAATACATCATTTTAATACAAAATGTAATTTCTCGCAATAAATCGTAATCGGGTTAAACACAACATCTAGTTTTATAATGAAAGAGAGTAGAAAAAATATTTAAGATCGCACGTGCTGACAACCAAGCAATATGCACCTGTGATGCAAGAATCTTGAGTACTATGCCTTATCGTAACCACAGAACTGATGAATCTCTCCACGACTTTCGGTTTTTCTTCTTTCTAAAAATGTTGGTTCTTGTGTATATCGGGAACTTTTTCAGAAAAGTTCAAAATGATTGCACGCCTCTGTAAATGTTTCAGCCGCTGAATATCACGACACAAGTTATCAACCAATCACCCTACATTGATCTTATCTTAACACTCTAAACCGACAGGAAAAGGGAAGAAGACTTCAAGGATACGGTGTACGTACAAGCATAAATAGTATACACTTCTATTCTTTGTCATATGAACTCTTTAGGTTAAAGTACCACACTGAGAATTAAGAACACTACGACATTAAGCTCCGCACACAGCAGAAATCCGGATTTTCGCCAACCCTTTTTATTAAGAATACAACTAAATCCTAAAAAAAATATATTGGCTTTTCAGCTCGCAACATAACCATAAAACTTTACACCTGTAATTTTCGTTGCGTTTAGAATATTTCAATTAAAATATTTATTTCCTACAGATATATTTTACTACTGCATCCAAACGTTTTAACCACAAACTTTGCAGTGCCTAGATATAGACCATCTTATACTCAATCCACCTACGGTTTTTTTTCTTCATCTTCTTTTATCTTTAGTCCACTGGACTTTTCATTACTGTGTTTGCTGATATAGTTAAAAATGAAAACCTAAAACCACTTATCTTAAAAGATTCTAAATTCAGAGAACCTCGGTCTTTCAATTGGTGACAGAACTTCATTTCTATTCTGCATTCTGTGGAAGATTACGTCAGACGATGGGCAAAATCGGAAAAAGGAACTTGATAACTTATCAGAATGGATAAAATGTATAAGAGGGATATTAAAATCCCGTACCAGACATGTCAAAACAAAAATGCGTACCATTTATCCCTCTGTCATTAGTAAATCAGAAGTGATAATAGAGTTAGATAGTTTACATGAGGAATGTGTTTTGGATCCAGTTGACAAAGTTTGCAACAACATTCTATTTATTTGTAAGGCTCATTATTATAACTGCATTCTAAACGAACTGGGCATTGATTCCACATTAGTAATCCCATTTATACTCCAATTGCCCTTTCAAAGAAAATTTTTCATACTCATGCTTCACTTTTAAACACAATTGATACCCCCAGTGAATGGAGTAGATGAGTTACCCTACCTATACTGGATCCCCAAACTCCACAAAAAACCATTACAAAGATGCATTGCTGGATCCATTAAATATTCTACAAAACCAATATCTTTGCTTTTTACAAAACCATTAACTGCTGTGAAGGAGAAACTTTAAACGTACTACATATGCCAGAAGTGGTGTAAATCAAATGTGGATTTATGGGCCTCCGTGGCCGAGTGGTTAGAACATCGCGCTCAAAACCACAAGGCCTCTCACCTCTAGTCGGCGCGGGTTCGAATCTCACTCGCGCCGATATATTTGAGAAAGTTTGCCAGTTTACTTTCGGAAGGTCGGTGGTCTCTTCCCGGGTACGTTGTATCTGGATTCTCCCCATCACCAATAAAATCTGGACGCCACCAGGTAACTGAAAAATTGTTGAATGTGGCGCAAACAACAAACAATCAAACAATCAAATGTGGATTCTTAAAGAATTTAAAGAACTTTAATTGAATTTGAAATCATAAAACAGTTTCCAAATTAACAACATTAAAAGGTATGAGTTACAACTTAGACGACCATACCTCATGACAAATTAAAAACTAGACTCTTTGACATCACAGACAGTTGATTTGTCAACAAAAATCACAAAAGGAAATATTCATATCTAGTGATCGGTCATCCCAAATATTATTTTGTTAAGCGCAAATCTGACTCCAGGGACAAGTACTCTGAAGGTAATATTAAAAAAGATGTAAGAGTTCCTCATTGACAATATCTTCGTAATCCTTGCTGATCAGGTCTTCCAACAGTCTGTTGGAATTCCCATGGGCACGAATTGTGCTCTTTTGTTATCTGATCTGTTTTTATATTCTTATGAAGCAGAAATCATTTAATAATTTCTACATGAGAGGAAAACAAATCTCTTGCTGTAACCTTCAGCTTGATATTTAGACATATTTACTGTTTTATCTACTAACAATGATCATTGTCATTATTATTTCGATTCGATATATCCCAATGAACATGAAATAAAAGACACCACAGAGTATTCCACATCTACTTCGTACTTATATATTTTATTGAAAGTAGATGCTGGCGGCAAACTAAAAACTCAACTTTATGACAAACGAGATGATTTCAATTTCCCTTATCTATGTAGCAATATTCCAGCATCACCTGTATATGTTGTTTATATCTCTCAACTGATTCGATACGCAAAAGCTTTTTCTGTATATGATAAATTTTTAAAATCGAGATGGTCTTCTGACAAGCAAATTGATGTTACCAGAGTGCGTACAGCCTCGTCTAAAGTCAGCATTTCGCAAATGTTATGGTCGATATAATGATGTAGTATGCCAGTACATCCTTCCATTAAGTCAAATGTTGTCTGACGTGTTTCATTCGAATTGTTAGGTCGTTCTTGGAACACTGATTCTGACTGCGGATTACTCCGTTTCCCTAGGGTAGACAGGGGATGTTTACCTCTCCTAGACCCCTGATCCCACTGGTATATCCAGGGGTCCGTCTTTGTCCATCTGTGTGATTTGAATTTTCGATAGGAATTATGATATTGAATGTTGTTCGTTGTCGTAGCCCTTTTCATGTAAATAAAGAATGTATGATAATCATATTATTTAAACTGCGGAATGATATGTAACTAGAGAAGGAAGAAAAAATAAACTGGTTGATCAATGAAAGGCATTGTCCTTATTGCTGACGTATTATATGCGCGAGTCTGTGGATTTGTTAAAATATAAACACTGTAAGTATATTTTATATCAATGCATTTTAAAGGTTTTCATACATTATGCATATGTCATATATCATACAGTATGCATAAAAGTGTTGATTTGACCTTCATACACTAACATGAATATTTTCAACCTTTTAAAAATTAAACTATTAGGCCAACTGTTGCCAAAGTTCCCAAAGTTGACATGTAACATCTATATAGTGTGAGTAAATGGTACAAAGAGAAATATCGATTTTGTATTTATACTTTTGACAGGGGTTGCTAATGCGCAAAGAATGTTTACCTGATCAAGATATAGGGCTTCTAGTGACCTGATTCCACCTCTGGTATGTCTTTTGGTTCGTGTGTACAATTCTCTTTTTATTCTTGATAAATTTACGAGATTGAACACTGTTCGTTCATATTAGTTCTTAACCAGAGGACAATGGCGAAGGTCAAAGGCTGAAAAATTAAACAGTTCTAAATCTGTCTAAATCTTGTCTGGTCGCACTTTCTATAATCCACAGACATTAAAAGCGTATTCTTGGCATACAGACGTCGAATGGCCCGGAGGAAAGGTTGTTTGGTGAGGACAAATCTGTCATCCATAACGAAATATTAGAGGGAAATTTAAAGTTTCAAAGCAAAAAGGCCAAACAAAACGAACAACACCCAATCTCGTAATTCCTATAGAAAATACAAATCAGAGAGATGGGCAAACACGGACCCCTGGACATACCAGGGATTGGATCAGGTGCGTTGCAGAAATCGATCGGTTACACCCGCCATAAGCCCTATCTCTTGATCAGGTAATTCGCAATCAGAATCATGTGCCAAGAACGGTCTCACAATTGGTATGAAAAATGTCAGACAGTCAGATGACCACATAATTTTGCGAAATGTTGATTTTAGATGAGACAGTACAATCCCTTGTAGCATCAACTTGTTTGTCAGTATCCTGCCTCGATTTACAAACTGATCATATGCAGAAGAAGCTCTTGCGTATGGAATCAGTTGAGAGATGTCAACACCATTTGCGTAATGATAGTTGCCAAAAATAACTGTAAATACATTTGAATTTTGTTACAGAACATAATTTTGAAATGAAGTGATACTTAAAACTAAAATCTAGAACAAACAACAGAATGTGTTGTAACCAGACAGTGTATTATAACTCTGAAATATGGAATGTTTACCAAGATCATATTGATTGAATAGTGTTAATTACCTTTACCTTTACATTCACAGAAAAGGAATATGTGTACAAAACATGATGTTGTAAGAAGTGAACGACTTTTTAAAAATCTGAAACCCATTCTGTCAGTTTTTGAAGGATGTATCCTCTGCACATTAACACGCAAAACTTGGACATTTTATGTGACATGAAGGCACACGTTTTGTTGGGTTTTCTATGCAATTTTCTATAATGATCGACCTTTCTGTTATCTGCGTTGATGTATGGCATGACAACATATTGCATCTCAATGTTGCATTCTTTATAGAGTTTATGAGATTGATCACTGTTCTCTATTTTCAGTATATCATCAGCGATCTTTGTCTTACACATTATATCATTCCTGGTGTCAAAAATGCATAATTATAACGTGAAGCACATTTTCCTAGATGAGCTGTATAAATGTTGTTAAAGGATTTCAGTACGATGTACTTCCATACAAGCAACGATTATATGACTCTTTTTAAATAAAAATAATTGATTTTGAATAAATTCCCTAGCTCAATGAATGGAAATTGACAACGTTAACTGTTGCAGCAATAGTATAACAAACAATGATCACCCTATTAACTGTTCATTGAATAAAAAAGAGATATACGCTGTGCTGTCATAGTTACTGTGGAATCGCCTATATTGATGGGACCAAGTTTTTGTGGTTTCAGAAGAGAAAATATGTTGGTAGGGGAATTTGATTCCGTGGTTCAAGATTTGTTATAGTGCATTTTCTCATTTGCTTGTTAAGGATTTAAGTTTCCTATATAACAAAACTTCGGTCCTCGCTAAAACTAATCACATATATGTTGTATATTTATATAATCTTCTACTCATGTTATACAACGGAAAATAAATTTTACTGGTTTTAATTGAGAGAGCAGGATTAATAAGTTATTCAAAGTTTGTTTCCTTGTCTCTCTAAATATATACTTGTTTTTCATTGATTTTGTAAAATAGATATAACAATTGTTTTAGGTAAAGTACATTGAGGAAGTTTACCTCTTATAAACTTCGAAGCAGTTCAAAAAAGCACAAACTAATCCACTTTAATTTATATAGCAAAAATGAGTAAAATGTCTTCATTCCTTATAGCTTAATGAAGAAAAACAGGTTTAATGTAATTTAACAAACACCTTTCAAGAAAATATGATTTTGAGTGAGCCCAATTTATTCTGGTGTCAATCCCAGATCGTCATGTGGCACGACTTAACAGATACATATAGAATGGTGATAACGATGGATGAATCGATCAAATTACGTTTGTTAAACCAAATTATACAATTTTGAAATCTTTGCATATGATATTGTAGTTACCATTTAAAAAAAAAAAAAATTATAAGTTGCAACGTCAAGATATACCATTCAAAAAGTAGGGAATATTGGATTTACAAGGACAATGAAATGCAGATCATGAGGTCAGGAAGGAAACAAATGACAGAAAAACATTAAGAAAACATTTGTCAATTTATTCCAAACACCGTGTACAGTCAGAAAAGGACATATTCTCCAGAATAAGGGTCGACACCAACACAGGGTCACATAGCAAATTTATGACCATTGTGAAACAGAGTCAGTAGCGGGTAAAACCCCTTCGGTTGGCCAGACAAGTTCGGATTCAGCGTGGCATGCTCCTACCGAGACGTCCCAGGTCATTTTGTAGAATGTTATTCCATTTCTGTTGCAATACTGCAGCACGTTCTTGGACATTTGCAGGAGGTTGTTGGCGTTGCCGCTGTCCAAGTATGTCCCAGGCATTCTCAATGGGGAAAAGGTCCGAACTGAGTGCGGGACATGGTATGTGATGATATTCTTCTGTTGGAGATAATCTGTAACGATCCTGGCCCTATGACAACTGACATTGTCATCTTGAAAAATGAAACGGTGGCCATAACGATGTGCAAACGGCACAACATGGGGTGCCAAGATGTTGTCCCGGTAGTACTGTCCTGTGATACGTCCAGCAACAATAAGCAAGTCTGTTCCGCCGGCAACAGTGATGCCTTCCCACACCAATACAGATCCACCCCCATACCAATCATGTCTAATGATGTTAACGCCATGGAAACGTTCGTTACGTCGGTGCCAAACCCTTCTGCGTCTGTGCATGAAGTCCACGGTGAACCTCGACTCATCTGAGAACATTACGTGGTTCCATCGGCGATTATCCCAGCGTTGATGCTGACGATACCATTGAAGTTGGGCCCTAATGTGACGATCCCCCAAACAAGGAATGACACGAGGACGTCGGGCGTGTAAGTGAAATCTGCCGTCGATTCCTAATGGTCTGGCAACTCATTACCACGCCAGTATCCCTTTGAAGTTGAGACCTTATCTGAATTTGTCCTGAGCCTAAGTTGTTGCCCTTGGTCGCACGGAACGTGGCCTATCCTGAACAGACTCTTTAGCACGGTGTCCGGACCATACTCTGCTGATAACAGACTGGGAAACATTCATTGTCCTTGCCACTGCGACCTGTTTTGTACCAACCTGTAGCATGCCAAGGGCACGTACCCTCTCATCCTGTGTTAGACGGTGCGTGGTCTCTGTTTAATTAACGATTTCAACAACTGATAATCTGATGCTTTCTCTTCAAAATCTTCCCTTAGAGTGATTCTAAACTTGCAATTCAGAGGCATGCACATGTGTGGCACAGCACCCTTGATCATCAGTAGCATCCCGTGCAGATCGTGGGAGTGTGATTGACGTGTTTCGGTGATGAATTTAGTAGGAAATTTTTCCTCGTTAAGGAACTATAGAACATGGTTTCGTATCCCTTTGTATATGTGAACATTTTGATCACAAAATACAATATCCCTATTTTTTTTTAATAGTATATTTCGAGACAGGCTACTGATACATCGAGGCAGCCTGCAGACAAACATGTTGATAATACAGGAGTTTATACAGTCTCATCTGAAGTCGATATTTTTTTTAAAATTCTATTGTCGTTATAAAGATCTAATTTCCCAATACAACCTGCCATTAAGTCAAGTGCTGTCTAACGTGTCTCATACCAAATTTTAGGCCGTTCTTGGCACACTGATCCTGATTACGTATCGCTACGTTTGCCTGATCAAGATGTAGGACTCGCGGCGGGTGTGGCCGTTCGACGGGGGGATACTTGTGCCTACTGGATGCCTGATCCCACATCTGACTCAATACCAGGGTGGCAAACTAGATCGTTATATCGACCAATAAATTATTAAATTGCTGACTTGAAATGAGACAGTACAAACCTCTGTAATATCAACGTGTTTGCCACATTAGTGTATTCAATCTCTATTTCTAATTTTGGTTCCCTGGGGAATGGTGTGACACAGAAAGGGACTAGACGTTTTACTTAAATATTTATTGGAATATTTCCTTTTAAGATCCTTACGGCTATACCTTAATCAATACAATATACGAGGGTTGTCCCAAAAAGTTGTAGATAATGTTAATAACTCAGTTATTCGTTACAAATAATATTTTGTGCATCTATGTACAAAATGTCATCAAAATATCTATTTTCATTATGATATAGGACATAAATACAGAACATATACCCATAGGTGTCGGTGCACAAATTCAAACGTCAAAAACGTTTCACATGATGTTATCAGTTTTCTTTTTCAAAGTACTGACCTCTGTACGCGATGGATTTTTCATGGCGTTTATTTTACCCAATTGTCAAACACACATCCAATCCAATCCTGATTTAGAGACAAATTAAAATTCCTCACTTCTCTTCTAATTTCTCCTGCCGATTCAAATGTTTGTCCCATCAAACTGGCCTTCAAAAGTGGAAAATAGGCGAAATCAAGTGGTGCTAAGTCTGGAGAGTAGGGTGGATGTTGGAGTCTCTGAAACCTGATGACTCCGAGTACTAAATCTGTTTCAGCCGATGTATGAACAGGGGCGTTGTCATGATGATAAATGATATTTTTCTATGTGATCCCTTAGATCTGATTGTTTCTTTCTTATCGCATGAAGCAAATCACGGCGAAGCACTTTGGAATGGTATTTTGAGTTCACAGTCCTCCCTTGCACAGTATGACTAGCACAATCCCATGTCTGCCCATAAATATCATGTACATGATTTTTCTCATAGATTTGACGAACTTTGCCTTTTTAGGGGATGGTGATCCGGATGTTTTACATACACTGGACTGTGCTTTCGATTCTGGTTCATAATAATGAAGCCAGGGTTTGTCCCTTGTGACAATTCTATTGAGGAAATGTGGATCCTTTGGATGTTTCGCAATACATAACTGGGGTAGCCTTACCCGTCCATGCATTTCTTCATCGGTAAGCACACATGGCACCCATCTAGCTGAAATTTCTTTCATACCAAGATCGTCTGAGAGAATTCTGTGAACCTCTGATTTACTGATCTGTAGTCTTTCTGGTACGCCCCTGATGGTCTGACGACGATCTTCATCAATCAAGGCCAGTACCATCAGAGTTTCAACGTCGTTATTTTCTTTTTTCAGCCTTCCTAACTTCGGCTCTAATGTCATTCCATCCAAATATCTTTTTTGCCATTTAAAAACAAGGGCTCTACTGACATTCCTGTGATCTAGTGTAATTTTTATCTCTCGTTTTGTTTGAGTGGGGTCATTCCACGATCTACACAGTATTTTATAATATTTACGTGTACCGACGAAGTCGTTAACGTCGTCATTTTGCGGAACTCTTATTCCAGATGCGTTTTAAAATTACGTAATTTCTCTGCTGTTTATGACGTCGTGGGGCTGTAAAACCAGTATATTACGCGGAAAACATCACGAATTCTATTCATGTAATTTTGAATACTACTCATTGAATATTAAACTATTGTTTCATCTCACTGAGTAGTACAAAGAAAATACCATGGAATTTTGTACGTGCGCCAACAACGCACATACATTAGATTTTATTCTGTAATACCTAGTATATTTAGGTCTTTTGTTATCTATTTCAAACTTTATATTTAAATGTGAAATAAGTAAATGTTTGTAATGTAAAGAATCTCTTGAATTTGATGCAAAATGAAAAAAATATATTAACATTGTCTACGACTTTTTGGGACAACCCTCGTATCTAATGTATTTTAGTATTAGACAAGAATGGCATGTGGTGTAAGGGAGAGACCACAAGAGTTTAATGTTTTGCTGATTATAGTATATCGAAAATCTTACATAGCCAGCTTAAAATCATCATTGAGGGAGTTGTGTGACCAATGGATACCCTGTAAATTATTTGTAATTCTTATTGAATTGATGATATGTTAATTGAGAAACAGGTAGTCCTAAATTAATTACTATGCTTATTTGTATATCAACTTTAGACGAACAAGCACACTCAGATGTTTCCATATTCCTTGATCGCTGTGATTGTTGCTATAGCAATTCTTTCGCTTGGACTTCTGATAATAGTGATCATTTTGATCTGGTATCGTATTAAGGAGAGAAGGTATGAAGTAGATTTGAATTTTTATCATATGTTTGTATAGTTCTTGTCTATGTAGCAAAACTGTCTACACGGGCAAATGTGCCTCATGTGAAATGGATGTACATTTACCTAACAGTCACGTGAATATCATATAAAATTCACGTGGATTGCACTTTATAACGTTAGATTTACGTAAAACTGTTGCCAATGACCTCAGGGAAAGTTTGATATCCGGCATGTCAAATACAGATGAAAAGGAAGCAAGAGTAACGAAAACAGTACATAATACGCCCTTGAAAATCTTCTATAGGTGTTTTTCCTAAGCCATGGTATGTAGAACTTTGCTTCAGGTAGTATCAGCAATTGTCAGGTGTGAAATAATTTCTTTGCATTGTATAAATACAATGCCCTAGCTTAAAAACTGTGACAGAAGGTGTATATACAAACGAAGAGTTCTGCGTGTAAAACATTTCCCAAATTTAACCAAGTTCAACAACCTGTAAATATTTTAAACATCAGATGAACTTAAAGATTTTTGGTAATCAAACTCCTTGCACTAAGAACATCTTCAACATATTTACAAAGCTCCTAGCTTCAAAAGTATGAAAATATTTATAGGACAAACATGTCCTTTATTTAATATAAAAATATTACCTCAACAAGGACTAAGTTCCACAACCTATAGTCCTTGCCACATGTGCATCCTCCTATCCATAAAAAATATTCTGTAAAATGAAACGATGCGCACTACAAAACTGTGAAAGGAGAGAAAGACAAATCACGTACTATCTCTGTAATATTTCCACAAAACAATAGGACAAAACATGGACGTTACTGAATGTGATATTTCCACAAAACTGACTTAGTTCAACAAACTGTAATGTCTCAAACTTTGAAGAAAATTAAAATCCTTGTCACTTTCATATCTTTAATACCCATTCAAATATTTCGTAAAACAAGGAGGTCCTCGATTGAAAATTGCGAGGTGGGGTGGGGTGGGGTGGTTTAACACGTCCCGTCTAAAGAGAGACATATGAAAAGTAGCAAAAGTAATAAGTCTGCTTATATCGTATTGATTAGACTATCTTTTACATGGTTGTTTTCATTGCCTTCTGTCTTTTGAACTCTGAAAAAAATCTTATGCAATAGAAGGACTGTTTAAGTAATATACTAAGGGAGTCGTCCAAATAATACAATATTCACCTAGATAAATAATACATCTTAACTAAACCTGACATGTACATGTATTATGAATGAATTTACATGCATATGTAGTACAAACTAAAATTGTTGCAAAATTACCAACAATCTGGTTTTGTAAAAAACATAATCGTTCATTATTCACACGTACAATGACCTTGTAGTTACACAGTCGATAATTAAAGGAAGTCATTTGACATGTTTTCTCATGTTCTAGTGAGGCAATTTGAATAGATTTGCATTCCTCATTATCTAAATTATAAATGTTTAATTTTTCTTAAAATAAAAAAAAATCTAAATTATAAATGTTTAATTTTGCTTAAAATAAAACAACTTTTTGAAGTGATATTGATATTACCATGCTCACGATGTTCCTCGGAAATAATTTTTATTGCTTGTACATATGGCATCACATTATGAAATATCATATATTTATTTAAACACTGATAGAGATCATGATTGCAAATTATGAAATTCTGAAATGTAATAATATTGCGTAAACAATATCACAATCATTTAATATTGAACATGTTTTAATCTTAAGACACGTTGGTTGGTTGTTTGCTGTTTTCCGCCACACTCAACAATTTTTCAGTTATCTGGTGGCGTCCAATTTTTATTGGTGGAGGGGAGAACCCAGATACAATGTACCCGAAAAGAGACCACCCACCTCCCGAAAGAAAACTGACAAACTTTCTCACATATGTTGGCGCGAGCGAGAGTCGAACCCGCGCCGACTAGAGGTGAGAGCCATGTGATTTTGAGCGCAATGCTCTAACCACTCGTCCACGGAGGCCCCTTCAGATACGTAATCTTATCATCGCTTTTATAGTGGGAGGGGGTGGTCGTTTAATATTTTATCAGAACTTTCAAGATTATATTCTTCTCATTCACTTCAATTGTCAAATTATTAAAGAGGAATGGGAAAATTATTGAAATTGTAGACTTAAGTTCTATTCTACAGGTCAACAAGGCTGTAGATAGATAAATAAGCCATAAAATGTTAATGGCCACAATTATTTAGTGTCTCAATCCCATTTTGTTTTCTGTTCAATAGGTCTTTAAACGTATGTGCATTTTCTAAACAATAGAAGGTAGCTAACGTATTTCATTTATTTAGAAATCGTGACCCATCACACACATGTTTCACTGTTTAGTTGTGTTGGTAACAATACGGGCATTTTATTTTCAAAAATGTTTATAATTATTTTCACTCAGATGATCTTTTTTACAAATATTAAGCTGGGTTTTTACTTGATCGTTCAACTGCTTACCAGTTTATTGAAACATATAATATATAGCGGGATCCATACATGACGACAAAATTCTATTGATGAAAACGCTAAGATAACGAACAGTACTTATTCTCGTAATTTCTATGGAAAATACGAATAGAGGGATAGTCAAACATGTACCCCTGGGCATACCAGAGGTGGGATCAGATGTCTAAGAAGAATGAGCATTCCCTGTCGACCAGTCACACCCGCCGTTAGTCCTACATCCCGAACAGGTAAACACAGCAATCCGCAGTCAGAATTAGTGTGCCAAGAGCGGCCTAACAATTGGTATGAAACACGTAAGACAGCATTTGACGTCTTGGAAGGTTGTACTGACAAACTACATCGTTGTAACGACCATAAAAATTGCGAAATGCTGACTTTAGACGAGACTGTACAAACCCCTGTAACATCAACTTCTTTGTCCGTTGTGTGCCTTCATTTAACAAAACTGATCATATCTAGAAGAAGCGCTTGTGTATCGAATCAATTGGGAGATATAAACACTATATGCAAATGATGATGGAAAATTGCCACATAGATAAGAGAAGTTGATGATGGAGAATTTGAAATCATAAAGTTGTCATAAAGTTGAGTTGTTAGTTTGCCGCTAACATATATTTTTAGTAAAATATCTATATATAAGTAGGAAACAGATGTGGAAGACTTTGTGATGTCTTTTTGCATTTTCATTAGAATATATCGAATCGACATGTGATTGACAATGATCATTATTAATAAATAAAATGTATATATACGATATTTCTAAATGTCGAATTGAAGACCACAGCAAGAGATTTTCTCTTTCCATGTAGAAGCTTTTGAATGAATTGTTCGTAATAAGAATGTAAAAGCACTGATCAACTAACAAAGGAGCACAATTCGTGTCCATAGGAATTCCAACAGACTGTTGAAAGACCTGACCATCAAAGACTGCGTACATATTTTCAAAGAGGAACTCTGGCATATTTTAATATCAACTTCAGAGTACTTGTTGATGGAGTCAGAGTGGTGGTTAACATAATACTTTTTGGATGATCGATCATGATATGCGTATTTACTTCTACCGTTTTTGTTGGCAAAGCAACTATCTATGATGTCAAAAAGTAAAATATTGTACAGTTGTAATATTGTTGATTTGAGGAAATTTTTGTGATTTCAAATTCACTAAAAGTTCTTTAGAATTTTTTAGAATCCATATTTGATTTACACCATTTCTAGCAAATGTAGTGCTGCAGTTCATTTGAAGTTTCTCCTTTTTAGCAGTTGATTTTTTTTTTCGTGAGAAGCAAATATAGGGGCTTGGTAGAATATTTACTGGATGCAAGAATATATCTTTGTAAGGGGTTTTGTGGAGTTTGGGGATCCAGTATTGGTACTCCAACTGATTTTCATCGGCTCCATTGACTGGAATATCAAATTTAAAACTGAAGATTGATTTTAAAGAATTTCATCTTTTGAAAGGGCAGTTGGAGTATAAGTGCGATTACTAAATGTGGAATTAATGTAAAGTTCTATAGAATACAGTACGTTGTAATAATGAGTCTACCAAAATACCATGTTGGTTTATTTAAATCTCATTAAATTGTGAGGATAATCTATACTTTTTGCTATCATAAGAATGCTAGAGATCTACGTTTTCATTTTGATTGATATTCGAAATATTAGAAATGGTAATTCCTTCAATGTATTTCGAGGGAGCTTAGTCAGGGCCCCATCCCTGGCAGCTGCCCTACTATTGTTAGTTAGGTTTTGAAATTGTTATAGAGTAGGTTCTGGGAAATAAAATATGAAAATGGAAAAAAAAAAAAAAAAAAAAAAAAAAAAAAGAAATGGTAAATACGGCTGACATAATTTTTTTCACTTTTATATGCCCAAGTGCACCCCGCGAAAAAGCCTCGGTTACCAATATCAAATATTTCCTTTCTAAAAGAACTGGTTTTAATTTTACAAAGTACTCAAAAAATTGTAGTCAAGGGTACAGAATCTAAACAAAAATAATAACAAAAAATGAGAGAAATCGCGTTTGGAATGATGTATTCATTTTAGTACACTGTATATGGAACTACAAGGTCAACTATTTTTTTTTTTAATAATTGAAAGTGTGATGACACGTTGTAGAAAATCCAGGATCTTTTTCATTGAAAATGTATATTACAAAAGATACTTTTATGCATGTAGATTGTCAACATGTTATTCGAATTCACTCGTACAAAACACAGTGGCAGATTTGTACAAAGGAGTTACAAGACAATCCCCTGAAGACAAATATTGTCTTTCTTTATTTGCCATTTTAGTTCTTTGAACATTCCTTCATAGGCAGGAAATGGTACAAATTTGTCACAACTTACCATGCCATCTTAAAATAGATGAAAAACATTTCTTAATTAAACTTGATTTTTTTTTAATTTTGTTTGTTCGGGTGAGCATACAGCAAAACGTTTATCACATGAAAATCGTGTTCAATTTTTAGCGTGATTTTCACCTTAATAGCTATTTATTGTGAAATTCTTAACGTGAATCGCTCTTTAGGTTGAAATCATATGAATTTATTCTACAGGGATTTCATATGAATCACGATTCACGTAAAATTTGTTTGAATCTCTTAATGTGAAATGCACGCGAACCATTTGTCGCTTTATTTTCATGTGAAAATGTTATGATTTTTTTTTTACATGAAATTCATGTCAATGTAAAAGTGAAGATAACTGACATTAATCAATCTCGTAATTCCTATAACGAATACAAATCAGAGAGATGGGGAAACACGGATCCCTAAACATACCAGACATGGGATCAGGTGCCTAGGAGGAGTAAGTATCCCCTGTCGACCGGTCACACCCACCGTGAGCCCTATATCCCGATTAGGTAAACAGAATAATCCGTAGTCAGAATCAGTATGCTAAGAACGGCCTAACAATTAGTATGAAACACGTTACACAGCATTTGACCTAATGTTTCGACATAATTTTCACTTGAATTGCTGTTCACGTACAATTCATACTCAATTCAAATTTATTTTCGCAAAATTGATTTAAATGAAAAAAAATGCTGTGAAAAATTAAGAAATTAAGACATTCATTCAAAATTAAGGATTATCTCCTTCATGTATAGCTCTGATCCTTAGCCGGATTTGGCTATAGTGTTTGGCAATTTTTTGTGCTTTCAGTTCTTCCAAGTTTGTTCTTATTTTGGATTTCCAACATATTTGACTTGAGCATCACTGAAAAGAAATTATTGGCCGTAATGCGCATCTGGTGCATCGCAATTGGTACCGTTTTTTTAACGAATATTTTATATTGCTGTTCATGTGATATTCATGTGAATATTCTAACGTAAATTTCACATCAATCACTTGTCACGTGAAATTCACTTGAAATTCACGTGAACTGCAACTGACGTGAAATTCAAGTGAGGAACAATTGAACTGAAATATTTTTGATATGTGACATTTACCGTTAGATGGACATATGTACACTGAATATCCAGGCTCCGGTATCATGAAACTGTTTAAGATTGCTTTCAATAAATAAAGTTGCACTGACATCTGAAGATAGATCATAGGAGTTGATCATGTTGCCAACTAAGATCATTAACACATTGTTAACTTCACCATTAGATATCTCAAAAACCCTTTTCACCTTGTTAATCATTTAAGTAGATCATGCCTTCACTATTCCTCAGACAAAGGTGTACAGTGGCATACATGTATTTTAATGCATAAGCCTACATAACGAACTGTAAGAAATAAATGTAAGCACAGTAAGATACTTCTTTATTTCACTCACATTCCTTTGAATAGAAGTATTATCACTATCAAAAAAGTAAACAAAACTACTGTACACATATGCATTTTGAGGATTTATAAACAGAATACAGATGTTTATTACTTAACATATACTGAGTGATCTGGATATATTTCCAGCAGTGTTTGGAAGCATTGCTAACTCGTGAACAACAAATGTAGTTACTGAAAATAATTATTCAATGCCTGATATGAACTAGTTGACTGCTTCAGCAATATGAAATATTTCATGCGTAGGCAAAGTACCACACTAACTTATTAATTCGTTATGCTAGGCCTACCTGTAAATCGTGTCTTTATCACTATATTTGTAGATTATTGAGAGAAATCATTTATTCAAGTGATAGATCCTTTCATCTATAAGACCACAGGTTTAGATAAATCTACTCACACATTCAGAAGATTGACAACTTCCTGTCAAGCTTTTGCCTTATCTAGCGCAGTCCTGCCTGGCCCCGAAAACTTCCCAAAGAACGATTCTCTCCTCTTAACGTCCTTAATGAGGACGATCTTGTCCCTAGAACTCCAGTTACATTGTCTAACCTTCTTTGCTGAACTAGCCTGGAGCTCGATCGCCGTCATTCAAAATTAGTTGTCAGTGTAAACAGACGATATGATTTCTTACCTAATACTAAAAAAGAGTTCCTCCACGAGGAATGATTCATCAACTTGATTAGCGGACACGTCACGTGTGTTTCAGAACAAAATAAGCCTTCGATAGATCGAAAGTAACAGCGACACCCCCAGAAAAGTTACGAGTAGGCGTAAGCAAATAACTATGACTTCTTATGTGACCACATTAAGTTATAACGGGGCCATCGCAACATCGATTACTCATTTATCCGAAACAAGTGCGCCAAAGTTCGTTTCCGTTGTGGAGATTTGTGCCAAACATATTGACTGTGCTTTATTTTATTTATTTTTGATAGCCTATTTTACATCTATGCAGAATAGTTCCTTGTTGCCATAGCAATTTAAGATTCTATACGAAGTTTTTAGTTGAGACACTTTTAGTTAAGATTTGCTTAAGCTCGTATTGCAATCCTTTTAAGTTAGCAATAGTAGTTAAACCCAAACCTTAATCCAAAGTCAAAATTGTGATTTAACTTTCATACAATTTCGTGATCCTGAGCCAGTATATAATGTACTTCAGGATCAATCGCAGCAGATGGGATTTGCAATTTACATTTCTATGGAGTTTATTAAGAAAATTGCATGGAAGGCCAAATAAGTAATGATAGGAAAAAAAAGGAAAAATTCAAAAGAAAAGAAACAAAGTTTTTTTAAATTGTAAATTGTAAAATTTACGAAAATAAGTTCAAATAGATATCTAGTTCACTAGTGAATCCTTTGAATAGTTGGCATTTTATTGCACGCTACATACTAGAATACGATGTGAAACTTAGGCTATGAAATGGTGATGAAATTATGTATCAATGAAATCCAAGCAATCATAGAATTTTAAACAATGTCTAAAATACAATTTTAGACTTCTCTAGAACCACGGGGTCACATTCAACCAAAATTGGCATAAATTATCCTTGGAAAACGGGATTCAATTCACTCTTCAGTTAGGAACTACACCCCTTTCAATGGAGGTGTTAGGTAATAGACAAATATAGTGGGGTTATTTGAAAATCTTCTCAAAAACTGCATGATCAGTAATGATCAAAATATAAAATACATGCACTAGGTTGCACAGATGATGTTTCCTAGGGTTAGTCTGGGTATATATACCACCTACAATATAACTTCAGCGGTAAGTCTTGGTTCTTTTACTGAAAACCCATTGTGTTTTTAGTAATACTACAAATGTATAAGGTACATCTCATCAGAAAGATAATTCCAATAAGTTAATGAATTAATTTCTAATTTTCTCTAGCTTTTTTCTGTGATAGTTTTAATTGTTCATTGTGCGATATTGATATCTGGCATTAATAAGTGATTGTATGTATTCTGTACAATTTTGATTTGCATTTTAGTATAGTGTAAAGCGCTTTAAAGAATATTTAGACAAGGCGCTATATAAGTGCATTATTATTATCATTATTATTATAATAATATTATTGCGGCTTTTCGTCATCATGTTTTGCACATCTGTCGTAGATTGCCAGTACTGTTATTAGTATAACATAATCCTATAAATTCAGAAAATTTGAAGTGTTACGAGAGATCAATGTACTTCGTTGTTTGTTTGTGTCGGGATGTGATATATAATTGTCATTTTTTCAGGAAAAGAGAGGCAAATCTTGCAGTATCCTATCAAATCCAAAGTTTCGTCTCAGAGGATTTGGGTCATAGTTATGATTATCTGCAGAGAGAAAATTACACAGCTGATTCGTACATGTAATCTTCATGAAATCACATGTAATTTTTATGACATCACATGTAATCTTTATGGTTTTTCTACGGAGAGAAAACTTATACCTGTATTCTTTATGAGTTGTCTTCAGAGCGACAAGTCACACACTGATTCATACAAGTAGCCTTTATATTTTGTGTAGAAAAGAAAACAAAATCATCACTACGATACCACATTCACTAGTTAATAGATGTTTCCAACAGTGCCAAGCCCGTGAACGCTGACAAGGGATGTGTCTGTTCATCTACATATGTCAACACTTGGTATATACGTCAATGTGACGACCGGAAACTCTTTGCATATTCAAATGAGAACCGCCAGGACCCTCGTTCTTGTCGAAGTCGTAGACTAGCATCCGGAACCTCGTCGTTTGCCCATTTAATTACGGTGCAGGTTAAGGTTGCATCAGTCTATTAATTTTACCTATATGTTTTTATCAAAATTACTCATCTTTGACCTGACCCTGCTTCCTCAATGTAAATTCCGAAGGTTAATTTTTGCATCATGTAGTGCTGTTCACAATGAGCTTTTCATATCAAAATATATTCACACATCCAACAAAGTGTGAGAGTGTCTTTACATTGAAATCAGACACGTACTAAATCAGTTTGTCAAAAGCCATTTGATTCACATCTACAACAAAAATTATGTATATATATATATATATATATATATGTATATATATATATATATATATATATATATATATATACATATATATATTTCTTTGAAATATTTACTCATAAAATATCAAACCCTATGCTTGAATTTAGACCTAAAAAATTCTGAGAGCTTATCGGATAAGAAAAGTTCCATAATACAAGAAAAGTTCCAGGAATTATTTTCTCTCAGCCATGATTTGAGGTAAACGTCCAAATAAATAGTAATGCAACCGGCAATAAAAATGATTTCTTTTACATAAAATTCAGAGGACATTAACCATATGTGAGATTGACTGTAAATTCATGTTTTTAATTTCTGATTTTTATCAAATGAAACAGATCTTGAGTAGATGAAATATGTTTGTACGAGTACGAAATCAAGGCCATTATGAGCATTTCTGATAGGAGTTTTCACCTATTGTTTGTTATTGGTGACAATGGTTTCTTTTCTATATCGGTGTGGAAGGTCTTGATTTGTATGTAAACAGTTTCTGGTGATTTTTTTGTGGTATACTTTTTTTCTGTTGAGAATTGATGAGTAACATTGCAATTGAAATGTAATGATATTCTTGATTAAACATGTCACACATAATTAATGTGTTTTTCATTCGTTTTTAAATTACAGGTTGAAATCTTCCTTTTCAGTGAACCAAAAGGTGACTGAATGGTAACTGAATCGTCACTGATAAAATAATTTTCAGTCACTATTCCGTTATCATTCAGATCACTGAATGACAGAATCATGTCTGTGACCATTCCCGCAGGTTTTCAGTCAACATTCAGTCAAATTGTAGTGACCATTCAGTCAGGTTGTAGTGACTATTCAGTGAGGTTTCAGTAGCCTTTCAGTCAGAATTTAGTTCATTAAACCAGGTATTAGTAACCATTCAGTTAGGCTTCAGTGAAAGTTTAATAACTAGTCTTCTATATTGCAGTGACCATTACGCCATATATTAAGTACTAAATCTTTCTGTAATTGTTTACCTACATTATGTTTATATTTCCGAGTCTATTTTTGTCTCTTTCACTAATTGTTCAGTTGTTTTTCAATGATATATGGTTTATTTCATTAAGCGGTTTTTCGTCTCTAATTACATATAATTTACCTCCATAAATTAGTAATTGTTTTCCTACATTCGTGTAACTTTCAATTTTCAATCATACACGCTACCTCAGCATTCATTTCGTAAATGTTCAATAAAATTTCAGTAAACGATTTCTTCGTATCACTGCTCATTCAAATAACTTTCATAGATTATCTAACTACTCTGCATGACAAATCAAAACCAATACACAAAATTAAATTTGAAGCAATATTTATTTATTCCTTTTTGATTGGAGCAAAATATTTTTCAGCTTTATTAAACATAGCAAAAACAGTTTTTCAATCAGTTAAATGATTGTAAGTTCATTTTCATCGCATTCTGTATTCAGATTCTTCTGACGAAACGTAGATATGATTTAATTCTTTTTGGACATTCTCAGTAATCAGTCATCATACAATGTTTGCCGAATCATCTTCAGTAAATCTTGACGTTTTCTATAAACATGTATATTGAATGAATTTCTGTACATCTATATAACACTAACAGGCTGATGATTCACACACACACACACACACACACACACACACACACACACACACACACACACATATATATATATATGATAAAATAGAGGAGAGTGTTAATGACCTCCTAAGGATGGTGCACATAAAGTCTCGTTTAAAGTCAGCATTACCCAAATTCCATGGTCGTTGCAACGATCTAGTTTGCCGATACAACCTTTTACTGGGTCAAATGCTATCTGACGTGTTTCACACCAATTACTAAGCCTTTCTTCTGACAATAAGTTTGCTCACGGGGGTGTGACCGGGGGTGCTTACTACCCTAGACAACGGATCGTACGTATGGTATGTCCAGGGGTTCGTGTTTGCCCAACCTTTTTGTGATCCTTATATGATTGATCAATGTTTGTTATCTTAACCTTTTTATTCCTGTGAACTAGTCAGTAAATATGATGTCACATGTCTCTCATATTTTATTATTTTTTCTAACATTCTCAAGAACCTTTTTTCTTTATCCTCTAGATAGTGGAATTTCATGAACACAATAACACCTGAAACGTTTAGTTTGTTTATCACGTTATTTTAATGGTTGTTCACATCAATTATCCCATCCAATTCGATTAAAGAAAATTGTAGAGTTTGTTTAAATACAAGCATTTTCAGTCAGATGATGCAGATGGATGACGTGCAAGGAAATAAACAAAACATGATATTAAATAGATATCAATTTTCTATAGCAGCAAAATTTTTTGTTGTCATTTTCTTCTAGATAAACAATGGGTACTGACATCACTGCCATTTTGATGATATAGAGATAATGACATCGCAGTCAACTACTAGGTGAAATGCTTATGGTAACCCTCAACTTTCCTTTTCTCCCCGATTAGAACACACTAATGTCAGGAGGAAATGAAAGGATTAAAAGCATTTTCGGAAAATACTTTTTTGGGAGTCATCTATACAAATACCGAATTTATTTATTTTTTTTTTTTGGATAAATTATTTTTCATTCTCCTTCGACATTCAGTCACTTGGTATCGTGTAAGTTATGCTTGCTAGTTTACAAATAAGCTTTGCTGCTATTTTCAATGAATACACGTTTTTGTTTATAAGAATTTATTAACGTTCCTTTAACACACTTTTTATTAGACAATGCTGGATGATATTCTGCACAGACACTTGCTAATAATATAAGCATGTTTAGGATATTATCATATTTTCGTCTTGCATTTTATCACAACACATGTAATTTGAACTGCATATACTAATAATTTAACAGTACAAACAATGTGTTAAATATGTGATAATCGGCTTTAAAGTTGCGCATTACCTCATGTGACTAAACACCAAGGCAGAACTGTAAAATTAAAGGGGAATAGTTTGTAAGGTACATGTAAACTTTCACTGAAATTACTCGACTTATTCAGGAACATTGTGATAGTTGCCTTCTCATACGTCTTACTCGAGTTTACAGTAATTTAGATTTGGAGATGTGCACATCACATGATTCTTTAAATATTGAACAGGAAAGTAGCAAGCATATCTCAACTGCGACTTAAATATCTCATATAACTTTAATGAAATTAATTCTTTAATTTTTCAATGTTTCTCTTTCAACACCAGAGTACATGCAAATCACTCAATGTAGATTTGACTGACATAACTACGGAAAGCGAATGCTTCTTAAGACAATGAAAGGTAATCTTCTACATCTATATCCAAATTTCACAATATTTTTGTAATATCATGAACGATTACAGGTAACTCTAACATTGGCTAAAACAGCTTTTATCCTTAAAGATTTACTCCTCAAATTCAATAGCAGTATGTCCTATCAATGGCATATGTACTTGGGGCATGGATCATAATTATTCCACAACCTCCCTAATCACTCTATCGTGTCCTTAACGTCCTTCGTAACAGTAGGCTGAATTATCGTTTCTGCACTTCCGGGCCGGCTGATATACAGCAACAAAATTGACTCCGATTTGAGTGATTTGATTGATGTCTTGAAATATCTGCGAATTTTGAAAATATAACGGAAACACGAAAATAAAGAAGAATGTTTAAACAACATATTGATATATACACATCTAATGTTTTGACTTGCTGTGAGTGAAAAATCAGGCGAAGTTTGAATCGGGCGAGGTAGACGATGTGAAAAGAGTTGCACGCCTTCTCTTCTTGTAATCACTCATAACGTAAATTTTGCTAATACGTGGCAATAACGAAAAATAACATATTCGGGTGATCTTTAATGCATATGTACAAAATATAAGTGGAAAAAAAATAGTGTGTCTAATTCAGATCAGAATAAAAATAGAGTGATGGGGGGATATGTAGAAGGATCATGATCCATTACCCAAGTGTTGTGATCAATAATGCTTTTATCTAGAATGTGCAATTTACCTACATGCATACATTTTTTTATATATATGAATGTATCTAAATACATAAATATGAATGCTGTTCCGAAGGTTTGTAGAAAAGTTTTGATCGCATTATACGCCCTACGATAATGACAATTTAATCAAGATATAGCGCTCACAGCTGGTGTGACCGGTCGACAGGGGATGCTTACTCCCCCTAGGCACCTAATCCCACCTCTGATATGCCCAGGGATATGTGTTGTCCATAGTCGTAATTTGTATTCTATTTTAATTGATTGATTGCTTGTTGTTTTCCGCCATACTCAACAATTTTTCAGTTATCTGGTGGCGTCCAGTTTTCTATTTCAATGCTCTATTCTCAGACATTTACAATAACATATAATATATGATAATATTTCGTGTTATCTATAGAAATTATAAGATTAATCACTACTCTTTTCATACTTAGCTGGGGACATTTCCAACACATTTTAAGAATCTAAATAGTTGAAAATCAGCTTTAAGAAGGTTGTTGTGTTTGCATGTTTTCATAAAAAAAGGTTTATTATGTTTCAATTCATTCCGCATTTATTAGCACTTAAAAACTACTGATGTTGAAGATCACGCCACAACAGTACTTAAACGTCCTTTTATAATAGTTTGAAATCAAGCATTACCGCTTTATAATCGTTTATTATAAATGATAAACGCCTTTTTAAAAAAGTTAAAACGCGACGCCTTGAAAAACTGCAATGCTAAAAAAATTGTGTACGGGCCCAATAGTTAGTGATCAAGGCGAGCATGTTATTACATGCTATTGCATGCTGTTGACGATGGGATTCATGTATCACCGTTTTAAGAATGAAAAGACTGATATTTTGATGGGTTTAGGGGTCATACAACTCTTTCTGACATAGCCCGAATCTTGTGCCTATGAACCTTGGCTTAATTTCCGGTTTCAGTCTGCTCAGCTTTGTCAGTGATTCTCGGACTGAGCTAATATGTGCAACAAGGCATTGACAATTTATGGTATAGAGAGAAATTCTACACCAACATGGAAAAGGCTTGTGTATTAAGAAAAAAAGTGAACATCTTTGAAAAGGTGTTTGATTTCACGTAACGTCGGACGGATATGATATATTGCTCCATGAACTCGCAACACATTCATTTTCTCGTAATATGCATGTTTGCGAACTTTTCCAATAGTCTTCGTAGATTCCCCAAACATATCGGAAGAGTAGAGTGGAGTGGAGGTCAGTTTCCTTTTTTGTGATTTATTGACGTACAGTTGTTGGTTACAGGAGAACCTAATAATCCAACAAACCGTGATCGTTTGCTTTTTTTATGAAATGAATTCATTTCGTATGATTATCTAGGTATGGGAACTGTCACTTGGATCGGAGCTACATATGTAGCGAAAGAGGGAGTGTGGAGATGGTCTTCTGGAAATTTGCTCACGTACAGTTCGTGGAGAAAAGGAGAACCTAACAACGCAGGTGATGAAGACTGCGGATGTGCTTATGTATATGGAAATAAACTTCGATGGAACGATGCATCTTGCAGTAGTAATATGAAAGCCTTGTGCAAAATGAAAGGCTAGACAACTTATTTCACTTTACATACCTTGCAGACGTTAATTTGTGAAAGAAAATGAATAACAACATAATCACTTTAATCAACAAAATGAAAAAAAAATATGAATACAATTAGTCTTGCATAATACTCTTGAATGAATGTCAAAGTTTAAGATGTTCTTTTATTTTCAGAACATTCAATGATGACTGAATTGTGTGTTGAATCATAATAAATAAATAACAACAAATCCCGAAATACCAATTTTAATGTTTTTGTTTTGTTTCCATGGAAATACGAGGAATGTTCTAAAAATAATGTTATTTCATCTTCGCGTGAAAATCGTGTAAATATCTTATTGAAACTACATGGACACATTAGATTAATCACTGAACCATAGCGGAAGAAAATTTCATGTTCACAATTTCACTAGCTTAGCTACAGTGTACATTGCTTTATAGCGTATTCATTACACTACACTCAAAATGATTGAAAAAAGAGCAAACATACTTAAAATTATGGCCTATATAAAAGTAGGTCTGTACTTGGTGTTAAACCCGTAGATATTCATCGTGAAATCTGTGATATCTATGGGAATGGTCAAATGTGTCATAGATCTGTTTGTAGGTGGGGTTGCAAAACAGATTACCAACACCTCAAAGATGCTGCTCGCCAAGGTCGCCCTGCAACAGTTACAACCAATAATAACATCGTAAAAATCCACCAAATCTTACAGAAAGACGCAAGATATACCGTGAGACAATTGACTCGGATGACAAATTTCCCGTTAGCACGTGTTCATGGTATTTTTAAAAAAAAAAAAGCTAATGCTTAGAAAGATAAACGCAAAGCGAATACCTCATTTGTTTAGCGATGAACAAAAGATAACCCGTGTTGAAAATGCAAAGAAACTATTAAAATTGTATCCAAAATCTTTCAAAATCTGGTGCTGAGACCTGGGTATACTATTTTAAGCCAACACGTAAGAGTTCCAACAGAATCTGTGCATCAGAAAATGTAAATCGTCCTAGTATTGCTAAAAGATTACGAACTGTGAAGAAGGATTTGTATTTTATTTTCTTTGACAATAAAAGCCCTGTCACGCAAACTCCTGTGCCAAAGGGCAAAACAGTCACAGGTAACTTCTATAAAACTGTTATTAAACCCTGAAGAAATGATACGAAAGTCGTCGCCCAAAAACGGATATAAAGTATATCCGACTTTGGCACGACAATGCGCCTGTACACAAAGCACGTATTGTGACCGAGTATTTGGAAGCGTAATGGTTACTGTCCTTCCAAACACCCCATTTTCTCCAGATTTAGCTCCGCGCGACTTCGTTCTGTTCCCCAAACTTAAATTCCACCTATCTGGAAAAATGATACTAATCAGGAAATGTTCTTGGATCTGTAATTCATCAGTATGTGATGGGTGTCCCTATTGAAGAGTGTGGGAAATGTTTCCTGAAGTAGATTAATCATCTAAAAAAAGTGAAGGGCAGGGACGAATAAAAGGATCAAAGATTAATAAATGTTGGTGAAAACAGCCAAGTGTCATTAGTTTGTAGAAATTTGCCAATTGATATTACTTTTATTATGCTTTTTATGTTTAATATTCTGTTTCTAACCTCTCTAGTGTAATAAAATTGGTGACATTCGAAAATAAAGTCACATCAGAAAGAGAAAATAATTTTCTAATATTTGCTTTTTTTTATCGTTATTTATGGCTCGAGCATCAGAAATGGCCTTTTAAGAGTTTTACTAAATACAATATATTATGCAACTTTCTGTTATTCACACACACACACACACACACACACACACACACACACACACATATATATATATATATGCATACACACATGCACATACATGCATGTAAGTATAGCACATTTCATAATAACTCTACTTATGCGACAGTAAATAGACTTGGACAGCCATATAATGTGAAAGTTGTTAATGGGAAAAGAAAGAAGAGGGGGGGGGGGGGGGGATCTCAAAAAAGAAGGGAAAAAAAATAACTTTCTATTGTAAGTAGTAAATATCAACGAAAAATAACAACCACATGTGTCGACACAAGTCTCAAAGAACATAGTATTATTTATAGTACATTACATTTGTTTTACCAACGCCTTTCATATTCCACATATCTGTAGGTTTGTAATAGTGAAAACATATCTACAAAGTTTCTATCGATGATAAATTTCATAAGGGCATCAACACTTAATTTTGGAACCTTCTTATATCCGCTTGAAAAAGTAAATATTTTGTTTCACAACAAGTATTCTTAAAGGCTACACCAAAAGTCTTTTACTTGAAACATTCCCGAAACAAGTTGGCAATTGTTTCTATGTCACTTCTATAAAAAGTATATACTGAAGAATCAATTAAATTTAATCTGAAAAGATAACAGCTTGTAGGGATAATTCTTTGTAATATTTGAAATTAAAGCCAGTGAAGTTTAGATTCCAGAGTTATTTTGAAGGGACGTTCAAATATTGTATTCCAGTCACTCTCACTGAGAAAACATTTTAAAACACAAGCGATTTCCTGTTTCTTTTTGTTAATGAATATTATATATATATATATATATATATATATATATATATATATATATATAAATATATCCTTACACCCTGTCTTATGATTTAATGCAATTTGGAACCTATTGTCTTTGGGTTATTTATTTCAGTTATGCTTGATTTGTTTTCCAGTCTTTCTAATATATCTCATTTGATTCAATAACATTTGTTTTTACCTTTAAATTTACAAAATTATCAAAACTTAGGAAAAGACCATCATTGTCAAACTGATCATTTATAAAGACAAACACTTTATTTAAATAGTTTTTACCAGAAAAAAGGTTTCTTGGTTTATCAAAACTCATGGATTATTCCATATGTGTTAAAAAAAACTTGTTTATTTTCTTCGTTTATATTATAAGTCTTATCCAGTTATCAGGAACTTCTTTCCAAAATGAAAAAAAAGTTGATCTCTTAGACCGATTCATAATGTAATCTTAGCTTCTTATCCAAGGATTTTCAATATCTATTTTTAGTTCAGCTTCGAATAGTTTTACTCAATTCTGAGTTGATAAGCCTTCAAACCCAACTTGATTTGAAAGCGGTGACGAAGTCTGTAAAGTCTATTATTTTTAGACCTCCATATTTATAATCTTGAATTACAGTATTATTCTTTATGTTATGTATTTTATTCCACAGGAAGTGATACATTTCCGTCTCAAGCATTTTCAAGAATTCAGATTTATGATTTGGTAGGGTAAGAATCAAGTGGTTTAGTTTAGGTAGATTAAAGTTGTAATTACTGCTAACCTACCAACTGGGGTACGTTTCCTCATATTCCACTCAATATTTCTTTATGTCACCTGACTTTGTCATGTAATTCAACTCGAGCATTTCTTGTAAGTTAACTGCAAATTTTATTCCTAGCAAAGCAAAATTTGAATTATCCCAATTAAGCCTCCACCTAGAATGGCAAAATTCTTTCTTTGAAAATTTCTTACTTCCAATCTATACCATTTTAGTTTTTAGAAATTTACCTTTAAGCCTGATATATTTGCAAAATAATCTACTTCTTGAAGAATACCATCCATTCATTCCGGTGAACAATGAAAAGGCCGAGATAACTAACAGCATTTAATCTGGTAATTTCTATAGGAAATAAAAATCAGAGAGATGGGGAAACATGGACCCCTGGTCATACCAGAGATGCGATCAGGTGCGTAGGAGTAAGAATCCCCTGTCGATCGGTCACACCCACCGTGAGCACTATATTCCGATCAGGTAAACGGAGTAATTTGTAGTCAGAATCAGTGTGTCAAGAACGGCCTAACAATTGGTATGAAACCCACCAGACAGCATTTGCCTTAATGTAAGTTGTACTGTCAAACTAGATCGTTATAACGACCATAAAATATGCGAAATGCTGACTTTAGAGACTGTACAAATCTCTGTAACATCAACTTCTTTGTCAGTAGCCCGCCTCGATTTAAAAACTGATCTTATACAGAACAAGCTTTTGCATTAGTTGGGAGATATAAACATCATATGCAGGTGATGATGGAATGTTTCCACATGAATAAGGAAAGATGACGATGGAGGAATTGAAATCATCCCGTTTGAGTTGTTAGTTTGCCGCCGACATCTATTTTCAGTAAAATATCTAACTACGAAGAAGACGTGAAAGATTCTGTAGTGTGTTCAATTTCAAGTTCACTGAGATATATCGAATCGACATATGAATGACAATGAGTATTGTTAATAGACAAAACGTCGTCGATAAATGTCGAATTGAAGGCAACAGCAAAATATTTGTTCTTGTCTTGAAGAAGATTTTGAATGAATTATGCTTCAGAAGAATATAGAAATAGGTCATCTAACAAAGGAGCACAATTCGTGCCCATGAGAATTCCAACAGACTGTTAGAAGACCTGATCACCAATGACTACGAAAATATTGTCAATGAGGAACTCTAGCATCTTTTTAAGATCAACTTCAGAGCACTTGTGCATGGATTCAAAGTGGTGTTTAACATGGTCAGCCTTAACTCGTTTTCTTTTGGTTATCGCTCTGGTAACAGCACATACTGGGTATACGTCGTCGTTTCCACCATTGCACGCAACATTGGAAGTTAATTTTCACTAAATATAGGATCTGGTACAACGTTCCCGCCAGTAAATGTTGCGTAATATGTTTACATTAGAACAGGTGTTTGTACTTCATAACATGTAACCTAGATTTTTCTCGATGTTCGATGTTTTGAAAGCTGACGTAACACTAGTACTGCGAAGATTTCATAACGGTGTACTTCATGAATGATCAAGAACGTTCATTCTTAGTATAAACACATGTACATCGTGAATTTTGTGACTTTAAGCGCTGTTTGACAAGCATTTGAAGCAATGTTTATTTCAAACATGCTTTGTTTATTTTATTTAACTGGAAGACTTCAGGGAATTACTGTTGATATATATTTGGATTTAAATCATTGTGGACTTTAGAAATATTTACAGCAGATTTGTAATATTTTTGGTGTTTGGGGAATAGCTCGACAGGGCATTCAGTATATAGTAAGTAAACAATTTATTGTCGTGTTCTTTCTACAACTGTAAAAAAATATATTTAATTTTATATTGTCTCTGTTATTGAATTCTGCTCGTTATCTATTACAGGGATTCTGGTCCATAACACTAAATCGTTAGCTAGCAACAAGGAAACTTCTTGAACAGGAAGAGCAGGTCGAACACCTACACTGGTCCAGTAATTAAATCTTATTTCAGATAAATTCTGTGTAAAGGAACATTAATGACACCTAGCTCAATACCATGTAATAAACCTGACCCACCAGCAGAAGTCTGCTGAGACAAAGGCAACCCATTCTCTTACAACAAAGCCTGAGCAGCACATTATCTATCAAACTCTGAACATGTACAGCTTTTGACTGAAACAAATCTCTGAGACAAAAAAGATCTATAGAATTAAGAGAACTGGATTTTGAACCATGAACATCAGCATTGGAAGAAGAAAATGAAACAAAGGCTTTCCTAACACTTTTAAAAGCTGTATAAGCATGTAGCTGTGGTTTGTCAAGTTTTCTCTTGAGATTATAACATTCACTAATCTGGTGACCTTTATTCTTACAATAAGTACAAGTTGGGGAAAATCCTACACCTTACGAATCTTCAACACGTCCCGATCTTGGACCGCATGTAGAACCACTATAAGATGGGAAATGGTGACTTGATGAAAGGGAAGACTGAAACCCTGAAACGCTCTTTTTATCAGAGTCTGAACGTTAAATAAATTACTATTTAAAATTTTGCCAAGCAGTTGTTATGAGAAAGAGTGTAAGTATCAAAGTTAAGTGCGGCTTCCTTAAGAGTTCTCATATTCATATCTTCTAAATGTGTTCTCAAATTTTGATGAACATACTCTTTAAACTCTTATACTCGGATAAGTTGAAGAAAGTTCTCGAAAGTTTCATTTATTCTATTAGATCTCAAGCATAGATTACATGAATTTCCTTCTTCTCTTGCAAATTCAAAATATGCTGTCATCTTTTTTGGACTTTTTGAACTTTTGTCGAACCCTAATTCATAACTTATAAGATCGCGAACTTCACCCTGTCATAATCTGAACTCTCAACTATGGCCAGCACCGAGTATACACCGGGCATTTTGCCAGTCGATAACTTTACGACAAAGTGGACGAAAGATGCCGTGTCCATTTCAAATTTTCTGCAACTCTCTCAAATTGTGGAAAATATTTACCTAGTGATTTTTCTTAAAATTCAACTAAAATGTTGGATCTGTGGTGTATCTAAATTTCTCTAACTCAGATTGCTTTTCATTTGCTTTTTCCGCTATTTTTTTCTTTTTCTCTTAGCTCTTTCATTTTCTTTGCCTCTCTCAGCTCTTTCGTTTTTGTATTTCTCTCAGCTCTATCAATTTGTTTTTTTGTTTTTTTTTTGCTCTTCCATTTTCTATTTTATTTTCTGTATTTGCATGTTCTCACTTTCTCTTGATAATTTTGATGTTTCAACTTGTTATTTTGGAAATTGATATCGGCGCGAGCGAGAATCGAACCAGGGGCGACTAGGGGTGAGAGGCCTTGTGATTTTGAGCGCAATGCTCTCACCAATCGGCCACAGATGTCATATATCAATAACAAACTACTAACGTATAATATGCATACAAAATCAGTGTCATTTGCTGGCTTAATCCCGAGTCGAATGAAACTAGTCTGATTTTACACAAAGCTTTGTGAAATATGCGTACGTTAAATGTGGAAGCGGATCCGCAAACCATAACTGATCTGATCTGAAACTGACATCAACGGTAAAGTAAAAATTATATCAAATCGGGCAAAATGAGGACCGTAAAATATTTCAAGGATGAATAGTTTAACACTTTATAAATGTGCAGAAAGGATAAGTTGCGAAATGTATTTACTCCTGATCCATGATGATCGATCGATTTGAATGTCGGCGATATTCAAAGATCGGTTTTTATTATAAGCAGCGCCATAGACATGTTTCAGCCCATTTTTCACAGGCAAACGTACAATGGCCATAACGACAGTTTACGACAGCATAAGATAGCTTATAATTGTTTTACACTGTGTTGCAGTGGTTCCAACATTCTATTTCCAGTGATGTCATTTGTCTGCTCTTTGCACTTCTAGAAAGTACTTTATTTATCAGTAAAGAAAAGAGGATAGAGAGCATGGGGTATCCCATACTCATAACGAAAATATTGCCTGGAAAGAGAACGTATGACGTTTCTGAATTCACAGGATTCAAAAACGGACCGAATATCCAGAAGTTGTCGGAACAAAGGAGTTCTTCAACAAGATTTGTAGAATCAGTTTGAACAGTTATGTATTATATAAAAGTCTGCTTCTAAGGATGCAAGCAAAAGTGACTTGGTCCGCAATATAAATATTTTAGGTGGCAGTTAAGAAAATGCATTGTTAAAACAGCAAAGTTCATTGATGGATATCCTTTTGCATAGTGTACAATTGGTCCATATTCTTGGGAAAAGACCTGTACAGGCAGTTTGACCATTTGAACAAATTTGAATTATAAACACGATAAACAAACAAACAAACAAACAATTATATTTGATCATCAACACATCAAATCGTATTGGATTAGACCAAAACAATTATCAATAAGTTGTATTATCTCTCCTAAATATGGTACCATAAATTTCTAAATCTACTTCAAAATTTGTCTCTTAATCAGGATTACATTCTCGAAAATGTTTCGTTTCAATTTTTAAAGAATAGAATTATTGATCATTTAATTAATTATTATTAGAATGATCAAATCAATAGTTTACTCCAGCAATTCAAAGTATTCATTATTGCTTAAAAGGCAGTGTTTTCTTCAAAATATTCCTGATATGAATCGGAGAATCGTGTATAGTTAAAAACATGTCGGAAGGTTTTTAATGTTTTCGAAGAAAAACTTGCATATCAGATTCAATAAATCCTAGGGATGTCAAAACAGTCACTAATTCATATTTGAATATTCGATGGCAGTATTTGATTATATTCGAATATTCGGTAACAATTGTGTCATGTAAAAATAAATAAATCTTGATATATACGCACTGCCCTGTTCATAGTACAGATTGTTAATAAATGACTGTTAATAAGTACAACCAAAGCATAAAAAGGGGAAATTTGATTGAAGCTCTAATACACTTGATGAATCGATCATCTAACAAGCAGCAAGAAAGATAACTCCTATAGACTTAACACTACCCGACAATGAAATGTACATTGTCAGGATGTGTTTGAAGCAGCGTATTCAAAGATTAAACAAATGCATGATTGGCCCATACCATTTTCTCTTATCTAGCTTTCCAATATAATAATTATAATTACATTGTATTGCAAATGAGAAATACGAGATGAATAATAGATCCTTTATGAAATTAAGCACTTTAATCGCAACAATACAGTCTGGTAAATGCAGAGAAGTAATTAAATTATAAAGTAAATCTATTTTTGTTCAGAAAGATTATTTTGTTAACAAGTTCACTAGACAGTTTAATCCCATTTTCATAATTAGAAGCCCAGCGGAAAAAAAATCTCAGATAGAAATTATGTCACTGGTATAAACAGAATTTTTTTGTTATGATAGGAACTTCAGGTGCCTCATAACACTAAAATTTCACACACATTTAAAAGGACTCGTTAAAAAGAACTCGTATGAGATACGATTTCACCTTCGAAAGACGAAAGAGCGATACAAACTATCAGTTTAAGTGGGCTGATTTATGCAATGTTACAATTCGTCGTCTTTTCGTTATTTCGAGGCGACGAGATGACAAAGTGGCAAAAGGATAATTAACCACTTTCAATAAACAAATAAAACAAGACGACAAACCGAGAAGTCGAAACAAAAACCGCGAAAAGACGACAGAGAAAATCAGCCAATTAGAGTCCAGTTTTTGTCAGGTTTATAACAACTATATAAATGTTGTATTTTTTTTATTTTAGTTTGGGGTAAGTCTCTGTTGTACTACAAATCTAAGTAAATACCCAGTAGTAAGTTAAGACTGTACTCTAAATCACGTTCATCTATCTATCTATACATTTGAATATATATGACAAACAGAATAATGTTCAATCAGACACATATTTACTGCCAATACACTCGATAATTACAAATCATGAACATCAGTAATATTAACACAGCTGTAATCAACACAGGACTATAATTAAATAACAGTAATCAAAACAGAACAGTGTAGATGTATAATGAATATTGTGTTTATAGATAATGGGCATTCTTCACTTTAGCAATGTCAAACTCAGCCACAAAGAGGCTGTCTCTGATGTCCACATATAAACCGGATGGACGGCGTAAATCATCAATGTAACGGGGGAAATTGTCGGTCCTGATCTAGGATATGAATATGATGATTTCTACAGTCTGTTGTCAGAATGTGACCCTGGCTATTTGCATTGATGCCGAGTGGTTTAAACGATTGCTTGGTATTAAAGGAATGGCCATTGTATTTCCTGATTGGCCACCACTACTGCACTAGCTCTATAGTCAGCCACACAGATCCAGGTTCCTGTTCTCACTGATGTAGTTAATGTAATAATCAGATGAATAGATCAGCAAACAGAATGATTTGTGTCTCCGTGGTGCCAAAGTAACGCACAACTTTGGATTGCATTTTAACATCACTGACCATGATGTCCAGGAGATCATCAGGGGAGTTACTGTCGACATTGAGAGGATACCATCCCTGTAGTGTGATCACTGTCTGTTTCCTTTTCTTCTTCACTAGGTTAATAGGTTTAGTATCAGTATAAACAATATCTCCGCCCCGTGCCACTGCCATGTTCTCTAGTTCGTTCCCCGACTTGGTTCATATTGCTGTCAGTAGTTCACCCTGGAGGTTGTGGAGTTTCATGATTTCATTCTCCCCAAGTGTCCCTATTTATTCTTCACTGAGACAGCTAACACTGTATAGATGTTTATACTCAGTGTGTATGGTGGCGATGAGTTGTGGTTCATCAAGCAGTGGTTTGACTGTTGTAATGGATAATGATGACACAGTACCAAACATGCCATTAAGTTTTCAATGTTAATTGTTGGAGTAGATCAGCTTGGTAATGTAATTTTGATTTTAGGAAACAGTTTACCGAATTCTTCATTTCTAGATTTGTAGTTGATATTAAGGAGATATCATTGGTGTCCATAATGTTTTTAATTTCTAAAATTATTTTTTTTTAAATTTCACTCATTTTGTTTGTAATTTCATCTGTGATTCTTTAAAATGGCCAAGTGTTCATTTTTCGTCTCTGCAGTTTCTGATTTCCGTTGGATGACAATGAGGGTGATTTACTGGTGTCAGACGTCTCCTTGTTGGTTGGCTGCTGTGGTCAGTTTCCCGTAATTTGTTTCTAATTCGGCTTTCTGATTTTGGATATAGGAACCACTATTTCAGTGACCATTCAGTCAGGTTGCAGCGACCATTCAGTTATGTTTCAGTGACTATTCAGTCAAGTTTCAGTGACTATTCAGTCAGTTTTCAGGGACCATCCAATCAGGATTCAGTGACCATTCAGTCAGTTTTCAGGGACAATTCAATCAGGTTTTAGTGACCATTCAGTCAGGTTTCAATGACTTTTCAGTGACCATTCAGTCAGCTTTCAGTCCCTTAAACCATGTTTAAGTAACAATTCAGTTAGGTTTCAGTGAAAATTTAACAACTAGTGATTTATATTTCACTGACCATTAAGCCAGATATTAATTGTTTACCTACATTAATTTTACATTTCCTAATCTATTCTTGTCTCATTGACTAATTGTTCAGTTGTGTTTCAATGATATATGGTTTACTTCATTAATCAGTTTGATCTTCTCTAGTTACAGATAAACGGCTCTCCAGAAATTTTCCTGTAATTATTTACCTAGATTCGTGTAATTTTCACTTTCCGATCTTACACACTACCTCAGCATTCATTTTGTGAATGTTAAGCAAACTTCCAGTAAACGATGTGATGGTATCACTGCTCATACAAATAACTTTCATAGATTATCTAACTATGCTGCATGACAAATCAAAACAAATACACAGAATGAAATTTCAAGCAATGTTTATTTATTCCTCTTTGATTGGAACAAAATATTTTTCACTTTTATTAAACAAGCAGTTTGTCAGTCAGTTACATCATTGTAACGAAACGTACGTAGGAATCAATTCTTTTTGGACATGCCCAGTAATCCTCCATCATCCAATGTTTGCCGAGTCATCAGTAAATCCTGAAGTTTTTTATAAAAAGAATATTAAATGAATATCTGTACAGCTATATAACACCAACAAACAGATGATTCACACACACACACACACACACACACACACACACACACACACACACACATATGATAAAACAGGTGGGTAATGACCTCCTAGGGATGGTGCACACAATGTAGACGATTTAAAAGATTATTTAATTTTAATGCATTTTAACTTCATATCCATCAGAGCCCCACCCGAACACCTGATCCTGTAGAGTTCACTACTTTTTAAAACAATCACATATTTTATATATTTATACTAAGCCCTAATACATAGTATTTTGTACAGCTGGAAATGAGTAAAACTGTATTCGGTTTTACAAATTTATTTCTATCAAACTCGGACGGAAGTGCGAGATGTCCCTCCCATCTTCCCCTCCTGCTACGCAATATAACGCATATATATATATATATATATATATATATATATATATAGTCTCTATTTACAATGTTTATTTTAAAAAAAACTATCAAACCAAAAAAAAAATCTTGTAGTGTAATAATGAGAATCGTATTAAACAATATACGAAGAGAGCAAGGTGATTTTCTTAACTTTTGATAAATAATCCCCATGAACCTTGATGTGGTGAAATTCATTCTATGCAATTATTTACTTCCTTACAATGTATTCTATATTTTATCTTGCTCCATATAAAAAGTGAGATCTATTCAAATGATACCCTAAATAATGATGAAAAGGCTGAGATAACTAACAGTATTCAATGTCGTAATTCCCATAGAAAATACAAATCAGAGAGATGGGCATACACGGAGCACACTAGTCATACCGGAGGTGGGATTAGGTGACTAGAAGTAAGCATCCCTTGTAGACCTGTCACACCCGCCGTGAGTCCTACATTCCAATCAGGTAAATGGAGCAATCGGTAGTCAGAATATAATGATATTTTCTGCAATAGATTAATACACCGGATCTAAATGTTACTATTATGATACTGGCAATAGCGATCTCTGTTGGCCATAGAACGAAAGAAAATTGCATGGATTGTTTTCCATCTCTATTACCGGGTATATTGGAATTTACAATGTCATGTCTTAATTTTGTGATAAAAAGGAAATTATCATCAAGTGAAAGAAATAATTTGCATATTTATTATTATACAATAATACTTGGAATAGATATATCATTTTATGAACACCTCATTTTTTCTTGATTTCAAAACTTCTGTAAGATGTAAAATTCTTTTATATATCAATAAGTAGTACTTACGCGACATAGTCCTTCGGTCTTCTTTCGACAAATGACCCGTAGAATCTGTTTCCCAAGCAAAGGGCTTTGATGTTCCCGCGCATTATACTGACTGAATTGTCACTGGAATGTGACTGCCATTCAGTCGACTGAAATATCACTGAAATGTCTCTGAATAGTACCTTTCAGTTTTAACTGAAAGTCTCATTTCTTCCTGTGTTTGACATGGGTTCTTAGCTTCTGTGGTCTCATCCGAAGGACCGCCCCATTTATTCGCCGCTTACGACACGAAAGGGTACTGAGGACCTATTATAACCCAGATCTCCATATCCAGGTTATAAAGAAATATCCTATGACTATTACTGTATAACTATTGTCACTGGGAAACTCCAGCATCTTTTTGATATCAACTTCAGAGTACTTGTGCGTAGCATCAGAATGATGTCACACGAAGCAACCTTTTGAATGACTGACCACAAGAAATGAACATTTTCGTATCCCGTTTTTATAGGAAAAAAGTAGCTGTTCATTATGTCAAAAAGCGTATACTTTCATTTATAGAGAGGAATAGTAGTATGAAGTATTGAAAAGTCATACAGGAAGGATAATGAAATATTGACCGTTTTGCACTTAAAATTTACTTTGGATTTTTTTTTTTAGCATAAATTAGTTTTGTCTGTTGATCTCGACGGAACATACGCAATATAAACCAATCATTACAGAAAAATTAAGACATACATATGTCTTCTAACAACATAGAGATAGACATCCCTAATGCCTAAAACTTGTCGATTGGAAATAAATAATGACCTTTCTCTGCTTAAAATACGGAAAAATTCATATTATGCAGAATTTGAGAGTTCAATGAACATAGGAGTATTGTCAGTGTTGTGTGTGTGTGTGTGTGTGTGTGTGCGTGTTGTTGTTGTTTGTTTTGCTTGTTTTTAATTTTTGTTGTTTTTTTTTGGTTTTCTTTTGTTTTTTGGGTGTGTTTTTTTTGGGGGGGGGGGTTGGTGGTGGTGGTGGTGAGGAAATTGCACTTGAGTTACAATAAAGGCTTGCCAAATTAAAATGAATTAAAATGGAAACTTAAAAAGTGGGTGTTATACTTCAATTATTTGAATACACCCAATGTGTCTTGTATTCCTCAAAAGTCCAAAAGAACTCAACATAAACCCTTTTAAAAGTTAACCTCACTAGATATGATAACAAAATCCTATTCATCATGGTTTACAGAGATTTTCAACAACAACAAAAATAATTATATCAATTCATACAGGTTATTCAGAAGGGGGAAGGGAGGGCCCTAAACCCAAGCACCTGTGATGAAGATGAATTACTGAGTATTGCTTTGTCGTTAACATCTATGTTCATTAAAATATCAAACACGAAGCAGATGTGGCAGACTTTGGGGTGGTGTGCACAGAGTATCTTAGTAGATCAAACGTCGACGATGTATTTAAATTCGAGTTCAAAGCCATAGAAGAGATGAGATCTTCTCATGTAGAGGCTTTTGAATAAATTCTGCCTCATATGAATACAAGGATAAGTCAGCTAATGAACGAGCACGATTCGGGCCCACAAAAATCCCCCAAAAGACGGTTGAAAGACCTGATTACCAAACAGTGTGTAGATATTGTCATTGAGGAATCCCATCATCTTTTAATATCAATTTCAGAGTACTTAAGCGTATAATTAAGTGTAGTGGTAGTATTTCACAAATTATTTTCTTTTCGATGAATGATCACAGAATATTAATATTTCAGAGTTCGATTTTTATTGAAAAAGCAGCTGTCTATGAAGTCAGAAAATCTATTTTTAACTTATCGTAAGGAATTGTAGTGTAAACATGTTCTTTCGCTCTGTTTCTATCATCCACCGAAAAGAAACTTCAAATTTTAAATGTAAATTACTCGCATCATTGCTTTCCCTCAGGATTGGAGGTATTACAACTGATAATTTGAAAAATAAAACTTGCAGGATATCTTATCCAAAGATTAAATATATCTATTTCTTAAGTTTTTTTTTTCAAATAATAACTTAAATTTCATTTGAAATTTATTGAAATATCTCTTAATGACTTTTAAAGCAGGCGTATTCATTTATGGACGTTATGTCGGCCATATGTGTCAAAGGTGATTTCCAATATATATGTTGTAGAAGAAGGAATGATAAAGCAATCCAAGACTGGAATTTACTAATATACGTCAAAATGATTGCAAATGAAAACATTCAATGTCATTGGTCCATTACACGGAATGTTTTATTTCCGCCCGATATTAGACGTTAAACTCGAAATTTGGTTTTGCTTATTGATATATTATTTTCGTTCAGGTTCTAATCAGCATACCTGTAATTGAAAAGGATAACTTCCAATGAATAACATTTTTATAGGTGAACAATAATTGAAATCGATTGTACTCTCCCTATACTTTACCCTCTTATGAAAACAACCTCATATTAGGGAGAGTTCTAATGGAACTGAAGGAATTTACCGGAGTTGATCGCTTTTTTTTAATTAATTAGGAAGGATATAGCGTCGCTATGAAGGAAAATATATGGCATTGATACCGGCTTCGGTCGATTTCTTCTTTTCCATGCGAGACATCTGGGAAATCTATTGGTATGTCTTTGCATTTAAATTCGTCCAGAGTAATTTCCATGTAATGGCTATTTCTGACGACTTGACATTCTACACAATGTGTTTTGTTTTAAATAAACTACATTATCTATGTTCAGCGGCAGATTTTTTTACTGTTCACAATGCACCGTACGTACTATTACTTTGATGGGGGGCAGTGCTATTATGAATTGTTCAAAATGCCATATATTTGAGTATGTCCAAGTGTGGAAACGTCTTGTCATAACAGACATACATGTATTAACTAACTAAAGATTACAAATAGTAGTGTATATTTATCTCTAAAAAAGATAAACTGTGAAATCCCCTTTATTCATAATGTTTAGCGTGGGATAATGTTATGACAATACAATAAATTATACGGACAGATAGTATCACAACTGGTCACAATTCTCAGTTTTGGGATATATTTACACATGTTTATATCATATTTCAGAACAGTCCATACGCGTTTCGGATAATAATATTCGGTTATAGCCTCAACTTGTTGTTACTTAATTCATACAGTATTCTCATTGCCCATGTTTCATTAGGAAATCGATACCATGGGGATCTAAGTCCTTATAGCACCCCATGTTTGTCATAAGAGGCGAATAAATGGACTGGTCCTTTCAATGAGACCACAAATCTGAGACTTCGTCTCACAGCAGGTGTGGCACGATAAAGATCCCTCCGTGCTTAGTGGCCGTAAGTACAGAGACCTAAATTTGGCAGTCCTTCATCGGCAATGGTGACATCTCCATATGAGTGAAACATTTCGAGATGGACATTAAACAGTCGCCGGATAGCTGAAAAATTGCTCAGGCGACTATAAATAAAAAAAAAAGAAAAAAAAAAAAAAGATGGACATTAAACAATACGCCAAGATTAAAGTAACAGTCAATCTGAAATCGTATTACGTTGTTCATTGAAACAGGGTGTAAAACAGTCGCGGTAGCGCCGTGATTAGAGAGTTCGCTTCGTAACCGTGAGGTCGTGAGTTCGAGCCCCGCTCGTGCCATGGCCGCGTCAAACCTAAGACGTAAAAATAGGTAATGATTGCTCCTTTTCCAAAAGCTCGGCATTTAGAAGGAAGAATCACGGGTCTTTCTAATTTGACCTTAAAAACGGAGGTCTCGTGTCGCGGTAGGCGTTGGCTCGGCCCTAAGCGCTAAGCATAGGTCTAAATTTGTGGTACTTCACCTACAGCTGATGTCGTCTCAATATGAGTGAAAAATTCTTGACATGACGTAAAACAAATAAACAAAATCAAACTGGATTTAAACTTCCATTTTACCGGAATTACGCAATATACAACCAACTACCATTACGAAGTCAGGAAGTCGTATGTCTGCTCATTCAAATTAAAGAATCATAAACATTATTATCTACACACGCTAACGGAAATTAACTACTGCAGTTCTTTTGTCACTCAAAACCAGGTCAGCTGTTAAATGAAATGCAAAATACATATCTATAATCAAAGATTACAGGTTGGAATTACTAATACTACTTCAATATAAACAAAGATATATATATATATATATATATATATATATATATATATATATATATATATAAATCATGTTCACTCAATAAGTGATAAAGCTATATTAATATCTAATTGATAATACCTAAAGCGCAGATCAAGGAGGGGAGTTCGGGGAGTCTGAAACCCCCCATGGAATTTACAATTGAAACAAAATATAGTTATCTTTCACCCTAGCATTGCCTTTGATATTGCTTCATCCACTCTCTCTCTATCGACATTATTTGCTCACTGGGGACGATTTGAAAATTCAAGGTCATAATATAATATGAAAATTCAATTTCTCCATATGTTCAAATGGTAGGAATAATTTTGTAACCTCACCCCTGATGACAACAGCTGGATCCGCGCCTGACACCTTGATTAAAATCATGCGGGATGGGGTTATCCCATATCATGCATGTAAGTAAATAGCAATGTACAGGTTTTGGAGTTTAGCAGCTAAATTCTTCTCCTGCCGGCAATTCACCACACACAAATTGATCAGATTTCCCAATAACAGGACGGATGATGCTATATAAAATGAAAAATACCCGCATATATATTCATTAGAGTTTCAGCATTATTGTCACAAAGCTGTGCAAAACCTCGGATTCTCAGTTTCTATCTGTCTGAAAGCAAGTAAGTACAGTGTTAATCATTTGTGTATGTGCAGCTCAGAAGTTTTGTAAACTCTAACAATCTTTGTTTAGTAATACATGCATGTCGAATCAAACTTTATATTTCTCTTAAAAAGAAGTTTTCGTCTCAGTATCAAATTAAAAATAAAAACAAACAAGAGAAAAAAGTAAAACAAAAATTCAAATTCGTAAGAATGATTTTTTTAAATTGGTCATTGATACATGGTGTTCAAAATTTGAGAGCAATATGACAGGAGATACCTATTTAGTTAAAAATGATAACATAAAAATAAGTAAATAAGAAATAAATCAGGCTTTTGTCATATATATATATATATATCGTTTCTCTTCATCATAAGATTATATCGGAGATATATCCAATTGCCCATTCGTCTTCAAACGTTTGCTGCAAACATATGGTTGTTCTAAAGAATTGTTTACATACTGATATAATTTTGACTATGAATTACTCCGTTTACCTTGTCAATAAACGGTAAACAGAGAATGCTTACTCCTCTTGAACAAGTGATCCCACCTTTGTTATGTCCAGGAGTTCGTCTTTACCCAACTCTTACTTTTGTATTCCTTACAGGCGTTATGAGATTGATTACTGTTCGTTATTTTCATTTTAAAGAATGAAATATACAATTTTAAGTGTTTGTGTAGAATATGGTAGATAAATCACCAGTTGAGTATAGAAAAATACAAATAAGAAATATGAAACAAAATTAAAAAACAACAACAACAAAACCAAACCAAATGAATAAATAAATAAGCAAGAAACAAAAATAAAATGAACAAAATAGAATAAATCACTTACAATACGATTCCACGTGACGGTATGTGCATAAAATAAACATATCTGCTATTAAATAATACCTTTAATGGAAGTTGTTGATCTTTAAAAAAACTATAGGAGTTTAACTTTTATATCTATAATAATAAAGAAATATAGTGCAGTGTAATTATACGCGTAAGAATAAAAAGTTGATACCTGAAAACGAAACACAACATAGCATTCTTTCGTTGAATCTTTTCAAATATACTATTCAAAAAATGTAGAGAATATTGGATTTACAAGGACAACGAAATGCAGATCATGAGGTCAGGAAGGCAACAAATGACAGAAAAACATTAAGGAAACATTTGTCAATTCATTTGAAACCCTGTGTACAGTCAGAAAAGGACATTCTCCAGAATGAGGGTCGATACCAACACAGGATCACACAGCAAATTTACAACCATTGTGAAACAGAGACAGTAGCGGGTAAAACCCCTTGGTTGACGAGACAAGCTCGGATTCGACGTGGAATACACCTAACGAGACGTCCCAGGTCATTTTGGGGACAGTTATGCCATTCCTGTTGCAATGCTGCAGTAAGATCTTGGATATTGGCAGGAGGTTGTTGACGTTGGCGTGCTCGATGGGGGAAAGGTCCGGACTGAGAGCAGGCCATGGTAATGTGGTGATATTCTGCTATTGGAGATAATCTGTATCGATCCTGGTCCTATGACATCTGGCATTTTCATCTTGAAAAATGAAACGGTAGCCATAACGACGTGAAAACGGCACAACATGGGGTGCCAAGATGTTCTCCCGTTAGTGCTGCCCTGTGACACGTCCAGCAACAATATGCAAGTCTGTTCTGCCGGCAAAAGTTATGCCTCCCCACAATATTACATATCCACACCCATACCAATCATGTCTAATGACGTTAACATCATGAAAACGCTCGTTACGTCGGTGCCAAACCCTCCTGCAACTGTCCAGGAAATCCACAGTGAACCTTGACTGATCTGAGAACATTACCTTGTTCCATCGACAATTATCCCAGCGTTGATGGTGACGACACCATTGAAGTCGGGACCTAATGTGACGATCCCTCAAACAGGGAACGACACGAGGACGTCGGGCGTGTTAGTGAAAAATGTGCAGTCGATTCCTGATGGTCTAGCTACTCACTACTAGGCCAGTGTCCCTTTGAAGTTAAGACCTTATCTGATTTGCTGTTACCAGACGATTTTTCAAGGCAATAGTGCGTATGAATTTGTCCTGAGACTGAGTTGTTGCCCTTGGTCGACCGGATCGTGATTTATCCTGAACAGACCCTGTAGCAGGATGTCTGAACCATAATCTGCTGATAATGGACTGGGAAACATCCATTGCCCTTGCCAGAGCGACCTGTTTTGTGCCAACCTGTAGTATGTCAATGACCTAACAATTGGTATGAAACACGTCAGACATCATTAAACCTAAGTTGTACTGGCAAACTAGATCGTTATAATGACCATAAAATTTGCGAAATGCTGACTTTAGACGAGACAGTACAAACCACTCTAAAATCAGCTTCTTTGTTAGTAGTCTGTCTCCATCTAAAAACTTATCATATGCAGAACAAGCTCTTGTGTATCAAATCGGTTGGGAGATATAAACACCATATGCAGGTGATGATGGAATATTGCCACTTAGATAAGGGAAGTTGAAGATAGAGCAATTGAAATCACCCTCTTTGTCATAAAGTTGAGTTTTTAGCCAGCATCTATTTTCAGAAAAATATCTAAGTACGAGGCAGAAGTTGAAGACTCTATGGTGTCTTTTATTTCAAGCTCACTGGGATATATCGAATCGACATATGAAAATGACTATTGTCAATAGACAAAACGTCGTCGATATATCTAAATGACAAATTGAAGGCCACACGAAGATTTTTTTCTTCTCGTGTAGAAGCTTTTGAATGAATTCTGCTTGGTAAGAATATAAAAATAGGTCAGCTAACAAAGGAACACAAATCGTACCCATGGAATTCAAACAGACTGTTGGAAGACCTGATCACCAAATATTACGAAATATTGTCAATGAGGAACTCTAGCATGTTTTTAATATCAACTTCAGAGTATTTTTGTCAGAGTTGACTTTAACAAAATAATTTTTGGGATGACCAATTACTAAATATGAATATTTTCTATAACCATTTTGGTTTACGAAACAACTGTCTATGATGTCAAAAAATATAGTCTGTAATATTTCGTGAGGTAAAGAGTTGCAAAATCATACGTTCTAATGTTGTGAATTCGAGAAAAGTTTTGTGATTTCAATTTCAATAAAATTTCTTTAGAATTTTTTAAGAATCGATATTTGATTAACACCATTTCTGGCATATGTAGTCGCATAGTACGTTTGACGTTTCTCCCTCACAGCTGTAAGGAGCTGTAAGGGGCAAGGATATACAGCCACACGAGGGTCCAGTAACCCAGCATCTCGAAGCAAGATTCCAACACGACAACGGCAGACCACATCACACCACTCCAAACACACACTATCCGGCTTCTTTCCTGACCATCGAAATCAACAGATTTCGAACGAACTCGATAGACGAATCCACCAAAGACAACCGCAGTCTCAGACTCTGCAACAAGTTCTACAATTAGATTAGAACAACTTCCTTAGACAGGTTTTAGAGGCGTTTAAGATTGCATTCATGGGAGGCGCTGCCGAGCAGTTCCCTGCGCAGAAGGCATCCAATTTTAAACCCACGATGACCTTTATGACCTTTATGACGATGACTATCTCCAGAGCCATAAATGTTACTTAATAGTCAGTACAATGTCATTTTCATTACAAGAATAAAGTATTCATTATCTGCAGCTTATCTTATCTATGAATTGTATCAGGGTTGAATGTTAGACAATTGTAAGACACACAAATCTTCCTCAGCCAGACTGCAACCAACATGTATGATACCGAATAGGTGTGCCTTCTCTTCCAAGTACTAAGGCGAAATAAAAACTACAGGTTATGCCGAATTTCGTACGAGGTAAATGTCCAAGTGCACACCGCTTTGAGTATGTATTAGCTTTTATGATATCCATCCATTTAAGAAATAAATTTCACAATTGAAAATGCATGAGGGTATGAACTGCGACGCTTCACACCACTGTATTTCATGAAGCACGGATGTATCCCAATTTATTCTCTCTTTTTTAAAGTTAATATTTACATTCTACTTTCATTTGTATTGGAATCCCATCCCATGGAAATAGACGCACTACAACATTTATGAGGATTTACGCTCATTGCTAACAAAATAACACGTTCATGGGGAAATGGCTATCATTACAGCTTGTAGATACCAAAGGGGAAAAAAAGAATTTACCTGGTATTTAATGATCAGGCGACATTACTTAGTGTACTATATAAATGTGGAATATATAGTCTTAAATGCATATTACTATCAAAATCAAATGCAGTTTATTGAAAATGTAAATGCTGATTATAATACAGTAAGAAGACAGTTACTCATATACCACTGCAAGTTATGCATTTTGCTGGATGTCTGCCATATTTCGTTCAGATTTGTCTCTTTTTTATGAAATACGTTACGAAATGTTTACGTTTGACGTTATGCTTTGCGTTATTCACTTTAGAAAGATTTCTGTCAAGTTAATGCTCGTTTTTAGTCTCAAAACCCAGTGCATTTCTCAATCAAATTATAAGTTTCAAAACAGTTACACTAAAATAATGAATATGAATTATTTAAGTACTATTAGATAGATAAATTTGTGAACATTGCACTTAAAAATCCTTTCGACCAAAATTTGGTCAGAATGAAGTTGTTAAAAATGATATGAGTATACAATAGTCTGAGGTATATAAGAAGCTGACAAGCATTCTTATTGGCGAGATAAAGATAAAAGTAACTGGGCAACTTTTAAAAAGTGGATCACGAATGACAAAGAACGCTTGTCGTCTTTGTTAGAACATTTACTGAAGTAAAACGTTTGAAATTGGTGGCCTTCAGTCTTTAGTTCTTTCAATATTTGCATGCATTCTAATGACTTTTTTGTAAACAATCTGAACATTTTCTAAATGTACGTTCTAACTTATCCAAAACATCCAAGAAGATACTATTGCCGTCAACAACCTTTTGCTGGAATGATGTGTTATTTTGTATGACAAAATTTTTTCAGATGCGCGACAATAGCTTGAGAAACCGGCTTAGAATAGGTCCTCAAGAACCTTCGTTTTTGTAAGGGCGACTAAATGGAACAGTCTACTGAAAAATTCTCGAGAGAGGCGCTAAACATTATGAAAACAACCAGATGAGCAACATGCCATCTATCAGGAACTCTCCTGATACCTCTGGATAGCCATACATGATGGCATGATTTCATATCGAAAGCAGATAAAAGTGTCTCTGAGAATGCTGTGGACTGACTGCCTACATCAGGAACTATGTGTTTTGATACCTTAAATGTATAGCTATATTGGCACCTAGGATAAACAAAATACGTCTTTTAGGCACTAGTCATCTGAGGAAAGAGAATGACTGTGACCTATCTCTACGGGACATCCAACAATCTTTATGACAATTCAGAGTTCAATTTTTAACTAGAGTTGGTTGGTGATTGTGGCACATTGTCGTAAGAGTTATCATATCATACAGAGAAAAAATGAAGATTCGTAGAGGACAGTATAGGGCTATTGAAATTAAATTGGTACAAGTTGGGTTTGAACATTCTGGGGTATGCCAGGAAATCTTTACATCCAATAAGTGCCAATATTCCTATCTGTAAGTTCAGTAGCTCTTCTATATAGTAGTATTCATTTTCTCACCAACTCCAAACCTGAAGAATTACTGATGTCGTGCAATAACCAGTTACACACATATCATATTTTTGGTCTTAATGGAAATATCAAAATACTTCTTAAAAGATCAAATATACAAACTGGTAAACAGAGCTTACCAAACGTTACAGCATCTTTCTTGTTAGCTAAAGTGCGACACGTTCCATTGCATCTAAAAACGTTACGATGTGGATCCTATTATTTCACCAAAAGTTCGCGTTTAATAATTAATTGCGCATTGCACGTCAAAATTCTATAAAATTTGGAAACATTTTATTGCAATTGAATTATTAGCTACATGATGCTTTTTTTTAGGATGTCATTGAATTAAAAAAGTTGATGATAACAAACAAAATATCAGAAAATTGTTGTCTATCTGTCAATATTAGTGCGAATAATAAAAAGGTGAAGATAATGAACAGTGATCAATCTCGTAACTCCTATAAGGAATACAAAATTAAGAATAGAACAAACACGGACCCTTGGATATACATGTATCATAATTTGGAGTCTTATTCTGAAATTTCCACTGGTGACTGATTTTAGCCAAAATCGAATACTGTACAGGAATGGGTGACACATATAAATGAAATAAATTACATATAATCTGTTTCCTTGATTGAACACAAATTCTGTGATATTGATTAGATTTTTGTCATTTTTGTGGCCAACGATGCAGTAATAATTCACTTGTATTTGTCTGATAGCTATATTCAGCAAAATGACATGGAATGTTTCCATACCGAGTAGAATAACTAAATATTGAGCATGTTATGAACATTCAATTTTTTAAAATTAGAATATCTAAAGAGTTTTCAAATTCTTGTCTCTGAATACATAAATTATGCCAGTTATCTTTTACAAACACACATACTAAGCTTATGAACGTATCACACACGACAATGGGATGTGTCTTCTACAGTTTCTACATCTCTGCAGGCGTGGCTTCTGTTTCACCCTTATCGTTCAAAACAGATGTGCCACCAGCATAAAATCGTTGCATTTCAGCACTGCAGGTTTAGTAATTATTGAGTCAAATAGTTTAGGGTAAAGCGTTTTTTCTTTTCTTTTTTAAGCACAATTGCAATTCCGCGTGCATGTGAGTTAAGGTTAGGAACAGATGTTTCATCGTAAATAAAAAAAATAATAATACCCATGAGTTTGATTTTAAAATCAATAATTCATACGCAACTCTTATGATACGAAACAGGATTAACACAGACAAGTTTTATAATATGTTTAATACTATTCTCAGAAGGCACGCTAATGTACATACTAAACGAGTCTCTGAGTCTCGTCCAGAATGAAATTAATGATGCCAGACAAATACAAGATAACTATCATTAACGCAGGGACTTCGAAAGCTTTCCACATCGGAGAAACAAATCCACGCTTTGATTGATTATGCGAAATCTTCCTTTTGATGACAGCTCTAATCCTAAAATAAAAACTATGGAGTTACCTAAACTATTTAGCTTTTAAGTCTAAGGTTTCTACCATTCATATTAAGAACAACGGGTTAGATATTGGCAATATATATGCAGGACATGGTGAATATGTTTAAAACTTTCTAGCAATTATATAACTATATGTATATTACCACAAATTAACCTTGATCCAGAAAAGTTAAAAGAATTAAAACGTGGTGAGGAAACGTGTTTAGTATACTCCTATTAGCCAGAACGAAGTCTCAACAATGCAAAACACACTTGACATTAATGAATCAGCAGGTGTAGATTTCATTGGTCCTCATCTCTTAATTGTTTTTGCGAATTAAATTTCTTAGCATATCTTATCAACACTAGCATCACCAATGACATCTTGCCCTCACATCTGAAACAAGGTAAAGCCACTCCTATGCATAAAAAGTGCGATTAATAACTACCGACCAACATCAATTGTACCATGCAACTTTATCAAAAATCATTGAAAATCATATAGCTAATCAAAAAAGTGAATTCACTTGAGCTACGATCTCACAGTCTGGGTTTGGGGAATTCCATTCCTATCAAATAGCACTAACCAAACTTACTCCAGCAAGGAAATCTCACTGGTATATGTTTTTTTAGATTTCAGTAAAGCATTTAATTTTGTCAAGTACGTGAATTCAGTAGAGCTTCTGACCTTATATGAGCCCATAATCAAGGTTTAGAGAATATATTCTATTTTTGCCAAACAGCACTAACCAAACATTTTGACAGTTGGTTGTAGGCAATGGACCAAGGAAATCGTACTGGCATTACGTTTCTAAATTTCAGTAAACATTTGATTTCGTCAGTCATGATCTATATCCTACTAAAACATTACGATACTATAACTTTGATTTGCATACCATAAAATCGTTTTCGTCGTATTTAAATAGCAGGTTCTAAAGTATAATGTCTGGTTTGTGACGTTTTACAATTTGTCGTCTTTCCGTTATTTCGAGGCTAAACGATGACAAAACGAAAAGACGAAAAAACAATAATTAGCTACTTTTCGCCCCAAAATAACGAAAAGTTAAAAAAACGAAAAGTTAAAAAGACGACAAAATACAGGCGTAAAGACTACAAACAAAACTACAAATTAGCGAAGTTTTCGCTTGGCGCTTTTCGTCTTTTCGAGGCAAAACGAGGACAAAATTAAAAAGACGACAAAATTATAATCAGTGACTGTATCACGTCAATAACATCAAATAAGCAGGAAGAAATCATCTGCCAATTACATACAGATAAAATGGAATACACAAAGAGCATCGTATATATAAAACGCATTAAATTCTTGCAAAATACAATTAGTTCACGTACACGACATTTCGTTTTGTCGTCTTTTCGTCATTTCGTCATTTCGGGGAGAAAAGTCGCTAACTATCGTTTTGTCGTATTTTCATCTCGAAAAGGCGATACGACTACAAAACGCCAAGTGAAAAGACGACAAAGTGTTTCGCTAATTTGAGGGGTTTTATTTGTCGTCTTTTCGTCTGCATTTTGTCGTCTTTTCGTTATTTCGAGGAGAGAAGTCGCTAATTATCATTTCGTCATTTGTTTTGTCGTCCTTTCGCCTCGAAATAAGGACATATTGTAAAATGGCACAATACCAAAGTATTAGGGATGGATGTAGCTCATCTGATAGTAACCTGTCAGAGAAAGTCCAATTATGTGCAGTGCGAATTATTACTGGCCTTCGAATACTAGCCTCTAGTGATTCTCTGTATTTAGAAACTGGTTTAGAACCTTGTCTTGTAGACGATCAACTGCTAAGTTAAATACCATATGTTCTAAAAGAAACAGTACCTAGCAAAATAAACAATATGTCCACTTACAATTTCCGTAATGGAGACAACTATGCAATACCCAAATGCAAACGAAGTTTATAAAAAAAAAAAAATTGTACCAGACGCTGTAAGTGGAATTCTCTCAATATGAATCGAGACAAGCTACTTCAATTAAACAATTTCGTAAAAGTGTTGGCTCTAATAATATCAACATTTCCAAACCACCTGTATATTTTTCATATGGTTCTCATTTCCTGAATATAATCCATACCAAACTTAAACACACCTGCTTTAAATTATGATCTATATAGACGCAATATTGTTGATTCCCCATTATGTTCTTGTGACATGTGTAAAGAGGCATATCGCTATTTCTTTATTTGTAATAAATATCCAAACGCTAGATATAAATTAACGGATAGATTGCTAAGGTTAAATGTTTTAGCTATTATTGGTACACGTCTACTTTGGGGGTGATAATACCTTATGTATATATATATACCTTTTGTATATAATATGTACAATGAAATATGTTCAAATCACCAAAGTATTAATATTGGTGTATGCTCTTCTGATATCTTATACATCACAGCAGGGGTACCTCAAGGATCTATTTTAGGACCACTCTTATTCTTATCGTATATAAAGACCTTCCGTTATATGTTAACTGTTCTACTATTGGTATGTTTACAGACGATGCTTCTCTGCATGTATCTGACAACAATGTATGTAATATAAAAAACACTCTGAATTCCGATTTATGCGAAAATGAAAACCTGGTGTTCACAGAATAAAATTATTCTAAACACAGACAAATCAAAGTGTATGCTCATGTGTACACAACAAAAGAGGTCTAGATTAGCAAAATTAGAATACGTTGTAAAATCTTAAGGCGTTCAGATAGATCAGTTAGAAGTGGAAAATATATGATTAGCCGTCGTTATTTTTAAATACATATTGTATATATATATATATATATATATATATATATATATATATATATATTGAATGGTGAAGGTAATAATGTGTTAATCGTAATCATAAATCCCCAAGACATATACAAGTTCGAGTGTAGGGTAACACGGACCTCCGACAAAGCGAAGGTAGGATCAGGTGCCAATGGAGGAGTAAGCATCCTCTGCTGATAGATCTTACCCGCCGCGAGCCCTTAGTCGAAATTAGGTATATGGGATTACCAGTAGTCAACGTTAGTATGAAAAATGACAGTCCAACAAATGGTATGAAAGAAATCATTCCACATATGTCCCAGAGACACTTTGTAATCGCAAACAAGGTCATAGCGACCGTAAAATTTGCGAAATGATGACTTCAAACGAGATTCGTTATAAGTCTGCAACATCTTATCGCTATTGTAGTAATAATTTGTCAATTTTATTCTTAACAGTTCTTTTTATAAGTGTTTCATCTTCATTAGGACAACCTCTGTAAAGCGCATAGAAACTATACGTAATTTTGCGCTATATAAGTGAATATAATAATAATAATAATAATAATCAACGTTTTTGTCAGTAGTTGACCTCGCTTTAAAAACATTCTCACAAGCATGGCATGTTCTCGCGTATCGAATCAACTGGGAGATATATACACCATAAGCAGACGAAAGTGGTATATTACTACTTAGATATGGATTGATTGATTATATATTGTTTCGAGAATTTTTCACTCATATGGAGACGTCACCATTGCCGGTGAAGGGCTGCGAAATTTAGGCCTATACTCGGCGCTTATGAAGTTTGAGCAGGGAGGGATCTTTATCGTGCCACACCTTCTGTGACACGGGGCCTCGGTTTTTACGATCTCATCCGAAAGACCGCCCCATTTAGTCGCCTCCTACGACAAGCATGGGGTACTGAGGATCTATACTAACCCGGATACCCACGGGGCACTTAGATATGGAAAGTTGATGATTGCAAAGTTGAAGCCATCACTTTTGTCATATAATGTAGTTGTCAGTCTGCCATTAAAGTCAATATTAAGTAAAATATCCAAATATGAAGCAGACACGTCCGATTCTGTAGTGCCCTTTCATGATATGTTAAACGTTCTTCCTCGAGTATCACATGTACCATTTTTATACCCTTACTTGTCTTACGTATTATTAAATAAATAAAGCATTATTACTATTATTAACTAATAATAGTAATAATGCTTTATTTAGAGAAGGTAGCCCGATTAGTACAAAGTACTACTCTTCCCCGGAGCCTTATGAAATTCCAATTATATACACATAGTGATATGTACAATCAAAGATAAGCATGTAATGATAATCTCCGTGACTCTGTATAACAAATTTTAATAAAACTACACAAAACAAGTCACATACATTTATTGATTGCACATGCTCAAACCACGTAACGGGAGTTTTATTTTATATCATGCAGTTGATAGTATCATTTGCATAGAAACCTTAGGTCACATGCATTAATAAATGTAGACCACTGATATCCAAACAAATACAATTCCCATTTATGATATGCATTTTTCCACCTTAAAGTTTTTTTTTCAAAGCAGTAAATTTCTTACATTTACGTTTTCATATAGTACATGGTTGCTTGAATATCTTTTTTTTTTAAGTATCTGATAAAGAAGGTTTTTAAGTATTTGACACCACCCATTCCGTTGGTGTTTCCGGTGAATTCTGAACTTTAGTATGTTCTATTTACAGGTACTCTCTTCGTTAGTAGTATGGGATACATCATGTGCTTTATTCTGATGTCTTCACTGATAAATACTGTACTTCCCAGAAGCACAAAAACCAGACAAATGGCGTCTTTGGATAAGGAATGCTGGGACCATTGCAACAAAGAATACAACAATTGTAAGCTATTTGACGGCTGTCGTAAAATGCCTTTTGGAGAATTCAACAGCCAGTGTACGTTTGACTGTGAGAGTTGGGCTGAAAAATGTCTATGGCGCTGCTTATAACTGAAACAAACTGATCACTGTATATCGATAATAGTCACAATTTTTGATTTGCAACAATTAGAATTAAAACGGAAGTTTTCCAACACGTCATTTTATGTTTTCATATAAATAAAGAAAACTCTGTTCTAGATTTGATCTGTTTTCTTTATCTTTATGGAGCATCAAATCAACATAAACTCAAATAACTGAAGATATCATTAATTATTTAACGATTTCCATTCATTCTATTATTACACAATAATTCAGTCAATGAACGCATCAATCAACATTAGTTCCCATCAATGGAACTGAAGCTTGCATTTACTGGTAATTGAATAAATGATGTGAAAAAGTGAAAATAATGAACAGTGAAAAAAAACCAATTTCTTTAAAATTATAAAGAATACAAAATTAAGAGAGGACAAACACGGACTGTTCGACATACCAGTGGGATTAGTAGTTTAGGAGGAGTAAGCATCCCGGTCAACCGGTCATACCTGCCGTGAGTCCTATTTTTTTGATCAGGTATCATGCATTCATATTATATCATACTTTCAATTAATACGGCATCGATTCACTTACAGTATTATAAGTAATTCACTAATATCCATTGGTTGTAACAAAGCTTGTAACAATTTTGTTTGTAATCCTCATTATTGCTGTGCAAATGTATTTTAAAGCTTTTTAAACGAACTCAACTTTAATTCCACGTTTGATAATCCAAATTAAACTCCAAGTTCCCTTTCAAAAGAGAAATTGTTCAAACTCTAAACACATATAAAGAACAAGTGAAGATAACGAACAGTGCTCCGTATCGTATATATCCTATAAAGAATGCTAAATTTATGTTTTACAAAACCAAACCTACAATCATGTTATTCCAAGCAATGTACCTCAACTATATAGTTCCTAAACGAATTACCGTCTCTTTTCTTCTTTCGGTGCTCTCTCTGCATCGATCCAAGTTAATCGTTTTAAGCCTACCAATATATTCTAAATGTACATTCCATTGTTTCCCCGCTGTATCCGAACATGAAACTTATAGGCAAATATACATATCATTTTTAATATCATTTTCAAAAGTATGAAAAAAAGTAGTATAGAGTAACAAAGCTGTCTATTTTCCTAACTTTGCCTCAGTGAATTATGAAACTTGACCATAGAGACTCCGAGGATTCTTTTTGAAGTACAACTAATAGATATAAGTTATGGTGTGGTTTTAGTTGGACGATAAATTACTGCAAGGTTTATACAAAATAAAGGAAACATTATCTTCCAATGAAGAGTCAAAATTCAGGAAGACAATTGGCTTTGTAAAACCTTTGGATGCCCAATCAAATTGCATTACCTTTGTGTCAATGATATTGATTAATAAATGACGACATTGTATGACCACGTTGACAGATGACTAGGTCCGTCACTGCTGTGTGACTTCTGTTACAGAGGGTAGGAAAAAGTAATTAAAAGTTTTTTTTTTGGTTGTTGACCCGTATCTAAAATAGAAGTTGACGCATGTCCTACCAAATTATGTCATGTTAATATAGAATCATATTGTTATTTTCCTATGGTTTTCACGCAGAGATATATAGGACATGTCTTTGTTTTCACTTTAGCAAATAAGTAGCATTTTATGTTTGAGTTTTAAATGAGCACTAGTGATTAACCCTTGCATGCATGGGTGGATATAAGATAATTACAATACTTAGCAGAAAATATCACACATTGCAGCATCCATTGTATAGTATGCTTACAGTGTAATCGAGGTATAGCTCAGCAGTCAAACGCATGACAAAAACTGTAAATGTCACAGTGATTGAAATTTGAAATGATATGATACAAATAATAATTATATATGAACAAATTGTCGAAGAAACGACATGGTTTTCAGAATATTTGAGGGATGATTTTAATAGGTCATCAAATGACGGCAGTTCGCAAGATGTGCATTTTGATCAATGTGTTGAATTATCTTAAGATGAGAATTACGTATAAGGTAATTTAAAGACAGTATCGATCGCACATAGATACATAGATATCTTCCCCCACCAAAACACACACACACACACACACACACACACACACACACACACACACACACATATATATATATATATATATATATATATATATATATATATATGATTTAACTATGAATGTTGCAGTGATCACAATTTGAAATGATCTGATACATTTAGAAATAATAATTATACACGAACAATTTACTGAAATTCTAAATGAAATGGTTTAGTAAGCAGGTATTCAGAATATTTAAGAGATCAACAAATCATTTTAAACATGACAGCTCGCAAGATGTGCGCTTTGATTAATTGTTGAATATCATAAAATGAGAATTACGTATCGAGTAGTTTAAATATACAGTGAGACCGCAGAAGAGATCTTATACCCCCCCCCCCCCCCTCCACATGTGCATTAAAAATAGACCTATCCCACTCATGTGAAATAAAAATAAACTGATATTTACTTCAAAGATTATTACTCCAAAATGTTTTTAAAAAGGGTGATCACTTAGTTCGATCTTCGGAAGTGTCTGCCATTTTGTTTTTAAATCAATCTGTCGGTAATAGTTTGCAAGATATGTAATTATAGGCCTCATAAGTTGAGAGTGGTTTTTATTTCTTATTCTGAACACATTTCAATGTGAACCTATATTTGGTCTGTATGGTTTCTTCCGTTTAAGATCCGCTCCTCTCTCTTCTTGATGCGCAAGCGCTGACTCTCAGTTTAAAATTCCGAATTGTTTTGTCATTTTTTCCGATGTATTAATTAATCAGCTGTGATATATATGAAAAATAGGTTCAGATGTGAAAACTACATTAAGATAGAATATTATATTAAAAGCAATAGACAGCTCTCTCCCAATAAGCTGGGATTAAAGGACAAAACAATCAAATCCATTATCATTATATACTAATATTGAATATGTTCAGCAAGTATATAGAGTACTGATTATTGTCGGACCCACTTCGACTGTCGTACTATTTCTACTGATTTTCATGTCTGTATCAAACAACATCCCTATCAGACGCAAACCCTATACAAAGTTATATGCTAATGTCAGAAAGCATTGCTGATCGGTGGAAAAAGAATTAGAAGTTCTATAAGCTTAATAAATGATGAGAATCATCAGCGAATGGTACATATATTTGAACCTTTGGACATAGATACAGCAGACTGGTGAAAAGGCTGTGGATTATAGTATCTGGTCGTGATGAAGTTATATAGGAAAATGCAGATATGAAACGCACAGAACAAATTTGGTACTTGGGGAATATTTCACGCAGTGAGCCGCCAACGGTATAGTGGGAAAGGAGCGTACATATCAGCCGGGACTTGCGACGATGAAACTACAGGCTTTTTGAAACCTGTTTCTTCAAGAAAAATGGAACACGGAAATACTCTTTCCTGTTGATCAAGTCTGCCAACAGTCTGTTGGAAATCCCAATGGCACAAATTGTGCTGATTATTAGCTTATCTGCTTTTGTATTGTTGTGAGATAGAATTTATTCAAAAGCTTCTACATGAGAAGACAGAATTTTGCTGTGGCCTTCAACGTGAAATTTAGGTATGTCGATGACGTATTATCTGTTAACAGTAATTACTTTCATGTCGTTTCGATATATCCCAGTGAATTTGAAATAAAAGATACCACAGAGTCTTCATGTTTGCTTTGCATTTAGATATTTTATCAAAGATAGGTGAATATAGCGAACATTGATCAATTTCACGACTCCGATAAAAAATACAAAAGAAAGAGTTGGGCAAAGACGGACCCCTGGATAAGCCAGAGGTGGGATCAGGTGACTAGGAGAAGTAAGCATCCCCTGTCGACCGGTCACACCCACCGTGAGCCCTATATTGGAGTAATCCATAGTCAAAATCAATGTGTAAAGAACGGCCTAACAGTTGGTATGAAACACGTCAAAGAGCATTTGACACAATGACAGGCTGTATTGTATATATTTTTAATTCAGTCTAATTAAAATAAAATCTTCTCCAATCGTTGCACTGGAGTAACGATTAGAGAAGGTCTGATTTTAATTAGATTGATTAATTTTTAATTAAGACCAGATTCCTGATATGACCAATGTCCAAATATTTACCAAACAGCATTGGTTCGGTTAGCTTCAGTTCAGTAATGATTTCTAATATAAAAACATAAAACTCCGTACTTCTTTGTATTTTCAGTCTATCAGTTTTGAAGTGTTCTGATATTGACCATTATATCGCATATATTCTTGTAAGGTTTCCCTAATTAACTGTATATTGTACGGCTTGTCGACGTTGACCTACATACGAGAGATATACATGTAACATAAATTGAAAAAAACAACTTTCTACCGAGTAAAAGAGTTTGTATATTGTTTTGTATCTTGGGTCTTTCAAGTGCCACGAATTGTGACCTTTAATGACCTTGTGACGATAGCAGCAAGATTCTTCATCATAACAAAATTTACTGATGGCTTTCTTAAAGGTAATATGCGAAAACCACCTGACTTTTATTTCCAATGTCGGGCGTTTGGCGAAGAAACATCTACCACCTGTGTTGAAAGGGGCATGGACACGATTCGAGCCGAAAGAATTCAAATTTTCTTTTTCCATTTTTAATTTATAGCATGCTAAACTACGGTATTTCTAATGATCAGCAAACATTTGAATGTCAGTTGTCGAGTTACATGTTTTTACGCTTTTGTTACATAGGTTAAATATACTAATAAACGTTTCGTTTAAAGCAGATTCTTTTTTTAATTTACAAGTTCATTCTGAACACAGTTCAACGTTTCTAGTCTCTTTTGTGTCTCATTTTGTTTTAAACATGGTATTTTCTATTAAGCAATATATATGTGAACACAAAACATGGCACGAGCCTTATTTACATAACGAAGAACTGCGAGTGCTTTATCTCACTTGTAACTCAACAACTGATATTCAAATTTTGGTTAATCATTAGAAATACCTTAGTTAAGCATTGCACACATTAATTTAAAAATTGTATATATATATATATATATATATATATATATATATATATATATATAATGGTTGAGAATGGAGTTCGGGATTTCCAGTTACGAATCATAAGGTTACTATAGAAAAGTGATAGATTATTTTTATTTTTTACTTGCACATAATAACATTAAAAAAAAAATAATGGTAAGACATGTATGAACATATGTTAATAGTAGAAATACAAAGCTATGCAAAAAAGGAAAAAACACGCACCTTCCGTAATTGTAGACGCACGATCACACACAAGCAGAAACATCTGTTTAATTGGTCATGCAATTCCAATATATATATTTAATAATCAACCCGGACAACTTGAAAGTCGTAAACATCGATCAGGCATCAGAGTGATTAAGATATCTCTTGTCTTTCAGAAATTCGTCAGTTTATTCGATGGTTATGTGTTCTTTGTTTTGGTTTTGCGTTGCAGCCACTCTTCTTTCAACAGACGCTAAATCACTGTCTGGGAAATCTGTGGATTTTGATGTCTACGAGAAGAACCTTCAGGGTATTCATGCCCAGTTAAAAATATTAGCTAAAACAAAGGGTTACTTACTCACGGTAATTTTTTTTTTTTTTTTTTTTAAATCTAATTATAAATTTTAGTTTCAGATGGATTTTGATTAAACAAATTGTTTCATAATGAGACTCCTGTTGCTGTTAGCAATACCTTTATCAATACCTGCTATAATACCTTTATCATCGAATTTGTCTCCCTGATCATATTTATTACTTAAAAGGAAACACATTTTGAAGCGAAAGGCGAAATCATTTGTACACATTCAGGATGTTCGTCATATGCTGAAGAAAACAAAGGTAATATATGTATTTGAAAGTATTCAAAATTAATCGCGATGGAAAGTATTACTTTTATAATAAAATGATACTTCTGTATTTTATAATGACAACTCCTATTCAGTACCGATCTATAGACAGAATGCATTGCACACATCATTGACAATTATTCAATAGACTATAACAAAAATAATTTTAAGACGTGCTTAAAGGTCGAAATAGAAAAATAGAAAAAAAGTTTTAAAATCTATAGAATTGATAACTATTTGCGGAAATTTGATTTAACAAGCGGACGATTCTGCAACATTTTTTTTAGTGAATGTCATTTCAATATTGTATGTATACAGGCAGTGAAAGGGACTGCCCCAAGGACTGGAAAAAGTTCTCAGGAAACTGTTATAAGCTCCTGTCTGACAAAAAGAACTGGAGATCAGCAAAGGTAAGAACTAATTATGGAAACTAGTTCAATTATTAATGAGTAAGTTATAATATATCCATTTTTTTCAACACTAACAACTGTCGTGAAGCTAATTAATGTATCACAAACTTTGTAATTACCGGTCCACGAGTAATCATTGTATAATTTTGGATCAAGAAGTGCGTCAAAATCCCAAGAAATGCTACCTTTCACTGTGTAGCTCTGACATATAAGTCAGAATTTTCCAAAATATATTAATGACCATAGATAGTAGAGCCTGTTGATTTGTTGACCGAAATGTTTTTGTTTTCCTAATCAGAAAATATATATATATATATAATTGATTTTCTTTCACATCCAACTATCGTCTAGTAGAATGTAATTTATGTAAGAAACCTAAAATGTGTTAGAATGATACTCATGAAAAGTGCGATGTATGTATGCAGTGTTTGTTTGTCTTTCAACATCAGAGCGCGTGCAAAGTACTCAATGCAAACTTGGCAGAAATAGCATCAGAGAGTGAAAATACATGGCTTCATCAGACATTTACGTTTACAGGTATATTTAGATTATCATTTCTATTAAATCATCAGAGTATATTTTAACATCGGTAATATCATAAAATATCTTAATACATTTAACATGATCATCTAGGTTTTAAAAACGTGGCTTGGATAGGAGCTACGGACAAAGCGAAGGAAGGGGAGTGGCGGTGGGCGTCCTCCGGGAAGTTAATGACGTACAGCAATTGGCTGAAAGGAGAACCCAACAATCAGCATGGCAATGAACACTGCGCACATCTCCTAGTACGCGGAGAAAAACTTGTTTGGAATGATGGGCAATGCAGTGACAAAAAGCAAATTTTATGCAAGAAAAAAGCATAAGCAAGGTAGAAAATCAAAATAAAAAATCCATTTTTTTAAAAAAATTTGATTATTGTGTGTCAATAGTGTTAATGAATTGTTAGTGAAACCTTTTGGTGGAGAAAGTGTAAAAGCACTTCCACCTGTTAATAATTCAAAATAGATAAAGTTTACAACAGCAACAACTTAATGGATTTAATCCACAATAATTTGAGCATATACATATCCCTTGAATGATGATGTATAATATTGATATATTTTATTCTCTTTACAGCTCTTATTCAGTGATGATTTTAAAATTGCTGTGGAACTGCATTGTAAATTAAAATTACCAACAAAATATACCTTTATTGGTTTTTTATTTGCTGTAGTATCAAAAGCAACCCTATTGTGTAATGACACAATTTAAATGAACAAAAACATGTAGAGAGAGAATCGAAGTAGAATTGTGTGCACTCTGGCTCTTTGATAGCGTTAAAATATATAGTGCACAAAGCTAATTTTGCTCAATAACAAAGATATTTTTCGAATTATATTGCATTATTGGAGGTACGAATTTTGCAAAAAAAATATACTCGTTTCTAAAGGAAGAAGTCCAATTTTATTGATTAAATCAACACTGTTTATATCTCGTTAAAAACAACACAATTCTAATCTGGATATCAGATGAAAAAAGGCTTCAGGTGTAATTGCTTACTTTAAAATGGTACTTATTTCTGACATGAACCCATTGTCTGTGTTTGTACAATATTTCATATGCATTCCAGCCTTAGGCTTACTGGACATGTAAATAGGCTATCAATGAAAATCATATGGCGTAGTATGCACTTGCATTTATCTACTGAGTTGACATAGAGAAAGATGAAAATCAAGGGGAATGTGTTTTATATATATATATATATATATATATATATATATATATATATATATATAGAGAGAGAGAGAGAGAGAGAGAGAGAGAGAGAGAGTTTAGAATGATCCATATTTGCATAGAACAATAAAATAATATCTAAAGTTTGCTATCGAGATGTATGTTTTCGCCATTTTGATGATTTTTTTTAATGCAATTGGAAAAACAGTGATCGATGTCATAAACCTAGATAGGATAGAAAATTAAGAGTAGGACAAACACAAACCCCTGGACACACCAGGGGTGGGATCATGTGCATAAGAGGAATAAGCACCCACGGTTGACAGTTCACACCCACCGTGAAGTAAACAAAGTAATTTGTAGTCAAAATCAGCATGTCAAAATGGCTTAGCAATGGTATGAAACAAACCAGAAGGGTTGTGTTTGCATATGACTAGAATTTGCGAAATACTGACTTTACCTGTATGTCGAGTGTACGAGTCATCCGAGGAGTCTCGATTAAGGTCACGGTTAAATCGGTTGCTATGGGGAAAAAGTCAGCTTGCGCATGTACATTTTCGACGGAGCCAATCGAAATATCGCTCGTCCCTTTCCGTCACAATGTTTTTCTTCTTGAATTGACGGAATGACGGAGCGACGTTCCGATTAAAAATTACTCGATGATAAATTGGAACCTAAAAGGATAGCATGTAACCGTGCATATGGGGTTGGGGGTGGATGGGGTCAGTTTGCTCATGCACAAATACATTTATATCGGAATCTGCAAAATTTCATAAACAATTGTCAAGAGGATTAGATAAAATGTTCTTTATGAGTTTTGATATTATTGATAAACAAAAGGCACATGGGCCAATCAGTTGAGTTACCTTCAACCTACTCCTCTTCATCTCTCTCTCTTTTTTTTTTTTTCTTTTTTGGATGCCTTTTTTTTATTTCAATCTTTATCGTGATAAAAAAAATTCAAATGAAACCGTCATTACTAAACATGAATTTACAATCACAACATGTGATTACCTCAACACCAATATGACTCATGTCAGTTTGCTGTTCTGGAAGAAGGTCAAGGTCAGAAAGATTATGGTATGAAATAAAAGGTCTTGCTATAAGGAATCTATATACAACATATAAAGAAAATTCACCTTATATTGTTCAAGTGATTTTGAATAGGCCTACGTGAGATTTTTTAAAAGTAGGTTATACTCCAAAGTCAAGGTCACAATGTCAAACACTGCAATATATTGCCATAACAAAAATCTATATACAAAATATGAAAGTCTCTCCTTAAATAGTTCAGAAGATATTTGATAAGTTACATTTTCTTCAACTGACTCCAAGGTCATGAGGTCAAAAACCATGGTATGAAAGATTGATTGGTTGATTGTCTAACGTCTAGCTCGAGAATTTTTCATTGATATGGAGACGTCACCATTCCCCGTCAACTGCTGCAAAATTTAGGCATATGCTCGCCGCTTACAGATTTGAGCAGGGGGAAATCTTGAACGCGTCACACCTGCTGTGAAATAGGGCCTTTAATTTTTACGGTCTAATCCGAAAGACAGCCCCATTTAGTCGCGGTCAGACGGACTCGATCGCCGGTGGGCAGTTCTAGCTCAGTTTGTAGAGCACTTTACTAGACAATGAGGGGTCCCGGATTTGAATTCCGGTCTGGTCAGTTGTATTTTCTCTCATCCTGCTACATTTGCCCCCCCCCCCCTCCCCGGAAATGATAGATGGAAGTACTGCCAGGGGAAAACAACCTTGGTCGTGTGTCTTCGATGACGAAGGCAATTTAAGGAGGAAGGAATGTAGCGATGAAATGAGTTCGATCGCCGTTGGCCAGTTCGCTCAGTTGGTAGAGCATCTGACTAGAGTTTCAGGGACCTCAAATTTGAATCTCGGTCTGGTCGGTTGTATTTTCTCTCTTCAATGTTACAATTCTATGTCATTGGATTAATGTATTTTGTTGCCATATGTCATTGGATTAAGATATGAAACTCAAACGTTATTATTGTCCCTGCTGAATTTGAACTTTAAGGTCTTGATAAAATACAAGATGTTTCTAAATTTACAAATTTTTGATATCCATTAGCATAATTAAGCGTATGGGATAAGCGAACGAACTACTAAATGGGTGGAGGAATTCTTGAAAGACAGAAAACAGGTCTCAGTCATTGGATCAGACTCAGCAGATCACGACATGACAAGTGGAATCCCTCAGGGGAGTGTGCTCGGCCCGACATTATATGTTTTATATATAAATGACATGCCAGAATGTGTGAAGGCCAGTACATATCTATTTGCAGATAACACTAAAATATACAAACAAATAAGAAGTACAGAAGATAGGGATTCATTACAAAAAGATCTAGACTCACTCCAAAAATGGTCCGACAAATGGCTCTTGAAATTCCATCCCAACAAATGCAAAGTTCCCACCATATCCAGCAACAGATCAAGACAGAAACAGCTCATTATCATCTATATGACATTCAAGGTAACAGAGTAAACCTAGAAACATCAGAGGTACAGAAAGATATCGGGGTAATGGCCGACGATCAAGTTAATTTTTCAAAACACGTACAACAGCAGATAAATAAAGCACACAGCATAATGGGGATAATAGGGAGAACATACACTTAATAGTTGAGTAGAGCTTTAAATATCTAATCGAGGGATTCGTTAGACCACACCTAGAATATCCGGCAGGTGTCTGGAATCCACATAAAACAAGTGGTATAGAAAACATTGAAAATGTACAAAGAAGGACAACAAAACAAGTACAAACACTGAAGAATATGGACTACTCGGACAGACTTAGAAAACTTCCAACGTTAAAATTTAGGCGCCTACGAGGAGACATGATAGAAGTTTACAAAATAGCAAGAGGAATGTACGACAGGGAAGTGACTAACTAGAGGAAACATCAAGAACGAGAGGAAACGATCTTAAAGTGAAGAATATGCAATGCAAAAAGAATATCAGGAAATACTCGTTCACAAGCCGCACAACAGATATATGGAACAACCTACCAAATGGAGTAATACTTGCCAAAACTGTAAAAGACTTCGAGATCCAACTTGACAAATATTGGGGAAACCAAGACGTGAAATACAACTACAGAGCAGAAATACAGACGTAAAACTGGAAGTCACAAAAGTGTAAACTAAGTAAAAACAAAGATGAGGTGGACACAGTGGCAGTCTAAGCCGGTGTAACGTCGAAAAGTGACCCCCGTAGAATAATGACCGGGGGTCAAATTTCTACGTAGAAAAATGACCCCCCGGTCATTATTCTACGGCAAGTAGGGTCATTTTTCGACTGTAGAAAACCCTTCCAGACCGTTTATTCTACGTTGAAAAATGACCTCCATAGAAATATGACCCCCTACTTTTTCACTATATTATACAATAATATCTTATGAAATGAGATGTAATACTCAATATTCGTTCATCCCAGGGTTGGATAGGGTCGGTGAAGATAACTGTCTCCTGCTTTTTTTTTTTTTTTTTTTTTTTTTTTTTTTTAATATCCTTAAATGTCGTGGAAGCAAATTTAACACCACTTCTTATATGGGCCCCATAAAATATGATTTAATAATTCCTATTTCTTTGTGATTGGCTGAGATTCACCAATGTAGAAAAATGTTACTTCTATATTTATCTGCACATGACTTTCAATGTGTACGGGGTTGGGAAGGAGGAGGTGCGAGCTAATAAATTTTTTTAGCTGTCATTTTCCCCTGATAACGCCCCCCCCCCTCCAATCTATCCCATGAAAGAGCCTGGCATTGGTGTCCTCAATGGGACAAGGGGACATTTAATCTCATTCGTCTACAAGTCTGTCTGTTTAAATTTGTCACAAAAACTTTAACCTTTGTCGTAACCTTTGAATGAGATAGGGCTTTCGTATTTCACATGTATATTACCTGCTACAAGATCTTACCAAATATACTATGATTTTTAAAAAAGAAAGAGATATGGCTATCATTTTATATATGAATAATCCTTTCTAAAACTACGTTTTCTGACCCTGTGACCTAGACCTTGAAGGTTGACCTACTTTTCAAAAATGGTATATTTCTGTATATTTCTAGATTGGAAAAAGATAGGGGTTTCGTATTTGCATTCCTGAAACAAGACGTTCTCGAGCATGCTATGGTTTTTTACCCCTTGACCTTCATGTTTGACCTAATCTGCCAAAAAATCGCTGGAAATTACTTTTGAATGACATAATTATATGATAGGGTGTTTATATTTGACACAACATGCCATAAATAATGGTCTCCCATCCACTGACACCGGAAGCGGAGATCACAATTCTTTGATTTCATTTCAAAGCAACTAAAGTACATTAAAGAATTTCAAATTGATATATATTTTTATATATTTATTTATTACAACTACAACTATAAAAAGAGCACAGAAACTTGCCACTAACTTTAATGTATTTTCAACGTTTACTAAGGGGTATCATATTTCGATTTTTTTGCAACAAACTTGTCTTCCAAATCCTCCCATTCACACAATAAATTGAACACATTTGGATCTATTTCCTCGCTTAATTTTTCTAAACCTTTTACTTGATGGGGAAAATCTTTGAACTTCAATACGTATACGTCTTCTGGTCTTTCTAATTCTCTGACAATATTTGAGTTGGTTTCATTGTTTACCATTGCAGCTTCAAGCATTCTTTTTGAAATATACTGGTGGTATTTCTTTGGCACGAAGTTTTTGATGTAGATGTAAGGTGTTCTGCTGTAGCGATATTTCCGTATATTCTTTCGAGTACATGGTGTGAAGCAAAATGACGAACAGAATTGTTGCCTTTGAAACTTCAAAGAACCGCAAAATGACGAACAGAATTATTGTTTTTGAAACTTCAAAGAACCCCGCCTATTTGATGGCATCATTTTATCCTAAACAAAGTGATTGATGTTTTAAGCCTATAATATTTTTCCCATGGGAGCAAAGTTTTGAAATCAGACTGTGTTGTCACAATCACTAACAAAGGTAGCTGGTAAACGATCAAAAATAGCCAAAATAAATAAAACGCTAGAATTTGAAAGGAATTTGTGAATTGAAAATATGAAGTTTAATTGCTTTAGTCTGAGCCCCAAAATTTACATTGATATAAGAAATCTCGGATTAGCAATAATAATTTTATGTACATGCATTAGGTATCCCTTGTCCCCCCCCTCCCCCCTCCCCCAAGAAAATGTTTCATCCGATTGAATTAGCTATTCAAAAACAAGTAATGTTTTATATTTGTGCACACCCAACATCAAATGTTGTAATATTGCTAATCATACTCGGGGAAAAAATTATGTATATTAGACTGGGAAGATTTTTTATGCTGCAGACATTCGGTTTTTCTATTGGTAAAAAATATTATATATAAATAAAAAGGAAAAAGGCAATATAACTGTGTATAGACTTCTGTAATTTTGTTTTGAATATGAAATACTTCTTTTATATGCATCAAATCTTTTGATATAAAATGTCTCAATTGTTTGTACTTTGGTGATACTAGCAAACGACAAAAGACATAATCAGGTATAAAAAAAAAAGAGGGATCTCAGGGGGAAAAAAAAGACAATAAATCATTATCTGTCCAAATACTGGAACTTCCTAGTGATCAACCTTGAAGCAATAAAAAGAGAACGTGTATTAGCAGAGGATGGGGGACATCTAAAAGAAAATTTACTCTAATAAAATACTATACTCAGAAAAGTTAATCACAGTCTGTGCCCCTGATGTTGAAGATATTTATGAGATATAATTTTTTTCAACAATTGCCCGTTTTTCATGCAAATTTGGTGGTTCAGAAACATAAACTTTTCTTGTAATTTGTGAAGAAAAAAAATGAGACTTTTTGGGGGATATTTTGCACATAATTTACCCAAAGTAAAATCAAAGAGGATAACAATTATTGAAACTGAACATTTTTTTTTTATGGATGATCTTGATTTTTTAAAAATAATAACAAGTTTGGAAATATATTTTATAAATTAAATTTGATAAAACAAATCTAACAACGTGGTATCCTTGCTCTATAGTCATGGAACTGTTATTCGCTTTCCTTTAATTGGGATAAATCATCTTGTTTTATTGATTTTAGGTATAGTGGGTAGAACGCATGAAATAAACACTTCATATCAGAAGACTGCGTGATTTTACCCCTATTTATTTTCCGACAAGAATATTCTTACCAAAACCAGCCTTTTGCATCAAAAAATGACATAGGGTCATTATTCTACGAGGTCATTTTTCTACAATCCACACGGAGAAAAATGACCCCAAAGCCATATTTTCTACGAAAAAAAGGGTCATTTCTCTATGTAGAATATTGACCAGGGGGCAAAATTTCTACGTAGAAAAATGACCCCCGGTCATTATTCTACGGGGGTCATTTTTCGTCGTTACACCGGCACCCACTGACGATCAAAGGTATCCCACGGTATAATTAGACTTATTTGCACGGTAGATCAGGTACAAAAATCAAATGTCCATGTCTTAAAACTCATTTTTATTTCAACCTAGAATAATGAGTTTTTGTTAGAAACACGTGCATATGGTCCACGTATTGCAGTCCTTGAACATTGTAACTTGTTCCTATGTTACATATTTCCGGATTCCATTTGTCCGTGCGGTACAGTTTTAGATTTACTCTTCTACATTGGCTTCCTACTTGTATTTTTCAGCGGGAAATCAATCATTGATTCAATGTAAGTTAACCAGGCTAAATGAGAGTTACCTGTCAAGTTTGAAATTGTAATGATGGTAACGTAAATGATTCCATTTTCCATGTTGTCTCCTATATTGCAACTAAGTTTTAAATGTCTAATACTTAAAAAGGGAAAATTGTTTTAGCATTTCTACTAATAATGATATTACAGTTTACTGAGCATTGGGAAAAAAAAGTTGTTGAAGAGAGACAAGCAAACCATTAAGTTTTGCACTTACTGATACCCTGGCCCCACCCTGGATACCTCATATTTATTACTTTATAATGTATACAGTCGGACTATCTCTTCATTTCACATTTTTATAACCGGTCGCAGTAGGTCAGTGGTTAGAGCGTTTGCTTCGTAACCGGGAGGTCTTTCTTATATGTCCTTAAAGACGGAAGTCCCGTGTCACGGTAGGCGTTGGCACGTTAAAGAACCCTCACAGCTAAATTTGTGGTATTTCACCTACAACTGGTGACGTCTCAATATGAGTGAAAAATTCTCAACGGGGTATCAAACATTCATATTTTCATATGCATATACTGATTTTGGAAAATGTAAACTATATAACAGGAAAAATTGCAGTCTTTTGGAACAGGTTCACAGATACGAGGATAGACATTAGTATTTTATCTTGCTCGCCATTTGGGCAAGTAAACTCAGAACTTATTTTTAATGAAGATTGCATACAAGTTACTGTAGCTCTCAGACAGATCAGAAAGCTACAGACACAATCCTTAGAGAAACCCTCAATTTACGACGCAGGAATAAATGTGTATGGTGGAGGATTTATATTGCTGTGTTATCGCCTGGACTATACATACATGTTTGCCAAAATCTGGCCTACAGCACTTGTTTCAATAAGGACCCCATTGGAAAAAAAGCAACTGTGCTTTCATGGGTTATCCTTAGGTGCTAATCAAAGCAAAATACTGTGATAATCTTTATATTTATTTGATTTAATCTTCTAACCTTAGAAATTCCATCATATTTTAAGATCATACTGAATATGGATGTATTTACATTTCATTGTTTCTTGTCAGTTCACAAGTTATTTACATCACCCTATGTCACACATTGGTTTTTAATACTGCTGCTGCATTGCTGTCTCATAAATCTTTTACCCAAAAATTCCCTTTTTATTTGTGCCCAAACTTACCTTCAAGTATCATTAAAGCCTCATATGACCTGAAAATTCACAGCTTAACATGATTTCATTTATTGACATAGCTATGTTAGATTGCCTTTCAATTCGAACCAGGTTCATTTCTTATACAATAATGTCTGTGTGAACTAATATCCTCACAAATATTTTATGCAATAAATAATCCCAATTTGGTTAAATAATAATTATTCAGGTAGGTTTGAATATTAAACTAAACTCACAGCTTTTATTACTAATATGGTCCCTATCCCAGCCACACGAGTGTAAGGGACCGAACTAGGTTTTTGTTGCATTTTTCAACACCCCCAAGCTTATTTTACCTGAAGAAAAATTATCATTTTCAAAGGCCAACATAGAGCAGTAGGATCTTTAATGTACAGACCTTACTATTGTCATGCTGTTTGAATCTCAAATTATAAGCATCAGGCATGGTCTCTCATTTCTTGTCAGTCAGTAAACAAAATGACGATATCAACTGATTCTTACTTTTCTGATTTCTTATATTATTTATAATTTGTACTCAAGTTTAAAAATGTTTTTCCAACCATTGGTATAAAAGTCAATTCATTAAATGACAAATTAACAAGAAATATATATCAATTTTTTTTTCCTTTGGAAAAATATAATATTGAGTGAATTCCTTTTCAATATGATAGATAAAATTGATCGTTGCATCAGTGTTTGACATATATGGTGGTGCCTGAGAAACTAAAGTTTAATTTTTTTTTTTTGCCTTATCATGTCTTTTTTTCATCTTGGAAATAATTGCTTCACAGTACCAATTATATGATAAAATTATTATTGTTATGGAGTTACAATTTAATTGTTAATTGAAACACACTGCTACCATTCTTCAGAAATGGTTTCAGTTTTCTGGTTAAAAATTAACCTTAGTACTATACCTTAAAAATGATTAACAGTTAAAGTTTGAACTTTTGTTGTTGTAGATTTTATCCACGTGAAATCTTTGGGTAAAATGATATTTTGCTTCATTTTATGGACATCAGAGTACTGTGTGTTGTGTAATCTACAGGTTCTCTACTTGTTCTGTTGACCATCATTTTGTATAGAATATTTTAAGAATACTTGGTGTACTTAAAATGATGAAAATAACATGGCTACCAAAGAAAACTGTTCCTAGCCATATATTGTAATCAACAGTTGATTTCCGTAAAAGATTAGAATTTAATAATCTATCATCTTTTTGTTATTTTTAAAATTTCAGAAAATGTTCTTTTCAATTTATGGAATGAATAAAGAATAATAGATGTCCACACAACTCGCATAGTAATCTAGTACTAAATATTGACTGCTGAAAAACATGAATTGCATCTTGTATCAATAATTCTTTGTACTAGAATCATTACAGGTTTAGTGGTGTTGATGTTACAACTGGACCATCTTTGCAAATTCTCTGGTTAATTTGTTATTTTCATTTTTTTTGTCCTTGTTTTATATATATATATATATATATATATATATATATGTATGTGTGTGTGTGTATATATATATATATATATATATATATATATATATATATATACACACACACATATATATATATATATATGTGTGTGTATATATATATATATATATATATATATATATATATATATATATATATCTGTGTTGCATGCCTGTGTTGTGTGTATAAGGGGGGAGGGGGGTCTGTTGAAGTAATTAGGACTTGAGGTCATACCATCTTACTTCTTTTCTGAAAATTCAAATGTCATTCAATTTATAGAAGCCTATTGTGTTTTAAACTAGTACATGTAACTTCTAAACACTGATGCCAGTAAACAATAAGACTTGGATTTCTAAAAATATCACATTCACAAGTCCAATGACTGGTTCCATGATTTGATTAAACATAGACACTAATATTTAGATTAATTATACCCTTACACACACCTAATTGACAGACAATTAACAAACAACTGGTGCACAGTGAACTTTGTGGTATTATCTTTGTTTACTAGAGAGTAATGTGTCACCTGGATTTTACAATTGTGATTTTAATTAGTATATAAATAACAGGGCTATGGGGAAATTTGATTTTGGTCTCATTTATACTGAAATCTGAGACACATCTGTGGGACTTATCATATTAGATATCCTTGTGTCCCAAATGAATTTTCTGCATCTATCGCAGTGACAACCCTGAATTCTCTTTTTCCATTAATTTTTTCAAAACCATCATAGTCAGATACCCACAATTAATTTCATTTCATTTGCCATGGAGTGAGGAATGGAAATCAACTGGGGGTATCAGACAATGCAATACCTACTGTGTTGATTTTTACATGCAAATTCTTCATTGATTTTATCTTGAATTCAGATAAGGGAGTATAAAAGACCCATTGCATTTAATCAAAATGCCAGATAGAATGAGGGAAATAAGTCATTCACATTTGCTTTTAAAAATCCTATCATCAATAATTTGGCTGCAGAATGTAGATGATGTTTATATTTATCAGGATAGGCCCAACTGATTATAAAAAAAAATATTTTAAAATGATTTATTTCCAGTGTGACACATTGATGGTTTAACAGCGTAATTTATACTTTAATACACACTCATACATGTAAGAAGATATCATTTTCTTCAATATGAAACTAATACGTATTCTCATGTTATGTAAACTAAAAATACACAATGATAACTGGGGCCTTGTGAAGTGATTCTACACACCATAACCAGGTAGACAGTATTAAATTTCAAGTTTCCCACATTATAAGTTTCCATGTGCAAGCAATATGACTCAGGTGAGTGTTGTGTCCCGTAAGCCTCTGGGTATTATTTTTAGTCCCCTACCCGCTTTGCCAAAAGGGGACTATAGTTTACCCTCAGTCTGTCCTTCTTTCATTTTGAAACAGTTTTCTAGACTTTTCTCTGCATTGGATGAAGATATTCAACTGGAATTCTTTATATGACTTTGTGTTGAATGGTTACAGATTAAGTGTGAGTTTTGTTACGTTTGACCTACTTTTGATTGAATTAGCCTACCAGTAGGGGACTTAGTATTGCCTGCAATACAGTCAGAATGCTTGTTATGTAAATGACCATGTTACCAGTCACTCAAATCAATACTTATTTTATCCCTTATATCATCTTTATGTGTTGTTACCATTTGAGTGAATAATGCATTGATTGAACTATTTAACATTCCTAAGAGCTTGATACAAATGTTTTTTATCATTAAAAATGAGTAAGTTGTTCCTCAAATTTGTTACTTTAGACATGTATGAATACAATTCATCATTTTCATTTATCATGTTTTTCAGGAATATTTTGGGATAGCTGTCGTGTTCAACCTGTGTTTTTTGGCTGTGTGTCTTTGATAAAAAAAATGGAGAATTATGAAAAACAAGTAAATGGAGTGTCTCCAGAACCAATTCTTCCAAATGAAAATAGAAATGATTTGATATTGAAAGTCAATGGAATGGAACTCCACTGTAACAAATCAAAAATGATGGAGAGCAGCGAGTTTTTCCGAGGAATGTTTGAGAGTAATATGAAAGAAGCCAAAGCAGACTATGTACAAGTTCAAGAAATGGATGTTGAGACTATGTCAGCGGTTGTAGAATTCTGTATGACAGGCAGAATAAGTGTCTCCATAGATAATGTTCACTTTGTGGCAGAACTAGCTTGTAAATATCAGGTGTGTTCTGTGGACTAATGTATTATCAAAATGATGAACAAATATTGTGTAAAAGTGTACATTTCCAGTTTTCTGTGTTAATTATTTATAAAGATTTTTTTTTAGATGTTTTGGGAGTGTGTAATCTATGTTTATTTTCCATGGTAAGGACAAACAATTATTTTCTTGTGATAAAATGTTTAAGGTTAGGCATTATTAAAAGTGATAACTTGCAAGATCCTGCCCTTCATTTTGCCATTGAAAGTTTGGCACCAGAATGATTTCTTAACCAATGACTTCTTATTTCTAGGTGCCAAGGCTGATTTCAATGTGCAGCTTCTTTCTTCGGGTGAGATAAGTTTCATTTATATCTGTAATATTTAATCTACAAAGCAGAAAAATTATTTGTAGTATTTTCAGCATCCATATAGACAAATGTCTGGAGGGGTATTGTTCTGTCTTCTGCAAACATATTTTTGGAACAAGTCCATTCTTCAGGAAGTAGAAGTTTCATTAAGACAACCATATTACTAGCAAATTTAACCATGACAAGGACTGTATTGTTGCAATCAAAATTTTTTTAAAGGTCTTCTGAAGGTTTGAGGACCATGGTGTCCATTCTTCCTAGTTTTGATCTGACAATTTTTTTTTTATCATATATACAGTGTTCCAATGGATTAACCTGCTAAAACTCTGCCATATTCAAAGTGTCAAACAGGATATCTGGTTGATTTTAAGCATCAATACTAAGTGTTACTCACTTTAAAGGAGCAGGGACACAATTTTCATATTTGTTTTCCCATTTTTAATGTTTACAATGCTTAATTAAGGTATCTCTAATGGTCATCAAAATTTGAATGTCAGTTGTTGAGATTCAAATGAGAAACAGCACTCACAATTCTTTGTTCTGTAAACAAGGTTCATGCCATGTTTTTGTTGGTTAAGAGAAAATATGTTTAAAACAATATGAGATATCACAGCACTAGAAAATGTTTAATGTGTTTAGAATTATTTTGTAAATTGAAAAAAAATCTGCTTTAAAAGAAATTTTACTAGTTTATTTAACTTATGTAAACAAAAAACATGATATGAATCTTGTTTACAGAATGTACTTAAATATAACAAAGAATTGTGAGCTCTGTATCTCTCTTGTAACATGTCAAGTAAATTTTCGTATCCATGACCCTTTAATGAATAGCACCTGCTGAGAGTTGAGGGAGATAACTCTTCATTGTGTTATATATTGTGCTGTAATATTGCAGATTTTGGCAATGGACTGGACTTATATTAGTACTGGGAGGGGGTGGCATGTGTCATACTCTTCTGTTTTACCAAAAATATATTCCTATCAAGGGTATTTCAAAGAGTTATTGTGTACCTTCTGTGTCTGTGTTCTTTACATTGCTTCATTACATTCACAATTCAATCGTTTATTCCACAGGATTCAGTGACTGCCGAGAACTGCTTGTCTACAATGTTTTTTGCTGAGACATTCTTCCTGAAAGAGGCATATAGCAAATCCAAAAGCTACGTCCTCTGGAATTTTATGAATTTGATTGAAAAAGAAGAATTTTTAGAAATGGAAGTTTGTCATTTGAAGACTATCATTGACAATCCACAGTTAAATGTTAGATGTGAGTTAGAAACCTTAAAAGCTATTCTGTCTTGGATTAACCACCGGAGGACAGAAAGAATTGGTTTACTCTCAGAGATTCTCCAGGAGACTAAGCTGCTGGATTTCTGTTATGGTGATGACCTTGAATTGATGAAGAGCTGTCCAGATATCATTGAGAACTGTAGTACTGACCTTATATCAAAGTTGAATGCAGTAAAAAACAATGAAAGGGTAAAAAAATTTTTACTGTTAAGCAAAAATAAAATTGCGTGGTTCCTATTACCGCTTTTCAGAAATGGGTACATACAATGGAGGATAAATGTTTTTATGCCCCAGTAATTGGAGATTTGAGGGCATAGAGTTTTTGTTTTGTCTGTCTGTGTGTCCACAAAAATTTTAACCTTTGCAAAAACTTTTGATTAGATGGTGATAGGGCCTTCATATTTAACATGTGTATACCTTTCTTTTGGGAGCACAATTTTTGACCATGTGACCTTCACCTTGAAGTTTGACCTTCATATAAAAATGTTAACCTTGGTCATTACTTTGACAAGACCTTTCTTTAGGATTCACATTTTTTTTTTTTACTTTGTGATCATGATCTGAAAGTTTGACCTATTTTTGAAAAAGAAAAAAAAATAAGTGAAGAAGTAACTTTTGAATGGTTGGTGATACACTGTAGGGCTTTTAATTTTTTGCATGAACATTATTTTTGATAAGACCTTTCTTTGGATGTTATAATTTGCTGTCATACAGGGGTATCAAGTACTTCACAAACACATTTTTTTTTTAACATTAGGGGGCATATAATTTTTGGCTTGTCCATCTGTGACAAAAAACTTTAACTTGGTCATATCTTTTATAGCATTAGAAGTAGACCGTTTATATTTGGTATGTGTATACCTTGTGACAATACCTTTCAATTGATACCAAAATCTTCGACCTGGTGACCTTAACATTGACCTTTGACTTACCTTAAGAAAATTCAAATGTAAGCCGTATCTTTCAAATCATAAGAGGTACTGCTTTTATATTTAGCATGTGCATTTCTTGTGAGAAGACCTTTCCAGTGATACCAGATTCGTTGACCTTGTGACATTGACCTTTGACTTAGTTTTTGAAATTATAAAGAAAAAATTACATTGTTTTACAGTTCCACTTTGTTGTAAACTGGGAAATCAATGCTTCACAAGTACATCGTATTGAATTATTATTGTGAACGAAGTATTAAAAAGATCGGTAACTCCAGCGGATATTTGATGAAAACATGCATGATACTATGGTACTGAAATATTGTGTAAATATTACTGCAAACTAGGATACCATGTGTTCTTTTTGGTGTCTTAAATTTCCTAGTATCATGAACATTTTGGTGGTAACCAAGAACAGATAAATCCAGTAGTATGGTAAATGGATCACAATCCTGTACTTAAAAATCCGGATATGTTGGGAATCCAGAACCACACTTTTATTATTTTTTTTTAATGCCTTGGACAGCAGATTGAAAAATATGTTTGGACAATAATGATACAGACCTTATTTCTGGTGTAATACATGTACATTTGCACATGAAACAAAACATGTTATCAGCATGGACGTTCTATAGATTTTAAAAGTGTAGGAATTCTCATGTTGAGTATTAGTCCTGTGTACGAATTTTAATACAACTCATCCTATTATATGTACATATATTGTACTTTGATTACAGTAATTTGCAATATTAATTTACTTGAATTGTCATTCCAGAATGTACGTTGTGTACCGTATCAGCTGATTTCTGTTGGTGCTCATGTGGAGGGTGATTCTTCTGAAGACGAGAAAGAAATCAAGTCCCAAGGTGGACATATTGTGTCCTATGATGTTGATACAGGTCAAATGATGCCCTACACAGAAACTCCTGATGGGTGCTTAGTTTCTCATGATGTGTTGCTGGAAAAAAAAGGATACAGTGCATGCGTTAAAGGTTTGGGTTCTGCTTTTGTTTGTAAACTGATTATATATTTATTAAGGACATGATGTCTAGAATTATATTTTCATCTCCTATCTGAAGAGTTCTTGTATGATTTCCAAAATAGGTTAAATTTTATATTGTGGTAATATTACCATATCTAGGATATCAGTTTTGTTAGCTCAGAGGTTAGATCATATAATTAGTAATGCAAGGGTCCCAGATTCAATTCTTGATTGATCCAAAGATTTTTATCCCCTTTTTTTTCCACAATAACTTAGTAATGTTCATATATCTGTATATACGACCACTTCTAAGACATAAGAGCTGACATTACATTTCACTTGCCACACCAGGAACTTTCAAAATATGCTAACTCTGAAACAAACCGGGTATGTACACCATTTTTTTTTTTTCTTTTTCTGTTTTTGCAGAGAAATGATAAGGTGCAAGTGAAGTTTACCTGAAATGTCATGAAAAATTATATATTATTAAGAAATGTCACATATATCCATAAAAGGCAGAGAAACAAATATTTTCACCCTGTCAACAAGTTGTTTTAAAATTTCCTTCATGCCCATCGTAAGACAGGGTGTATTATGGTACAGTGATGTATGTCTGTCCATCTTGTCGTACATCCTTCCATCCATACTTTTGAGGTTTACTGGGTTTTTTTTCTTTTCATTTCTCTGTCAAATATCAAGCTGAAACTTGCTGTGTAGTGCCCTTGTGGATCTGCTGTTTTGGTCCTGTTTGATCTCCCTTGGAGGAGTTTTGCCCCTTTATTTTAAGTTTAATGTAATATGGAGGATACACAATTTGTCTGTGTAACTTCTCCCACAGTTTTCAAGTGAGGATCTTATTCTACAGAGTGTTTGTATGGGTATTACAGATGTACGTACTTATGGCAAGGATTTTTTTCTGTAACTTTTTGAGAAAATTAGTTTTGAGGAAATATTACAAAGTGAATATATGGTTTAGTTTTTGAGAAAATATTACAAAGCGAGTACATGGTTTGTTTTCAAGCAAGGACCTTTGTTAACAACTTGGAAGATGTGTGTCTTATTACAAGGATTTGGATTCCCAACAATTTTCTAATTTCCCTTGATGTTTGGAAAAATTACAGATTGCTGAACTCAGTTAATTTTGGGAAAATATTTTACACACAGAGCTCTTGGTTTACTTCCTATCACAGTTTTTAAGCTAGGTCATTTATTCAATTGATTCAAAAGAAATTATGTTGCATTTGGATAATGGCTGATATGTAAAGTTCCATAACCCATGTTTTAAGAAAAACATAACACTAGACATATAAGCTTGTGATGTGTGTATTATGTACCACTTATTGTACTCTTGTATTATTTTTTGGGGGGGGGGGGATTTAATCAAATTTGTTTGAAGTCAACTATTGTCTTTATGGCTGAGAATTTAATGAAATTTGTTTGAAGGCAAAATGCATGATAGGAATAATGTTTCTTCTATTTTACTCAATGCTGTAATTATTACTGAGCATATAAAATAAAGTTTGAGATGATTTGGAATTTTTTTAAAGTGGTAAGTCGGCTCAAATTTTTTTTTAAATACTAGAAATACAATATGTAAAATAATTGGACTGGCATACACACTGTTAGCCACTTTTATAAACTACTATTTGTACTTGATGGATTACCGATGAGAACAGAACCCACAACTAATGATTTTCAAGAGTCAGTAATTGCATGCATACACAATGTGACTGATTTTTCTACAGGAAATATTCAAGTGGAAGAAACAGTCGTAAATCTTTCATATATCTCACACAGGAGTAAAGCTTTGTTTACATTCTACCAGAAGCACATTGTGCATTATTTATTTTGAAATATGACACTTTTAGGAGAGAAAATATTTGTGAGTGGAGGAGAAAATACACTGGGCAAAAACACTTGGATGATGACAGTTTGGTGTTACAGTTCTCTGGAGAAATCCTGGAGTGTGGTTGCCAAGCTCCAGACACCCAGGAGACACCATGCCATGTGCACACTGGGGAAATCTTCACTACTTCTGATGGGTGGATTTGGTCGATACAGATATCGTCTCGACTCTGTGGAGGAATGGAATTGTGAAACAAGTAAATTATACATCTCTATAATACATTTAAAGATATTGTAAATATATAGTTGAATTAATTAAGACATTTAGGCTGTAGTGACCTTGTAGGATCTGAGTGTGGTTGCATGTTTGACTACCTGTAGGGTTGTATTATAAAACATATATGGTACAAATTTTGATGCACCACATGCATATTTCGACAAATAATGTCTCTTCAGTGATGCTCAAGTCAAACATATTGGAAATCCAGAATAAGAACAAACGTGGAAAAGCTGAAAGAACCAAAAATACCAAATAGTGCAGCCAAATCCGGCAAAGGATCAGAGCTATGCATGAAGGAGATAATAAGTATCCATTTTATATTCACAACAGGGTATAAAAGTAGAAGTAAAACTTGCTTAAATAAGGGCACTCATTAGGAAAGAAGTAAGAATGTTAATTAGGGTGAGATCATGCAAAATCATCAACAATTCTTCATTGGAACCACAAAAATAAAATTTGCACCAAAAAGAAAATCTGCACAAAAACATTCATGTGTGATGTGTATATTTATACTGTACGTATTAAAATGATGAATCATGACATCTGGAGCTGAGTTAGTGGTCCAAAATTAACACATTGGGAAAAAAACTTGAAATATCTCCCTGCATCATGCCAGCATCTTCATATATTACATTTATATGTACATACGTGTATCAAAATATGTAAAGATTGTGACAGTAGTAGGAAATAGGAGAGTGTACCTCAACGTTTTAGGGAATTCCATATCAATAGGAGAGCTTTACGTTGCTGCTTTAGCACTGTTTTATTGTAAATTTACATGCTGCAGTCAATGATTTCAAAGTTTATTAGCCTTAATGATATGCATAGAAATATTTATAGTAGGAGTTCTAAGTGCTGTTGTGGGCTGTTATGCAGATAAAAGAAGTGGGGGCAAAGATGTTGGAGGAGGAATGACAGGGCAACAGCCATGACCTCAGAAAGGGGTGGGAGAGTTGATAAATTAAAAAAATTGTTGTGGTGTAACAAATGCAACGGTGGTCTGCTGTTAGTGGAACAGCAAAGTGTAAACTTGTTCATTGTTTTGAATGATGCTGATAATTGAAATCTAAATAGATCAGATTGCCCATCCCATTCCTTTCTAATGATAAATGCCATCCAAAGTCACATGTAGGTACGGTTTTATGGCGGAGATTACGTTTTCGTTTTTCCCAGCACCAAAAATGGACCCAAAAAGTAAACAAGCACGGTTGGCTTTGTTGCTTGAGGAAGCTTCTGATCACATTACATATTGGAACTTTAGTTTCTCACATTTCTTTTGAAATATATTTGTGTTTCAGTATAGAGAATGATAATTTTTACAATATGTAGACTAGGTGCCACACCAAGGTTCCTGTTCCCAGGTTGTATATCAAGAAGCAGTTCTATATTAATTCACATAATCTAACCGGTTCTATCTTGTGAACTTAGATATATATAGCAGATTTATTAAGTCCTGGTATATTTGAAGTTTAAACATTTGTCACGTTGTTAAGTTTCTTCCACTTAGAATAGCCTTGCAAAATACTGAAAATTCATAGGGCTAGCAAACTGAAAAGACACGTGTAAAACTCAGGTAAAAATGGTGTTTGGACATTTACTTGAAACTCTCCTACTAAGATACATGGCATTACATGACTTCATTCAGTGACTAGTATTCTTTCTGTTTCACAGAAAAATGGTGTCATAGAGCTCCATTGCCAGAGAAGATGGTAAACATCAGGGCATGTCAGTGTAAGGAGAATGTGTTTCTGACTAAGAATGGATTTCTCTCCTCTCTTTTCTCATATAATCCTCAATCAGACCAGTGGACAAACCATCCTCTACAGTTTAACTTTGGGGACCTAGCTTTTGATGCCAAAAGGATTTGGATGATACCTTATAATGAATTACTGTATGTAGGATTAGACAACATGGATACTGTCCTTAAATTCAACACAATTACACAGCAAGAGATGATATGTTCTCTATTCAGTGACAAGGAAGCTTTTGATTCATCAACTTACGATTTCCTTCAGTCGATTCCAAAATACTTGAATGAAACTTCTGAAGTCTTTCAAGCTTTGAAAAAAGTTTTTCATATACAGGATAATCTTTGTAGAGATAAGTTATGCTCATTTTTTGTTTGTTTTGTCAACAATGAGGTTTTTGCTCTTCCTTACTTTCCTGACTAAATGCGAAAGCAACATTTAATGACCTAGAACGAAAATCATTTGATTAATTTTGTCTTTGTCTTCCACTTGGATGCAAGCATTGAAATCCCTGACTTGAAGATTAGACGTTAGCCATTAAAAGTAAGAACTACAGGAAACAGTACAGAATTCATTTACTCAGTGAGACAATTGTTTGTGGAGGGTGATTCGATTAACACTGGTTAATGTGACACAGTCAGGGACTGGTAAATAATCAATAGATCTTCAGGTCTGACTAGTAACGACATCTATCAATCCTTAATTTTGTATCAAGAGAGCACTGAATGTATTGGGAGATTAAAATATACAGTTACTACTTATTCAATAAATATTTTAGTGTTTCAAAGTTACATACATTTATTGACCAGAAAGTTTTAATGTAAACAATATTTATTTGCACCCTGCATCAAAAATGCAAAACCCTCTATGAATCGCATTGTCTATCTGTCTGCAATCTCTTTTTTGATGACTTACTACCTTAGAACGTTTTCAACAAAACACTTTCATATTTAATATAAAAAAGACACTGATAGATTTTAAGGTCATTGGGTCAAAGGTGACGGTATCACAGACCTTCAGTTTCTAACTTTATTATGCTTTTATTGTGAGATGGTAAGTTGAAATGTTTTCAACATAGATAATAGTTGATGATTAATAAAAGACACCTATAGATTTTGTGGTCATGAGGTCAAAGGTCAATGTTAAAACAAACTTTAGTATAATTTCATTGTAATACAACTTCTTAGCGATCTTTTCAGCTCATATTATGGTGTCTGTCCGTCATTTTATTCATTGTTGCTCGATATGTTGAAAATTTTTCGACAGAAAAAATTTGATATTTTGTACATCAAAGGATGACAACTGTAGATGTTTTGGACGTGAGACCAAAGAACAAAGTTACACCAGACTTTCCCCAATATTGCACTAAATTTACTATAATTAAAAGATTTAATAATTTCACATTGGGTATGACTGGTCAACAGGGGATGCTTCCTCCTATTAGGCACCTGATACCAATTCTGGTGTATGCAGGAGTTCGTGTTTGTCCTGTTTTCAAATTGTAGAATTTTGAGATTGATCACGGTTCTCTTCACTTTTCATGAAGAGATTGTTGATCCTGCATTTGGACATATAATTCAGATGATGGAAAAGACAATTAATGTACAAATGCTTATGATATATAGATTCAAATCCCACAACAATGGTGGATAGAAAGTTCACTTCGCAACCGGTAGGAACAGGTTCGATTCTCGATTCTGGAGCTTGTCTTACTTAAGACATTTAACGCAGGAAGTCGCTGTTCCTTTGCCAAGCTAAGTACCCGGCATTAAAAGTAAAAGTCATGGGGCATTCGGATTTGACCTTTAAATTGAAGGCCACGCGTTGGCACGTTAAAGAGTCACCATTGCTACAGCCCTGAGGACCATGCCTAAGTCTAAATTTGTGACATTTAAGATGAATCGTTACATCAAAATATTGAAAATCATCTTGGAAAAAGCATGATTTTACTATCAAAAGATGGTGCAAAGGGGCAGTCACTACATATTTTAAGGTTTGTCGGTATACGAGTGAAGCATCAACTCACTGCTATCGCGACCGATTGATTGATTATTGCTTTCCGCCACACTCAACAATTTTTTTTATTGGTGGAAAAGAGAACCCTGATACAATCCACATGGGAAGAGACCACCGACTTTCCGAAAGTAAACTGGCAAACTTTCTCACATATCGGTGCGAATTGTTTATAAAATAAAAAACCAGCTATATACAACGGTATCAGAAACTGACTATTCTTGAAACTTTGCCTTAATTTCTTTGCTTTGTCCTAGTTTTTATCGCATACTACAAAATCACATGATTGATATAAGTTTGATAAGGAAGAAGGTTTGTCTAACCCGTGACGTTTGCTTTTAATGTCAAGCACTAAACGTAGAAACAGGCAGGACTCTAGATAGGACTGGCGATCGAACCCGGCTTTACACTGTCTTATGAACGTTGCCAATAAAGTCGCCTATTATAATGACAGCTCACACTCAAAATTAACAATATTTCATGAATACAATTAAAGTCAGCATAATATTTTTAAAAAACCACGCAATCATTTTTGAACTCTCATCAGTGCAAAACATGTTATTCCAAATAAATAAGATCTAAACGCAGTGAAACACGACTCTCTCTCTCTCTCTCTCTCTCTCTCTCTCTCTCTCTCTGTGTTCTGGTTTACGTAATGAATGACCTTCCATTTTTCTTAGTTGATCCCCTTGAAAATCCGGGTTGTTAGAACAGATCCTCAGCACACCTAGCTTGTCGTAAAAGGCGACTAAATGGGACGGTCCTTCGGATGAGACCGCAAAAACCAAGGTCCCGTGTCACAGAAGGTGTGGCACGGTAACGATTCCTCCCTGCTCAAAGACCATAAGCACGGAGCATAGGCCTAAATTTTTCAGCCTTTCACCGGCAATGATGACGTCTCCATATGAGTGAAAAATTCTTGAGCGGGTCGTTGAACAATATATAATCAATCAATCAGTCTCTTAATTTAAGCTTTGCAATTATTACAAAGTATTTATATAGCGCACTATCAAACATTACAACTATTACTCTAAGCGCTTTATAACATGCACAAAACATACTATATAAAACAAAGCAAAGTTACACATATAATGCTAATTGGGGTATTTTAAACAAATATTGAATATAGTATCACAAAGATAAACAAGACTAACATATATTGGTATTCATAGAGTTCAAGGCCATAAGCGCCGAGCATAGGCCTAAATTTGCAGCCCTTCACCAACTGATTCGATACGTACAAGCTTGTTCTGCGTATGATCCCACTTTTGTATGTCCATGGGTCCGTGTTTGCTCATCTCTGATTTGTATATTCTACAGGAATTACGAGATTGAATACTGTTCATTAGCCTTTTGATTACGTACGTTTTTCGACATGACCCATTTAATGAATGAAAAGTTGAATGTAATTGAACTAAAACTAAATTAAAGTTTGATAAACTTCTGATGATTCAGTATAAACAGTAACTATAATTAATCACTCCTTGATAGACATGTTTAAAATAATCACAGTTTGTGAATATGATACGGAGGTATATATATCGTGAAATGTGTAGTTTCCATACTATTCAAAAACAGTAGGGGATACTATATTTTGTGATCAAAATGTTAACATATACTAAGGGATACGAAACGATGTTGTTTAGTTCCTTAACAAGGAAGCATTTCCAAAGAAATTCATCACCCAAACATATCAATCACACTCGCACGATCTGCACTGGATGTTCCTGATGATCAAGAGTGTTGTGCTACAAATTTGCATGCCTCTAAATTAGAAGGTTAGAGCCACTCTAGAGGAAGATTTTGAAGAGAAAGCATCAGGTTATCAGTTGTTGAAAACGTTAGTTAAACAGAGACCATGCGCGGTTTAACACAGGATGAGAGGTTACGTGCCCTTGGCATACTACAGGTTGGCACAAGACATGTTGCTGTGACAAGGGCAATGGATGTTTCCCAGGCTATTATCAGCAGATTATGGTCCAAACATTGTGCTAGAGGTCGATCAAGGGCAACAACTCAGGCTCAGGACAGATTCATCCGCACTATTGCCTTGAGAAATCTGGAAAAAGCAAATCAAATAAGGTTTCAACTTCAAAGGGATACTGGCTTGGTAGTGAGTGGCCAGACCATCAGGAATGGACTGCACATATTTCACTTACACGCCCGACGTCCTCGTGTCATGCCTGTTTGAAGGATCGTCACATGTGGACTTCCTGGACAGATGCAGGAGGGTTTGGCGCAGACGTAACGAGCGTTTTCATGATGTTAACGTCATTAGACATGATTGGTATGGGTGTGGATATGTAATATTGTGGGGAGGCATAGCGTTTGCCGGCAGAACAGACTTGCATATTGACGTGTCACAGGGCAGTACTAACGGGACAACATCTTGGCACCCCATGTTGTGCCGTTTGCACGTCGTTATGACCGCCGTTTCGTTTGTCAAGATGACTGCCAAATGTCATATAGCCAGGATCGTTACAGATTATCTCCAACAACAGAATATGACCACATGACCATGGTCCGAACTCAGTCTGGACTTTTCCCTTATCGAGCATGTCTGGGACATGCTTGGACAGCGGGTACGCCGACGTCCACAACCTCTTGTCAATGTCCAAGAACTTGCTGTAGCATTGCAATAGGAATGGAATATCCTTCCCCAAAATGACCTGGAACGTCTCGGTAGGAGTATGCCACGCTGAATCCGAACTTGTCTGGCCAACCGAGGGGGTTGTACCCGCTACTGACTCTGTTTCACAATGGTGGTAAATTTGCTGTGTGACCCTGTGTTGATGCCGACCCTTATTCTGGAGAATCTCTCCTTTTCTGACTGTACACAGGGTTTCGAATAAATTGACAAATGTTTCCTAAATGTTTTTCTGTCATGTGTTTCCATCCTGACCTCATGATCTGCATTTCATTGCCCTTGTAAATTCAATATCCTCTACTTTTTTGATATTACGTATTGATATATATTGTATAGTTTGATCTAAAAACAGGGCTTTGCTCATTGTAGAACATCTAATTGTGTCTTTGTAAGATCTCTATATGAACTAGGTGGCTCAGATGAGTGTTGTGGCCCATAAGTGTTTTTGTTTTACTTGCACAAGCAAACATACACTACACGAGTCTATATATGTGTTTATATAGCTGTGTAAGGGTTAATGATAAAGGTTGTAATTCATGTACGAAAATTAAAGAAGAGTTTTCAAAAATTGGACGCCACCAGATAACTGAAAAATTGTTGAGTGCGGAAAACAACAAACAACAAAAGCACTGATAAAATATGTCATTAGACAGTAGATGTAATCTACTAGATGTATGTGTTGACCTTAAGATAAGAAGTGAGCTGTTCTTATTTCTTAACGAAAAGACGGAATAATCCTGTTCGTCGTCATGTCGTTTAAATCTCTGGTTATTATTGCATATATATTTTGTGGAATTCGAAATATAAATTGTAAGTATACAAATCGATATTCTTTTTTCTGCATTGAACTTAAATTGACGCTGAATATATATTCAACAATTTTGAGAATAAAATATCCATATGGGAGAATAAAGCTGAGTGATCATTGAAGTATTAAACGATGTAACAAAACAGTTTCATTTAATTTCATGATTAAACAAGTGACGTCATAAATGAAGATCAAGCAAATGACGTAATAAACAAAATTATACAAAATTAATTGCCTGGGATGACTTAATAAAAACAAACATTTATTTTTTTTTTTTTACTAATTACTAATGTCTAGGCTTGCATATAAACGTGTAAATTGTAAATTGCACAGTGGAACCCAACCAATATACACTACTACTAATAAACACTGATAATATAAAAAGGAATGTTCTTTGGTACAATAACAAAGCAGTTGTGTTCAGTGCTTCTGCCAAATAAATCTTCCTGAAATTATTTCCACAATTTCTGTTAATTCATGCATTGACCATTCTATTCTTGAAATGTTGTGATGCATCTTGAAATCACGGTGATTTAGACATTACTTTATTATGAAGAGTATGGCGGTACACAACAGTCTTTGGTGTATACATTAAACAACGATCATTAAACATACCAAAGCAAAGGAGTGATAAGTTCAAGGGAGACGCCGCAGATTAATTTTCAACAAAATAACTTATTTTGTGAATTCGTAACTTTAACTATGGATTACTTTTTTCAATAAAATGGATCTTTTTTTCGGCGAAACATGTCGAGTGATCGATGCATTTTAATGTAAAGGGATTTCAAATGATTATGAATTATTTAACGTTTATGAAGTTAGATGACTTTAAATTCTCGTTGTACTGTGTGCAAAATCTAAACGCTTATGGTTTCTAGAACTGAAGAAATATTCGTGAACGACATTGTTAAAATGGCATGCATTCAATTTGATGCTATACTCAGATTGAATTATACTTGCATACTATAGTTCCATCTAATGGCATCACTCTAGTCCAATCTAATGACATCACTATAGTTCTATCTAATGACGTCACTATAGTTCCATCTAATGACATCATTATAGTTCCATCTAATGACATCACTATAGTTACATCTAATGACATCACTATAGTTCCATCTAATGACATCACTATAGTTACATCTAATGACATCACTATAGCTCTATCTAATGACAACACTATAATTATATCTAATGGCATCACTATAGTTCCATCTAATGATATTTGGGGGCCTCCATGGCCGAGTGGTTAGGGCATTGCGCTCAAAATCACAAGGCCTCTCATCTCAAGTCGGCGCGGGTTCGATTCTCGCTCGCGCCGATATGTATGAGAAAGTTTGCCAATTTACTTTCGGAAGGTCAGTGGTCTCTTCGCGGGTACACTGTATCTGGGCTCTCTCCTCTAATAAAAACTGGACGCCACCAGATAACTGCAAATTGTTGAGTGTGGCGGAAAACAACAATCAATCAATCTAATGATATCACTATATTTCCATTTAATGACATCACTGATACCTTGATTCCGATCAAGGTGATCCATTGTTCTGCAGATTTTTCCAATTTATTTTGCAGAACAAAAATGTTTGTCAGCACTCCATCCATTATAATTCATAGTAATAATCTTTCATCCCCCAAATGAGTATTCCTATTTATAGTACATCTACTCATTGTGAATGAATGTTGTTAGTCTATGTTACAATTGCCTCTCCTACAACTGCGTTCTAGTTTAAATGGATAAAGTTTAATTCTGATTTTCAAATGAGAAGGCTAGAGGAAAATAGATAAATATAAATCACAAGACATTGATCTACATTTTATGTTTATTTCAAAGGGAAGTATATTGTTTCACATATCATGGAGTTTATGGAGATAACTCAACCATTAAGTGGGTTAGGGGTAGAAAGGTTCATTTATGATTAGACTTATAGCGATTCGGGAGGAGGAGGACTGTGATTCCTCGCTCCAGTCGTTATCAATGTTAACTTTGAACAGCCATAACAAATTACATACCTCTGGAACAATTCCTTCTCGTCTCCCTCCTCATTCAAGGGATTATGTTTGTACTCATAATAAGCTGTTTCTAAAACCCATCTGTTGAGATACTTTGCCAGAATGTTCTTGCGAATTGTGCTGCCGGTCAAGCCCATTTCTGAATTTCTAGTAGAAATGGTAGCGAATACATGGTAATATTTGGACCCCTTTCTTGTGAGCATTGCGATGTCATTCCTACACTAGCAACTGTTGGAATAGTAAACTAGTCTTGCCACAGCATATACCAGAAGTTTTGTAAATCAAATATGGATTCTAAAAATCTCTAAAGACCTTTTAGTAAATTTGAAATCACAGAACTTTTATCAAATCAACAGCATTCTACAAAATTTGAAAGAACTTTTAGCAAATTTGATAAAATAAAACTTTTCTCAAGTCATCAACATCAAAACATGACTTTTCTACACTTTACACGACCATTCCTCACAATAAATTGAATACTATACTTTTTGAAATCATAGGCAGTTACTTTGTCAATAAAAAAGGAAAAAAGAAAATATCCATAAGTAGTGATCAATCATTTAAAAACTCACTTTGCTAAACGCCGTCCTGATTACATACACAAGTATGCTGAAGTTAAAATCAAAAGATGCTAGATTCCTCATTGACAATATCTTTGTGGTCCTTCCAACAATCTGCTGGAATTCCAATAGCCACGAATTTTTGTCCTTTGTTTTTATATTCTTACGAAGCAGAATTTATTCAAAAGCTTCTACATGAAAAGATAAAGTATCTAGATGTGGCCTTCAACTCGACATTTCAATATATCGTAGGGAGCCTCCGTGGCCGAGTGGTTAGAGCATCGCGCTCAAACTCACAAGGCCTCTAGTCGGCGCGGATTCGATTCTCACTCACGCCAATATATGTGAGAAAGTTTGCCAGTTTACTTTCAGAAGGTCTGTGGTCTCTTCCCGGGTACTTTGTACCTGAGTTCTCTCCTCCAACAATAAAAAAAATGGACGCCACCAGATAACTGAAAAATTGTTGATTGGGGTGGAAAACAACAAACAATCAATATGTCGTGGACATTTTATCTATTGGTAATAAAAATTTTCATCATACGTCGATTCGATATATCCAGTGAACGCCACAGTCTTCCACATCTGCTTCATTGTTAGATATTCTATTGAACATATGATGTTGCGATTGTTGAATATGTATTTAAATTCACAACCCTAAATAATAACTCAGATATATTATGACAATAATTATGAACTATTCATTTAAATCATAGAATATCAAATATGTTTATTGTTTAATAATATATTATGTATTTTACGACACTTGTTACTTGTTTTAAATATTTTACAATGCAATTAAATTCCCTAATTAATCACAATTTAAAATTCGTTACTTTAGAATACCTGAAAAATTCCCACACCCGTTCTGCATCTGTTTCCTATATATATAAGGGGCCTCCGTGGCCGAGTGGTTAGAGCATCGGGCTCAAAATCACAAAGCCTCTCACCTCTGTCGGCGCGTGTTCGAATCTCAGCCGCGGCGTTATGTGAGCAAGTTTGCCAGTTTACTTGCGGAAGGTCGGTGGTCTCTTCCCAGGTACATTGTATCTGGGTTCTCTCCTCCACCAACAAAAACTGGACGCCACCAGATAACTGAAAAATTGTTGAGTGTGGCGGAAAGCAATAGATAATCAATCAATCAATCTATATATACCCTACATCAGGAACCCGTACGTAAAGAATTTATTCACGCTTATGTAAGTAACTAGGTCATAGCAATACCAACGATGATACAAGTTATGGCTTCTAATAAGCAATACAAACAAATCATGTTTGAAGTATAACATCGTAATTCTGAATATAAATGATATCGAGATCGGGATCGAGATAACGACATCAAAGCTACGTAATTTCTCGGTAAAGTTAAAACAGACGTTTCGATTTAATGGAAATAACATGCATTTTCGAATGTAAATATACATTCTCATGGAAATAAAAGCAAATAAATACCTTAATGAATGTAATTAATAATAATAATAATAATAGCAATAATAATAGTATGTATTTATATAACGCCCTATGTAAAACTCATTTTACATAAAGCACTGAACATAATAAAAATTATATCACATGATGAAGTTGATAAAATACATGAAATTTAATGTCATAGTGAACATGGTAAAGGACTAAAATGTTCATATCAAATTATACAATTATAAGAACGAGAACAAGACACTAAGATCAGATAAGCTTAAAACTTGCATGAAGCTACCAAAAATGTACACATTTAAGAAATGAATTGGATAAATGAAAAGCAAGTCCATATAAAATGATTAGCGATCAAACTATTCAACAACATTAAGAACACGATGTCCGAATTTCCTTGACACATCCACATGAAAGGAAATATCAAATATTGAAAAACGTGCACAACATATTCAAGAAAACATAGTTAATATTGACATTTAGTACCTATGAGTCGATATTAACGGCAAACTACCTACTCAGTCTTACGACAAACGTGGTTATTTCAGCTTTGTTATCGCCAGCTTCCCATATTTAAGTAGCAATATTCCATTGTCACTTGCATATAATGTTTATGTATCTAAACTGATTCGATACACAAGAACTTGTTCTGCATATTATTAATTTTCAAATCGAGACAGGTTCCTGAAAAATAAATTGATGTTACAGGGATTTCAACAGTCTCGTGTAAAGTAACCATATTGCTAATTCTATAGGTGTTATAACGATCTATTTTGCCAATACATTGGTTGAAATGCTGTCCGACATATTTCATACCAATTGTTAGACATTACTTGCATACTGATTTTGACTACGGATTACTCCGTTTACACGATCAAGATATAGGGCTCAAGGCGGATGTGACCAGTCGATAAGGGATGTTTACTCTTCCTAGCACTCTATCCTGCTTCTGGTATATCCAGGGGTCCGTGTTTGCCCAACTCTTAAGTTTGTATTTGTTATATAGGTTATGAGATTGTATACTGTTATCTTTATATTTTCATATACATGAATTGTCATCTTCAGAGATGTATGTGTTAGTATATTTACAGGTGCCGGTTGCCATGTTGGATGGATTCAGTTTCAAAACAAATGTTACTGGTTCAGTCATGACTCTAGACCTTGGGGAGAAGCAGAGGTATATTCCATGAACACTTTGAAGATTTTAGTATTTTCAGGTTCATTGTAAAAACTAGATTATGTTAATGATACATTTTTTTTCCTTTTAAACGTCACTAAATCTGGCGTCCATTTTCTTTTTATTCCGCTGAAGAATGTCCCTGCAAAAACGCTCATGTTTTATTATAAAACTATAGTCTCCATAGTAGATTCTATATAGTGTACATGTACATTTATCACTGTACATTTTAAGGTCGATAAATATATATTTGACGCATTGGAAGCTAATTTAAAAATTGTAGTTTATGTACTCCTGGTGTGAAAACATATACGTTTTTGTTTATGGACATAGGTTAATGAAAGATTGAAATTTAAAAACATGATCCGTTCCGTTTTTCATTTTTGCAACTTCACCTTTTAGGGTATATGTGCAGCGTTTCACAGCAAGCTGGCAGAACCAAGGACCAGCAGTGAATCATCGTTTCTTATCAGCCACAGTCAACGAGAAGGTAATAGAGGGACACTTTTTAAGTTCGTAGAGTAGGGCGGTCTCTTTAAAACAGCTTGGAATATCAAAATTTTATTTATCTAAGACCTTCGAAATATGCCCCGTCTGCCCCAACACACATTTTACACCGATCAACCCATTTCCGGAACGCCGCCCGGTACTTCTCTTTAGGTATATGTTGCAGACACTGGTAGACCGCACTGCCTATACGACAATGGGATTCAAAACGGTGCCCTGCCAGCATTTCCTTTAGTCTTGGGAACAACCAAAAGTCACAGGGGGACAGGTCAGGGCTGTATGGGGGATGGTCTAAGACATCCAACCCAGATTCTTTCAGATATTCCTGTATCGTAGCGGATTTATGGGCCGGTGCGTTATCATGGAGTAATTTGATGGCGCGGACACCGGTGCGCGGTCTGCATTTCTGATAGAAATCAACAAGTTGAGTAAGAACACTTTCTCTGTAAAACTTTCCAGTGACAGAACTATCTTTCGGGACTGCAATTTGAAGGACTGGACCTTTCGAATCAAAGAATATCGCATACAACATGCGATTTGATGTTTTGCAACGGCGCGCAATGACAGGTCTGTCGCCCTGATATGAAACCCAAACCTTATTTTTAGCCTTAGAATCGGGTTGAAAATTATAGATCCAGGTTTCATCACCCGTAACTATCTCTTCCAAACGACGTGGGTCACATTTATCATATTTTTTATAACTTGCGATGCAAGTCTAACCCGACTTTGTTTCTGCTCGTCAGTGAGCAAATGGGGCACCTAGCGCGCGCAGATCTTACGTAGCCCAAGTGTTCACGTAATATCTTCAAAACACTTGACGAATGAATGCCACTTAATTCTTCTATCTCTTGCACGGTATAACGTGCGTCTTCCTCAATTAATGTTTTCACAGTAGCAACGTTCTTTTCCGTCAAAACGGGAAGCGGCCTACCCACTCGAGGGTCATTTTCAATTGACTCCCGACCATCATTAAAACAACGTACCCACTTGCAAACTGTAGCATATTTTAAAGCACCATTCCCATAAATCGTTTGCAAATCAGAATGGATTTCCGTTGACGGAAACACGAGGTGTGCTCGAATCTTACAATATACCCGCTGTTCAGAGATTTTTCCATCCATATTGAACGCTATATTTTACTGTAGTGTATAAAACCACGTGTTGAAAATACCCAGCGCAGTGCGCACGTGGACCTCGTGCGCCGCATACCGTGATACCGTTCGAGAGATGAATGATTACGCAAGTTCTGTGTAAAAAATCGTGCAACTTCATAATCGCGTTAAAAAGTTATAGGCTTACTCTACGAACTTAAAAAGTGTCCCTCGTATAGTTTTACAATACAGAGAATGCAGCATTCTGGATATTTGGAATGACAATTCGATGTCTATACAATTGTATGGAAAGTTTGATGTGTACATTTTTTTTACAAATATATAAGCCACTACACATGTTAAAGTATATAAGGAAAGGTTATGGGATTCGCAATGTGTGTGTTGATGGAATTAACTAATATCATTAAACTATGTTAGGATGAAATATTTCAAGTGCGAACGGTCACCGCCATGACGTACATCAATTTTTTTTTTGGTTTTTTTTTATTCATTGTCGCCTGAGCAATTTTTCAGCTATCCGGCGACTGTCACTATTACCGGTGACGGGGCTGCAAATTTAGACCTATGCTTAGCACTAATGGCTTTTAGCAGTGAGGGTTCTTTTACGTGCCACACCTGCTGCGACACGGGACCTCCGTTTATAAGGTCCCATCCGAAAGACCCGTGACTCTCACTTCGTAATGCCGAGCTCTTGGCGAAGGAGCAATCACTACCTATTTTAACGTCTTAGGTTTGACGCGGCCGGCCCGAGCGGGGCTCGAACTCACGACCTTCCGTTCACGAGGCGAGAGCTCTACCACTGAGCCACCGTGATCGGTCGTACATCAATTAAATCAAGCAGTAATCAAAGGCGTGAAAATACAACCCAATGTAGATTCAGATAAAGTCAGGTACTTTAAAAGTCGCCCATCATATTTTGTTCTAAGGGACAAAATCGAACTGGAATTAGAAAGGCCAGTTGAGGAGGAAACAGATTCCCCAGTTGAATTTTTCAAATGGACTACCTCCATTGTACCCATTGGCAAGACAGACGAGAGCGCGCCTATTTCCGACGATTACAATGTAGCTGTTAATCACACTGGACGTTTATCCTATTCCATGATTGATTGATTGGGGTTTTACGCTGTGTTGGCAATATTTGAGCCATTTTACGGCGAGCCTATTCCAAAGACGGAGAATCTCTACACCACGTGTGGATGAGATAAATATTACGTAAGACTTCAGCGAATCATACCAGGAATTACAACTGTATGAGGGTCAATAAAGTTCGCTATTAGATACTAACACCGATACACTTTTTTTAAATAACCAATCCCGTGTTAGATAGAATAGACCCTCAGTGCCCCTTGCTTGTCGTAAGAGGCGACTAAATGGGGCGATCCTTCGGATGAGACCGCAAAAACCGAGGTTTCTTGTCACAGTAGGTGTGGCACGATAAAGACCCCTCTCTGTTCAAAGGCTAGTGCATTTGAAAAGATTGCGATAAAAGTGTGAAAATAACGAACAATGATCAATCTCACAACTGCTATAAGGAATACACAATTAAGAGTTTTGCAAACGTGGACCCCATGTCCATATTTGGATATACCAAAGATGAGTTTAAGTGCCTAGGAAGAGTATGCATTCCCTGTCTAACAGCTATACCTGCCATGAGCCCTATATCTTGATCATTACAATGCATATGTTTCAACATTCGAAGTGATTATAAAAATCAGCAACCTTCAAATAGATTGGCAAAATGTGTGGTATGAAAAGTCAAGACAGAGATGAAGATGAATAAAATTTCTGGATCAATGTCAACGAAATTTCAAAGCTTTTTGTGAAGATATAGAACTACCCTGTATACAAAAGCAGTGGCAACTCCTGCATTGCGGACAAAGTTAGATTTCGTAAGACAAAAAATGGAGGTAGAGTTGAAATCAAGCAGAGGCACCCCAAGCAGTATTATGACCAGCATATCCATGGAAGATTTTTTGTTTGTTTGTTTGTTTTATTTATAGTCGCCTGAGCAATTTTTCAGCTATCCGGCGAAAGTATGCAATAGTAAAAAGCTTCCATAGTGAAAATGTGGAGAGATAGCTCAGAGAACAGGACTAATATTGTTAGAAGTTACTTTTCTAGATGAATTAGGAGCGTTTTGGGGCATATTTATCAATATACGTTAAGACATAGATTTACTTCGCAAAATCTGCAGAAATGGTGAAACTTATGGCTCTCTGTCTGATGTACCGATGCAGACACCACCAGTCTTGTTGATAATTGTTGTCAAATTAACGTTCCGCTGATCTTGTTTGTTTGCTATTGTGGCGGTGTGATAATGACAATACTATTGGCAAGAATTCATGGTTTATGTTTGTATGTAATGTTATAAGTTATAAGAAACTACAAACATCGTGTATATATATATATATATATATATATATATATATATATATACGTTTCAAGGGTTAAATCAGGGAATGAATCAAGTACAAACCACAATAGAGATAGTATGTATGTTTTATTTTTATTATTATTATTATTTTGAAATTACTGAAAGAATTAAGTATTTACAGTGAAAAATGGGGATCATTTTCTGCTATTGTGAGTGAAAAACATGAAAGAAAATAAACATCGTGTGAGGGGAAGGTACGATATATTTTCTGCTACTGTGAGTGAAAAACAAAAGAAAATGAACATCGTGTGAGGGGAAGGTACGATATATTTTCTGCTACTGTGAGTGAAAAACAAAAGAAAATAAACATCGTGTGAGGGGAAGGTACGATCTATTTTGATGCTGTAATAATCGACCATAGTCGTTACAAATACCCTCACATTTCCAGATGTCGATATTTGTGGTCCAATATCAACGAAGTTAGGAATATTTGTGGTATCGCCTAGGATTCTTCAAGTACGTTTAACTAAGCTTTAACTTTCTATTTACTTTGAATTTCAATGCTATGGCATTTTCACTTGCGCCGAAGCAATTTGTTTGAAAAGTATAGAGTCTTCTCTAGTACATTTTTTGTCTAAGTAATGGACATGTACATAGCGAGTTTGGCACAAAAGTATTTGTAAAGTGCCAGTTTTTACTAACTTTACATAATACGGGTAACCTTAATATTCCCGCGAGTCTAACAATAGGTATGAAACACTTCACACAATATAATTTCTATGGGATTGGTTGTGTTTGCAAATATAATCGTTATAGCAGCCATATAATTTGCGATATGCTGACTTTTGAGGAGACTTTTGAAACCCCTGTAACATGAACTTATTTGTAAGTAGCATGTCTCGGTCTCAAACTTCATCATGCGCAGAACACATTTATTGTGTATTGAAACAGTTGACAGTTGAAAGGACCAAGATAACTAACAGTAGATAACACGGGTGATATTATTGAAAGAGAAAATATCAGTCATGAACAGTAACTGTAATAATACATTATATTTCTTTTAGTTTTGTACAGCTGTGTTTAGTGTAGTTCGATCACGATGAGTACATCTTCTGGATAAACATGAAAACTAGTTGCTTTTGAGATTTTCGAGTTCGTGCACTCATTCAAAGATGGTGGTTTTAATTGTAGGGACCTTCTGGATTGGTATTTCTGACCTGATCGAGGAAGATAGATGGGTTTATTCTTCAGATCAGGAAGTTATAACAGTGAATGACTTTCAACCAGGAGAGCCAAATGCGCTCAGTTCTGCAAATTGCGTTGCTTTGTGGCCAGCTTTCCATGGTAAATGGGCAGATGAGGCATGTGGAGCACAATACAAATTTGTTTGTGAGACTGAATTTGAGTAAGTGTTTGTCCGAAATACATCCATTAAATTAGATTGACAATAATCATTATAAAATCCACACTGACATATGGAGATTGATGCTTACGTCAAATTATGACACGCATGATTTTGAAATGTCTGGGTCAGGCAAGTAACCATTATTTGGAATTTAACAGGTTTAGGAATTTCGAATATAATGCAGAAAATATCAATTGTAAATAATGTAATAATGCATTATGATATTTCTTTTAGTTGTGTTTAGCTGTGCTTAGTTTACTATTTTTTTTATTTTTTATGAATTGGGGGAAGTGTATGGGTCAAATAAGGTAGCTAATGAGACAGACATTTCTGAGTGACACAGAATCCGTCAAAGATGCAACAAAACATGGCCGACCTGTGACTTTATCAGGCGAGACAAATGTCTCAAAAGTCAGGGAAATAATTGAAAGTGATGGCAGGTACACGATATGTGATATTGTCAAAGCTGTTGGCATATCGCTATCGCAGGTGTATTTCATTTTGAAGCGAATGTTGAAAGTACGAAAAATGTCTGCCAGATGGATACTAGATATATTGACAGATGACCAAAAACGGGTACGAGTACAAACTGCTGAGAAACAGCTCAATATGATTCCCAAATTCAACGAAAGACAATTTGCAAACATTGATACTGGTGACGAAACATGGATTCACTATTTCGAACCAATAAGAAAAAATTGAAACAAAATATGGCTAACTAAACATGGTAGAAGGCCTTTAGTTGCCAAAAGAACCATAAACACAAAGATGGTTCTTTATTGCATACTCGTCTCATGCGATGGTTATATATCAACATTATCTTAAACGACGCATTGTGTCAAGATTTAGGCATGTTCGTCTTATTCATGATAATGCTCCATCATATACATCTGAGAGTGTGGAGGCGTGGAGGAATGTATGAATTCGGAGAAGGTTACCACGATCTCCCGATCTAGCACAATACGATTTTTTCCTTTTTACAAAATTTAAAATGTTCTTATCTGGTCGTCGTTACAAGTCCCGGCAAGTCATTGGCTTGGCCATCTTTCAGTGCCGTAGATGTCTACCTATATCAGCATACCATGAGACATTTCAGAAATGGATTCAGAGATTGAAATTATGTATTTCAAACCGCGGAGAATTTGAAGGGATGTAGTGTTCATTTCAATATTTGAGTCGAATGCTTTTGAGATCTCGTACAGTACACAATATCTATCTAAAAACTCTCGTACACTCTTGTAGAATGCTAACGGTGGTGGCGTGCTTGCTCTGAGCCGGCGCCCACAACCATTTGAACATCGTTCGTTAAAAAAATAATTATAAATAAATATGGAAAGGGAAATATACGAATAATGAGAATTCCTAAAAATGGTATCATACAAAATTGAGAGGAGGGCAAAGACAGATCCCTGGAAACACCAGAGGTAGATCAGCTGCTTTGGCCTAAAACTTTCGCAGGACATGCTCTCCCGTATCTGATCATTTGAGATATAACAACACATACAGGCGATATTGGATCATGGCAACGTTGACGGTATGGATGTTGAAGTCATTCCATTTGTCATAAAGTTGAGTCGTTAGTTTGTCGTTAACGTCTTTTGTTCAATGAAGCATCCAATATCAAATATATGTGGAACGTTCTGTGATGTCCCTTTACATGTAGTTCACTGGAATATATCAAATTTAAAAGATAAAATGTCCCCAGATGTCAATGTGAAGGCCCAGCAAGAAATATTATCAAATATGAATTCCAGTATTTTATTGATATGAACTTCAGACTACTTGTACAAAGAGTCAGATTGGTGTTTATCAAAGTTAATTTTGAATAATGCTGGATATTAAGACATGGATATTCTTAAGTTCCATTTTTATTGAAAAAGCAGTTGGATATGATGACAAAAGCCTAGTATTTAGTCTATCGTGAAAAATGGTTGTATGTTTTAAAAAATCGTACGTTTCAATAAAGTATAGATGATGAACTGTTATCAATCTCATAAATCCTATAAAGATTACAAAATTAAGGGCAAGGTAAACATTGCCCGCTAAACACACTTGTGGTGGGATCAAGTGCGTAAGTGCTGGGAATGTTCATGATTATTGACTTTACTAAACAAAACATCCAGACAACTTTGAAATTTAACAGTGAATTATACAAAATTTAATATTGTTTGATTCACTGAATATTAATTACTATATATTTTATGATATAAGAATATAATCAAGCTAAGTGATTTGCAATTATGCATGATATTTAACTTATTTATTACGCGAATAAGTCAATATATTTGATAAGATACTCGGTTGTCTTTCAAACCTAACACCAAGGTTCAATCATTTTGAACTTGAATATCGTTTCCAAACCAATAGCGATACCCCGGATATGGTAACCAGAAGATCAGAGTGTGTAACTTGTCAACAGGGGAGGGTTACTAATTTTAGTCACGTGATGCTACTTCTGATGTATACAGGGGTTCGTGTGCAGTGAAAGTTTCCTTGGGAACTATCAGGTCCACAGTGATATATCTGACGGTATTCTGATAACAGAGGTCCTTTAAATGTTGGTACATATTAACTTCATGCTAATATGTCAAATTTTCTTACCGGTCCTCAGAAGCTTGTGATGTCAGTTAATGATTGAAAATCTCTTGAAAAGGATAAAGAAACTTATAATATAAAGTGTATTTAAAAACCATATTTTTATTTCAAAATGGACCTGCTTGTCGGAAAATATTGTGTGTATGATATCATATAGTTATGTATACAGGGTATATAATATTGAATGGTGAAGCTAACAATGTGGTAATCGTAATCATAAATCCCAAAGACATATACAAGTTCGAGTGTAGAGCAACACGGACCTCCGACGAAGCGAAGGTAGGATCAGGTGCCATGGAGGAGTAAGCATATTCTGCTGATCGGTCACATCCGTTGTGAGCCCTTAGTCGAAATTTGGCATACGGGATTCGCGTATCGAATCAACTGGGAGATATACACACCATAAACAGGCGAAAGTTGTATATTACTACATAGGTATGGAAAGTTGATGATTGCAAAGTTGAAGTCATCCCGCTTGTCATACAATGTAGTTGTCAGTCTGCTATTAGAGTCAATATTAAGTAAAATATCAAATTTGAAGCAGATACGTCAGATTCTGTAGTGTCCTTTATTTCGAATTCATCGGGATATATGAAATGAAAATTATGATTGTTGATTGATAAGGCGTCATCAATATATCTATATGTATGGTTGAAGAACACGGCAAGTTTTTTGTTTTTATCCTGTAACAGTTTCTGAACAAATTTTGCTTGATATGAATATAAAAATAAGTAAATGATACATGTAAACGATGTCTATTTGTATTTATTGATCAATGTTGATTCGTTTGACTTTTTACAGTTTAACAATGTTAACATCGAAGGAAATATATTGTGCTCTTAAACACCGCAAATTTCGTCTCAATGATTTAATTAAGGTACAGTTCGTCCTAATCCGATTAATTTGCATTTTTCAGACGTCAAACCTGTTCTTCAAATGCCACAGAGTAAAGGATAAATGATTTGATTTATTCTGTGATAAAAATTATTATTTCCTTTATTTTGCAGGGAGGTTGGTGACGTTCTCGGTTAATTAAGCTTTATCAACGGATACAGATTTGATCTGAACAATATTCTTTTCATGCATTCATAATAAAAATACATGACCTACGGATTCAGATACTTATGGATATAAAATGAATGACTGTGTAGCTGAGGTTTGTCTTTGATTTCTTTCTAATATAACATCATTTGCTTCCTAAGATATTAGTATATTTACCAAAAAATGTACTAATATCTCCATCATTGCTTTATTTTTTACACTATTGTAGAGTTCAGTATGTACAGGGTATTTCAAATGACAATTGTTGAATTTGCTAGAACAAAGATTATTTTGAAACTATAAAACTATCTTGGGTTGATTGGTTAGATATTGTTTAGCGTCCCGCTCGAGACTTTTTACTCATATAGAGACGTCACCATTGCTGGTGAAGAACTGCAAAATCTAGGCCCATGCTCGACGCTTATGGCTGCTGTGACACCGGGCCTCGGTTTTAATGGTCTCATCCGAAGGACCGCCTCATTTCATCGCCTCTTACGACTTACAAGAAGCATGGGATACTAAGGATATATTCTAACACCCCGGATCCCCACGGGGCGGTATATTGGGCATCAATTGATCACATACCACTATATTGTTCCATGTATAATAAATAAACAGAGATATACAATTATTTGATAAATTACGACATGATATGAAAGACTAATGGTCAATGTGTTGAATCCTCTAAAGAATACATATTGAAAGCAAAACAAAGGACCACTTGAAATATCAGTGGCCTAGGATACAAATGTAAGTATCCCCTGTTGATCGGTACACCCGCTGTTATCCATCTGTTCTGAAGAGGTAAACGTTGTAATGAAAAGGACAAGATGACTAACAGTATTCAATCTCATAATTCCTATAGAAAATACAAATCAGAGAGATGGGCAAACACGGAGTCCTAATCATACCAGAGGTGGGATCAGGTGCCCAGGAGGTTTAACCATCCCATGTCGACCGGTCACACTCGCCGTGAGTCTTACATTCCGATCAGGTAAACGGGGAAATTCGTCCTCAGGCTAAGTGTGCCAGGAATGGCCTAACAATTGGTATGAAACACGTCAAACATCATTAAACATAAGTTGTACTGGCAAACTAAACCGTTATAATGACCGTAAAATTTGCGAAATGCTGACTTTAGACGAGACAGTACAAACGCCTCTAAAATCAACTTCTTTGTTAGTAGCCTGTCTCGATCTAAAAACTGATCATATGCAGATCAAGCTCTTGTGTATCAAATCAGTTGGGAGATATAAACACCATATGCAGGTGATGATGGAATATTGCCACTTAAATAAGGGAAGTTGAAGATAGAGCAATTGAAATCACCCTCTTTGTCATAAAGTTGAGTTTTTAGTTTGCCGCCAGCATCTATTTTCAGAAAAGTATCCAAGTACGAAGCAGAAGTGGAAGACTCTGTGGTGTCTTTTATTTCAAGTTCATTGAGATATATCAAATCGACATATGAATGAAAATGATCATTGTTAATAGATACAATGTCGTCGATATATTTAAATGTCGAATTGAAGGCAGCAGCAATATATTTTTGCCTCCGTGACAGAGTGGTTAGGGCATCGCGCTCAAAATCACAAGGCCTCTCACCTCCAGTCTGCCAGTTTACTTTCGGAAGGTCGGTGGTCTCTTCCCTAGTACATTGTACATGGTTTCTCTCCTCCACCAATAAAAAAACTGGACGCCGCCAGATAACTGAAAATTGTTGAGTGTGGCGGAAAACAACAATCAATCAATCAATCTTCTCATGTAGAAGATTTGAATGATTTCCGCCTCATCAGAATATAAAAAACATGTCGGCTAACAACAAAGCACATTTCCTACCCACAGGAATTCCAACAGTCTGTTGGAAGACCTGATCATCACAGACTACAAGATGTTGTCAATGATGAATTCTAGCAGCTTTTTAATATGAACTTCAGAGTACTTGTGCTTGGAGTCAGAATGGTGTTTAACAAAATAATTTTTGAATGACTGATTACTAGATATGAATATTGCTTTTACCATTTTTGTTGACGAAGCAACTGCCTATGATGTCAAAACGTCTCTACTATCGCACTCAAAACATTTTTAATTCGCAAATTGTATAGTCATTATAATGATCTTTTGTAAATACAATCTGTTTTCAGGTCGATTGCTTCTGACATGTTTCATACCAATTGCTAGAGCGTTCTTCAAAAACACTCATTTTGACTACTGAGTATTATTTGATCGAGATATAGGGATGCTTACTCTTCCTATACACCTGGTCCTATCTCTGGTGTCCAGGGATCGGTGTTTGCTATACACTTGATTTGATATTCTTTACTGGAATTGTGAGATTGATCACTTTTAGTTATCTTCACGTTTTCATACATCGACATTTTCGAGTTTAAAGTAGTTTGTATGTACACGAGTGTTACTTTTTGAACTAGCCAATCCGCATCTTCATCAGAATCTCAATAAGCCTCGTTTTGAGTTCATGCAGAGAAAATGTTAATGAAATGTGTCTACACCATTATGGGGAGAAGATTCCCAATAAGTAAAAAGAGGAATTAAAATCCTGATAATAATGAAAAGGTGAAGATAACAAACAGTGATCAGTTTCATAACTCCTCTAACGAACACAAAGTGGAGAAAAAAAACTATCGTCTCATTATCGTGACACATAAGGTCATTCATTCCCTGCCTTGGTTTTACAAATGCTTGCATTGATTACTGGAAAAAAATCACCTATTGCCTGCATCGACTCCACAAAATAAGTTCCGTCGAGACATGCAATGGATCTAGATAATTGCATATGGCTCTTGAGATAATCGTTTTGCATTATTCAACATATACTAGAATCTTGCAGCATCTGTATCGGCTATAATATAGTGATACGATGCTTGCATTAGTTTTTGGAAAAAAAAACTATCCAATGCACGCATTGGTTCTTGAGAGAGTGACCCAATATCTTGCGAGTTTGGTCCAATACCTGCATTGAGTCTTGAGAGTGGCTCTTGAGAGAGTGGTTCAATGTCTGCATTGGCTTTTAACAGAGTCGCCTAATACCTGAATTGGTTCTTAGGATAGTGTTCCAATGCCTGTATTGGCGCTTGAAAGAGTGGTCCAGTGCTTGCATTGATTCTTGAGAGAATGGTCCGATGGCTGTATTGACTCGTAAGAGAGTTGTCCAATGCCTGCATTGAGTCTTGAGAGGGTGGCCTAGTGTCTGCATCCTCTTGAAATAGTGGTCTAGTGTTTATCATATATACAGTCTTCCAATGGATTAACCTGCTAAAACTCTGCCATATTTAAAGTGTCAAACAAGATATCTGATGGATTTTAAGCATCAATACTAAGTGTTACTCACTTTAAAGAAGCAGGGACACAATTTTCAAATTTGTTTTCCCATTTTTAATGTTTACAATGCTTAATTAAGGTATTTCTTATATATAACAAAGAATTGTGAGCTCTGTATCTCTCTTGTAACATGTCAAGTAAATTTTCGTATCCATGCCCCATTAATGAATAGCACCTGCTGAGAGTTGAGGGAGATAACTCTTCATTGTGTTATATATCGTGCTGTAATATTGCAGCTTTTGGCAATGGACTGGACTAATATCAGTAGTGGGAGGGGGTGGCATGTGTCATACTTTTCTGTTTTACCAAAAATATATTCCTATCAAGGGTATTTCAAAGAGTTATTGTGTACCTTCTGTGTCTGTGTTCTTTACATTGCTGCATTACATTCACAATTCAATCGTTTATTCCACAGGATTCAGTGACTGCCGAGAACTGCTTGTCTACAATGTGTTTTGCTGAGACATTCTTCCTGAAAGAGGCATATAGCAAATCCAAAAACTACGTCCTCTGGAATTTTATGAATTTGATTGAAAAAGAATTTTTAGAAATGGAAGTTTGTCATTTGAAGACTATCATTGACAATCCACAGTTAAATGTTAGATGTGAGTTAGAAACCTTAAAAGCTATTCTGTCTTGGATTAACCACCGGAGGACAGAAAGAATTGGTTTACTCTCAGAGATTCTCCAGGAGACTAAACTGTTGGATTTCTGTGATGGTGCTGACCTTGAATTGATGAAGAGCTGTCCAGATATCATTGAGAACTGTAGTAGTGACCTTATATCAAAGTTGAATGCAGTAAAAATAATGAAAGGGTAAAATATTTTTTACTGTTAAGCAAAAATAAAATTGCGTGGTTCCTATTACCGCTTTTCAGAAATGGGTACATACAATGGAGGATAAACGTTTTTATGCCCCAGTAATTGGAGATTTTAGGGCATAGAGTTTTTGGTTTGTCTGTCTGTGTGTCCACAAATATTTTAACCTTTGCAAAAAGTTTTGATTAGATGGTGATAGGGCCTTCATATTTAACATGTGTATACCTTTCTTTTGGGAGCACAATTTTTGACCATGTGACCTTCACGTTGAAGTTTGACCTTCATATCAAAATGTTAACCTTGGTCATTACTTTGACAAGACCTTTTCTTTAGGATTCACATTTTTTTTTAACTTTGTGATCATGATCTGAATGTTTGACCTATTTTTAAAAAAGAAAAAAAAATAAGTGAAGAAGTAACTTTTGAATGGTTGGTGATACACTGTAGGACTTTTAATTTTTTGCATGAGCATTCCTTTTGATAAGACCTTTCTTTCTTTGGATGTTATAACTTGCTGCCATACAGATGTATCAGTACTTCACAAACATATTTTGTTATCCCCCCAGAACTGAAGATTCGGGGGGATACAGTTTTTGGCTTGTCCGTCTGTTTGTCTGTGGCAAAAAACTTTAACTTTAGCATATCTTTTATAGCATTAGAAGTAGACCATTTATATTTGGTATGTGTATACCTTGTGACAATATCTTTCTATTGACACCAAAATTTTTGACCTGGTGACCTTAACATTGACCTTTGACTTACTTTTAGAAAATTCAAATGTAAGCCATATCTTTCAAATCATAAGAGGTACTGCTTTTATATTTAGTATGTACATTTCTTGTGAGAATACCTTTCCAGTGATACCAGATTCGTTGACCTTGTGACATTGACCTTTGACTTAGTTTTTGAAATTATAAAGAAAAAACTACATTGTTTTACAGTTCCACTTTGTTTTTAACTGGGAAATCAATGCTCCACAAGTACATCATATTGAATTATTATTGTGAACGAAGTATTAAAAAGATCCGTAACTCCAGCAGATATTTGATGAAAACATGCATGATACTATGGTACTGAAATATTGTGTAAATATTACTGCAAACTAGGATACCGTGTGTTCTTTTTGACGTCTTATATTTCCTAGCATCATGAACATTTTGGTGGTAACCAAGAACAGATAATTCCAGTAGTATGGTAAATGGATCACAATCCTGTGCTTAAAAATCCGGATATGTTGGGAATCCAGAACCACACTTTTATTATTTTTTTTCAATGCCTTGGACAGCAGATTGAAAAATATGCTTGGATAATAATGATATTTTCTGGTGTAATACATGTACATTTGCACATGAAACAAAACATGTTATCAGCATGGACGTTCTATAGATTTTAAAAGTGTAGGAATTCTCATATTGAGTATTAGTCCTGTGTACGAATTTTAATACAACTCATCCTATTATATGTACATATATTGTACTTTGATTACAGTAATTTGCAATATTAATTTACTTGAATTGTCATTCCAGAATGTACGTTGTGTACCGTATCAGCTGATTTCTGTTGGTGCTCATGTGGAGGGTGATTCTTCTGAAGACGAGAAAGAAATCAAGTCCCAAGGTGGACATATTGTGTCCTATGATGTTGATACAGGTCAAATGATGCCCTACACAGAAACTCCTGATGGGTGCTTAGTTTCTCATGATGTGTTGCTGGAAAAAAAGGGATACAGTGCATGTGTTCAAGGTTTGGGTTCTGCTTTTGTTTGTAAACTGATTATATATTTATTAAGGACATGATGTCTAGAATTATATTTTCATCTCCTCTATCTGAAGAGTTCTTGTATGATTTCCAAAATAGGTTAAATTTTATATTGTGGTAATATTACCATATCTAGGATATCAGTTTTGTTAGCTCAGAGGTTAGATCATATAATTAGTAATGCAAGGGTCCCAGATTCAATTCTTGATTGATCCAAAGATTTTTATCCCCTTTTTATCCACAATAACTTAGTAATGTTCATATATCTGTATATACGACCACTTCCAAGACATAAGAGCTGACATTACATTTCACTTGCCACACCAGGAACTTTCAAAATATGCTAACTCTGAAACAAACCTGGTATGTACACCATTTTTTTTAATTTTTTTTTTTTTTTTGCAGAGAAATGATAAGGTGCAAGTGAAGTTTACCTGAAATGTCATGAAAAATTATATATTATTGAGAAATGTCACATATATCCATAAAAGGCAGAGAAACAAATATTTTCACCCTGTCAACAAGTTGTTTTAAAATTTCCTTCATGCCCATCGTAAGACAGGGTGTATTATGGTACAGTGATGTATGTCTGTCCATCTTGTCGTACATCCTTCCATCCATACTTTTGAGGTTTACTGGGTTTTTTTTCTTTTCATTTCTCTGTCAAATATCAAGCTGAAACTTGCTGTGTAGTGCCCTTGTGGATCTGCTGTTTTGGTCCTGTTTGATCTCCCTTGGAGGAGTTTTGCCCCTTTATTTTAAGTTTAATGTAATATGGAGGATACACAATTTGTCTGTGTAACTTCTCCCACAGTTTTCAAGTAAGGATCTTATTCTACAGAGTGTTTGTATGGGTATTACAGATGTACGTACTTATGGCAAGGATTTTTTTCTGTAACTTTTTGAGAAAATTAGTTTTGAGGAAATATTACAAAGTGAATATATGGTTTAGTTTTTGAGAAAATATTACAAAGCGAGTACATGGTTTGTTTTCAAGCAAGGACCTTTGTTAACAACTTGGAAGATGTGTGTCTTATTACAAGGATTTGGATTCCCAACAATTTTCTAATTTCCCTTGATGTTTGGAAAAATTACAGATTGCTGAACTCAGTTAATTTTGGGAAAATATTTTACACACAGAGCTCTTGGTTTACTTTCTGTCACAGTTTTTAAGCTAGGTCATTTATTCAAATGATTCAAAAGAAATTATGTTGCATTTGGATAATGGCTGATATGTAAAGTTCCATAACCCATGTTTTAAGAAAAACATAACACTAGACATATAAGCTTGTGATGTGTGTATTATGTACCACTTATTGTACTCTGGTATCATTTTTTTTTTGGTGGGGGGGATTTAATCAAATTTTTTTGAAGTCAACTATTGTCTTTATGGCTGAGAATTTAATGAAATTTGTTTGAAGGCAAAATGCATGATAGGAATAATGTTTCGTCTATTTTACTCAATGTTGTAATTATTACTGAGCATATAAAATAAAGTTTGAGATGATTTGGAATTTTTTTAAAGTGGTAAGTCGGCTCAAAATTTTTTTTTAAATACTAGAAATACAATATGTAAAATAATTGGACTGGCATACACACTGTTAGCCACTTTTATAAACTACTATTTGTACTTAATGGATTACCGATGAGAACAGAATCCACAACTAATGATTTTCAAGAGTCGGTAATTGCATGCATACACAATGTGACTGATTTTTCTACAGGAAATATTCAAGTGGAGGAAACAATCGTAAATCTTTCATATATCTCACACAGGAGTAAAACTTTGTTTACATTCTACCAGAAGCACATTGTGCATTATTTATTTTGAAATATGACACTTTTAGGAGAGAAAATATTTGTGAGTGGAGGAGAAAATACACTGGGCAAAAACACTTGGATGATGACAGTTTGGTGTTACAGTTCTCTGGAGAAATCTTGGAGTGTGGTTGCCAAGCTCCAGACACCCAGGAGACACCATGCCATGTGCACACTGGGGAAATCTTCACTACTTCTGATGGGTGGATTTGGTCGATACAGATATCGTCTCGACTCTGTGGAGGAATGGAATTGTGAAACTAGTAAATTATACATCTCTATAATACATTTAAAGATATTGTAAATATATAGTTGAATTAATTAAGACATTTAGGCTGTAGTGACCTTGTAGGATCAGAGTGTGGTTGCATGTTTGACTACCTGTAGGGTTGTATTATAAAACATATGGTACAAATTTTGATGCACCACATGCATATTTCGACAAATAATGTCTCTTCAGTGATGCTCAAGTCAAACATATTGGAAATCCAGAATAAGAACAAACGTGGAAAAGCTGAAAGAACCAAAAATACCAAATAGTGCAGCCAAATCCGGCAAAGGATCAGAGCTATGCATGAAGGAGATAATAAGTATCCATTTTATATTCACAACAGGGTATAAAAGTAGAAGTAAAACTTGCTTAAATAAGGGCACTCATTAGGAAATAAGTAAGAATGTTAATTAGGGTGAGATCATGCAAAATCATCAACAATTCTTCATTGGAACCACAAAAATAAAATTTGCACCAAAAGAAAATCTGCACAAAAACATTCATGTGTGATGTGTATATTTATACTGTACGTATTAGAATGATGAATCATGACATATGGAGCTGAGTTAGTGGTCCAAAATTAACACATTGGGAAAAAAACTTGAAATATCTCCCTGCATCATGCCAGCATCTTCATATATTACATTTATATGTACATACGTGTATCAAAATATGTAAAGATTGTGACAGTAGTAGGAAATAGGAGAGTGTACCTCAACGTTTTAGGGAATTCCATATCAATAGGAGAGCTTTACGTTGCTGCTTTAGCACTGTTTTATTGTAAATTTACATGCTGCAGTCAATGATTTCAAAGTTTATTAGCCTTAATGATATGCATAGAAATATTTATAGTAGGACTTCTAAGTGCTGTTGTGGGCTGTTATGCAGATAAAAGAAGTGGGGGCAAAGATGTTGGAGGAGGAATGACAGGGCAACAGCCATGACCTCAGAAAGGGGTGGGAGAGTTGATAAATTAAAAAATTTGTTGTGGTGTAACAAATGCAACGGTGGTCTGCTGTTAGTGGAACAGCAAAGTGTAAACTTGTTCATTGTTTTGAATGATGCTGATAATTGAAATCTAAATAGATCAGATTGCCCATCCCATTCCTTTCTAATGATAAATGCCATCCAAAGTCACATGTAGGTACGGTTTTATGGCGGAGATTACATTTTCGTTTTTCCCAGCACCAAAAATGGACCCAAAAAGTAAACAAGCACGGTTGACTTTGTTGCATGAGGAAGCTTCTGATCACATTACATATTGGAACTTTAGTTTCTCACATTTCTTTTGAAATATATTTGTGTTTCAGTATAGAGAATGATAATTTTTACAATATGTAGACTAGGTGCCACACCAAGGTTCCTGTTCCCAGGTTGTATATCAAGAAGCAGTTCTATATTCACATAATCTAACCAGTTCTATCTTGTGAACTTAGATATATATAGCAGATTTATTACGTCCTGGTATATTTGAAGTTTAAACATTTGTCACGTTGTTAAGTTTCTTCCACTTAGAATAGCCTTGCAAAATACTGAAAATTCATAGGGCTAGCAAACTGAAAAGACACGTGTAAAACTCAGGTAAAAATGGTGTTTGGACATTTACTTGAAACTCTCCTACTAAGATACATGGCATTACATGACTTCATTCAGTGACTAGTATTCTTTCTGTTTCACAGAAAAATGGTGTCATAGAGCTCCATTGCCAGAGAAGATGGTAAACATCAGGGCTTGTCAGTGTAAGGAGAATGTGTTTCTGACCAAGAATGGATTTCTCTCCTCTCTTTTCTCATATAATCCTCAATCAGACCAGTGGACAAACCATCCTCTACAGTTTAACTTTGGGGACCTAGCTTTTGATGCCAAAAGGATTTGGATGATACCTTATAATGAATTACTGTATGTAGGATTAGACAACATGGATACTGTCCTTAAATTCAACACAATTACACAGCAAGAGATGATATGTTCTCTATTCAGTGACAAGGAAGCTTTTGATTCATCAATTTACGATTTCCTTCAGTCGATTCCAAAATACTTGAATGAAACTTCTGAAGTCTTTCAAGCTTTGAAAAAAGTTTTTCATATACAGGATAATCTTTGTAGAGATAAGTTATGCTCATTTTTTGTTTGTTTTGTCAACAATGAGGTTTTTGCTCTTCCTTACTTTCCTGACTAAATGCGAAAGCAACATTTAATGACGTAGAACGAAAATCATTGGATTAATTTTGTCTTTGTCTTCCACTTGGATGCAAGCATTGATATCCCTGACTTGAAGATTAGACGTTAGCCATTAAAAGTAAGAACTACAGGAAACAGTACAGAATTCATTTACTCAGTGAGACAATTGTTTGTGGAGGGTGATTCGATTAACACTGGTTAATATGACACAGTCAGGGACTGGTAAATAATCAATAGATCTTCAGGTCTGACTAGTAACGACATCTATCAATCCTTAATTTTGTATCAAGAGAGCACTGAATGTATTGGGAGATTAAAATATACAGTTACTACTTATTCAATAAATATTTTAGTGTTTCAAAGTTACATACATTTATTGACCAGAAAGTTTTAATGTAAACAATATTTATTTGCACCCTGCATCAAAAATGCAAAACCCTCTATGAATCGCATTGTCTATCTGTCTGCAATCTCTTTTTTGATGACTTACTACCTTAGAACGTTTTCAACAAAACACTTTCATATTTAATATAAAAAAGACACTGATAGATTTTAAGGTCATTGGGTCAAAGGTGACGGTATCACAGACCTTCAGTTTCTAACTTTATTATGCTTTTATTGTGAGATGGTAAGTTGAAATGTTTTCAACATAGATAATAGTTGATGATTAATAAAAGACACCTATAGATTTTGTGGTCATGAGGTCAAAGGTCAATGTTAAAACAAACTTTAGTATAATTTCATTGTAATACAACTTCTTAGCGATCTTTTCAGCTCATATTATGGTGTCTGTCCGTCATTTTATTCATTGTTGCTCGATATGTTGAAAATTTTTCGACAGAAAAAATTTGATATTTTGTACATCAAAGGATGACAACTGTAGATGTTTTGGACGTGAGACCAAAGAACAAAGTTACACCAGACTTTCCCCAATATTGCACTAAATTTACTATAATTAAAAGATTTAATAATTTCACATTGGGTATGACTGGTCAACAGGGGATGCTTCCTCCTATTAGGCACCTGATACCAATTCTGGTGTATGCAGGAGTTCGTGTTTGTCCTGTTTTCAAATTGTAGAATTTTGAGATTGATCACGGTTCTCTTCACTTTTCATGAAGAGATTGTTGATCCTGCATTTGGACATATAATTCAGATGATGGAAAAGACAATTAATGTACAAATGCTTATGATATATAGATTCAAATCCCACAACAATGGTGGATAGAAAGTTCACTTCGCAACCGGTAGGAACAGGTTCGATTCTCGATTCTGGAGCTTGTCTTACTTAAGACATTTAACGCAGGAAGTCGCTGTTCCTTTGCCAAGCTAAGTACCCGGCATTAAAAGTAAAAGTCATGGGGCATTCGGATTTGACCTTTAAATTGAAGGCCACGCGTTGGCACGTTAAAGAGTCACCATTGCTACAGCCCTGAGGACCATGCCTAAGTCTAAATTTGTGACATTTAAGATGAATCGTTACATCAAAATATTGAAAATCATCTTGGAAAAAGCATGATTTTACTATCAAAAGATGGTGCAAAGGGGCAGTCACTACATATTTTAAGGTTTGTCGGTATACGAGTGAAGCATCAACTCACTGCTATCGCGACCGATTGATTGATTATTGCTTTCCGCCACACTCAACAATTTTTTTTATTGGTGGAAAAGAGAACCCTGATACAATCCACATGGGAAGAGACCACCGACTTTCCGAAAGTAAACTGGCAAACTTTCTCACATATCGGTGCGAATTGTTTATAAAATAAAAAACCAGCTATATACAACGGTATCAGAAACTGACTATTCTTGAAAATTTGCCTTAATTTCTTTGCTTTGTCCTAGTTTTTATCGCATACTACAAAATCACATGATTGATATAAGTTTGATAAGGAAGAAGGTTTGTCTAACCCGTGACGTTTGCTTTTAATGTCAAGCACTAAACGTAGAAACAGGCAGGACTCTAGATAGGACTGGCGATCGAACCCGGCTTTACACTGTCTTATGAACGTTGCCAATAAAGTCGCCTATTATAATGACAGCTCACACTCAAAATTAACAATATTTCATGAATACAATTAAAGTCAGCATAATATTTTTAAAAAACCACGCAATCAATTTTGAACTCTCATCAGTGCAAAACATGTTATTCCAAATAAATAAGATCTAAACGCAGTGAAACACGACTCTCTCTCTCTCTCTCTCTCTCTCTCTCTCTCTCTCTCTTTTTCTCTGTGTTCTGGTTTACGTAATGAATGACCTTCCATTTTTCTTAGTTGATCCCCTTGAAAATCCGGGTTGTTAGAACAGATCCTCAGCACACCTAGCTTGTCGTAAAAGGCGACTAAATGGGACGGTCCTTCGGATGAGACCGCAAAAACCAAGGTCCCGTGTCACAGAAGGTGTGGCACGGTAACGATTCCTCCCTGCTCAAAGACCATAAGCACGGAGCATAGGCCTAAATTTTTCAGCCTTTCACCGGCAATGATGACGTCTCCATATGAGTGAAAAATTCTTGAGCGGGTCGTTGAACAATATATAATCAATCAATCAGTCTCTTAATTTAAGCTTTGCAATTATTACAAAGTATTTATATAGCGCACTATCAAACATTACAACTATTACTCTAAGCGCTTTATAACATGCACAAAACATACTATATAAAACAAAGCAAAGTTACACATATAATGCTAATTGGGGTATTTTAAACAAATATTGAATATAGTATCACAAAGATAAACAAGACTAACATATATTGGTATTCATAGAGTTCAAGGCCATAAGCGCCGAGCATAGGCCTAAATTTGCAGCCCTTCACCAACTGATTCGATACGTACAAGCTTGTTCTGCGTATGATCCCACTTTTGTATGTCCATGGGTCCGTGTTTGCTCATCTCTGATTTGTATATTCTACAGGAATTACGAGATTGAATACTGTTCATTAGCCTTTTGATTACGTACGTTTTTCGACATGACCCATTTAATGAATGAAAAGTTGAATGTAATTGAACTAAAACTAAATTAAAGTTTGATAAACTTCTGATGATTCAGTATAAACAGTAACTATAATTAATCACTCCTTGATAGACATGTTTAAAATAATCACAGTTTGTGAATATGATACGGAGGTATATATATCGTGAAATGTGTAGTTTCCATACTATTCAAAAACAGTAGGGGATACTATATTTTGTGATCAAAATGTTAACATATACTAAGGGATACGAAACGATGTTGTTTAGTTCCTTAACAAGGAAGCATTTCCAAAGAAATTCATCACCCAAACATATCAATCACACTCGCACGATCTGCACTGGATGTTCCTGATGATCAAGAGTGTTGTGCTACAAATTTGCATGCCTCTAAATTAGAAGGTTAGAGCCACTCTAGAGGAAGATTTTGAAGAGAAAGCATCAGGTTATCAGTTGTTGAAAACGTTAGTTAAACAGAGACCATGCGCGGTTTAACACAGGATGAGAGGTTACGTGCCCTTGGCATACTACAGGTTGGCACAAGACATGTTGCTGTGACAAGGGCAATGGATGTTTCCCAGGCTATTATCAGCAGATTATGGTCCAAACATTGTGCTAGAGGTCGATCAAGGGCAACAACTCAGGCTCAGGACAGATTCATCCGCACTATTGCCTTGAGAAATCTGGAAAAAGCAAATCAAATAAGGTTTCAACTTCAAAGGGATACTGGCTTGGTAGTGAGTGGCCAGACCATCAGGAATGGACTGCACATATTTCACTTACACGCCCGACGTCCTCGTGTCATGCCTGTTTGAAGGATCGTCACATGTGGACTTCCTGGACAGATGCAGGAGGGTTTGGCGCAGACGTAACGAGCGTTTTCATGATGTTAACGTCATTAGACATGATTGGTATGGGTGTGGATATGTAATATTGTGGGGAGGCATAGCGTTTGCCGGCAGAACAGACTTGCATATTGACGTGTCACAGGGCAGTACTAACGGGACAACATCTTGGCACCCCATGTTGTGCCGTTTGCACGTCGTTATGACCGCCGTTTCGTTTGTCAAGATGACTGCCAAATGTCATATAGCCAGGATCGTTACAGATTATCTCCAACAACAGAATATGACCACATGACCATGGTCCGAACTCAGTCTGGACTTTTCCCTTATCGAGCATGTCTGGGACATGCTTGGACAGCGGGTACGCCGACGTCCACAACCTCTTGTCAATGTCCAAGAACTTGCTGTAGCATTGCAATAGGAATGGGATATCCTTCCCCAAAATGACCTGGAACGTCTCGGTAGGAGTATGCCACGCTGAATCCGAACTTGTTTGGCCAACCGAGGGGGTTGTACCCGCTACTGACTCTGTTTCACAATGGTGGTAAATTTGCTGTGTGACCCTGTGTTGATGCCGACCCTTATTCTGGAGAATCTGTCCTTTTCTGACTGTACACAGGGTTTCGAATAAATTGACAAATGTTTCCTAAATGTTTTTCTGTCATGTGTTTCCATCCTGACCTCATGATCTGCATTTCATTGCCCTTGTAAATTCAATATCCTCTACTTTTTTGATATTACGTATTGATATATATTGTATAGTTTGATCTAAAAACAGGGCTTTGCTCATTGTAGAACATCTAATTGTGTCTTTGTAAGATCTCTATATGAACTAGGTGGCTCAGATGAGTGTTGTGGCCCATAAGTGTTTTTGTTTTACTTGCACAAGCAAACAGACGCCACCAGATAACTGAAAAATTGTTGAGTGCGGAAAACAACAAACAACAAAAGCACTGATAAAATATGTCATTAGACAGTAGATGTAATCTACTAGATGTATGTGTTGACCTTAAGATAAGAAGTGAGCTGTTCTTATTTCTTATCGAAAAGACGGAATAATCCTGTTCGTCGTCATGTCGTTTAAATCTCTGGTTATTATTGCATATATATTTTGTGGAATTCGAAATATAAATTGTAAGTATACAAATCGATATTCTTTTTTCTGCATTGAACTTAAATCGACGCTGAATATATATTCAACAATTTTGAGAATAAAATATCCATATGGGAGAATAAAGCTGAGTGATCATTGAAGTATTAAACGATGTAACAAAACAGTTTCATTTAATTTCATGATTAAACAAGTGACGTCATAAATGAAGATCAAGCAAATGACGTAATAAACAAAATTATACAAAATTAATTGCCTGGGATGACTTAATAAAAACAAACATTTATTTTTTTTTTTTACTAATTACTAATGTCTAGGCTTGCATAAAAACGTGTAAATTGTAAATTGCACAGTGGAACCCAACCAATATACACTACTAATAATAAACACTGATAATATAAAAAGGAATGTTCTTTGGTACAATAACAAAGCAGTTGTGTTCAGTGCTTCTGCCAAATAAATCTTCCTGAAATTATTTCCACAATTTCTGTTAATTCATGCATTGACCATTCTATTCTTGAAATGTTGTGATGCATCTTGAAATCACGGTGATTTAGACATTACTTTATTATGAAGAGTATGGCGGTACACAACAGTCTTTGGTGTATACATTAAACAACGATCATTAAACATACCAAAGCAAAGGAGTGATAAGTTCAAGGGAGACGCCGCAGATTAATTTTCAACAAAATAACTTATTTTGTGAATTCGTAACTTTAACTATGGATTACTTTTTTCAATAAAATGGATCTTTTTTTCGGCGAAACATGTCGAGTGATCGATGCATTTTAATGTAAAGGGATTTCAAATGATTATGAATTATTTAACGTTTATGAAGTTAGATGACTTTAAATTCTCGTTGTACTGTGTGCAAAATCTAAACGCTTATGGTTTCTAGAACTGAAGAAATATTCGTGAACGACATTGTTAAAATGGCATGCATTCAATTTGATGCTATACTCAGATTGAATTATACTTGCATACTATAGTTCCATCTAATGGCATCACTCTAGTCCAATCTAATGACATCACTATAGTTCTATCTAATGACGTCACTATAGTTCCATCTAATGACATCATTATAGTTCCATCTAATGACATCACTATAGTTACATCTAATGACATCACTATAGCTCTATCTAATGACAACACTATAATTCTATCTAATGGCATCACTATAGTTCCATCTAATGATATTTGGGGGCCTCCATGGCCGAGTGGTTAGGGCATTGCGCTCAAAATCACAAGGCCTCTCATCTCAAGTCGGCGCGGGTTCGATTCTCGCTCGCGCCGATATGTATGAGAAAGTTTGCCAATTTACTTTCGGAAGGTCAGTGGTCTCTTCGCGGGTACACTGTATCTGGGCTCTCTCCTCTAATAAAAACTGGACGCCACCAGATAACTGCAAATTGTTGAGTGTGGCGGAAAACAACAATCAATCAATCTAATGATATCACTATATTTCCATTTAATGACATCACTGATACCTTGATTCCGATCAAGGTGATCCATTGTTCTGCAGATTTTTCCAATTTATTTTGCAGAACAAAAATGTTTGTCAGCACTCCATCCATTATAATTCATAGTAATAATCTTTCATCCCCCAAATGAGTATTCCTATTTATAGTACATCTACTCATTGTGAATGAATGTTGTTAGTCTATGTTACAATTGCCTCTCCTACAACTGCGTTCTAGTTTAAATGGATAAAGTTTAATTCTGATTTTCAAATGAGAAGGCTAGAGGAAAATAGATAAATATAAATCACAAGACATTGATCTACATTTTATGTTTATTTCAAAGGGAAGTATATTGTTTCACATATCATGGAGTTTATGGAGATAACTCAACCATTAAGTGGGTTAGGGGTAGAAAGGTTCATTTATGATTAGACTTATAGCGATTCGGGAGGAGGAGGACTGTGATTCCTCGCTCCAGTCGTTATCAATGTTAACTTTGAACAGCCATAACAAATTACATACCTCTGGAACAATTCCTTCTCGTCTCCCTCCTCATTCAAGGGATTATGTTTGTACTCATAATAAGCTGTTTCTAAAACCCATCTGTTGAGATACTTTGCCAGAATGTTCTTGCGAATTGTGCTGCCGGTCAAGCCCATTTCTGAATTTCTAGTAGAAATGGTAGCGAATACATGGTAATATTTGGACCCCTTTCTTGTGAGCATTGCGATGTCATTCCTACACTAGCAACTGTTGGAATAGTAAACTAGTCTTGCCACAGCATATACCAGAAGTTTTGTAAATTAAATATGGATTCTAAAAATCTCTAAAGACCTTTTAGTAAATTTGAAATCACAGAACTTTTATCAAATCAACAGCATTCTACAAAATTTGAAAGAACTTTTAGCAAATTTGATAAAATAAAACTTTTCTCAAGTCATCAACATCAAAACATGACTTTTCTACACTTTACACGACCATTCCTCACAATAAATTGAATACTATACTTTTTGAAATCATAGGCAGTTACTTTGTCAATAAAAAAGGAAAAAAGAAAATATCCATAAGTAGTGATCAATCATTTAAAAACTCACTTTGCTAAACGCCGTCCTGATTACATACACAAGTATGCTGAAGTTAAAATCAAAAGATGCTAGATTCCTCATTGACAATATCTTTGTGGTCCTTCCAACAATCTGCTGGAATTCCAATAGCCACGAATTTTTGTCCTTTGTTTTTATATTCTTACGAAGCAGAATTTATTCAAAAGCTTCTACATGAAAAGATAAAGTATCTAGATGTGGCCTTCAACTCGACATTTCAATATATCATAGGGAGCCTCCGTGGCCGAGTGGTTAGAGCATCGCGCTCAAACTCACAAGGCCTCTAGTCGGCGCGGATTCGATTCTCACTCACGCCAATATATGTAAGAAAGTTTGCCAGTTTACTTTCAGAAGGTCTGTGGTCTCTTCCCGGGTACTTTGTACCTGAGTTCTCTCCTCCAACAATAAAAAAAATGGACGCCACCAGATAACTGAAAAATTGTTGATTGGGGTGGAAAACAACAAACAATCAATATGTCGTGGACATTTTATCTATTGGTAATAAAAATTTTCATCATACGTCGATTCGATATATCCAGTGAACGCCACAGTCTTCCACATCTGCTTCATTGTTAGATATTCTATTGAACATATGATGTTGCGATTGTTGAATATGTATTTAAATTCACAACCCTAAATAATAACTCAGATATATTATGACAATAATTATGAACTATTCATTTAAATCATAGAATATCAAATATGTTTATTGTTTAATAATATATTATGTATTTTACGACACTTGTTACTTGTTTTAAATATTTTACAATGCAATTAAATTCCCTAATTAATCACAATTTAAAATTCGTTACTTTAGAATACCTGAAAAATTCCCACACCCGTTCTGCATCTGTTTCCTATATATATAAGGGGCCTCCGTGGCCGAGTGGTTAGAGCATCGGGCTCAAAATCACAAAGCCTCTCACCTCTGTCGGCGCGTGTTCGAATCTCAGCCGCGGCGTTATGTGAGCAAGTTTGCCAGTTTACTTGCGGAAGGTCGGTGGTCTCTTCCCAGGTACATTGTATCTGGGTTCTCTCCTCCACCAACAAAAACTGGACGCCACCAGATAACTGAAAAATTGTTGAGTGTGGCGGAAAGCAATAGATAATCAATCAATCAATCTATATATACCCTACATCAGGAACCCGTACGTAAAGAATTTATTCACGCTTATGTAAGTAACTAGGTCATAGCAATACCAACGATGATACAAGTTATGGCTTCTAATAAGCAATACAAACAAATCATGTTTGAAGTATAACATCGTAATTCTGAATATAAATGATATCGAGATCGGGATCGAGATAACGACATCAAAGCTACGTAATTTCTCGGTAAAGTTAAAACAGACGTTTCGATTTAATGGAAATAACATGCATTTTTGAATGTAAATATACATTCTCATGGAAATAAAAGCAAATAAATACCTTAATGAATGTAATTAATAATAATAATAATAATAGCAATAATAATAGTATGTATTTATATAGCGCCCTATGTAAAACTCATTTTACATAAAGCACTGAACATAATAAAAATTATATCACATGATGAAGTTGATAAAATACATGAAATTTAATGTCATAGTGAACATGGTAAAGGACTAAAATGTTCATATCAAATTATACAATTATAAGAACGAGAACAAGACACTAAGATCAGATAAGCTTAAAACTTGCATGAAGCTACCAAAAATGTACACATTTAAGAAATGAATTGGATAAATGAAAAGCAAGTCCATATAAAATGATTAGCGATCAAACTATTCAACAACATTAAGAACACGATGTTCGAATTTCCTTGACACATCCACATGAAAGGAAATATCAAATATTGAAAAACGTGCACAACATATTCAAGAAAACATAGTTAATATTGACATTTAGTACCTATGAGTCGATATTAACGGCAAACTACCTACTCGGTCTTACGACAAACGTGGTTATTTCAGCTTTGTTATCGCCAGCTTCCCATATTTAAGTAGCAATATTCCATTGTCACTTGCATATAATGTTTATGTATCTAAACTGATTCGATACACAAGAACTTGTTCTGCATATTATTAATTTTCAAATCGAGACAGGTTCCTGAAAAATAAATTGATGTTACAGGGATTTCAACAGTCTCGTGTAAAGTAACCATATTGCTAATTCTATAGGTGTTATAACGATCTATTTTGCCAATACATTGGTTGAAATGCTGTCCGACATATTTCATACCAATTGTTAGACATTACTTGCATACTGATTTTGACTACGGATTACTCCGTTTACACGATCAAGATATAGGGCTCAAGGCGGATGTGACCAGTCGATAAGGGATGTTTACTCTTCCTAGCACTCTATCCTGCTTCTGGTATATCCAGGGGTCCGTGTTTGCCCAACTCTTAAGTTTGTATTTGTTATATAGGTTATGAGATTGTATACTGTTATCTTTATATTTTCATATACATGAATTGTCATCTTCAGAGATGTATGTGTTAGTATATTTACAGGTGCCGGTTGCCATGTTGGATGGATTCAGTTTCAAAACAAATGTTACTGGTTCAGTCATGACTCTAGACCTTGGGGAGAAGCAGAGGTATGTTCCATGAACACTTTGAAGATTTTAGTATTTTCAGGTTCATTGTAAAAACTAGATTATGTTAATGATACATTTTTTTTCCTTTTAAACGTCACTAAATCTGGCGTCCATTTTCTTTTTATTCCGCTGAAGAATGTCCCTGCAAAAACGCTCATGTTTTATTATAAAACTATAGTCTCCATAGTAGATTCTATATAGTGTACATGTACATTTATCACTGTACATTTTAAGGTCGATAAATATATATTTGACGCATTGGAAGCTAATTTAAAAATTGTAGTTTATGTACTCCTGGTGTGAAAACATATACGTTTTTGTTTATGGACATAGGTTAATGAAAGATTGAAATTTAAAAACATGATCCGTTCCGTTTTTCATTTTCGCAACTTCACCTTTTAGGGTATATGTGCAGCGTTTCACAGCAAGCTGGCAGAACCAAGGACCAGCAGTGAATCATCGTTTCTTATGAGCCACAGTCAACGAGAAGGTAATAGAGGGACACTTTTTAAGTTCGTAGAGTAGGGCGGTCTCTTTAAAACAGCTTGGAATATCAAAATTTTATTTATCTAAGACCTTCGAAATATGCCCCGTCTGCCCCAACACACATTTTACACCGATCAACCCATTTCCGGAACGCCGCCCGGTACTTCTCTTTAGGTATATGTTGCAGACACTGGTAGACCGCACTGCCTATACGACAATGGGATTCAAAACGGTGCCCTGCCAGCATTTCCTTTAGTCTTGGGAACAACCAAAAGTCACAGGGGGACAGGTCAGGGCTGTATGGGGGATGGTCTAAGACATCCAACCCAGATTCTTTCAGATATTCCTGTATCGTAGCGGATTTATGGGCCGGTGCGTTATCATGGAGTAATTTGATGGCGCGGACACCGGTGCGCGGTCTGCATTTCTGATAGAAATCAACAAGTTGAGTAAGAACACTTTCTCTGTAAAACTTTCCAGTGACAGAACTATCTTTCGGGACTGCAATTTGAAGGACTGGACCTTTCGAATCAAAGAATATCGCATACAACATGCGATTTGATGTTTTGCAACGGCGCGCAATGACAGGTCTGTCGCCCTGATATGTAACCCAAACCTTATTTTTAGCCTTAGAATCGGGTTGAAAATGATAGATCCAGGTTTCATCACCCGTAACTATCTCTTCCAAACGACGTGGGTCACATTTATCATATTTTTTTATAACTTGCGATGCAAGTCTAACCCGACTTTGTTTCTGCTCGTCAGTGAGCAAATGGAGCACCTAGCGCGCGCAGATCTTACGTAGCCCAAGTGTTCACGTAATATCTTCAAAACACTTGACGAATGAATGCCACTTAATTCTTCTATCTCTTGCACGGTATAACGTGCGTCTTCCTCAATTAATGTTTTCACAGTAGCAACGTTCTTTTCCGTCAAAACGGAAACCGGCCTACCCACTCGAGGGTCATTTTCAATTGACTCCCGACCATCATTAAAACAACGTACCCACTTGCAAACTGTAGCATATTTTAAAGCACCATTCCCATAAATCGTTTGCAAATCAGAATGGATTTCCGTTGACGGAAACACGAGGTGTGCTCGAATCTTACAATATACCCGCTGTTCAGAGATTTTTCCATCCATATTGAACGCTATATTTTACTGTAGTGTATAAAACCACGTGTTGAAAATACCCAGCGCAGAGCGCACGTGGACCTCGTGCGCCGCATACCGTGATACCGTTCGAGAGATGAATGATTACGCAAGTTCTGTGTAAAAAATCGTGCAACTTCATAATCGCGTTAAAAAGTTATAGGCTTACTCTACGAACTTAAAAAGTGTCCCTCGTATAGTTTTACAATACAGAGAATGCAGCATTCTGGATATTTGGAATGACAATTCGATGTCTATACAATTGTATGGAAAGTTTGATGTGTACATTTTTTTTACAAATATATAAGCCACTACACATGTTAAAGTATATAAGGAAAGGTTATGGGATTCGCAATGTGTGTGTTGATGGAACTAACTAATATCATTAAACTATGTTAGGATGAAATATTTCAAGTGCGAACGGTCACTGCCATGACGTACATCAATTAAATCAAGCAGTAATCAAAGGCGTGAAAATACAACCCAATGTAGATTCAGATAAAGTCAGGTACTTTAAAAGTCGCCCATCATATTTTGTTCTAAGGGACAAAATCGAACTGGAATTAGAAAGGCCAGTCGAGGAGGAAACATCTTCCCCAGTTGAATTTTTCAAATGGACTACCTCCATTGTACCCATTGGCAAGACAGACGAGAGCGTGCCTATTTCAGACGATTACAACGTAACTGTTAATCAAACTCGACGTTTATCCTATTCCATGATTGATTGATTGGGGTTTTACGCCGTGTTGGCAATATTTGAGCCATTTTACGGCGAGCCTATTCCAAAGACGGAGAATCTCTACACCACGTTTGGATGAGATAAATATTACGTAAGGCTTCAGCGAATCATACCAGGAATTACAACTGTACGAGGGTCAATAAAGTTCGCTATTAGATACTAACACCGATACACTTTTTTTAAATAACCAATCCCGTGTTAGATAGAATAGACCCTCAGTGCCCCTTGCTTGTCGTAAGAGGCGACTAAATGGGGCGATCCTTCAGATGAGACCGCAAAAACAGAGGTTTCTTGTCACAGTACATATATTGTACTTTGATTACAGTAATTTGCAATATTAATTTACTTGAATTGTCATTCCAGAATGTTCGTTGTGTACCGTATCAGCTGATTTCTGTTGGTGCTCATGTGGAGGGTGATTCTTCTGAAGACGAGAAAGAAATCAAGTCCCGAGGTGGACATATTGTGTCCTATGATGTTGATACAGGTCAAATGATGCCCTACACAGAAACTCCTGATGGGTGCTTAGTTTCTCATGATGTGTTGCTGGAAAAAAAGGGATACAGTGCATGTGTTAAAGGTTTGGGTTCTGCTTTTGTTTGTAAACTGATTATATATTTATTAAGGACATGATGTCTAGAATTATATTTTCATCTCCTCTATCTGAAGAGTTCTTGTATGATTTCCAAAATAGGTTAAATTTTATATTGTGGTAATATTACCATATCTAGGATATCAGTTTTGTTAGCTCAGAGGTTAGATCATATAATTAGTAATGCAAGGGTCCAAGACATAAGAGCTGACATTACATTTCACTTGCCACACCAGGAACTTTCAAAATATGCTAACTCTGAAACAAACCGGGTATGTACACCATTTTTTTTTCCTTTTTCTGTTTTTGCAGAGAAATGATAAGGTGCAAGTGAAGTTTACCTGAAATGTCATGAAAAATTATATATTATTGAGAAATGTCACATATATCCATTAATGGCAGAGAAACAAATATTTTCACCCTGTCAACAAGTTGTTTTAAAATTTCCCCCATGCCCATCTTTAGACAGGGTGTATTATGGTACAGTGATTTATGTCTGTCCATCTTGTCGTACATCCTTCCATCCATACTTTCGAGGTATACTGTTTTTTTTTCTTTTCATTTCTCTGTCAAATATCAAGCTGAAACTTGCTGTGTAGTGTCCTTGTGCATCTGCTGTTTTGGTCCTGTTTGATCTCCCTTGGAGGAGTTTTGCCCCTTTATTTTAAGTTTAATGTGATGTGGAGGATACACAAGTTGTCTGTGTAACTTCTCCCACAGTTTTCAAGTGAGGATCTTATTCTACAGAATGTTTGTATGGGTATTACAGATGTACTTGTGGCAAGGATTTTTATCTTTAACTTTTTGAGAAAATTATTTTTGAGGAAATATTACAAAGTGAATATATGGTTTAGTTTTTGAGAAAATATTACAATGCGAGTACATGGTTTGTTTTCAAGCAAGGACCTTTGTTAACAACTTGGTAGGTGTGTGTCTTATTACAAGGATTTGGATTCCCAACAATTTTCTAATTTCCCTTGATGTTTCGAAAAATTACAGATTGCTGAACTCAGTTAATTTTGGGAAAATATTTTACACACAGAGCTCTTGGTTTACTTCCTATCACAGTTTTTAAGCTAGGTCATTTATTCAATTGATTCAAAAGAAATTATGTTGCATTTGGATAATGGCTGATATGTAAAGTTCCATAACCCATGTTTTAAGAAAAACATAACACTAGACATATAAGCTTGTGATGTGTGTATTATGTACCACTTATTGTACTCTGGTATCATTTTTTTGGGGGGGGGGGGATTTAATCAAATTTGTTTGAAGTCAACTATTGTCTTTATGGCTGAGAATTTAATGAAATTTGTTTGAAGGCAAAATGCATGATAGGAATAATGTTTCGTCTATTTTACTCAATGCTGTAATTATTACTGAGCATATAAAATAAAGTTTGAGATGATTTGGAATTTTTTTAAAGTGGCAAGTCGGCTCAAAATTTTTTTTAAATACTAGAAATACAATATGTAAAATAATTGGACTGGCATACACACTGTTAGCCACTTTTATAAACTACTATTTGTACTTAATGGATTACCGATGAGAACAGAACCCACAACTAATGATTTTCAAGAGTCAGTAATTGCATGCATACACAATGTGACTGATTTTTCTACAGGAAATATTCAAGTGGAAGAAACAGTCGTAAATCTTTCATATATCTCACACAGGAGTAAAACTTTGTTTACATTCTACCAGAAGCACATTGTGCATTATTTATTTTGAAATATGACACTTTTAGGAGAGAAAATATTTGTGAGTGGAGGAGAAAATACACTGGGCAAAAACACTTGGATGATGACAGTTTGGTGTTACAGTTCTCTGGAGAAATCCTGGAGTGTGGTTGCCAAGCTCAAGACACCCAGGAGACACCATGCCATGTGCACACTGGGGAAATCTTCACTACTTCTGATGGGTGGATTTGGTCGATACAGATATCGTCTCGACTCTGTGGAGGAATGGAATTGTGAAACTAGTAAATTATACATCTCTATAATACATTTAAAGATATTGTAAATATATAGTTGAATTAATTAAGACATTTAGGCTGTAGTGACCTTGTAGGATCAGAGTGTGGTTGCATTTTTGACTACCTGTAGGGTTGTATTATAAAACATATATGGTACAAATTTTGATGCACCGCATGCATATTTCGACAAATAATGTCTCGTCAGTGATGCTCAAGTCAAACATATTCGAAATCCGGAAGAAGAACAAATGTGGAAGAGCTGAAAGAACCAACAATACCAAATAGTACAGCCAAATCCGGCAAAGTATCAGAGCTATGCATGCAGGAGATAATAAGTATCCATTTTATATTCACAACAGGGTATAAAAGTAGAAGTAAAACTTGCTTAAATAAGGGCACTCATTAGGAAATAAGTAAGAATGTTAATTAGGATGAGATCATGCAAAATCATCAACAATTCTTCATTGGAACCACAAAAATAAAATTTGCACCAAAAGAAAATCTGCACAAAAACATTCATGTGTGATGTGTATATTTATACTGTACGTATCAAAATGATGAATCATGACATCTGGAGCTGAGTTAGTGGTCCAAAATTAACACATTGGGAAAAAAACTTGAAATATCTCCCTGCATCATGCCAGCATCTTCATATATTACATTTATATGTACATACGTGTATCAAAATATGTAAAGATTGTGACAGTAGTAGGAAATAGGAGAGTGTACCTCAACGTTTTAGGGAATTCCATATCAATAGGAGAGCTTTACGTTGCTGCTTTAGCACTATTTTATTGTAAATTTACATGCTGCAGTCAATGATTTCAAAGTTTATTAGCCTTAATGATATGCATAGAAATATTTATAGTAGGAGTTCTAAGTGCTGTTGTGGGCTGTTATGCAGATAAAAGAAGTGGGGGCAAAGATGTTGAAGGAGGGATGACAGGGCAACAGCCATGACCTCCGAAAGGGGTGGGAGAGTTGATAAATTAAAAAAAATTGTTGTGGTGTAACAAATGCAACGGTGGTCTGCTGTTAGTGGAACAGCAAAGTGTAAACTTGTTCATTGTTTTGAATGATGCTGATAATTGAAATCTAAATAGATCAGATTGCCCATCCCATTCCTTTCTAATGATAAATGCCATCCAAAGTCACGTGTAGGTACGGTGTTATGGCAGTTAGTTAAACAGAGACCATGCGCGGTTTAACACAGGATGAGAGGTTACGTGCCCTTGGCATACTACAGGTTGGCACAAGACATGTTGCTGTGACAAGGGCAATGGATGTTTCCCAGGCTATTATCATCAGATTATGGTCCAAACATCGTGCTAGAGGGTCTGTTCAGGATAGACCACGATCCGGTCGATCAAGGGCAACAACTCAGGCTCAGGACAGATTCATCCGCACTATTGCCTTGAGAAATCTGGAAAAAGCAAATCAAATAAGGTTTCAACTTCAAAGGGATACTGGCTTGGTAGTGAGTGGCCAGGCCATCAGGAACGGACTGCACATATTTCACTTACACGCCCGACGTCCTCGTGTCATGCCCTGTTTGAAGGATCGTCACATGTGGACTCCCTGGACAGATGCAGGAGGGTTTGGCGCAGACGTAACGAGCGTTTTCATGATGTTAACGTCCTTAGACATGATTGGTATGGGTGTGGATATGTAATATTGTGGGGAGGCATAACGTTTGCCGGCAGAACAGACTTGCATATTGTTGCTGGACGTGTCACAGGGCAGTACTAACGGGACAACATCTTGGCACCCCATGTTGTGCCGTTTGCACGTCGTTATGACCGCCGTTTCGTTTGTCAAGATGACTGCCAAATGCCATATAGCCAGGATCGTTACAGATTATCTCCAACAACAGAATATGACCACATGACCATGGTCCGAACTCAGTCTGGACTTTTCCCTTATCGAGCATGTCTGGGACATGCTTGGACAGCGGCTACGCCAACGTCAACAACCTCTTGTCAATGTCCAAGAACTTGCTGCAGCATTGCAATAGGAATGGAATATCCTTCCCCAAAATGACCTGGAACGTCTCGGTAGGAGTATGCCACGCTGAATCCGAACTTGTCTGGCCAACCGAGGGGGTTGTACCCGCTACTGAATCTGTTTTACAATGGTGGTAAATTTGCTGTGTGACCCTGTGTTGATGTCGACCCTTATTCTGGAGAATCTCTCCTTTTCTGACTGTACACAGGGTTTCGAATAAATTGACAAATGTTTCCTAAATGTTTTTCTGTCATGTGTTTCCATCCTGACTTCATGATCTGCATTTCATTGCCCTTGTAAATTCAACATCCTCTACTTTTTTGATATTACGTATTGATATATATTGTATATTTTGATCTAAAAACAGGGCTTTGCTCATTGTAGAACATCTAATTGTGTCTTTGTAAGATCTCTATATGAACTAGGTGGCTCAGATGAGTGTTGTGGCCCATAAGTCTTTTTGTTTTACTTGCACAAGCAAACATACACTACACGAGTCTATATATATGTTTATATAGCTGTGTAAGGGTTAATGATAAAGGTTGTAATTCATGTATGAAAATTAAAGAAGAGTTTTCAAAAACTGGACGCCACCAGATAACTGAAAAATTGTTGAGTGCGGAAAACAACAAACAACAAAAGCACTGATAAAATATGTCATTAGACAGTAGATGTAATCTACTAGATGTATGTGTTGACCTTAAGATAAGAGGTGAGCTGTTCTTATTGCTTAACGAAAAGACGGAATAATCCTATTCGTCGTCATGTCGTTTAAATCTCTGGTTATTATTGCATATATATTTTGTGGAATTCGAAATATAAATTGTAAGTATACAAATCGATATTCTTTTTTGCTGCAATGAACTTAAATCGACGCTGAATATATATTCAACAATTTTGAGAATAAAATATCCATATGGCGGAATAAAGCTGAGTGATCATTGAAGTATTAAACGATGTAACAAAACAGTTTCATTTAATTTCATGATTAAACAAGTGACGTCATAAATGAAGATCAAGCAAATGACGTAATAAAGAAAATTATACAAAATTAATTGCTTGGGATGACTTAATAAAAACAAACTTTTTTTTTTTTTTTTTTTTTTTTTTTTCTTTTTTTTTTTTTACTAATTACTAATGTCTAGGTTTGCATATAAACGTGTAAATTGCACAGTGGAACCCCACCAATATACACTACTAATAATAAACACTGAAAATATAAAAAGGAATGTTCTTTGGTACATTACCAATAACAAAGCAGTTGTGTTCAGTGCTTCTGCCAAATAAATCTTCCTGAAATTATTTCCACAATTACAGTCGCCGGATAGCTGAAAAATTGCTCAGGCGACTATAAATAAAAAAAACCCAAACCCATTTCCAGAATTTCTGTTAATTCATGCATCGACCATTCTATTCTTGAAATGCTCTGATGCATCTTGAAATCACGGTGATTTAGACATTACTTTATTATGAAGAGTATGGCGGTACACAACAGTCTTTGGTGTATACATTAAACAACGATCATTAAAGATACCAAAGCAAAGGCGTGATAAGTTCAAGAGAGACGCTGCAGATTAATTTTCATCAAAATAACTTATTTTGTGAATTCGTAACTTTAACTATGGATTTCTTTTTTCAATAAAATGGATCTTTTTTTCGGCGAAACATGTCGAGTGATCGATGCATTTTAATGTGAAGGGATTTCAAATGATTATGAATTATTTAACGTTTATGAAGTTAGATGACTTTAAATTATCGTTGTACTGTGTGCAAAATCTAAACGCTTATGGTTTCTAGAAATGAAGAAATATTCGTGAACGACATTGTTAAAATGGCATGCATTCAATTTGATGCTATACTCAGATTGAATTATACTTGCATACTATAGTTCCATCTAATGACATCACTATAATTTTATCTAATGACATCACTGTAGTTCTATCTAATGACATCACTATAGTTCCATCTAATGACATCACTATAGTTCTATCTAATGACATCACTATAGTTTTATCTAATGACGTCAATATGGTTCCATCTAATGACATCACTATAGTTCCATCTAATGACATCACTATAGTTCTATCTAATGACATCACTCTAGTCCCATCTAATGACATCACTATAGTTCTATCTAATGACAACACTATAATTCTATCTAATGACATCAATATAGTTCCATCTAATGATATTTGGGGGCCTCCATGGCCGAGTGGTTAGGGCATTGCGCTCAAAATCACAAGGCCTCTCATCTCAAGTCGGCGCGGGTTCGATTCTCGCTCGCGCCGATATGTGTGAGAAAGTTTGCCAATTTACTTTCGGAAGGTCGGTGGTCTCTTCGCGGGTACACTGTATCTGGGTTCTCTCCTCTAATAAAAACTGGACGCCACCAGATAACTGCAAATTGTTGAGTGTGGCGGAAAACAACAATCAATCAATATGTCGTCGACATTTTATCTATTGGTAATAAAAATTTTCATCATACGTCGATTCGATATATCCAGTGAACGCCACAGTCTTCCACATCTGCTTCATTGTTGGATATTCTATTGAACACACGATGTTGCGATTATTGAATATGTATTTAAATTCACAACCCTAAATAATAACTCAGATATATTATGACAATAATTATGAACTATTCATTCAAATCATAGAATATCAAATATGTTTATTGTTTAATAATATATTATGTATTTTACGACACTTGTTATTTGTTTTAAATATTTTACAATGCAATTAAATTCCCTAATTAATCACAATTTAAAATTCGTTACTTTAGAATACCTGAAAAATTCCCACTCCCGTTCTGCATCTTTTCCCTATATATACCAGGGGCCTCCGTGGCCGAGTGGTTAGAGCATCGGGCTCAAAATCACAAAGCCTCTCACCTCTGTCGGCGCGTGTTCGAATCTCGGCCGCGGCGTTATTTGAGCAAGTTTGCCAGTTTACTTGCGGAAGGTCGGTGGTCTCTTCCCAGGTACATTATATCTGGGTTCTCTCCTCCACCAACAAAAACTGGACGCCACCAGATAACTGAAAAATTGTTGAGTGTGGCGGAAAGCAATAAATAATCAATCAATCAATCTATATATACCCTACATCAGGAACCCGTACGTAAACAATTTATTCACGCTTATGTAAGTGACTAGGTCATAGCAATACCAACGATGATACAAGTTATGGCTTCTAATAAGCAATACAAACAAATCATGTTTGAAGTATAACATCGTAATTCTGAATATAAATGATATCGAGATCGGGATCGAGATAACGACATCAAAGCTACGTAATTTCTCGGTAAAGTTAAAACAGACGTTTCGATTTAATGGAAATAACATGCATTTTCGAATGTAAATATACATTCTCATGGAAATAAAAGCAAATAGATACCTTAATGAATGTAATTAATAATAATAATAATAATAATAGCAATAATAATAGTATGTATTTATATAGTGCCCTATGTAAAACTCATTTTACCATAAGGCACTGAGCTTAATAAAAATTATATCACATGGTGAAGTTGATAAAATACAGGAAATTTAATGTCATAGTGAACATGGTAAAGGACTAAAATGTTCATATCAAATTGTACAATTATAAGAACGAGAACAAGGCACTAAGATCAGATAAGCTTAAAACTTCCATGAAGCTACCCCAAAATGTACACATTTAAGAAATGAATTGGATAAATGAAAAGCAAGTCCATATAAAATGATTAGCGATCAAACTATTCAACAACATTAAGAACACGATGTTCGAATTTCCTTGACACATCCACATGAAAGGAAATATCAAATATTGAAAAACGTGCACAACATATTCAAGAAAACATAGTTAATATTGACATTTAGCACATATGAGTCGATATTAACGGCAAACTACCTACTCAGTCTTACGACAAACGTGGTTATTTCAGCTTTGTTATCGCCAGCTTCCCATATTTAAGTAGCAATATTCCATTGTCACTTGCATATAATGTTTATGTATCTAAACTGATTCGATACACAAGAACTTGTTCTGCATATTATTAATTTTCAAATCGAGACAGGTTCCTGAAAAATAAATTGATGTTACAGGGATTTCAACAGTCTCGTGTAAAGTAACCATATTGCTAATTCTATAGGTGTTATAACGATCTATTTTGCCAATAAATTGGTTGAAATGCTGTCCGACATATTTCATACCAATTGTTAGACATTACTTGCATACTGATTTTGACTACGGATTACTCCGTTTACACGATCAAGATATAGGGCTCAAGGCGGATGTGACCAGTCGATAAGGGATGTTTACTCTTCCTAGCACTCTATCCTGCTTCTGGTATATCCAGGGGTCCGTGTTTGCCCAACTCTTAAGTTTGTATTTGTTATATAGGTTATGAGATTGTATACTGTTATCTTTACATTTTCATATACATGAAATGTCATCTTCAGAGATGTATGTGTTAGTATATTTACAGGTGCCGGTTGCCATGTTGGATGGATTCAGTTTCAAAACAAATGTTACTGGTTCAGTCATGACTCTAGACCTTGGGGAGAAGCAGAGGTATGTTCCATGAACACTTTGAAGATTTTAGTATTTTCAGGTTCATTGTAAAAACTAGATTATGTTAATGATACATTTTTTTTCCTTTTAAACGTCACTAAATCTGGCGTCCATTTTCTTTTTATTCCGCTGAAGAATGTCCCTGCAAAAACGCTCATGTTTTATTATAAAACTATAGTCTCCATAGTAGATTCTATATAGTGTACATGTACATTTATCACTGTGCATTTTAAGGTCGATAAATATATATTTGACGCATTGGAAGCTAATTTAAAAATTGTAGTTTATGTACTCCTGGTGTGAAAACATATACGTTTTTGTTTATGGACATAGGTTAATGAAAGATTGAAATTTAGAAACATGATACGTTCCGTTTTTCATTTTTGCAACTTCACCTTTTAGGGTATATGTGCAGCGTTTCACAGCAAGCTGGCAGAACCAAGGACCAGCAGTGAATCATCGTTTCTTATCAGCCACAGTCAACGAGAAGGTAATAGAGGGACACTTTTTAAGTTCGTAGAGTAGGGCGGTCTCTTTAAAACGGCTTTGAATATCAAAATTTTATTTATCTAAGACCTTCGAAATATGCCCCGTCTGCCCCAACACACATTTTACACCGATCAACCCATTTCCGGAACGCCGCCCGGTACTTCTCTTTAGGTATATGTTGCAGACACTGGTAGATCGCACTACCTATACGACAATGGGATTCAAAACGGTGCCCTGCCAGCATTTCCTTTAGTCTTGGGAACAACCAAAAGTCACAGGGGGACAGGTCAGGGCTGTATGGGGGATGATCTAAGACATCGAGCCCAGATTCTTTCAGATATTCCTGTATCGTAACGGATTTATGGGTCGGTGCGTTATCATGGAGTAATTTGATGGCGCGGACACCGGTGTTCGGTCTGCATTTCTCATAGAAATCAACAAGTTGAGTAAGAACACTTTCTCTGTAAAACTTTCCAGTGACAGAACTATCTTTCGGGACTGCAATTTGAAGGACTGGACCTTTCGAATCAAAGAATATCGCATACAACATGCGATTTGATGTTTTGCAACGGCGCGCAATGACAGGTCTAAGATGAAACCCAAACCTTATTTTTAGCCTTAGAATCGGGTTGAAAATGATAGATCCAGGTTTCATCACCCGTAACTATCTCTTCCAAACGACGTGGGTCATATTTATCATATTTTTTATAACTTGCAATGCAAGTCTAACCCGACTTTGTTTCTGCTCGTCAGTGAGCAAATGGGGCACCTAGCGCGCAGATCTTACGTAGCCCAAGTGTTCACGTAATATCTTCAAAACACTTGACGAATGAATGCCACTTAATTCTTCTATCTCTTGCACGGTATAACGTGCGTCTTCCTCAATTAATGTTTTCACAGTAGCAACGTTCTTTTCCGTCAAAACGGACACCGGCCTACCCACTCGAGGGTCATTTTCAATTGACTCCCGACCATCATTAAAACAACGTACCCACTTGCAAACTGTAGCATATTTTAAAGCACCATTCCCATAAATCGTTTGCAAGTCAGCATAGATTTCCGTTGACGGAAACACGAGGTGTCCTCCAATCTTACAATATACCCACTGTTCAGAGATTTTTCCATCCATATTGAACGCTATATTTTACTGTAGTGTATAAAACCACGTGTTGAAAATACCCAGCGCAGTGCGCACGTGGACCTCGTGCGCCGCACACCGTGATACCGTTCGAGAGATGAATGATTACGCAAGTTCTGTGTAAAAAATCGTGCAACTTCATAATCGCGTTAAAAAGTTATAGGCTTACTCTACGAACTTAAAAAGTGTCCCTCGTATAGCTTTACAATACAGAGAATGCAGCATTCTGGATATTTGGAATGACAATTCGATATCTATACAATTGAATGGAAAGTTTGATGTGTACTTTTTTTTTTACAAATATATAAGCCACTACACATGTTAAAGTATATAAGGAAAGGTTATGGGATTCGCAATGTGTGTGTTGATGGAATTAACTAATATCATTAAACTATATTAGGATGAAATATTTCAAGTGCGAACGGTCACTGCCATGACGTACATCAATTAAATCAAGCAGTAATCAAAGGCGTGAAAATACAACCCAATGTAGATTCAGATAAAGTCAGGTACTTTAAAAGTCGCCCATCATATTTTGTTCTAAGGGACAAAATCGAACTGGAATTAGAAAGGCCAGTTGAGGAGGAAACAGCTTCCCCAGTTGAATTTTTCAAATGGACTACCTCCATTGTACCCATTGGCAAGGCAGACGAGAGCGTGCCTACTTTAGACGATTACAACGTAACTGTTAATCAAACTGGACGTTTATCCTATTCCATGATTGATTGATTGGGGTTTTACGCCGTGTTGGCAATATTTGAGCCATTTTACGGCGAGCCTATTCCAAAGACGGAGAATCTCTACACCGCGTTTGGATGAGATAAATATTACGTAAGGCTTCAGCGAATCATACCAGGAATTACAACTGTACGAGGGTCAATAAAGTTCGCTATTAGATACTAACACAGATACACTTTTTTTAAATAACCAATCCCGTGTTAGATAGAATAGACCCTCAGTGCCCCTTGCTTGTCGTAAGAGGCGACTAAATGGGGCGATCCTTCAGATGAGACCGCAAAAACAGAGGTTTCTTGTCACAGTAGGTGTGGCACAATAAAGACCCCTATCTGCTCAAAGGCTAGTGCATTTGAAAAGATTGCGATAAAAGTGTGAAAATTACGAACAATGATCAATCTCACAACCGCTATAAGGAATACACAATTAAGAGTTTTGCAAACTTGGACCCCATGTCCATATTTGAATATACCAATGGTTTTGTTTGTTTGTTTGTTTGTTTATAGCCGCCTGAGCAATTTTTCAGCTATCCGGCGGCTGTCACCATTACCGGTGACAGGGCTGCAAATTTAGGCCTATGCTCGGCACTCAGGGCCTTTGAGCAGGGAGGGATCTTTATCGTGCCACACCTACTGCGACACGGGACCTCGGTTTATACGGTCTCATCCGAAAGACCGGCACCCACGTCCCACAGTGGGATTCGAACCCCCGACTCAAGGATCATCAGATCCTTGATCCCGACGCTCTAACCACTGCGACACGCGGTGACTTTAAGTGCCTAGGAAGAGTATGCATTCCCTTTCTAACAGCTATACCTGCCATGAGCCAAATATCTTGATCATTACAATGCATATGTTTCAACATTCCAAGTGATTATAAAAATCAGCAAGCTTCAAATAGATTGGCAAAATGTGCGGTATGAAAAGTCAAGACAGAGATGAAGATGAATAAAATTTCTGGATCAATGTCAACGAAATTGCAAAGCATTTTGTGAAGATATAGAACTACCCTGTATACAAAAGCAGTGGTGACTCCTGGATTGCGGACAAAGTTAGATTTCGTAAGACAAAAATGGAGGTAGAGTTGAAATCAAGGAGAGGAACTCCAAGCAGTATTATGACAAGCATAACCATGGAAGAACATTCGAAAGGAGAAAGTCTTCAATAGTAAAAAGCTTCCATGGTGAACATGTGGAGAGATAGCTCAGAGAACAGGACTAATCTTGTTAGAAGTTACTTTTCTAGATGAATTAGGAGCGCTTTGGGGCATATTTATCAATATACGTTAAGGCGTAGATTTACTTCGCAAAATCTGCAGAAATGGTGAAACTTATGACTCTCTGTCTGATGTACCGATGCAGACACCACCAGTCTTGTTGATAATTGTTGTCAAATTAACGTTTCGCTGACTACATTACTAAAATCTGTCCTGTTCTGTATGAATACAGCCTTACTTACATGACTATGTATATCCTTAAATAGGTCTGGCTGATCTTGTTTGTTTGCTATTGTGGCGGTGGGATAATGACAATACTATTGGCAAGAATTCATGGTTTATGTTTGTATGTAATGTTATAAATTATAAGAAACTACAAACATCGTGTATATATATATATATATATATATATATATATATATATATGTTTCAAGGGTTAAATCAGGGAACGAATCAAGTACAAACCACAATAGAGATAGTATGTATGTTTTATTTTTATTATTATTATTATTTTGAAATTACTGAAAGAATTAAGTATTTACAGTGAAAAATGGGGATCATTTTCTGCTATTGTGAGTGAAAAACATAAAAAAAAATAAACATCGTGTGAGGGGAAGGTACGATATATTTTCTGCTACTGTGAGTGAAAAACATAAAAGAAAATAAACATCGTGTGAGGGGAAGGTACGATATATTTTGATGCTGTAATAATCGACCATAGTCGTTACAAATACCCTCCCATTTCCAGATGTCGATATTTGTGGTCCAATATCAACGAAGTTAGGAATATTTGTGGTATCGCCAAGGATTCTTCAAGTACGTTTAACTAAGCTTTGACTTTCTATTTACTTTGAATTTCAATGCTATGGCATTTTCACTTGCGCCGAAGCAATTTGTTTGAAAAGTATAGAGTCTTCTCTAGTACATTTTTTGTCTAAGTAATGGACATGTACATAGCGAGTTTGGCACAAAAGTATTTGTAAAGTGCCAGTTTTTACTAACTTTACATAATACGGGTAACATTAACATTCCCGCGAGTCTAACAATAGGTATGAAACACTTCACAAAATATAATTTCTATGGGATTGGTTGTGTTTGCAAATATAATCGTTATAGCAGCCATATAATTTGCGATATGCTGACTTTTGAGGAGACGTTTGAAACCCCTGTAACATGAACTTATTTGTAAGTAGCATGTCTCGATCTCAAACTTCATCATGCGCAGAACACATTTATTGTGTATTGAAACAGTTGACAGTTGAAAGGACCAAGATAACTAACAGTAGATAACACGGGTGATATCATTGAAAGAGAAAATATCAGTCATGAACAGTAACTGTAATAATACATTATATGTCTTTTAGTTTTGTACAGCTGTGTTTAGTGTAGTTCGATCACGATGAGTACATCTTCTGGATAAACATGAAAAATAGTTGCTTTTGAGATTTTCGAGTTCGTGCACTCATTCAAAGATGGTGGTTTTAATTGTAGGGACCTTCTGGATTGGTATTTCTGACCTGATCGAGGAAGATAGATGGGTTTATTCTTCAGATCAGGAAGTTATAAAAGTGAATGACTTTCAACCAGGAGAACCAAATGCGCTCAGTTCTGCAAATTGCGTTGCTTTGTGGCCAACATTCCATGGTAAATGGGCAGATGAGGCATGTGGAGCACAATACAAATTTGTTTGTGAGACTGAATTTGAGTAAGTGTTTGTCCGAAATACATCCATTAAATTAGATTGACAATAATCATTATAAAATTCACACTGGCATATGGAGATTGATGCTTACGTCAAATTATGACACACATGATTTTGAAATGTCTGGGTCAGGCAAGTAACCATTATTTGGAATTTAACAGGTTTAGGAATTTCGAATATAATGCAGAAAATATCAATTGTAAATAAGGTAATAATGCATTATGATATTTCTTTTAGTTGTATTTAGCTGTGCTTAGTTTACTTCAACCACAATGAGTATTTAGTATAACCATATCTTTTGGATAAAAATGAAAAGCTGTTATAAATTATTACCGTTCTTAGAGTTTAGCAACTAGGCCCACGCCGGATAGCTGAAAAATTGCTCAGGCGGCTATAAACAAACAAAACAAAGCAACTAGGCCTATCTAACTATGATTCTACGAATTTGTTTATGCTGAAACTTAAAAATAACCTTCAATTCTGAGAAACGGGTCTTCTTATGAGTAAAATATTCTCGAACGGCACTGCCATTAAACAACATAAAACCAACTAACTGCAAGGGCTGTTCGATACGTAATGTGTATTGTACCACAGCGCGATAACGTGGATGATGATACTTTTGAATAGTTTTATTCAATACCTTTCCTATGGTATAAACACGAATCTTCAGCTCTACACATTTTAAAACTTATAGTCATATCAATAGAGCCAGTCATTAATCATTGTTGTAAAAATGGTTGGGAAACGGGATTCAGAACATTAAAGGGATTAGACCTTATATAAAAGTTCGCATAAACCCCGCTCATTCAGCAATGCAGATTGTTTATGAATTGGGGGAAGTGTATGGGTCAAATAAGGTATCTAATGAGACAGACATTTCTGAGTGGCACAGAATCCGTCAAAGATGCAACAAAACATGGCCGACCTGTGACTTTAACAGGCGAGACAAATGTCTCAAAAGTCAGGGAAATAATTGAAAGTGATGGCAGGTACACGATATGTGATATTGTCAAAGCTGTTGGCATATCGCTATCGCAGGTGCATTTCATTTTGAAGCGAATGTTGAAAGTACGAAAAATGTCTGCCAGATGGATACCAGATATATTGACAGATGACCAAAAAACGGGTACGAGTATAAACTGCTGAGAAACAGCTCAATATGATTCCCAAATTCAACGAAAGACAATTTGCAAACATTGTTACTGGTGACGAAACATGGATTCACTATTTCGAACCAATAAGAAAAAATTGAAACAAAATATGGCTAACTAAACATGGTAGAAGGCCTGTAGTTGCCAAAAGAACCATAAACACAAAGATGGTTCTTTATTGCATATTCGTCTCATGCGATGATTATATATCAACATTATCTTAAACGACGCATTGTGTCAAGATTTAGGCATGTTCGTCTAATTCATGATAATGCTCCATCATATACATCTGAGAGTGTGGAGGCGTGGAGGAATGTATGAATTCGGAGAAGGTTACCACGCTCTCCCGATCTAGCACAATACGATTTTTTCCTTTTTACAAAATTTAAAATGTTCTTATCTGGTCGTCGTTACAAGTCCCGGCAAATCAATGGCTTGGCCATCATTCAGTGCCGTAGATGTCTACCTATATCAGCATACCATGAGACATTTCAGAAATGGATTCAGAGATTGAAATTATGTATTTCAAACCGCGGAGAATTTGAAGGGATGTAGTGTTCATTTCAATATTTGAGTCGAATGCTTTTGAGATCTCGTCCCTGGAAACACCAGAGGTAGATCAGCTGCTTTGGCCTAAAACTTTCGCAGGACATGCTCTCCCGTATCTGATCATTTGAGATATAACAACACATACAGGCGATATTGGATCATGGCAACGTTGACTGTATGGATGCTGAAGTCATTCCATTTGTCATAAAGTTGAGTCGTTAGTTTGTCGTTAACGTCTTTTGTTCAATGAAGCATCCAACACAAAATATATGTGGAACATTCTGTGATGTCCCTTTACATGTAGTTCACTGGAATATATCAAATTTAAAAGATAAAATGTCCCCAGATGTCAATGTGAAGGCCCAGCAAGAAATATTATCAAATATGAATTCCAGTATTTTATTGATACGAACTTCAGACTACTTGTACAAAGAGTCAGATTGGTGTTTATCAAAGTTAATTTTGGATATTAAGACATGGATATTCTCAAGTTCCAATTTTATTGAAAAAGCAGTTGGATAACAAAATCCTAGTATTTAGTCTATCGTGAAAAATGGTTGTATGTTTTCAAAAATCGTACGTTTCAATAAAGTATAGATGATGAACTGTTATCAATCTCATAAATCCTATAAAGATTACAAAATTAAGGGCAAGGTAAACATTGCCCGCTAAACACACTTGTGGTGGGATCAAGTGCGTAAGTGCTGGGAATGTTCATGATTATTGACTTTACTAAACAAAACATCCAGACAACTTTGAAATTTAACAGTGAATTATACAAAATTTAATATTGTTTGATTCACTGAATATTAATTACTAGATATTTTATAATATAAGAATATAATCAAGCTGAATAATTTGCAATTATGCAAGATATTTAACCTATCTGTTGCGCGAATAAGTCAATATAGTTGATAAGATACTCGGTTGTCTTTCAAACTTAACAACAAGGTTCAATCATTTTGAACTTGAATATCGTTTCCATACCAATAGCGATACCCCGGATATGGTAACCAGAAGATCAGAGTGTGTGACTTGTCAACAGGGGGGTGGGGGTGTTACTAATTTTAGTCACGTGATGTTACTTCTGATGTATGCAGGGGTTCGTGTGCAGTGAATGTTTCCTTGGCAACTATCAGGTCCACAGTGATATATCTGACGGTATTCTGATAACTGAGGTCCTTTAAATGTTGGTACATATTAACTTCATGCTAATATGTCAAATTTTCTTACCGGTCCTCAGAAGCTTGTGATGTCAGTTAATGATTGAAAATCTTTTGAAAAGAATAAAGAAACTTATAATATAAAGTGTATTTAAAAACCATATTTTTATTTCAAAATGGTTTTTTATTTTTTATTTGTTTGTTTATAGCCGCCTGAGCAATTTTTCAGCTATCCGGCGGCTGTCACCATTACCGGCTGCAAATTTAGGCCTTTGCTCGGCACTCAGGGCCTTTGAGCAGGGAGGGATCTTTATCGTGCCACACCTACTGCGACACGGGACCTCGGTTTATACGGTCTCATCCGAAAGACCTGCTTGTCGGAAAATATTGTGTGTATGATATCATATAGTTATGTATATAATATCGAATGGTGAAGCTAACAATGTGGTAATCGTAATCATAAATCCCAAAGACATATACAAGTTCGAGTGTAGAGCAACACGGACCTCCGATGAAGCGAAGGTAGGATCAGGTGCCATAGAGGAGTAAGCATATTCTGCTGATCTGTCACATCCGTTGTGAGCCCTTAGTCGAAATTTGGTATACGGGATTCGCGTATCGAATCAACTGGGAGATATACACACCATAAACAGGCGAAAGTTGTATATTACTACATAGGTATGGAAAGTTGATGATTGCAAAGTTGAAGTCATCCCGCTTGTCATCCAATGTAGTTGTCAGTCTGCCAGTAGAGTCAATATTAAGTAAAATATCAAATTTGAAGCAGATACGTCAGATTCTGTAGTGTCCTTTATTTCGAATTCATCGGGATATATCAAATGAAAATTATGATTGTTGATTGATAAGGCGTCATCAATATATCTATATGTATGGTTGAAGAACACGGCAAGGTTTTTGTTTTTATCCTGTAAGAGTTACTGAACAAATTCTGCTTTATATGAATATAAAAATAAGTCTGCCAATAAGGGAGCACATGTAAATGATACATGTAAACTATGTCTATTTGTATTTATTGATCAATGTTGATTCGTTTGACTTTTTACAGTTTAACAATGTTAAGATCGAAGGAAATATATTGTGCTCCTAAACACCGCAAATTTCGTCTCAATGATTTAATTAACGTACAGTTCGTCCTAATCCGATTAATTTGCATTTTTCAGACGTCAAACCTGTTCTTCAAATGTCACAGAGTAAAGGATAAATGATTTGATTTATTCCGTGATAAAAACTATTATTTCCTTTATTTTGCAGGGAGGTTGGTGACGTTCTCGGTTAATTAAGCTTTATCAACGGATACAGATTTGATCTGAACAATATTGTATTCATGCATTCATAATAAAAATACATGACCTACGGATTCAGATACTTATGGATATAAAATGAATGACTGTGTAGCTGAGGTTTGTCTTTGATTTCTTTCTAATATAACATCATTTGCTTCCTAAGATATTAGTATATTTACAAAAAAAAAATATATAAAACGACCAAAATGTACTGATATCTCCATCATTGCTTTATTTTGTACACTATTGTAGAGTTCAGTATGTACAGGGTATTTCAAATGACAATTGTCGAATTTGCTAGAACAAAGAATATTTTGAAACTATAAAACTATCTTGGGTTGATTGGTTAGATATTGTTTAGCGTCCCGCTCGAGACTTTTTACTCATATAGAGACGTCACCATTGCTGGTGAAGAACTGCAAAATCTAGGCCCATGCTCGACGCTTATGGCTGCTGTGACACCGGGCCTCGGTTTTAATGGTCTCATCCGAAGGACCGCCTCATTTCATCGCCTCTTACGACTTACAAGAAGCATGGGATACTAAGGATCTATTCTAACACCCCGGATCCCCACGGGGAGGTATATTGGGCATCAATTGATCACATACCACTATATTGTTCCATGTATAATAAATAAACAGAGATATACAATTATTTGATAAATTACGACATGATATGAAAGACTAATGGTCAATGTGTTGGATTCTCTAAAGAATACATATTGAAAGCAAAACAAAGGACCACTTGAAATATCAGTGGCCTAGGATACAAATGTAAGTATCCCCTGTTGATCGGTACACCCGCTGTTATCCATCTGTTCTGAAGAGGTAAACGTTGTAATGAAAAGGACAAGATGACTAACAGTATTCAGTCTCATAATTCCTATAGAAAATACACTGAGTCAAAAAAAAAAACCTCACAAAATTAATTTTGTAAAATATTGAATACTTTCCCCCTGATGATACACCTGTGTAGCCAACATGGGATCCCTATCTGTCGACTCCGGAAAACCGTTAGCCAAACCCACTGATAGCCATCCATTTCTTGTGTAAATGCCTTTCGTGCCAAATCAGGTTTTGCACGTGCATTCAATGTTGTGAACTCCACATCGAAGTTGGATTCATTTGCACATGTTTGCCATGGCCTCAAACATTAAAAAACACTTTTAAGCCACATTTGTAACAGTACTTGAAATGCCACGATTGTCAAATGTGCAACGTGAACGTGCCGTTGGCATGTTGCAAGCGGGGCGATCAGTTATTGACATCGCAACAGCAATGGAATGCAGCCGTCGTACTGTGTATGACTTGCGACATGGTCTACAACAAACTGGCATCACTGCTGATCGCCCAAGGTCGGGTCGTCCACGTGTAACGTCACGAGTTGAAGACCGCAACATCATCCTACGTCACCTTCGTAACCGATTTCTGCCGGCTGCACGAACCAGAGCTGAGATGTTTCAAGGTCGACTGTCCGCACAGACCATCCGAAATCGGTTGCGGAGTGCCAATCTCCATGCTCGACGTCCGTCTCGTGGGCCAATTTTGACGCCATTTCATCGACGTCAGCGTCTGCTGTGGTCTCAGCGTCACCTCCGATGGACCCAGAGAGACTGGAATCGAGTCGTCTTTAGTGATGAATCGCGGTTTACCCTCAGATTTGCGGACGGCAGGCTAAGAGTCTGGAGACGACCTAATGAACGGTATGCCCAGTGTTGTGTGCAGGAAGTGGACAGATTCGGGGGCGGAAGTTGCATGGCATGGGGTGCTTTTTGTGGGAACAACCGTTCCAGACTTCTGGTCATCCATGGAAACCTCACAGCTGCTGCTTATCGCGATCAGGTACTCACCCCTGAACTCATTCCCTTCATGGCGGCTCATGGTCCAGGTCTACAGTTCCAGCATAATAATGCACGGCCGCACACCGCGTTGTTGACACGAAATTTCCTTCAAAATGCTGGCATCAACGTCATGGACTGGCCATCGAGGTCCCCTGACCTTAATCCCATCGAACACGTTTGGGCTGCACTAGGGAGAGGGCTTCGTGAACTTAGGAACCAACCGCAGAATTTGCAGGAACTTGGCGGTTGGTTTTTGGTCTTCCTTATTTTCCTGACTAAATGCGAAAGCAACATTTAATGACCTAGAACGAAAATCATTGGATTAATTTTGTCTTTGTCTTCCACTTGGATGCAAGCATTGAAATCCCTGACTTGAAGATTAGACGTTAGCCATTAAAAGTAAGAACTACAGGAAACAGTACAGAATTCATTTACTCAGTGAGACAATTGTTTGTGGAGGGTGATTCGATTAACACTGGTTAATGTAACACAGTCAGGTACTGGTAAATAATCAATAGATTTTTTCAGGTCTGACTAGTAACGACATCTAGTACCAATCCTTAATTTTGTATCAAGAGAGCATTGAATGTATTGGGAGATTAAAATATACATTGACTACTTATTCAATAAATATTTTAGTGTTTCAAAGTTAGATACATGTATTGACCAGAAGGTTTTAATTTAAACAATATTTATTTGCACCCTGCATCAAAAATGCAAAACCCTCTATGAATCGCATTGTCTATCTGTCTGCAATCTCTTTTTTGATGACTTACTACCTTAGAACGTTTTCAACAAAACACTTTCATATTTAATATAAAGAAGACACTGATAGATTTTAAGGTCATTGGGTCAAAGGTGACGGTATCACAGACTTTCAGTTTCTAACTTTATTATGCTTTTATTGTGAGATGGTAAGGTGAAATGTTTTCAACATAGATAATAGTTGATGATTAATAAAAGACACCTATAGATTTTGTGGTCATGAGGTCAAAGGTCAATGTTAAAACAAACTTTAGAATAATTTCATTGTAATACAACTTCTTAGCGATCTTTTCAGCTCAGTTTATGGTGTCTGTCCGTCATTTTATTCATTGTTGCTCGATATGTTGAAAATTTTTCGACAGAAAAAATTTGATATTTTGTACATTAAAGGATGACACCTGTAGATGTTTTGGACATGAGACCAAAGAACAAAGTTACACCAGACTTTCCCCAATATTGTACTAAATTTACTATAATTAAAAGATTTAATAATTTCATAGTGGGTATGACTGGTCAACAGGGCATGCTAGCTCCTATTGGGCACCTGATCCCAATTCTGGTGTGTGCAGGAGTTCGTGTTTATCCTGTTCTCAAATTGTAGAATTTTGAGATCGATCATGGTTCTCTTCACTTTTCATGAAGAGATTGTTGATCCTGCATTTGGACATAGAATTCAGATGATGGAAAAGACAATTAATGTACAAATGCTTATGATATATAGATTCAAATCCCACAACAATGGTGGATAGAAAGTTCACTTCGCAACCGGTAGGAACAGGTTCGATTCTCGATCCTGGAGCTTGTCTTACTTAAGACATTTAACGCAGGAAGTCGCTGTTCCTTTGCCAAGCTAAGTACCCGGCATTAAAAGTAAAAGTTATGGGTCATTCGGATTTGACCTTTAAATTGAAGGCCACGCGTTGGCACGTTAAAGAGTCACCATTGCTACAGCCCTGAGGACCATGCCTAAGTCTAAATTTGTGACATTTAAGATGAATCGTTACATCAAAATATTGAAAATCATCTTGGAAAAAGCATGATCTTACTATCAAAAGATGGTGCAAAGGGCAGTCACTACATATTTTAAGGTTTGTCGGTATACGAGTGAAGCATCAACTCACTGCTATCGCGACCGATTGATTGATTATTGCTTTCCGCCACACTCAACAATTTTTTTATTGGTGGAAAAGAGAACCCTGATACAATCCACATGGGAAGAGACCACCGACTTTCCGAAAGTAAACTGGCAAACTTTCTCACATATCGGCGCGAATTGTTTATAAAATAAAAAAAAAACAGCTTTATACAACGGTATCAGAAACTGACTATTCTTGAAACTTTGCCTTAATTTCTTTGCTTTGTCCTAGTTTTTATCACATACTACAAAATCACATGATTGATATAAGTTTGATAAGGAAGAAGGTTTGTCTGACCCGTGACGTTTGCTTTTAATGTCAAGCACTAAACGTAGAAACAGGCAGGACTCTAGATAGGACTGGCGATCGAACCCGGCTTTACACTGTCTTATGAACGTTGCCAATAAAGTCACCTATTATAATGACAACTCACACTCAAAATTAACAATATTTCATGAATACAATTAAAGTCAGCATAATATTTTAAAAAAAACCACGCAATCAATTTTGAACTCTCATCAGTGCCAAACATGTTATTCCAAATAAATAAGATCTAAACGCAGTGAAACACGACTCTCTCTCTCTCTCTCTCTCTCTCTCTCTCTCTCTCTCTCTCTCTCTCTCTCTGTGTGCTCTGGTTTACGTAATGAATGACCTTCCATTTCTCTTAGTTGATCCCCTTGAAAATCCGGGTTGTTAGAACAGATCCTCAGTACACCTAGCTTGTCGTAAAAGGTGACTAAATGGGACGGTTCTTCGGATGAGACCGCAAAAATCAAGGTCCCGTGTCATAGAAGGTGTGGCACGATAACGATCCCTCCCTGCTCAAAGACCATAAGCACGGAGCATAGGCCTAAATTTTGCAGCCTTTCACCGGCAATGGTGACGTCTCCATATGAGTGAAAAAATCTTGAGCGGGTCGTTGAACAATATATAATCAATCAATCAGTCTCTTAATTTAAGCTTTGCAATTATTACAAAGTATTTATATGGCGCACTATCAAACATTAAAACTATTACTCTAAGCGCTTTATAACATGCATAAAACATAATAGATAAAACAAAGCAAAGTTACACATATAATGCTAATTGGGATATTTTAAACAAATATTGAATATATTGATTGATTGATTATATATTGCTTTCCGCCACACTTAACAATTTTTCAGTTATCTGGTGGCGTCCAGTTTTTGTTGGTGGAGGAGAGAACCCAGATACAATGTACCTGGGAAGAGACCACCGACCTTCCGCAAGTAAACTGGCAAACTTGCTCACATAACGCCGCGGCCGAGATTCGAACACGCGCCGACAGAGGTGAGAGGCTTTGTGATTTTGAGCCCGATGCTCTAACCACTCGGCCACGGAGGCCCCAATATTGAATATAGTATCACAAAGATAAATAAGACTAACATATATTGGTATTCATAGAGTTCAAGCCCATAAGCGCCGAGCATAGGCCTAAATTTGCAGCCCTTCACCGACAATTGTGACGTCTCCATATGAGTGAAAGATTCTCGAGCGAAACGTTAAACAAACTTTAATCAATCAATCACCAAATGCAAGTGATATTATAACACTGCTGCCTAAACATGGGAAATTGACGATGGGGAAGCTGAAGTCGTCCTACTCGTATGTTATAAAGTTGGGTTGTTTATTTGCCGTTAATATCTACTAGATGTTCAATAAAATATCCATTATTAGTAAATCTTTGTCAAAGATCATTTGGTGTAAGTTAAGCAAAGGTTGATGTGATGAAACATGAGTGTACCTTGCGGCATTTACTGTCAGGGATGATAGTACGCTCACTAAATGGACTAAACCAATCCCAAACTTAATATATCCAATAAAACAGCATCGAAACTAATGCGACCTATTACAACAGTATTACATTATCACCTGCATATGGTGCAGATATCTCCCAACTGATTCGATACGTACGAGCTTGTTCTGCGTATGATCCCACTTCTTGTATGTCCATGGGTCCGTGTTTGCTCATCTCTGATTTGTATTTTCTACAGGAATTACGAGATTGAATACTGTTCATTAGCCTTTTGATTACGTACGTTTTTCGACATGACCCATTTAATGAATGAAAAGTTGAATGTAATTGAACTAAAACTAAATTAAAGTTTGATAAACTTCTGATGATTCAGTATAAACAGTAACTATAATTAATCACTCCTTGATAGACATGTTTAAAATAATCACAGTTTGTGAATATGATACGGAAGTATATATATCGTGAAATGTGTAGTTTCCATACTGTTCAAAAACAGTAGGGGATACTATGTTTTGTGATCAAAATGTTCACATATACAAAGGGATACGAAACGATGTTGTATAGTTCCTTAACAAGGAAGCATTTCCAAAGAAATTCATCACCCAAACATATCAATCACACTCGCACGATCTGCACTGGATGTTCCTGATGATCAAAAGTGTTGTGCTACAAATTTGCATGCCTCTAAATTAGAAGGTTGGAGTCACTCTAGAGGAAGATTTTGAAGAGAAAGCATCAGGTTATCAGTTGTTGAAAACGTTAATTAAACAGAGACCATGCGCCGTTTAACACAGGTTGAGAGGTTACGTGTCCTTGGCATACTACAGGTTGGCACAAGACATGTTGCTGTGACAAGGGCAATGGATGTTTCCCAGGCTATTATCAGAAGATTATGGTCCAAACATCATGCTACAGGGTCTGTTCAGGATAGACCACGATCCGGTCGATCAAGGGCAACAACTCAGGCTCAGGATAGATTCATCCGCACTATTGCCTTGAGAAATCTGGAAAAAGCAAATCAAATAAGGTTTCAACTTCAAAGGGATACTGGCTTGGTAGTGAGTGGCCAGACCATCAGGAATGGACTGCACATATTTCACTTACACGCCCGACGTCCTCGTGTCATGCCCTGTTTGAAGGATCGTCACATGTGGACTTCCTGGACAGATGCAGGAGGGTTTGGCGCAGACGTAACGAGCGTTTTCATGATGTTAACTCATTAGGCATGATTGGTATGGGTGTGGATATGTAATATTGTGGAGAGGCATAACGTTTGCCGGCAGAACAGACTTGCATATTGTTGTTGGACGTGTCACAGGGCAGTACTAACGGGACAAAATCTTGGCACCGCATGTTGTGCCGTTTGCACGTCGTTATGACCGCCGTTTCGTTTGTCAAGATGACTGCCAAATGTCATATAGCCAGGATCGTTACAGATTATCTCCAACGACAGAATATGACCACATGACCATGGTCCGAACTCAGTCTGGACTTTTCCCTTATCGAGCATGTCTGGGACATGCTTGGACAGCGGCTGCGCCAACGTCAACAACCTCTTGTCAATATCCAAGAACTTGCTGCAGCATTGCAATAGGAATGGAATATCCTTCCCCAAAATGACCTGGAATGTCTCGGTAGGAGTATGCCACGCTGACTCCGAACTTGTCTAGCCAACCGAGGGGTTGTACCCGCTACTGACTCTGTTTCACAATGGTGGTAAATTTGCTGTGTGACCCTGTGTTGATGTCGACCATTATTCTGGAGAATCTCTCCTTTTCTGACTGTACACAGGGTTTCGAATAAATTGACAATTGTTTCCTAAATGTTTTTCTGTCATGTGTTTCCATCCTAACCTTGTGATCTGCATTTCATTGTCCTTGTAAATTCAATATCCCCTACTTTTTTTGATATTACGTATTGATATATATATTGTATATTTTGATCTAAAAACAGGGCTTTGCTCATTGTAGAACATCTAATTGTGTCTTTGTAAGATCTCTATATGAACTAGGTGGCTCAGATGAGTGTTGTGGCCCATAAGTCTTTTTGTTTTACTTGCACAAGCAACCATACACTACATGAGTCTATATATATGTTTATATAGCTGTGTAAGGGTTACTGATAAAGGTTGTGATTCATGTACGAAAGTTAAAGAAGAGTTTTCAAAAACTGGACGCCACCAGATAACTGAAAAATTGTTGAGTGCGGAAAACAGCAAACAACAAAAGCACTGATAAAATATGCCATTAGACAGTAGATGTAATCTACTAGATGTATGTGTTGACCTTAAGATAAGAAGTGAGCTGTTCTTATTGCTTAACGAAAAGACGGAATAATCCTATTCGTCGTCATGTCGTTTAAATCTCTGGTTATTATTGCATATATATTTTGTGGAATTCGAAATATAAATTGTAAGTATACAAATCGATATTCTTTTTTCTGCATTGAACTTAAATCGACGCTGAATATATATTCAACAATTTTGAGAATAAAATATCCATATGGGGGAATAAAGCTGAGTGATCATTGAAGTATTAAACGATGTAACAAAACAGTTTCATTTAATTTCATGGTTAAACAAGTGACGTCATAAATGAAGATCAAGCAAATGACGTAATAAACAAAATTATACAAAATTAATTGCCTGGGATGACTTAATAGAAACAAACTTATTTATTTTTTTTTTTTACTAATTACTAATGTCTAGGCTTCCATATAAACGTGTAAATTGTAAATTGCACAGTGGAACCCAACCAATATACACTACTAATAATAAACACTGATAATATAAAAAGGAATGTTCTTTGGTACATTACCAATAACAAAGCAGTTGTGTTCAGTGCTTCTGCCAAATAAATCTTCCTGAAATTATTTCCACAATTTCTGTTAATTCATGCATTGACCATTCTATTCTTGAAATGTTGTGATGCATCTTGAAATCACGGTGATTTAGACATTACTTTATTATGAAGAGTATGGCGGTACACAACAGTCTTTGGTGTATACATTAAACAACGATCATTAAAGATACCAAAGCAAAGGAGTGATAAGTTCAAGGGAGACGCCGCAGATTAATTTTCAACAAAATAACTTATTTTGTGAATTCGTAACTTTAACTATGGATTTCTTTTTTCAATAAAATGGATCTTTTTTTCGGCGAAACATGTCGAGTGATCGATGCATTTTAATGTAAAGGGATTTCAAATGATTATGAATTATTTAACGTTTATGAAGTTAAATGACTTTAAATTCTCGTTGTACTGTGTGCAAAATCTAAACGCTTATGGTTTCTAGAAATGAAGAAATATTCGTGAACGACATTGTTAAAATGGCATGCATTCAATTTGATGCTATACTCAGATTGAATTATACTTGCATACTATAGTTCCATCTAATGGCATCACTCTAGTCCAATCTAATGACATCACTATAGTTCTATCTAATGACGTCACTATAGTTCCATCTAATGACATCATTATAGTTCCATCTAATGACATCACTATAGTTACATCTAATGACATCACTATAGTTCTATCTAATGACAACACTATAATTCTATCTAATGGCATCACTATAGTTCCATCTAATGATATTTGGGGGCCTCCATGGCCGAGTGGTTAGGGCATTGCGCTCAAAATCACAAGGCCTCTCATCTCAAGTCGGCGCGGGTTCGATTCTCGCTCGCGCCGATATGTATGAGAAAGTTTGCCAATTTACTTTCGGAAGGTCGGTGGTCTCTTCGCGGGTACACTGTATCTGGGCTCTCTCCTCTAATAAAAACTGGACGCCACCAGATAACTGCAAATTGTTGAGTGTGGCGGAAAACAACAATCAATCAATCTAATGATATCACTATATTTCCATTTAATGACATCACTGATACCTTGATTCCGATCAAGGTGATCCATTGTTCTGCAGATTTTTCCAATTTATTTTGCAGAAAAAAATGTTTGTCAGCACTCCATCCATTATAATTCATAGTAATAATCTTTCATCCCCCAAATGAGTATTCCTATTTATAGTACATCTACTCATTGTGAATGAATGTTGTTAGTCTATGTTACAATTGCCTCTCCTACAACTGCGTTCTAGTTTAAATGGATAAAGTATAATTCTGTTTTTCAAATGAGAAGGCTAGAGGAAAATAGATAAATATAAATCACAAGACATTGATCTACATTTTATGTTTATTTCAAAGGGAAGTATATTGTTTCACATATCATGGAGTTTATGGAGATAACTCAACCATTAAGTGGGTTAGGGGTAGAAAGGTTCATTTATGATTAGACTTATAGCGATTCGGGAGGAGGAGGAGTGTGATTCCTCGCTCCAGTCGTTATCAATGTTAACTTTGAACAGCCATAACAAATTACATACCTCTGGAACAATTCCTTCTCGTCTCCCTCCTCATTCAAGGGATTATGTTTGTACTCATAATAAGCTGTTTCTAAAACCCATCTGTTGAGATACTTTGCCAGAATGTTCTTGCGAATTGTGCTGCCGGTCAAGCCCATTTCTGAATTTCTAGTAGAAATGGTAGCGAATACATGGTAATATTTGGACCCCTTTCTTGTGAGCATTGCGATGTCATTCCTACACTAGCAACTGTTGGAATAGTAAACTAGTCTTGCCACAGCATATACCAGAAGTTTTGTAAATCAAATGTGGATTCTAAAAATCTCTAAAGACCTTTTAGTAAATTTGAAATCACAGAACTTTTATCAAATCAACAGCATTCTACAAAATTTGAAAGAACTTTTAGCAAATTTGATAAAATAAAACTTTTCTCAAGTCATCAACATCAAAATATGACTTTTCTACATTTTACACGACCATTCCTCACAATAAATTGAATACTATACTTTTTGAAATCATAGGCAGTTACTTTGTCAATAAAAAAAGAAAAAAGAAAATATCCATAAGTGGTGATCAATCATTTAAAAACTCACTTTGCTAAACGCCATCCTGATTACATACACAAGTATGCTGAAGTTAAAATCAAAAGATGCTAGATTCCTCATTGACAATATCTTTGTGGTCCTTCCAACAATCTGCTGGAATTCCAATAGCCACGAATTTTTGTCCTTTGTTTTTATATTCTTACGAAGCAGAATTTATTCAAAAGCTTCTACATGAAAAGATAAAGTATCTAGATGTGGCCTTCAACTCGACATTTCAATATATCGTAGGAAGCCTCCGTGGCCGAGTGGTTAGAGCATCGCGCTCAAACTCACAAGGCCTCTAGTCGGCGCGGGTTCGATTCTCACTCACGCCAATATATGTGAGAAAGTTTGCCAGTTTACTTTCAGAAGGTCTGTGGTCTCTTCCCGGGTACTTTGTACCTGAGTTCTCTCCTCCAACAATAAAAAAATGGACGCCACCAGATAACTGAAAAATTGTTGATTGGGGTGGAAAACAACAAACAATCAATATGTCGTCGACATTTTATCTATTGGTAATAAAAAATTTTCATCATACGTCGATTCGATATATCCAGTGAACGCCACAGTCTTCCATATCTGCTTCATTCTTAGATATTCTATTGAACATACGATGTTGCGATTGTTGAATATGTATTTAAATTCACAACCCTAAATAATAACTCAGATATATTATGACAATAATTATGAACTATTCATTTAAATCATAGAATATCAAATATGTTTATTGTTTAATAATATATTATGTATTTTACGACACTTGTTACTTGTTTTAAATATTTTACAATGCAATTAAATTCCCTAATTAATCACAATTTAAAATTCGTTGCTTTAGAATACCTGAAAAATCCCCACACCCGTTCTGCATCTGTTTCCTATATATACCAGAGGCCTCCGTGGCCGAGTGGTTAGAGCATCGGGCTCAAAATCACAAAGCCTCTCACCTCTGTCGGCGCGTGTTCGAAATATCGGCCGCGGCGTTATGTGAGCAAGTTTGCCAGTTTACTTGTGGAAGGTCGGTGGTCTCTTCCCAGGTACATTGTATCTGGGTTCTCTCCTCCACCAACAAAAACTGGACGCCACCAGATAACTGAAAAATTGTTGAGTGTGGCGGAAAGCAATAAATAATCAATCAATCAATCTATATATACCCTACATCAGGAACCCGTACGTAAACAATATATTCATGCTTATGTAAGTAACTAGGTCATAGCAATACCAACGATGATACAAGTTATGGCTTCTAATAAGCAATACAAACAAATCATGTTCGAAGTATAACATCGTAATTCTGAATATAAATGATATCGAGATCGGGATCGAGATAACGACATAAAAGCTACGTAATTTCTCGGTAAAGTTAAAACAGACGTCTCGATTTAATGGAAATAACATGCATTTTCGAATATATATTCTCATGGAAATTAAAACAAATAAATACCTTAATGAATGTTTTTTGTTTGTTTGTTTGTTTTATTTATAGTCGCCTGAGCAATTTTTCAGCTATCCGGCGACTGTTCCTTAATGAATGTAATTAATAATAATAATAATAACAATAATAATAGTATGTATTTATATAGCGCCCTATGTAAAACTCATTTTACCATAAGGCACTGAACATAATAAAAATTATATCACATGATCAAGTTGATAAAATACATGAAATTTAATGTCATAATGAACATGGTAAAGGACTAAAATGTTCAAATCAAATTATACAATTATAAGAAAGAGAACAAGACACTAAAATCAGATAAGCTTAAAACTTGCATGAAGCTACCAAAAATGTACACATTTAAGAAATGAATTGGATAAATGAAAAGCAAGTCCATATAAAATGATTAGCGATCAAAGTGTTCAACAACATTAAGAACACGATGTTCGAATTTCCTTGACACATCCACATGAAAGGAAATATCAAATATTGAAAAACGTGCACAACATATTCAAGAAAACATAGTTAATATTGACATTTAGCACATATGAGTCGATATTAACGGCAAACTACCTACTCGGCCTTACGACAAACGTGGTTATTTCAGCTTTGTTATCGCCAGCTTCCCATATTTAAGTAGCAATATTCCATTGTCACTTGCATATAATATTTATGTATCTAAACTGATTCGATACACAAGAACTTGTTCTGCATATTATTAATTTTCAAATCGAGACAGGTTACTGAAAAATAAATTGATGTTACAGGGATTTCAACAGTCTCGTGTAAAGTAAAAATATTGCTAATTCTATAGGTGTTATAACGATCTATTTTGCAATACATTGGTTGAAATGCTATCCGACATATTTCATACCAATTGTTAGACATTACTTGCATACTGATTTTGACTACGGATTACTCCGTTTACACGATCAAGATATAGGGCTCAAGGCGGATGTGACCAGTCGATAAGGAATGTTTACTCTTCCTAGGCACCCTATCCTGCTTCTGGTATATCCAGGGGTTCGTGTTTGCCCAACTCTTAAGTTTGTATTTGTTATATAGGTTATGAGATTGTATACTGTTATCTTTACATTTTCATATACATGAATTGTCATCTTCAGAGATGTATGTGTTAGTATATTTACAGGTGCCGGTTGCCATGTTGGATGGATTCAGTTTCAAAACAAATGTTACTGGTTCAGTCATGACTCTAGACCTTGGGGAGAAGCAGAGGTATGTTTCATGAACACTTTGTATTTTCAGGATCATTGTAAAAACTAGATTAGGTTAATGATACATTTTTTTCCCTTTTAAACGTCACTAAATCTGGCGTCCATTTTCTTTTTATTCTGCTGAAGAATGTCCCTGTAATATGTTTTATTACAAAACTATAGTCTCCATAGTAGATTCTATATAGTGTACATGTACATTAATTTTATCACTGTACATTTTAAAGTCGATAAATATATATTTGACGCATTGGAAGCTAATTTAAAAATTGTAGTTTATGTACTCCTGGTGTGAAAACATATACGTTTTTGTTTATGGACATAGGTTAATGAAAGATTGAAATTTAGAAACATGGTCCGTTCCGTTTTTCATTTTTGCAACTTCACCTTTTAGGGTATATGTGCAGCGTTTCACAGCAAGCTGGCAGAACCAAGGACCAGCAGTGAATCATCGTTTCTTATGAGCCACAGTCAACGAGAAGGTAATAGAGGGACACTTTTTAAGTTCGTAGAGTAGGGCGGTCTCTTTAAAACGGCTTTGAATATCAAAATTTTATTTATCTAAGACCTTCGAAATATGCCCCGTCTGCCCCAACACACATTTTACACCGATCAACCCATTTCCGGAACGCCGCCCGGTACTTCTCTTTAGGTATATGTTGCAGACACTGGTAGATCGCACTACCTATACGACAATGGGATTCAAAACGGTGCCCTGCCAGCATTTCCTTTAGTCTTGGGAACAACCAAAAGTCACAGGGGGACAGGTCAGGGCTGTATGGGGGATGATCTAAGACATCGAGCCCAGATTCTTTCAGATATTCCTGTATCGTAGCGGATTTATGGATCGGTGCGTTATCATGGAGTAATTTGATGGCGCGGACACCGGTGCTCGGTCTGCATTTCTGATAGAAATCAACAAGTTGAGTAAGAACACTTTCTCTGTAAAACTTTCCAGTGACAGAACTATCTTTCGGGACTGCAATTTGAAGGACTGGACCTTCCGAATCAACGAATATCGCATACAACATGCGATTTGATGTTTTGCAACGGCGCGCAACGACAGGTCTGAGATGAAACCCAAACCTTATTTTTAGCCTTAGAATCGGGTTGAAAATGATAGATCCAGGTTTCATCACCCGTAACTATCTCTTCCAAACGACGTGGTCACATTTATCATATTTTTTATAACTTGCGATGCAAGTCTAACCCGACTTTGTTTCTGCTCGTCAGTGAGCAAATGGGGCACCTAGCGCGCGCAGATCTTACGTAGCCCAAGTGTTCACATGATATCTTCAAAACACTTGACGAATGAATGCCACTTAATTCTTCTATCTCTTGCACGGTATAACGTGCGTCTTCCTCAATCAATGTTTTCACAGTAGCAACGTTCTTTTCCGTCAAAACGGAAACCGGCCTACCCACTCGAGGGTCATTTTCAATTGACTCCCGACCATCATTAAAACAACGTACCCACTTGCAAACTGTAGCATATTTTAAAGCACCATTCTCATAAATCGTTTGCAAATCAGCATGGATTTCCGTTGACGGAAACACGGGGTGTGCTCGAATTTTACAAGATACCCACTGTTCAGAGATTTTTCCATCCATATTGAACGCTATATTTTACTGCAGTGTATAAAACCACGTGTTGAAAATACCCAGCGCAGTGCGCACGTGGACCTCATGCGCCGCACACCGTGATACCGTTCGAAAGATGAATGATTACGCAAGTTCTGTGTAAAAAATCGTGCAACTTCATAATCGCGTTAAAAAGTTATAGGCTTACTCTACGAACTTAAAAAGTGTCCCTCGTATAGTTTTACAATACAGAGAATGCAGCATTCTGGATATTTGGAATGACAATTCGATGTCTATACAATTGAATGAAAAGTTTGATGTGTACATTTTTTTTTATAAATATATAAGCCACTACACATGTTAAAGTATATAAGGAAAGGTTATGGGATTCGTAATGTGTGTGTTGATGGAATTAACTAATATCATTAAACTATGTTAGGATGAAATATTTCAAGTGCGAACGGTCACCGCCATGACGTACATCAATTAAATCAAGCAGTAATCAAAGGCGTGAAAATACAACCCAATGTAGATTCAAATTAAGTCAGGTACTTTAAAAGTCGCCCATCATATTTTGTTCTAAGGGACAAAATCGAACTGGAATTAGAAAGGCCAGTTGAGTAGGAAACAGATTCCCCAGTTGAATTTTTCAAATGGACTACCTCCGTTGTACCCATTGGCAAGACAGGCGAGAGCGTGTCTATTTCCGACGATTACAATGTAACTGTTAATCAAAGTGGACGTTTATCCTATTCCATGATTGATTGATTGGGATTTTACGCCGTGTTGGCAATATGTGAGCCATTTTACGGCGAGCCTATTCCAAAGACGGAGAATCTCTACACCACGTTTGGATGAGATAAATATTACGTATATGTGAGCCATTTTACGGCGAGCCTATTCCAAAGACGGAGAATCTCTACACCACGTTTGGATGAGATAAATATTACGTAAGACGTCAGCGAATCATACCAGGAATTACAACTGTATAAGGGTCAATAAAGTTCGCTAATAGATACTAACACCGATACACTTTTTTTAAATAACCAATCCCGTGTTAGATAGAATAGAACCTCAGTGCCCTTGCTTGTCGTAAGAGGCGACTAAATGGGGCGATCCTTCGGATGAGACCGCAAAAACCGAGGTTTCTTGTCACAGTAGGTGTGGCACGATAACGACCCCTCTCTGCTCAAAGGCTAGTGCATTTGAAAAGATTGCGATAAAAGTGTGAAAATAACGAACAATGATCAATCTCACAACCGCTATAAGGAATACACAATTAAGAGTTTTGCAAACTTGGACCCCATGTCCATATTTGGATATACCAAAGGTGAATTTAAGTGCCTAGGAAGAGTATGCATTCCCTGTCTAACAGCTATACCTGCCATGAGCCCTATATCTTGATCATTACAATGCATATGTTTCAACATTGGAAGTGATTATAAAAATCAGCAAGCTTCAAATAGACTGGCAAAATGTGTGGTATGAAAAGTCAAGACAGAGATGAAGATGAATAAAATTTCTGGATCAATGTCAATGAAATTGCAAAGCTTTTTGTGAAGATATAGAACTACCCTGTATACAAAAGCAGTGGTAACTCCTGCATTGCGGACAAAGTTAGATTTCGTAAGACAAAAATGGAGGTGGAGTTGAAATCAAGCAGAGGGGCTCCAAGCAGTATTATGACCAGCATATCCATGGAAGAACATTCAAAAGGAGAAAGTCTGCAATAGTAAAAAGCTTCCATAGTGAAAATGTGGAGAGATAGCTCAGAGAACAGGACTAATCTTGTTAGAAGTTACTTTTCTAGATGAATTAGGAGCTCTTTGGGGCATATTTATCAATATACGTTAAGACATAGATTTACTTCGCAAAATCTGCAGAAATGGTGAAACTTATGGCTCGCTGTCTGATGTCCCGATGCAGACACCACCAGTCTTGTTGATAATTGTTGTCAAATTAACGTTCCGCTGACTATATTACTAAAAACTGTTCTGTATGAATACAGCCTTACTTAAATGACTATGTATCTCCTTAAATAGGTCTGGCTGATCTTGTTTGTTTGCTATTGTGGCGGTGTGATATATATATATATATATATATATATATATATATATATATATATATATATACGTTTCAAGGGTTAAATCATGGAATGAATCAAGTACAAACCACAATAGAGATAGTATGTATGTTTTATTTTTATTATTATTTTGAAATTACTGAAAGAATTAAGTATTTACAGTGAAAAATGGGGATCATTTTCTGCTATTGTGAGTGAAAAACATAGAAGAAAATAAACATTGTGTGAGGGGAAGGTACGATATATTTTCTGCTACTGTGAGTGAAAAACAGAAGAAAATAAACATTGTGTGAGGGGAAGGTACGATCTATTTTGATGCTGTAATAACCGACCATAGTCGTTACAAATACCCTCACATTTCCAGATGTCGATATTTGTGGTCCAATATCAACGAAGTTAGGAATATTTGTGGTATCGCCTAGGATTCTTCAAGTACGTTTAACTAAGCTTTGACTTTCTATTTACTTTGAATTTCAATGCTAAGGCATTTTCACTTGCTCCGAAGCAATTTGTTTGAAACGTATAGAGTCTTCTCTAGTACATTTTTGTCTAAGTATTGGACATGTACATAGCGAGTTTGGCACAAAAGTATTTGTAAAGTGCCAGTTTTTACTAACTTTACATAATACGGGTAACCTTAACATTCCCGCGAGTCTAACAATAGGTATGAAACACTTCACACAATATAATTTCTATGGGATTGGTTGTGTTTGCAAATATAATCGTTATAGCAGCCATATAATTTGCGATATGCTGACTTTTGAGGAGACTTTTGAAACCCCTGTAACATGAACTTATTTGTAAGTAGCATGTCTCGGTCTCAAACATCATCATGCGCAGAACACATTTATTGTGTATTGAAACAGTTGACAGTTGAAAGGACTAAGATAACTAACAGTAGATAACACGGGTGATATCATTGAAAGAGAAAATATCAGTCATGAACAGTAACTGTAATAATACATTATATTTCTTTTAGTTTTGTACAGCTGTGTTTAGTGTAGTTCGATCACATTGCGTATTTATCATTACCACGTCTTCTGGATAAACATGAAAAATAGTTGCTTTTGAGATTTTCCAGTTCGTGCACTCATTCAAAGATGGTGGTTTTAATTGTAGGGATGTTCTGGATTGGTATTTCTGATCTGATCGAGGAAGATAGATGGGTTTATTCTTCAGATCAGGAAGTTATAACAGTGAATGACTTTCAACCAGGAGAGCCAAATGCGTACAGTGCTGCAAATTGCGTTGCTTTGTGGCCAGCATTCCATGGTAAATGGGCAGATGAGGCATGTGGAGCACAATACAAATTTGTTTGTGAGACTGAATTTGAGTAAGTGTTTGTCCGAAATACATCCATTAAATTAGATTGACAATAATCATTATAAAATCCACACTGGCATATGGAGATTGATGCTTACGTCAAATTATGACACACATGATTTTGAAATGTCTGGGTCAGGCAAGTAACCATTATTTGGAATTTAACAGGTTTAGGAATTTCGAATATAATGCAGAAAATATCAATTGTAAATAATGTAATAATGCATTATGATATTTCTTGTAGTTTTCTTTAGCTGTGCTTACTTTACTTCAACCACAATGAGTATTTAGCATAACCATATTTTTTGGATAAAGATGAAAAGCTGTTATAAATTATTACCGTTCTTAGAGTTTCGCAACTAGGCCTGTCTAACTATGATTCTACGAATTTGTTTATGCTGAAACTTAAAAATAAGCTTCAATTCTGAGAAACGGGTCTTCTTATGAGTAAAATATTCTCGAACGGCACTGCCATTAAACAACATGAAAACAACTGTTCGATACGTAATGTGTATTGTACCACAGTGCGATAACGTGGATGATGATACTTTTGAATAGTTCTATTCAATACCTTTCCTATGGTATAAACACGAGTCTTCAGCTCCACACATTTTTAAACTTATAGTCATTTCAATAGAGCCAGTCGTTGATCATTGTTGTAAAAATGGTTGGGAAACGGGGTTCAGAATATTAAAGGGATTAGACCTCATATAAAAGTTCGCATAAACCCCGCTCATTCGGCAATGCAGATTTTTTTTTGAATTGGGGGAAGTGTAGGGGTCAAATAAGGTATCTAATGAGACAGACATTTCTGAGTGGCACAGAATCCGTCAAAGATGCAACAAAATATGGCCGACCTGTGACTTTATTAGGCAAGGCAAACGTCTCAAAAGTCAGGGAAATAATTGAAAGTGATGGCAGGTACACGATATGTGATATTGTCAAAGCTGTTGGCATATCGCTATCACAGGTGCATTTCATTTTGAAGCGAATGTTGAAAGTACGAAAAATGTCTGCCAGATGGATACCAGATATATTGACAGATGTCCAAAACGGGTACGAGTACAAACTGCTGAGAAACTGCTCAATATGATTCCCAAATTCAACGAAAGACAATTTGCAAACATTGTTACTGGTGACGAAACATGGATTCACTATTTCGAACCAGTAAGAAAAAATTGAAACAAAATATGGCTAACTACACATGGTAGAAGGCCTGTAGCTGCCAAAAGAACCATAAACACAAAGATGGTTCTTTATTGCATATTCGTCTCATGCGATGGTTATATAACAACATTATCTTAAACGACGCATTGTGTCAAGATTTAGGCATGTTCGTCTAATTCATGATAATGCGCCATCATATACATCTGAGAGTGTGGAGGCGTGGAGGAATGTATGAATTCGGAGAAGGTTACCAAGCTCTCCCGATCTAGCACAATACGATTTTTTCCTTTTTACAAAACTTAAACTGTTCTTATCTGGTCGTCGTTACAAGTCCCGGCAAGTCATTGGCTTGGCCATCATTCAGTGCCGTAGATGTCTACCTATATCAGCATACCATGACACATTTCAGAAATGGATTCAGAGATTGAAATTATGTATTTCAAACCGCGGAGAATTTGAAGGGATGTAGTGTTCATTTCAATATTTGAGTCGAATGCTTTTGAGATCTCGTACAGTACACAATATCTATCTAAAAACTCTCGTACACTCTTGTAGAATGCTAACGGTGGTGGCGTGCTTGCTCTGAGCCGGCGTCCACAACCATTTGAACATTTTTCGTTAAAAAATAATTATAAATAAATATGGAAAGGGAAATATACGAATAATGACAATTCCTAAAATGGTATCATACAAAATTGAGAGGAGGGCAAAGACAGATCCCTGGAAACACCAGGGGTAGATCAGCTGCTTTGGCCTAAAACTTTCGCAGGACATGCTCTCCCGTATCTGATCATTTGAGATATAACAACACATACAGGCGATATTGGATCATGGCAACGTTGACGGTATGGTCGCTGAAGTCATTCCATTTGTCATAAAGTTGAGTCGTTAGTTTGTCGTTAACGTCTTTTGTTCAATGAAGCATCCAATATCAAATATATGTGGAACGTTCTGTGATGTCCCTTTACATGTAGTTCACTGGAATATATCAAATTTAAAAGATAAAATGTCCCCAGATGTCAATGTGAAGGCCCAGCAAGAAATGTTATCAAATATGAATTCCAGTATTTTATTGATATGAACTTCAGACTACTTGTACAAAGAGTCAGATTGGTGTTTATCAAAGTTAATTTTGAATAATGCTGGATATTAAGACATGGATATTCTTAAGTTCCATTTTTATTGAAAAAGCAGTTGGATATGATGACAAAAGCCTAGTATTTAGTCTATCGTGAAAAATGGTTGTATGTTTTCAAAAATCGTACCTTTCAATAAAGTATAGATGATGAACTGTTATCAATCTCATCAATCCTATAAAGATTACAAAATGAAGGGCAAGGTAAACATTGCCCGCTAAACACACTTGTGGTGGGATCAAGTGCGTAAGTGCTGGGAATGTTCATGATTATTGACTTTACCAGACAATTTTCAAATTTAGCAGTGAATTATACAAAATTTAATATTGTTTGATTCACTGAATATTAATTACTAAATATTTTATGATATAAGAATATAATCAAGCTAAGTAACTTGCAATTATGCATGATATTTAACTTATTTATTACGCGAATAAGTCAATATATTTGATAAGATACTCGGTTATCTTTCAAACCTAACAACAAGGTTCAATCATTTTGAACTTGAATATCGTTTCCAAACCAATAGCGATACCCCGGATATGGTAACCAGAAGATCAGAGTGTGTGACTTGTCAACAGGGGAGGGTTAGTAATTTTAGTCACGTGATGCTACTTCTGATGTATACAGGGGTTCGTGTGCAGTGAAAGTTTCCTTGGCAACTATCAGGTCCACAGTGATATATCTGACGGTATTCTGATAACTGAGGTCCTTTAAATGTTGGTACATATTAACTTCATGCTAATATGTCAAATTTTCTTACCGGTCCTCAGAATCTTGTGATGTCAGTTAATGATTGAAAATCTCTTGAAAAGGATAAAGAAACTTATAATATAAAGTGTATTTAAAAACCATATTTTTATTTCAAAATGGACCTGCTTGTCGGAAAATATTGTGTGTATGATATCATATAGTTATGTATATAATATCGAATGGTGAAGCTAACAATGTGGTAATCGTAATCATAAATCCCAAAGACATATACAAGTTCGAGTGTAGAGCAACACGGACCTCCGACGAAGCGAAGGTAGGATCAAGTGCCATAGAGAAGTAAGCATATTCTGCTGATCGGTCACATCCGTTGTGAGCCCTTAGTCGAAATTTGGTATACGGGATTCGCGTATCGAATCAACTGGGAGATATACACACCATAAACAGGCGAAAGTTGTAAAATACTACATAGGTATGGAAAGTTGATGATTGCAAAGTTGAAGTCATCCCGCTTGTCATCCAATGTAGTTGTCAGTCTGCCAGTAGAGTCAATATTAAGTAAAATATCAAATTTGAAGCAGATACGTCAGATTCTGTAGTGTCCTTTATTTCGAATTCATCGGGATATATCAAATGAAAATTATGATTGTTGATTGATAAGGCGTCATCAATATATCTATATGTATGGTTGAAGAACACGGCAAGTTTTTTGTTTTTATCCTGTAACAGGTTCTGAACAAATTTTGCTTTATATGAATATAAAAATAAGTAAATGATACATGTAAACTATGTCTATTTGTATTTATTGATCAATGTTGATTCGTTTGACTTTTTACAGTGTAACAATGTTAACATCGAAGGAAATATATTGTGCTCTTAAACATCGCAAATTTCGTCTCAATGATTTAATTAAGGTACAGTTCGTCCTAATCCGATTGATTTGCATTTTTCAGACGTCAAACCTGTTCTTCAAATGCCACAGAGTAAAGGATAAATGATTTGATTTATTCTGTGATAAAAACTATTATTTCCTTTATTTTTCAGGGAGGTTGGTGACGTTCTCGGTTAATTAAGCTTTATCAACGGATACAGATTTGATCTGAACAATATTTTATTCATGCATTCATAATAAAAATACATGACCTACGGATTCAGATACTTATGACCTACGGATTCAGATACTTATGGATATAAAATGAATGACTGTGTAGCTGAGGTTTGTCTTTGATTTCTTTCTAATATAACATCATTTGCTTCCTAAGATATTAGTATATTTACCAAAAAATGTACTAATATCTCCATCATTGCTTTATTTTTTACACTATTGTAGAGTTCAGTATGTACAGGGTATTTCAAATGACAATTGTTGAATTTGCTAGAACAAAGATTATTTTGAAACTATAAAACTATCTTGGGTTGATTGATTATATATTGTTTAGCGTCCAGCTCGAGACTCTTTACTCATATAGAGACGTCACCATTGCTGGTGAAGAACTGCAAAATCTAGGCCCATGCTCGACGCTTATGGCTGCTGTGACACCGGACCTCGGATTTAATGGTCTCATTTCATCGCCTCTTACGACTTACAAGAAGCATGGGATACTAAGGATCTATTCTAACACCCCGGATCCCCACGGGGCGGTATATTGGGCATCAATTGATCACATACCACTATATTGTTCCATGTATAATAAATAAACAGAGATATACAATTATTTGATAAATTACGACATGATATGAAAGACTAATGGTCAATGTGTTGAATCCTCTAAAGAATACATATTGAAAGCAAAACAAAGGACCACTTGAAATATCAGTGGCCTAGGATACAAATGTAAGTATCCCCTGTTGATCGGTACACCCGCTGTTATCCATCTGTTCTGAAGAGGTAAACGTTGTAATGAAAAGGACAAGATGACTAACAGTATTCAATCTCATAATTCCTATAGAAAATACAAATCAGAGAGATGGGCAAACACGGAGTCCTAATCATACCAGAGGTGGGATCAGGTGCCCAGGAGGTTTAACCATCCCATGTCGACCGGTCACACTCGCCGTGAGCCTTACATTCCGATCAGGTAAACGGGGAAATTCGTCCTCAGGCTAAGTGTGCCAGGAATGGCCTAACAATTGGTATGAAACACGTCAAACATCATTAAACATAAGTTGTACTGGCAAACTAAATCGTTATAATGACCGTAAAATTTGCGAAATGCTGACTTTAGACGAGACAGTACAAACCCCTCTAAAATCAACTTCTTTGTTAGTAGCCTGTTTCGATCTAAAAACTGATCATATGCAGATTAAGCTCTTGTGTATCAAATCAGTTGGGAGATATAAACACCATATGCAGGTGATGATGGAATATTGCCACTTAGATAAGGGAAGTTGAAGATAGAGCAATTGAAATCACCCTCTTTGTCATAAAGTTGAGTTTTTAGTTCACCGCCAGCATCTATTTTCAGAAAAGTATCCAAGTACGAAGCAGAAGTAGAAGACTCTGTGGTGTCTTTTATTTCAAGTTCATTGAGATATATCAAATCGACATATGAATGAAAATGATCATTGTTAATAGATACAATGTCGTCGATATATTTAAATGTCGAATTGAAGGCAGCAGCAATATACTTTTGCCTCCGTGGCAAAGTGGTTAGAGCATCGCGCTCAAAATCACAAGGCATCTCACCTCCAGTCTGCCAGTTTACTTTCGGAAGGTCGGTGGTCTCTTCCCTAGTACATTGTACATGATTTCTCTCCTCCACCAATAAAAAAAACTGGACGCCACCAGATAACTGAAAATTGTTGAGTGTGGCGGAAAACAACAATCAATCAATCAATCAATCTTCTCATGTAGAAGATTTGAATGATTTCCGCCTCATCAGAATATAAAAAACATGTCGGCTAACAACAAAGCACATTTCCTACCCACAGGAATTCCAACAGTCTGTTGGAAGACCTGATCACCACAGACTACAAGATGTTGTCAATGATGAATTCTAGCAGCTTTTTAATATGAACTTCAGAGTACTTGTGCTTGGAGTCAGAATGGTGTTTAACAAAATAATTTTTGCATGACTGATTACTAGATATGAATATTGCTTTTACCATTTTTGTTGACGAAGCAACTGCCTATGATGTCAAAACGTCTCTACTATCGCACTCAAAACATTTTTAATTCGCAAATTGTATAGTCATTATAATGATCTTTTGTAAATACAATCTGTTTTCAGGTCGATTGCTTCTGACATGTTTCATACCAATTGCCAGAGTGTTCTTCAAAAACACTCATTTTGACTACTGAGTATTATTTGATCGAGATATAGGGATGCTTACTCTTCCTATGCACCTGGTCCTATCTCTGGTGTCCAGGGATCGGTGTTTGCTATACACTTAATTTGATATTCTTTACTGGAATTGTGAGATTGATCACTTTTAGTTATCTTCACGTTTTCATACATCGACATTTTCGAGTTTAAAGTAGTTTGTATGTACACGAGTGTTACTTTTTGAACTAGCCATTCCGCATCTTCATCAGAATCTCAATAAGCCTCGTTTTGAGTTCAAGCTGAGAAAATGTTAATGAAATGTGTCTACACCATTATGGGGAGAAGATTCCCAATACGTAAAAAGAGGAATTAAAATCCTGATAATAATGAAAAGGTGAAGATAACAAACAGTGATCAGTTTCATAACTCCTCTAACGAACACAAAGTGGAGAGGTGGGATCATTTGCCTAAAAAGAGTAAGCATCTGACGTTAACCTCTTACACCCGCCATTAGTCCTATATCTTGATCAGATAAAAAGGGCAATCAGTGTGTGAAGAACAGCCTAACATTTGCTATGAAACAGTCCAAGTTATGACACAAGTTCTTTTCGAAAACTCCAGGTCTTTTGAATAAGGAACTCTAGCTTATTTTTATTTTCAACTATAGGGTACTTGTGCGTGGACTCAGAGTGGTGTTAAACAAAGTAACTTTTTGAATGACTGATCATTAGATATGAAAAAGCGACTATGATATCAGGAAGTTCAGTCTTCATTTATCGTAAGGAATGTCCAGGTAAAGTGTTGAAAACACGTACGTTTTGATGTTGATTTGCCAAAAGTTTTAAGATTTCAAATTTACAAAAAGTTCTTTAGAATTTTTTTTAGAATCCACATTCGATTTACACCATTTCTGGCATATGTTGTGGCACAATGCATTTAAAGTTTCTCCTTCAGAGCTGTTAATTTCTTCGTAAGGAGCAAAGATGGGGGTTTGGTTGAACATTTGCTGGATCCAGCAATGTATCTTTCTTTGTACGAGTTTTTGTAAAGTTAAGGAATACGGTATGGGTACGGTAACTCATATTCATCCATCCCAATGACTGGGATATTAAATGTGCCTAAACCTGAAGCATGATCTTGCAGAATTTCATATTTTCAAAGGACAGTTAGAGTATTAGTACGATTACCAAACGTTCGTTTATAATACAGTTGTTATAATGAGCTTTACATGGAGAATGTTGTTTTAGAATCTTTGTCAACTGGAACCAAAACATATTCCTCGTGAAACCGATACATCTTATTATTCCATCATTAATGCATCTTTTTCAAATACAGACGCGCATATATATAAGGAGAGAGAGAGAGGGGGGGGGAGAGACGCATAGAGAAATTTAAGGTGTGTATATACCCACTTCTTTCGTCCCTACAGAGTATAAAGCAAAGCGAATTTTACAACTCTTTAAGCTAATTGCCGTAATTGTAGAAATAATGGATTTAAAGTACGGAAAATTCGCTATATACAAATACCCAATTGCTCTATTACTCGGGGGTTTATATCACGACCTGTGGAGCCATATCTACTAGCAGTGTGTTACCAGCTCGTTAGACCGTTCGATCATCTAGACAAGTTAAAAACTTTCTTTCGATGACGATGGAATTTTCGTTAAGCCGTTACAAAGTACCCTATCATTGGGTTAGAAATAACATACGATATTTTCAACGTTTAAACCTGAATTCACCTGGATATTGATATATTTTCTTGATTCAATGATACATGTAGATAGCACAAAGTAAGAGAAGCTACAAAGATTGCTTTTTGCATGCCGTCTTGCATATGTATTTGATGTATGGACATATTGTGTGAGAGGAAATATCGTTTTCTTGTATTCTCAATGAAGAACATTCAGTGTCTTATCCGTTTTGTCTGCAATTTAAAAAGCATTAAGCATCTTCAAACGAATGCATAGATGATGCGTGACCTTTCTTGTCTTTTAACATTTTAATCATCTATATGCACAGCATATTTATCTATATCATTAATCATAGAAAGCTATAGAGATTCTTTCATCTTATTCTATCTACGAATTAATGGAAATAACTAGTTAAACTTTTCTTATCAAACAACTCGAAGACCCAATGGTTATTTCATATGGATCGATTGAGGCAAAAACCTTTTGTATACGTGTACACCCGACGAATTCTTACGTGAAAAAAATTCTTAAAAGATTAGTGGATTAATGAGTATTTTATAAGTCGCTGGGATATTTCGATCGTGTTTTTATAGATGCCTATTTTGTCCATAAACATTACAATTTCTTTGAGATATTTCGAGTCAGTACTAGTTCAGATGGCATACATATTACCTCTGTTAAATGGGCACACATGGAATACATTTGTTCCATATAGCACAGAAACCTCCACTAACATGCGTTTGATAACCAAATAGTCAGCTAGTGAGAGATGATATATACAATTTCATGTTTGCAATAAACATTAAAGAATTACTCTGGATGAAGGGCTACAACTAGATGTATTCTTCGAGAACCTCGAAACTAGAAAAAGTTTTTCACATATGACTTCTAAGTACTAGACATTCCATGTTGCTGGCCTGTGAAATGTATGAAGTCATCATTGATAGCAAGAATACTTCGATAGATAGATTAGATACAGAGAGAGAGAGAGAGAGAGAGAGAGAGAGAGAGAGAGAGAGAGAGAGAGAGAATGAAGATTGATTGATTATTTATTGCTTTCCGCCACATTCAACAATTTTCCTGTTATCTGGTGGCGTCCAGTTTTTGTTGGTGGAGGATAGAACCCAGATACAATGTACCTGGGAAGAGACCACCGAGCTTCCGCAAGTAAACTGGCAAACTTTCTCACATAACTCGAACACGCGCCGACAGAGGTGAGAGGCTTTGTAATTTTGAGCCCGATGCTCTAACCACTCGGCCACGGAGGCCCCCTCTAACGAAGAGTATATGCCATAAGATGATTTATAAGATGATTGCAGCATAAGCGACAGGGGCCAATACTGAAATATGACCGAATAAATATGTCACTTTGGGTCACCAACTCAGTTTACCATGCCACCTTTGACAAAACCCGCAGTGTTCCGTCGCCGGACAACGGCCAAATACAATAAGTGCATCTAATTTCATGTATGAATAATCAGTTAAACTTTGTTTTTGTCTCAATTTGACAACAAAGATAATCAGTTTACTTCGATTAGTATGACTCCTTAAAATTCATCTCTATCGGGATCATCAGGGGATATATTACAGAGAAAGGAAAGTTAATAACAAAAGAAATCGCAAAATGTAATGTTAAAATCTGGTCCTTTCACTAATGGAGAGATGCCCTTATTAATTTATTCTATCATGTACTCAGCTGCTCAGTAAGTTCATGGTTTGTTTAAATGAATATATATCCCTCACTATTGTGATACAAAATCAATTATGGATTGGTGTTTATGATCATGAGGGCTTCTTTTTTCAAGGAAACATCTAATATATATCAAATGCAGCTTTTTCTATGTGATATATTTATGTAATAGACTTCTAAATATACTGTTAATGTCAATGCTATTAAAAGACATTCTCCATATACGGCAGACGTGTTTCGTACCCGTTGAAGTTTGTCCGTATATTGTTTATTCACACCGTACAGCAAGGCATTTCCTTAATCGATTCTGGCGGTTACCAATGAGTTAACCAGTAATTTGCATGCCTCATCAGAGATGCTAGGTCGCATACTACCTATTTGACGGATGTGGATATAGCAAGATACGGTAACGGTTGTACAGTGTCTGTCCATGGTAAGTGACTTAAAATAGGTTCCAAGGTTTGTCACATACTCGGCCTCAGAAATAATGTTTCCTTCGAACGAAGTCAAAGTTCCTAGATCGATTGCACTTTGGGACAATTATGTTTTGTCCTGATTGAGTTTTAGTAAGTTTGAACTCATCCAGATGCGGATATCTGTTAGACTCGCCATGAACCTTTCAGAAATATCGGCCCTGTTGTCGCGCGGATCACAGTTGATATAATGAAGAAATAGTAATGAAATGGAACAGAAAATCTTATTGCTGAAATAAGAGGAAACCGAAACTTATAAAGGGATAGATATGGTTCATTTGACTTGAATATAAGTTGCATACAATTTTGAAATAGAATATAAAACAAATTACAAATCTTATAAATATATTTCAATATATTTGGTAATATTTATTTGTTATATGTTCATAAAATTGAATCAATTCAATTATACACACATTTTATTGCAGTCGAATTGGCAATCATTACAGCGAATAGGTGTGAATCTTCCATCTCTGAAGGAAAACCACACATTCATAAATACGTTATGCTGGAGTAACTGAAGCGAAATAGCTATGGAGTTAATGTACCCCAAACAAAGGTACAACCGTTGTTGTATACTACAACAAGTAGTGTAAGTTCAAATTCAAACAAATGAAACTTTTAAGAATTTTAAATACAAGTTTATTTAAGTTTTATCTAGATTTTTAGTGTTGTATGACAAAATGTTTTGTTTTAGGTAACTGCATCCAGCCATTTGTGTGCCCATCCCCCAGCAGGATTAAGAAACAAAAATGGCATCGAAGTTTGAGGACGCCTCAAAGACAGCATTCTTTTAAAAACTATTATGCCAGATTAACCACGAAAGAAATCTCCTTGTTCTGCACTGTAGCAAAAGTCATGTACATCTACAGATACATAAAGTATATTTTTGGATTGCTATGACCATTGATTGCAATGTTTTGGTATGGTGCGCGGTATACATATATCCCTAACGTGTTATCTAATTAACAATTTCTGTTAAAATCTGGGTAATTAAAGACCCATTTTTAAGTTAACGCCCCAACATTCTAATTTTTCTTTGATCAATGGTAAGATGTCTGTCTATCACTCTTTTAACAATACATCTCAGATGGATTGACATCGGCAGAGACAATAATCTACAGTTGCCCGAGAAAGGTGTTTGATAACAATTACAGCAAATAATTGGGGAAGCTCAATATACAAGCCTTTTGTTAACATTGACCTGCTATTTTCTCGTAATCCAAATTCAACAAAATCCCCTGAGCAATGCAATTTATCATTGTATCTTTTTCCTAGTTTATTTATATATAAGTTACACAAACGGAAATGAAACAAAGATTTGCTCATTAATTTCATGAACATATAATTTGTTAAAATAATTTCTATTAATAATCTATGATGACATTATATTTATAAAAACAACTTATTAATTGAGCCAATGAAGTAAGGGAGGAAGAGAATAAAGGGGTGTGGACAGTGTGTCAGCTACTTTTAGGCATACAACGTTTATACAAACATATACAGGAATTCTACAGACAACACTGAAATACTTTCTCTTGATCATTAAATTGCAAGTAAGTAGCAATGACCCCAGATAAGCTCCACCCACATCCAGTGATCCGTGAAGAAACTGTACGGTATTTTGGGGTCTTTAAGGCAGTAAATGAACAACACCTTTGAAATTAGATTGTTCCACCTCGACATTGTATTAAATAGGACTATATAGACCTGAACACCTGACTAGCAATGCAGGGGTCCCGGGATTTCTCTTTTCCTATAATGCATATTGTTAAGTTATGCTCTAAATGTTTGTAAACAATGCATCGCTATCGCTATTTTGCAGGAGATGCACTACAAGCAGGACTGAAAAGGGCTTCCATGTCGTTGGTTTTAATGACAGAAATGACATGGTCAGGTTCTGCAACAGACCTCTCAGTTAAATACAAGAACGATTTCAATATTCATCAGACTTTATTGAAATATATATATATATATATATATATATATATATATATATATATATTGAGCCAAGGAATTTTAGTCTTCTAATTGATGATAAAACAAGGTAATTTAATATGAAATATATGTAGTAAAGTAAACTAACTACATGTAGATCGGTCATGCAGCGCTTGAATTGACTGTACATGGAATAATATTCATCTACATCGACTGTGAAAAAACTATCGTCTCATTATCGTGACACATAAGGTCATTCATTCCCTGCCTTGGTTTTACAAATGCTTGCATTGATTACTGGAAAAAAAAATCACCTATTGCCTGCATCGACTCCACAAAATAAGTTCCGTCGAGACATGCAATGGATCTAGATAATTGCATATGGCTCTTGAGATAATCATTTTGCATTATTCAACATATACTAGGATCTTGCAGCGTCTGTATCGGCTATAATATAGTGATACGATGCTGGCATGAGTTTTTGGAAACAAAACTATCCAATGCACGCATTGGTTCTTGAGAGAGTGACCCAATATCTTGCGAGTTTGGTCCAATATCTGCATTGAGTCTTGAGAGTGGCTCTTGAGAGAGTGGTTCAATGTCTGCATTGGCTTTTGACAGAGTCGCCTAATACCTGAATTGGTTCTTAAGAGAGAGTGTTCCAATGCCTGTATTGGCGCTTGAAAGAGTGATCCAGTGCTTGCATTGATTCTTGAGAGAATGGTCCGATGGCTGCATTGACTCGTAAGAGAGTTTTCCAATGCCTGCATTGAGTCTTGAGAGGGTGACCTAGTGTCTGCATCCTCTTGAAATAGTGGTCTAGTGGTTCTCGATAATTGACCAATGCCTGCACTGGCTCCGCTGAATTGATCCAGCATAGACTCATAAGAGAGTGGTGCAGTACCTACAGTGGCTCTTTTAACAGAGTGATCCAGTGTCTGCATTGGTTGTTTTAAGAGAGTGGTCCAGTGCCTATATTGGCTGTTGATGGAGTGGTCCAATGACTTCAATGCCTGTGTTAGCTATTGACAGAGTGACTTAATGCCTGCATTGGATCTTGAAAGATTAACCCAAGGCCTGCATTGGCTCTTAACAATGTCGCCAAATACCTGCATTGGCTTTTTCATGAATCAACAAATAGATTGCATTGGTTTTTAAAAGAGTCGGCAATCCTACATTTCCTCAAGAAAAATTATTCCAATGAATTGTGTCCTAAGAAAGTAGCCCAATGGCTCCATTATCCCTTGAAAGTGAGGCTAAATTATTGCATTGACCATTGTGTGGTCCTGATCATTGGGGGTCTCCCAACAATGCATTTGCTCTCGAAAGATTTGTACAACGTTAGAGCCACATAATGTTGGTATTTACTTATCGGACCGTTATGAACTCCTGCATTGACTTTACAGTGAGAATATTTCTCGACATTGCGATTATGTCCGTGAAATACCAATGCAAAGTTTTACACCTTAATCGTGGTTGCTGCATTGTAAACTCATTCAATTCCCTCTTGATCAAATCATGTATTATTTATGATAGGATCCAGTTACAAAATGACACCAATTTCAAGCGCATTTATAATTGAAGGAAAAAGAAACTGAAATGGATAAAAGATGCGACAAATATAATCAATAATATATTGATGTTTCCATACCAACATTCGTTGGTCATTTTTGTGAATTGTGTGAGCTTAATCCATATCCTTCGTATCTGGTTACCAATGAGCTTACAAAAATATTTTATAATAAATAATTAACTTGAATTCAATCATTTTGGCAGCAAAAGACAATACTTCTTTTAAAATCAATCAAAACGTCGATCTTGCATTGAAAACAAAAATAGTGCGAGAAAAGACAAATACTTCAGAGTACGTTACAGAAGGTCTGTACGTCGATTTCCTGTCAATGTTATCAATAAGCACAGCTACAAATATAAGTGAGCAATGACATTGGTTAGGTATATCTTGTTGACACTGCTTTTTAACAGTTATCTTCTAGGCTAAACCATACCAGGTGTAACGATGAAAAGGCTAAGACTATAAACAGTGATATTATAATCCCTCTCTCTCTCTCTCTCTCTCTCTCTCTATATATATATATATATATATATATATATATATATATATATATATATACAGAGAGAGAGAGAGAGAGAGAGAGAGAGACAGAGGGAGAGAGAACAGACAGATAGAATAATGGCAGTATCTCAGATGTACATCAATGACTAGCCTCAATTCCAAAGGAGTTAAGGAATTTGCTACCACGGATAAACCACCTGACACAGTTTGTTCCTTTCTCGTCATTTTATTTTACAGCTAACTGGATTATCAGTCATGATGCAAAATTGTGATGATATCACAAATCTTTTTGAAGGTATGAGAGGATTAAAGGAGTGCATGGAATTAAGCATTCACTCTCCCCATCTCATGTTTCGTTACTTTGTAACTGTTCCATGTCTTAAAAGCAATGCGTTTCTTTCCCTATGAAACCTCATATATGGAAGCTGGACAATAACTTGTAAGAGTAACTTGTAAGGTCCAATAACTGTCCCAGTGTACTTGAAATGACTGTGGTAAGTATGTGTGGTTTGGCATTGAGTTAGGGTCCCAATATGTAGTTATCGTGGTTTATTGTTTGTGGCATCAAGTTCTGTTCCCCGTTTTATCATACCCCAAGTATCTCGAAACGTGATGTTTCAGATAATGGTATCTGGTTCATCCATTATCAAGCACACTTTCACAGTCCCTCGATCCAGGCCAGGTGGAACCTATACAGGGATATTCTGATTTTGTGAAAGTAATTTTTAAAGATTACCTGGATAAACAAGCTCCGCTGTTTTTGGTGATTCCCAGTGGGGACAATGCTATTGGTTTAGCATACATTCTGCTGTTTATGTCCGGAGCACCTGATATTAAACAGTAATTTCCCCCAGGTGAACTATGAACTGTGATTGTGTAACTGTTGTGAAGTTTCATAATCATAAATTGATGTGCTAATTGAACTAGATATTGGATTTAAGTGGATGGTCACTTCTATTGATTTATTGATTGATGTAATATTTGTTTGATGATTGATGTAATATTTGTTTATCAATGTAACATTTGTTAGTCTATTGATGTAACATTTTGTCTGTTTATTGATTTAACGTTTGTTTATTGATGTAACATTTATTTGTTTATTGATGTAAAATTTTGTTTATTTATTGATTTAACATTTGTTTATTGATGTAACATTTATTTGTTTATTGATGTAACAAATGTTTGTTTATTGATGTAACAAATGTTTGTTTATTGATGTAACAAATGTTTGTTTATTGATGTAACATTTCTTTGTTTATTGATGTAACATTTTGTTTCGTAATTGATGTAACATGTTTGTTTATTGATGTAACATGTTTGTTTATTGATGTAACATTTTGTTTCGTAATTGATGTAACATGTTTGTTTATTGATGTAACATTTGTTTATTGATTGATGTAGCATTTTTTGTTGATTAATGTTGTATTTTGTTTGTTTATGAATGTTGCATTTGGTTTGTTGATTGATGTCGATATGAAATACAAAAATGAAATCAGGCTCAAAAAGGTTTAGAACTTGTCAGTCAGTTTCAAAGTATGTATATTTTAAAGAGGTTGTACACGAAATACACGAGCAATTGAATTACTTGAAATACTAGAATGAAAAAATAAGATCACAATAAAAAAAAATTAAAAAAAAAAATTTTTATAGTCGCGTTTGATAAAAATGTCAACATGTGTGGGTCGATTCTTCAGATTTTTTGTACCTAAATACTTAGAAAAACTAATAACGTACATTTGTCAGTCTTTACAACAATGGAGCATTGACCCACTATAGATGAAAAATGTACAAAATATTATACAACATAAAAGAGATTTGTAAAATATTAAGTAAGCCCCTTATATCAAGAAGGATATGGACAAATTGTCCCATATATGATATATGGACAGAATGTCCCAACAGATATGATTCATGGAGAGATTGCCCCAACAGATATGATACATGTTCATCAACGTCAGACATGCTACATGTATAGTTATACAAATAATGCGCTGGTTGTTCAACATACAGTCACTGGCAGCATAACGTAAATTTCAAGAACATAATTATGAAATAAAATATTATCTTGATCCGAAGAGCCTGGAAAAGACAGTACACACCGGAACCAATACTGTAATCAAAATTATTATTATTATTTTGTACTAAATTTCTTGAGCACTGTTTTCATGTATAAAACACGTTCAAAAGTACTTTACATCATAATAAAATGCCATATCATATAAAAAATACCAAACATATGAAACAGATTTTTTTTTTAGATTAGTAAGTAGTAAGATTAAATGAGTCCATAAATTACACTATAATCTAAAACAGTTTAAAATTGTTAAACACAGTGGTAGATATTACATGTAGTAAAATCAGTCTGAATAAAATTTTAGGAACAAGTGAGTTTTTAGGGCTCTCTTAAACACTGGCAGGGATGCGGAGTTTCTTAGTGTGTTTGGTAGGGCATTCCAGAGTTTTGGTGCAGTTGTCATGATTATGCCAAATGGATCACAGGATAATGTCCTGGGAGCAATCACTACACATTATAACCATATTTGAGGTACCAGTTTATTTGCGATATGGAGCACATGTGTACCAGGAAGGTAATTAGCGGAATGAAGAGGGGGGGATTATGTGGCTTGTGGACAAAGCGGATAAACTGTAGGATGTAGAATAAGTTGTTACGAAGAAAACAAACAAATCTTATTGTTTGGAAATGATTTATGTCGTCATTAAGTAACAATTAGAATATAAAACATTAACGGTACCAATTTTGATGCACCAGATGCGCATTTCGACAAATAATTTATCTTCATGATCATAAATTAAAATGTTGGAAATCCTAAATAAGAACAGGCTTGGAAGAAGTGAAAAAATCAAAAATACCAAATAGTGAAGCCAAATCCGGCAAAGGATCAGAGCTGTGCATGAGGGAGATAATTCGTAATTTTGAAATGAATTTCTCAATTTAATCACAGCATATTTTTATCCGTAATTAACTATCATCATATAATTCAGACTAGATATGTTTAGACTCGCTCCGATGTAGTCCTTACAACAAGGATGTTTGAACAAGTTTTCGGAAAAAGAATTCAATGCTCGCAAATAATTTATGTCAAGAATTAAATAAAACTTTTATCATATAATTCCGGATGGATGTGTGTAAAACTTTTAATAATTCCGGATGGATGTGTGTAAAACTTTTATCGTATAATTCCGGATGGATGTGTGTAAAACTTTTATCGTATAATTCCGGATGGGTGTGTAAAAAACTTTTATCGTATAATTCCGGATGGATGTGTGTAAAACTTTTATCGTATAATTCCGGATGGATGTGTGTAAAACTTTTATCGTATAATTCCGGATGGATGTGTGTAAAACTTTTATCGTATAATTCCGGATGGATGTGTGTAAAACTTTTATCGTATAATTCCGGATGGATGTGTGTAAAACTTTTATCGTATAATTCCGGATGGATGTGTGTAAAACTTTTATCGTATAATTCCGGATGGATGTGTGTAAAACTTTTATCGTATAATTCCGGATGGATGTGTGTAAAACTTTTATCGTATAATTCCTGATGGATGTGTGTAAAACTTTTATCGTATAATTCCTGATGGATGTGTGTAAAACTTTTATCGTATAATTCCGGATGGATGTGTGTAAAACTTTTATCGTATAATTCCGGATGGATGTGTGTAAAACTTTTGATTGAGTCGATGTAGTCTTCATAATAGTGTTTGTTCTACCACGCTGCTACGTTAAGGACACTCTCAGGACAATTTGGTGGTAAATCACGTATATTCCATTTTTGGCCGCTATTTGTAATACCGATTCCTCCTATGAGGTTACTCAACTAATAAACAGACGAGTTTTATTTAGGTATTAGTTACCTCTTTTGAATTGATGTTACATGCCCCTACGTGGCGTCTAAAAATAGCACAGGAAAAGCCCTTAATAAAACATCAAAAGTATCATAGTATCCGAATGTTTAGAATGTGTCTTATATGAACCTCCCTTGGTAAATACAATAAATGCGCAGGTGAAAGCAGTCAGAATCGTGTAAATTATTGTTTATAATTATGGAACTGGAATATCCGATTAAATATATCCCGTTTCCCCCTCTACTTCCACCGTTTAACGAAGATATCTCGATTCATCTCGTACTCACACAATTCGATCAGCAAATGCACAAATATTGATGTATTACTATAAAATTGTATGCAAATAAAGGTCGTTTTATATACCTGGTAGTGTGTCACTTTTGCCGTTTTATTACAAAGTGTGACGTAGGAAAATAGTATCGACATGGTAAATGAATTGTTTTCCCGTTAAACAAATTGTTGATGAATGGAATTAACACACCTTCATGATATCAATAAATTCTCAGTGTCTCACACATATATTCCATATATCCCATGTCATATATTTCATATTGATCATACACAAATTACTCGACAGCAGTGGAGGCCTCCGTGGCCGAGTGGTTAGAGCATCGCGCTCAAAATCACGAAGCCTCTCACCTCTGTCGGCGCGTGTTCGAATCTCGGCCGCAGCGTTATGTGAGCAAGTTTGTCAGTTTACTTGCGGAAGGTCGGTGATCTCTTCCCAGGTACATTATATCTGGGTTCTTTCCTCCACCAATAAAAACTGGACGCCACCAGATAACTGAAAAATTGTTGAGTGTGGCGGAAAGCAATAAATAATCAATCAATCAATTAATCGACAGCATTGTATTTCGTATTTTTGTACCTTAGCAACTGTATGGTTTATTATTTATGAGTAAAATTTACATGAAAATAAAATCAAAGTTAAATTTGTATACTTATAGTGATAAACGTTTTTCAATTATGACATTGTTTCAAGGAGTTTATCACAGGAAAGGTTTTCATTGCTTGCCTTAACGTCCCAGCGCAATTTTAATATTATTCGTGATTTAATTTTCTATGTATAAATGAAAATGATTGCATCTCAAAAAATGGGAAATAAATCTGGAAAAGGCACCTTCCTATGTTCTGAATAAATATAGACAAGAGTTTGATCAAGTATTGGAGGCTGATGAAAGCTATCCAAGCAAGAATCTGGTGACAAAAAAATGGATGAATAAATTGAAAATATGGATGTAGGAAACTATTTGGATGTGTTGAAACCTATTGTGGTACAAAAGAAAAAAATATAAACCAAACACGCGATTCAGATTTAAAGTGGGTGACTCTGTCGGATTCGGGAATCAAATACACTTTTCAACGAGACTACGAACAAAAGTGGACAGAGAAGTCTTTATTGTAATTTTCTGCGTTGAGGAATACCAGTATACACAGTCGTGAATTACAGTAACGATTCCAATAACGGAACTTTTTTTTTCATTTTTTTAAAGCAGAATTACAAAAGGTTAATAAAACAAGAGACTACTTATGGAAAACAGAAAAAGCACTGGAAAATGACAGCGTTCCGGTATTATTTCCGTAAATGTCTACAGTGTTTTATTATTTAGTCAGAAGTCGTCGCATGTGTTCTTCTCGCTGTACGTTAGAGCTACGGGATGAATGCTTCGTCAAGGTACACACGACAAAAAGCAACGAGTACATAACAGACCTTGGCGAATGGGAAATGGGCAAGCAAGCCTACTATTTTAAATCTGGAACTTTTTTAAACATTTGCGCTCGCTCCATGATTGATACAGTTTTGGAAATAAAAGAAGATTTGCATTGTTACACATGGAACAACATTTTTTGTTCCTTTTAAAACGACAATCTGTGTGAAAACATTAGAAAATAGTGGCAACCACCAAATGGAGAAATGCTCGTACTCGTATAAACAAGTACAATAAAACAGAAACCAAAACATAAAGCGAAAACCAATTCATCAAGATAAAATTAATACATCAAACTAGAAACCAATGCATCAAACTGGAAAGGAATGCCTCAACCTGGAAACAAATACATAAAGATATAACGAAATACATCACACAAGAAATCAATACCCCAAGCCATAAACCACTACATCAGATAGAAACTTTTGTTTGTTTTGTTTTATAGCCGCCTGAGCAATTTTTCAGCTATCCGGCGGCTGTCACCATTACCGGTGACAGGGCTGCAAATTTAGGCCTATGCTCGGCACTCAGGGCCTTTGAGCAGGGAGGGATCTTTATCGTGCCACACCTACTGCGACACGGGAACTCGGTTTATACGGTCTCATCCGAAAGACCGGCACCCACGTCCCACAGTGGGATTCGAACCCCCGACTCAAGGATCATCAGATCTTTGAGCCCGACGCTCTAACCACTGCGCCACGCGGGCGACCAGATAGAAACTAATACATCAAACTACAAAATAATGCATCCAACTGCAAACCAATACACCAAGCTAGAAATCACTACATTAAACTAGAAACCAATATACCGAGTTAAATCCAATAGATCAAACTAGAAACCAGTAGACAGAGCGAGAGGCAAATACACAAATACACCACGTTAGAAACCACTACATCAAAAAAAGAATTCAATATACCAAACAAGAAGCCATTACACCAAGATAGAATCCTGTACATGAAAGTAGATACCAATACATAAAGATAGTGATCCGTGTATCAAACTAGAAATCGATGTATCAAACTAGAAATCGGTGTATCAAACTAGAAATCGGTGTATCAAACTAGAAATCGATGTATCAAACTAGAAATCAGTGTATCAAACTAGAAATCGATGTATCAAACTAGAATCCTATAGATCGAACGACAGACAAATACATAAAGTACAAACCAATACATTAAACTAGAAACAAATACATCGAGCTAGAAGCCAATACACTAAACTAGAAGCAGCATATCGAGCTAGAATTCAACATATCCAGTTAAAAACTATTACACCAAGCTTGTAACCATTACATATTGCTATAAACCAATACATGAACTAGAAACCATCACATCAATCTGCAAATCAATACACCACTCTAGTAAGCGATACATGGAGCTACAAAGCAATATATCAAATACATCAATCTAGAAACCAGTTTACGAAGGTAGAAATGAAATGTACAAATGTAGTTACCACTACATTCTAGCTACAAGTAATACATCAAACTAGAAACAAACCTATCAAGCTAAAACCCAATTCACCCATCTAGAAAACAAGACATCGTGTTAGAATCCTATACATCAATGTATCAACCAGTACATTGAGCTACGAATCACTACATCCAACTAGAAATCAATACAACGAGTTCGAAAGAAATACATACCACACGATACCAATACATAAAGCTATAAAGCCCTACATTAAATTAGAAACCAATACATTGAGCTACAAATCAATACATCAAACTGCAAACCTAATCCATCCAACTAGAAACTAATACATCAAACGATAAATATATCAAACAAGAAACCAATACATCGACTTACAAATCAATACATGTAGATCAAATTAGAAATCAATTCACCGAATTGCAAATCAATACATTAAACTACAAACCACTACATCCAATTACAAACCAATACATGGAGTTAGAAAGAAAAGGCCAAGGTATTCAATCTCGTAATTCCTATAGAAAATACAAATCAGAGGAATGGGCAAACACGGACCCTTGGTCATACCAGAGGTAGGATCGGGTGCCAAGGAGGAGTAAACATCCCCTGTCGACCGGTCATACCCGCTGTGAGCCCAACATCCCGATCAGGTAAACGAAGCAATCCGTCACATCTGAAAACAGTACACCGAGCTACAAACCACCACATCCAACTAGAAAGCAATACCTGGAGTTACAATGCAATGCATCAAATTACAAACTAACACATCAAACTAGAAACCAATATATCGACTTAAAAATCAATACATGTACATCAAATTAGAAATCAATTCATTGAGTCAGAAGAAAATACATCACACAAGACACCAATACTTGAAGCTACAAACCACTTCATCATGGAGGAGTAAGCATCCTCTGCTGATCGGTCACACCCTCCGTGAGCCCTTAATCGAAAATAGGTATACGGGATTACCCGTAGTCAAAGCTAGTATGAAAAATGACAATCTAACAAAGGGTATGAAACAAATCATTCAACATATATCCCAGAGACACTTTGTAATCGCAAACAAGGTCATTATAGCGACCGTAAAATTTGCGAAATGATGACTTCAAACGACATTCGTTATAACCCTGCAAATTCAACTATTTTCAGTAGTTGACCTCGCTTTAAAAAATTCTCATACGAATGGCATGCTCTCGCGTATCGGATCAATTGGGAGATATACACACCATAAGCAGGCGAAAGTGGTATATTACTACATAGATATGGAAAGTTGATGATTGAAGTCATCACACTTGTCATATAATGTAGTTGTCAGTCTGTCATTAGAGTCAATATTAAGTAAAATATCCAAATATGAAGCAGACATGTCAGATTCTGTAGTGTCCTTTATTTTGAGTTCATCGGGATAAATCAAATGGACATAATTATGAAAATTATTATTGTTGATTAATAAGACATCGTCGATATATCTATATGTATGGTTGAAGGACACGTAACAGTAACAGTTTCTGAACAACTTCCGCTTTATAAGAATGTAAAAATAGTCTGCCAATAAGGGAGCACAATTCGTGCTGATGGGAATGTCAATGGATTGTTGGAAGACTTGCTCCCCAAACACTACATAAATGTTATCCACAAGAAAGCCAAGCATACTCTTAATGTCTGCTTCAGAGTACTTGTGCGAGCTATAGGAGTAGTGTCTAACAAAATAAGTACCTTGTTTTCCAATCACTAGAAATTTGTATTTTTGAGTGCCATATTTCCTCAAAAAGCAATCATCTATTATCTGAAAAAGTCTAGATTTTAATTTATTGTGAGGAAATGTTGTATAGAGTGTGGAGAAATCATACGTTTTGATGCTGTCAATTTTAGAAAAATCCTGAGACTTTAGATTTTCCAAAAGTTCCTTAGAGTTTTGGAGAGTCCACATCTGATTGACACAACTTCTGGAATATGTAGTGGAACAGTATCTCTGAAGTGACTCTTTAATAGCTGTTAGCAGTTTAGTTGGTAATAAAGATAAAGGTTTGGAAGAGAACTTACTGGAACCAGCAAGGTATCTTTGTTTGTAAGGATTTTTATGTAATTTCGGACTCCAATAAATGTATGGTAATTCAAACGGATCCTGATTCTTTGGAATGTCAAAAGTATTTAAAACTGAAAGATGATTATGAAGAATTTCATCCTTTGTAAGATTGCTTCGAGTAAGTAAAACAATACATCGAGTGACAAACCAATACATTACATTAGAAACCAATAGATCGAGGGAGAGATAAATACACAAAGTACAGACCAATACACCAAGCTAGAAACAAATGGACAAAGATAAAAACTAATACACTAAACTAAAAGCAGCACATTAAGCTACTAATCAAGACATTCAGTTAGAAACCAATACACCAAGCTTGTAATCGTTTCATCTAGCTATAAATCAATTCATAAACTAGAAATCATCACAGCAACCTAAAGATCAACACGACACACTAGTAAGCGATACATCCAGCTATAAACAAATCCACGAAAAGGTTAAGATAACTAACAGTATTCAAATTCGTAATTATTATAGAAAATACAAATCAGAGAGGATGGAGAAACACGGACCCCTGATCATACCAGAGATGGAATCAGGTGCCTAGGAGGAGTAAGCATCCTCTGTCGACCGGTCACATCCGCCGTGAGCCCTACATCCCGATCAGGTAAACGGAGCAATTCGTAGTAAGATTCAGTGTGCCAAGAACGGCCTAACAATTGGTATGAAACACTTCAGAAAACATTTGACTTAATAGAAATTGGTAGCTCGATGTATTGATTTGTAGGTTAATGATATGTTGGTCTTTAGTGTAATGTACTGCAATTTGATATATTGGTTTGTATTTTGATATATAAATTTGATGTATTGAATAAACAAATAGGAAACATGATTATATCCTGACGCACTTTAAAAACACAACACACGTTTTTTGTTTTAATTTATTCATTGAAAACATTGCATATAAAACGGTTATTGCAAAATTTACCCATCATACATCGTATTGATTTTTAAAACCGATCTCTCGATTTACCTGTGTTCATTGTTTGATAATCATCGCGCGAAATTTTCAGGCCATTTTATCAAACTCGTGGAAAGGTAATAGAGGAGCTTTCGCGATAAAACAACTTTGTTGGTGAAAGCATAGACACCACTAACAGAAAAAAACCCAAAAAACTAAGCCTATGCCGCGCTTAAGCAATGAAATCCGCATTCAGGCACTTGGTATGCTGCAAGCAGGCGTTAGTCACGTGAGGTTGCAAGGCGTTTCATTGTCCATCCTTGTACAGTTAGCCGGTTGGTGTCACGATTCCATCAGACAGGATCCCTAAATGATCGCCCACAAGACCTGGTAAAGTGTTTGTTACAACGCCATTGCAACAAGCGTTTATACGGCAACGTCCTCTGCGCAATAGGTTTACGGCCGCTGCGACCACTGCAAGAGAAATCATTAGACGTCATGGAAGGCCTAGTCATCCTAGAACCGTTTCCAGAATTTTTAAGCGCCATGGATCCGCTGCAGAAGACCTTATAAGGGGCTACAGATTAAACCGCACCACGGACTTTACAGATTACAATGGGCAAGGCAGCATCTGACTCAACGTCAAAATTGGTCACATGTTGTGTTCTCAGATGAGTCCAGATTTAACGTTAGCAACACAGACTGCAGATGTCGAGTTTACCGTCGCTTACATGAACGTTTTGCATATAATTGTGTCCTCGAGTGCGACAATTTTGGAGGGGGGGGGGGGGGGCTTCATGGTCTGGGGTGCGATTAACCACAATTTTCGGTTACAATTGGTCGTTTTAAAATGGAACCCTCACTGCTAGGAGGTATGTGGACGAACTTCTCCAGCCTGTTTTAGCACCATTAATGCAGTAGCATAGGCAAGGAAATGGGTTAATTTTCCAACAGGACAAAGCGCGCGTACATACGGCAAAATTGACACAAAATGTTTTTTTTAAACAAACGCCATTGACGTCCTTGATTGGCCCGCTAAGTCCCCAGACTTGAAACCAATCGAGCATTTGTGAGACGAGCTGGGGAGACGTGTGCGCAGCCGCCAGCCTCAGCCTCAGAATCAGCTCGAACTAGGGAGAGCCTTATTGGAGGAATGGCAGAATATTCCTCAGAGGACCAACCGAAATGTTTGTCAATCAATGTCACGTCGCCTTCGCGCCGTCATCGCTGCCAATGGAGGTCATACTCTGTACTAGTGAACAAACCTACATTTTTGACGCACCCCTCATTGATATACATTTCAACATCATTCTTTGTGAATAAAATGATGTTCAAAATCAAAGAATAGTGTTCCTTTAACATGGTTTATAATATACGACTATGAATTTGTTTATTAACTATATGAAAAAAAATTATATTATAGAAAAAAGTGTTGCGTTTCTAAAGTCCGTCAGTATATCTTCATTTATAGGGCCTCCGTGGCCGAGTGGTTAGAGCATCGGGCTCAAAATCAGTTTTTGTTGGAGGAGGAGAGAACCCAGATACAATGTACTTGGAAAGAGACCACCGACCTTCCGCAAGTAAACTGGCAAACTTGCTCACATAACGCCGCGACCGAGATTCGAACACGCGCCGACAGAGGTGAGAGGCTTTGTGATTTTGACCCCGATGCTCTAACCATTCGGCCACGGAGGCCCCTCGATCTTAATGCATATGATTCCTAACAATAATGATAAAATTATGATAATAATTATGCAATTCACACGATTTTAAAGCAGGAAATTTCTTCTTTTTTTCTTTCTAACAATACATGTCTCTTTTCACCAATTCTCATATTCCAGCGGGTTACAAGTAGAACATTGGAGCATCCCTACAAAAAATTATTCCTCAATAAAACGTTTTAAACACATTCATCCGGACTTATACGATAACAGTTTTATTTGATTCTTGACATAAATCATTTGCGAGTATTGATTTTTTTTCCTGCAAACTCGTTCAAACATCCTAGTTGTACGGACTACATCGGAGCGAGTCTAAACACATCTAGACTGAATTATATGCAAGATAGTTCTAATTGTCACTTAATCACGATATCAATGTCATTTTTTTTCAGGAACAAAATATTCTATATCCTACTGTTAATCCGCTTCGTCCACAAATCACATAGTCCCTCCCTCTCCATTCCGCTAATTATCTTCCTGGTACACATGTACTCCGTACCTCAAATAAACTCAAACCTAAAATATAATTATAATGTGTAGTACTATTCTACTGCCATCCGTCAATACAAAGTGGCCAATTTTGATGACACCCATACTGTAACAGTTACACATGTCAGTGCATGCCATATATGCCAACACAATTGACCAGATATACCCACCTGTGACAAAAATGTCACCTGTGCATGTGCCAGATGTGCCAAAAGAATTGTCCCGTGGGGATCTGGGATCCGGGCCAGGATAGGTGGCGTATTTCAGTTTTCAGTTCAGCCACAGGCTCATTGGATACTCTTTGCCGTTCGTAAGAAGTGACTAAAATGAGACGCCCCTTCAAATGAGACAGCAAAATTCGAGATCTCCCGCACGATAAAGATCCTTCCCCACTTAAAGGCCGTAAGCGACCAGCAGACCTTCAAATGATGCACCTTCTATTTTCAAATGTAATTCTGTAAGTCAAATATTGCGTATGCGCAAATTATGCCACATTTATTTTCCATTGCTTATTCAACCAATTTAATCATTGTGCTTATTTGGGTTATACATTTTCAGTTTTCAGATGTTTAAAAAAAATCATATAGTGTTCATACTCAAATAATGCGCTTAAATTTCTAACTTCGACTCGTCAATGATAACATAACGTCTCCATATTAGTGTAAAAAAAAACATTCCCGTGCGGGACGTTAAACAATATACAACTAACCTACAACCAAACCATTTTGCCAAATATGTAAACCCTGTCACAGATGCACATGTGGGTGTAAGTCAGACCCCCCCCCCCCCCAAACAAAATAATAAAATTGACCAGATATACACACCTGTTACAAATGCACGTGTATGGGTATGCCTGATATGCCAACACCATAGTTCCTAGATATACTCACACTGTGACAGATGCAAGTATGTGCCGGTGTCCTATATGCCAAACATTTGCAAGATAGATATATAACTGCAAATGCCTTGATGTACGGTGTGAACAAACAATATACGGACAAACTTCAACGGGTACAAACATTTCTGCCAGATTAGTAACGCAGACTAAAAACACAAACATATTTCGCCTGTTCTTGTCAAACTACACTGGCTTCCAGTCAACTACCGTATACAGTACAAGATACTGATGTATGTCGTTAAGTGCCTCAACAATCTGGCACCAGTATATCTGTCAGAACTTATTGTACCATACAAACCCGCCAGATCTCTTTGATCGGAATCTATACATCTGATAGATATGTCTGTAATCAAGACTAAAACGTACGGAGAACGCAGGTTTGATAAAGCAGCGGCCACTCTATGCAACAGTGTTCCATCTAAAATCAGGAAAATTCAGAAACTTGAATGTTTTAAAAAAGATCTAAAAACCTGTCTCTTTCGCCAGGCTTCAAATATATGATCTTTTTGATTTGACGTATTTTATAATCAATATTTTATGCAACATGCCGAAGTACGTTTTTCTAGCACATGTTTTATATTTTATGATTTTTATAATAGGAATAAATTTCTAATTTTCTCTAGCTTTTTCTTTCATAGTTTCAATTGTTTATTGTGCGATATTGATATTTGGCATTTATAAGTGATTTTATGTATTCTGTATGATTTTGATTTGCATTTAAGTATAGTGTAAAGCGCTTTAGAGTTTATTTAGATTAGGCGCTATACAAGTGCATTATTACTATTATTATTATTATTATTGTTATTACTATTATAACTGAATACTTCAAAAACTTGTGTTTGTTATACATTATATGGCATAATACATTGGGGGTTTTGGAAACAGTACATTAAGTCACCTGTAACTTAACATAAGGTACTGCTACAGGTAACTTAATGTACTGCTACAGGTAACTTGATGTACTGCTACAGATAACTTGATGTACTGCTACAGGTAACTTAATGTACTGATACAGGTAACTTAATGTACTGTTACAGGTAACTTAATGTACTGATACAGGTAACTTAATATACTGTTACAGGTAACTTAATGTACTGATACAGACAACTTAATGTACTGTTACAGGTAACTTAATGTACTGATACAGACAACTTAATGTACTGTTACAGGTAACTTAATATGCTGTTTTAAATAACAAAATCTATTATCAATATATACTGGACAAAAAAAGTTAAGGATCATAATTTTGACCTCAAAAATTTTTATTAACCAAATAATTATTTTAACAAATTTTAACATGTATAGTTTCTCCAATGTGTCCTTAACACAATAGATTTACCTGGTTTCATATTGACGTCATAAGTGCACGATTTTGTCGCCCAAACACAAGCAAGGGATCAAAATGTAAGTGTGCCAACGTGTATATTGAAATTGAAAAATTGTGATTTTCATTTTATTGTGGGTATTTATTGCTCTAATCGACTCTTAAGTGAAAAATTATTGACATTGAAAGCCATGAGGCGCCATTTAACTGCTCTGGAAGCTGGTCAGGCAGTAGGTATGCTTCAAGCTGGCCAAGTCCAGAGAACTGTCTCTAGACATTTTAATGTGTCCCAAAGTGTGATTTCAAGGTTGTGGAATCGTTTTAGGCAGACAGGTAATGTTTCTGAGAGACCGAGATCAGGTCGTCCAAGGTCCACAACCGCTCGTCAGGATCGCTATATGTCACTTATAGCTCGTAGACACAGGTTTCAGAGTGCTGTCCAACTCAATACTGACTTTCATGCAGCAAGTGGGGTGCGCATAACACCACAAACTCTCAGACAGAGACTTCATGCTGCTAACCTTCGAGCTCATGCCTGGGACATGTTGCAGCAAGCTGTTTCCAGACGCCCTGTACTTCCGACAAACCGCCAGGAGCTTACGTTAGCTTTACAGCAGGAATGGGCAAGGTTGCCACATATTGCGTTCCGCAGGCTCATCAGAAGTATGCAGAGGCGTTGTCGTGCCGTTATACAGGCTCAGCTTGGACATACACCCTATTGATATTGCCTTTACAAAGATTCAATCATTTGTAATGAAATTTCTTATTGTTGCTCATACCGATTTTCAAACTGTTTTGGGGGGTTACCTAACAATAGTTGCTCTGGCTGCTTAACGTATTGATGAATTTGTAAAAAAACAGGTTTAAAATGTATTGTTCGATTGTCGTTGAACATTTTAAGTATATATTCAACATAATTTATTTGGTTTTGTTATGAATAAAATAATTCTGAAATCATGATCCTTAATTTTTTTTGTCCAGTATATATAATGTATAAAACACAAAGGATTACATAAAAAATATTTCAACATGGCATAAAATGCACTATTTTTAAATTCAAAATTTTGAGAAACAGCATTTTGTTTTTATTAAAGACACATTTATGCATAAACATCGAACATTCGAATACGATGATATATCATCTTTGGAGGTAAAAAGATCCAGTGCCAAAATAAACGTAATATCCTGATGTATACTAAATTTACTACGAACACATAAAGAATAAACAAAACGTTTCATCCTTTTCACAAAATTTTACATGAATGTTGGTGATGGTACATCAATTCCATGAATGTTTAAAAATATCCTTGTATATAGGACATCTGTACTCATGAACGCTTACATAAGAAGTAGTCAGAAATCAAAGGAGTCATCATTTAAATCTAAATTTTCCACCCTTTTGTTGTGTTTTGAAATGCCACCTAGTCTGCAGACAGTCAGGTGTTACATAACAGCAAAACACATAGCCATCACCTGGGACAGTCTATTAAGTTAACAATAGAGAAAATGTTTAAATGGGATAAAATCCTCAAACTTTCCATTCTGTCAGACAAAAAAAAAACTAAACAGAAAATGTTTTACGTAGGGTCAAGCCTGTGTGATAGAAAAAAGTTATTCTCGGCCCTTCGGGCCTCGAACAGTTCTTTCTCTCACAGAAAAAGCAGTTTTTGGACTTTCTCATTAACATACTACATAGATATGGAAAGTTGATGATTGCAAAGTTGAAGTCATCACGCTTGTCATATAATGTAGTTGTCAGTCTGCCATTAGAGTCAATATGAAGTAAAATATCCAAATATGAAGCAGACACGTCAGATTCTGTAGTGTCCCTTAGTTTGAGTTCATCGGGATATACCAAATGGATATAATTATGAAAATTATGATTGTTGATTGATAAGACATCATCGATATACCTATATGTATGGTTGAAGGACACGGCAAGTTTTTTTCTTTTTTTTTTCTTTTTATCCTGTAACAGTTTCTGAACAAATTCCGCTTCATATGAATATAAAAATGAGTCTGGCAATAAGGGAGCACAATTAGTGCCCATGGGAATGCCAATGGATTGTTAGGCTTGGTCTACAAACACTATATAAATGTTATCTAAAAGAAAGCCAAGCATACTCTTAATATCTGCTTCAGAGTACTTGTGCGGGCTATTGGAATGGTGTCTCACAAAATATGTACCTTGTTTTCCAATCACTAGAAATTTGTATTTTCGAGTGTCATATTTCCTCAAAAAGCAATTATCTTTTATCTGAAAAAGTCTAGATTTTAATCTAGAGGAATGTGAGGAACCGTTGTATAAAGTGTGGAGAAATCATACGTTTTGATGCTGTCAATTTTAGAAAAATCCTAAGACTTTAGATTTTCCAAAAGTTCCTTAGAGTTTTGTGAGAATCCACATCTGATTGACACCACCTCTGGAATATGTAGTGGAACAGTATCTCTGAAGTGACTCTTTAATAGCTGTTAGCAGTTTAGTTAGTAATAAAGATAAAGGCTTGATGGAGCACTTACTGGAACCAGCAATGTATCTTTGTTTGTAAGGATTTTATGTAATTTCGGAATCCAATAAAGGTATGGTAATTCAAACTGATCCTGATTCTTCTGAATGTCATAAGTATTTAAAACTGAATGATGATTATGAAGTATTTCATCCTTTGTAAGATTGCCTCGAGTATAAGTAGGATTCCCAGATGTTGAAGTAAATCCCAGTTCATTTAAAATACATTTATAATAGTAACTTTTACAAACAAAGACAATGTTGTTACTTGCTTTATCCGCTGGTACTAGCACAACATTTTCATGTAGTCTACATAACTCATTCGTCACTTCAGCTTTCTTATAAATAGAAGGATAAAAAGTGTGCATTTTCCTCATCAAATGGTGAATGCTTGATATTACCAATTTTTGAATACTTTTGATCCACTCAATAAAAGTGTCAAGTTCCTCTCCCTTAGATGAAAATTAGAGCATTAGATTACCTAATCCATGTGCCGAATTGCGCATTCATTATCGACTGTCAACTGTAACTTACGATTTTTCTTGAGAAGTGATTGGAGAACCACTTATTTGTTTTTCATTCCGATGCATTTTAATACACCAATTTTCGTTGGTTGAAGCAATACAAATCAAAATGGATACCCAATAAACTGTTTCCTCTTACCCCATGCGCTTTTCTTGCCGGGCATGTGTACGGTAACGTACTAGGAAAAAGGATAAAAATTAGACAAAAAACAAACACTTTTGCTGTAGATACGACAGAATATGAGAAAACAAACGTTGAAAATAGTACCAATGAGTGACCGTCGTTAGATATAGATCGATGCCGATAAAAGCAATGATGACGTTGAGAGAGGGGCGGGGGTGGGAGACTAAGGAAAGACATTTTGCAGCGTGGTGGGAGGAAAACAGCATGTTTAGATTTTAGGACAATGAAATTTCGGTCTTTCAAAATGATGGCCTATTAAATCTGAAAATGGCCCACTGACAATTTGAACCTTGGAGCCATAGTCTCATAGACCATTTTGGCCGTCCCAAATTATTTTCGTAGATCTGACAAATGTACTCTATCCATTTTAAAGACCCTCTTGTAAGGTACCTGAATATACGGGTATTTGGTGGACGCACCATGCAGTTGGTTTAAAGTTTTTAAAACTTTTTACAACGACTTTCAGTAAAGGGCGCGAGGTACAATATGTGAGCCTAAAATCAATGTTATTTGGCAGAAGTTTCCATCTTTTGACAGATATGTCGCTATGTCCTGAATATTAAAAATTAAATTGGGTGCAAAACTACACCTCGCAGCAAAGGCCATGACTATTTACTTTAAGATTACTTTTTTCACTGCTCTAAGAGTGGGTTGTCATTTTGTATTGGAATTGACTCGCCCAAATGGGCAGGTTGTTATATTTTATTTGAATTGACTCGCCCAAATATAGACCTTTAATAGTAAATACTAATCACTAATTCCAACGTTTTTATGTCATTGATCCTGTCATCAGATCAATGAGATAGTTAAGATGATGAGTTCCAAAACAATTCCACATATCTTGGAACCTTATCTATCTGTGTAAAGTTTGAGTGCGTCATCATTACCAAGACAGGGGCGTGAAAGAACTAATCCCTTTAAATTTCGGCAGAAATTCTAGCCACATTCTGATCTTATGTAAATTTGAAATTTAACCATTTTATTGTCGAGTTTGGTAAAATTTCAACGTGTGTAGATCAGCTCTCCAATTTTTTTCTTTTTGTTGTTGTTGTTTTTTTTTGGGGTTTTTTTTGTAATTAAATGCTTGCAGAAAAACTAATTACAATATTCGCCAAATAACGTTTAATCCCATTTTACTGGTTTTCTCAAATAATAGTAATAGACCTGCTAACAAACAATTTAAATATGCCACTGCATTTAATGTACTAAACGATTATTAAAAAAGATTTATCATTCGATAAGAATATGTCGCACGCACACAAGATAATAAATCGAGTGAACGAGATAATACGTCGAGCACATGCGATAATTACATGCATGTTGAGCACACGATGCAATAAATCGACAGTTCGAGATAATTCTGCCCAGTAAAATTATTTGTCCCAAATATACCATCGTTTAAATCGAATGTAAATTTCTATCATGAATCAACATTTCTGATGCTGGAAATTTGATTTGTATATTGCAAACCAGGTCAAAATTCAGCAGATATCTTTATTCCAGTTTTGACACTGGAGGTGACAATTTCAGTATGAACTGAATTTAGCATCATATAGGCGATGTAGATATCTGACGCAGGAAAACTTATCTACTAAAATCCCCTCCCATATCCCGAACTCTTAAAGGTTACACAAAAAGTGTAAATGGTCGATGCATTTAATATCCTGCTGCATCATCAATACTTTTTCGTATAACCTTTATGGGGCTACAAACGACATTGCCTTCCGGAATGCATGTTTTAAGAGTGTCGTCACAAAATACTGATCACGATTAATTAAAAAGTACTTCATTATGATTGTGGTATATACGCACGTGTTTTGCTTTAGCTCACTTTACTTCATGTATTCGGGATGTGTGAGTTGTTTGTCATATAATGTGAGAAAGGTATGGGATCTGCATTGGATACAGCGTATCTCACACTTTTTGTACAAATAAATACAAGACAGTTCAAGTGATTTACTTCCGGTATTCTAACTGTAATGGGCCTCCCCAGCATACATTTTGACAGACATTTCCCCTTCTTAAAATACTCCTTTCTTAATATTCTGATATCATGTTTGTAGCAATAAAAAGCAAACTACGTTCAAAGTCATGTGAAATTATGTTTGTTAGCTGCCATGTGTACTACAGATACTTTCATAATTCTGTTATTCTAATCACGTATGCTTCTAAAGCTTGTTTGAACACGAACGCTTCCCAGCACCCTTGAATATCACGCACAAAGTTATAATATGAGATACGTTTAGAACTGTGAAAAGTAAGTGATTTAAAGGGGCGTAGTCTGTTGATTTTCGTCAAGTATACAAAGAAAATTGATGTTTCTAGGTAATAGGTAAAAATGGTAGGTAAGTAGACTGACGACCTGAAAATGGATCGCAGCTTCTATGATTCTGTGTTTCAGCTGATATATATGTCCGACATTTGTTCAAGTACATTGCAGTTCCGAATTCAGGAGAGGTCTACTTCTTCGATATACACGTCTCATCCTGCCTTCTTTGGCAATTAAGCATCTTAAGATCGATAAAATGTAGTTTGGCTAATTGTATATGCTAATATGCTTTGTTGAATGCATCAGATGTTAAATCACCGAGGAGAGGGGTACCTCTCGTCTTTTATTAATGACATCTTTGTGGAGACGGCTCAACACCCCTGTATCACTTTACACAGTCACACTATGTGCATTGTCATTGATTTTATATATGTTTTTGAAACAAGATTTTTGTCCTTTTAACGAATATAAAATCGTTTCTAGTTTAAATTTCTCATAAACTACCGGAACATAGATGAGTTTTTTGTTTAATTCTGTATCATTTTGGGTCCATCTCTAACTACAGTGTTTATTATGCGGGCGTGTCAAATAATATGTTTGATGAGAGTAACGTGATAACAGAATCAATTTTGAGAAATAGAAAACGTTGTTCAAAAACAATGAATCTTTCAGTACTTCGCATAACATTGTCTTTTAAAATAAAAGAAAAACCAAATGTATTTACACATTACTGCTGGGTTTTCTCCCCATCAAAAATACATAAATCAAAAGAAGCAAAAACAAACTAAATACAAAACATAGATGAAAGTCGTAGATATGTTTAAATGGAAAATGCAAATTATCCTCGTGTTGCTATCGTATCCATATCCCATTGGTACAAACTAACTAGTTATCTATTCCTATGTACAATGTTAAATCATCATAAAAACTAGGGTTTTTTTCAGAATTGAGGAAATGGTAACTTTATGCATAACACTGTCACAACTCGCATCATGAAATGCTGAGTACGTAGATTTAGAGATCCCTGGGATTGTAACACAGGTGAGAGCTTGCAGCAGATTCTGTCCAATAGACGGCGTGTTGTTGCCGTTTCCTGGTTACTTCTCTGGCGTGCAGATGGACCAGTAGATTACTGAAGGTAAGTGTTCTGCTCTCAGAAAATCTTCTCTTTTTGCATACTTTTGGTTTTCCAAGATTATCAGTATTTGTTTTATTTTTAAACAAATAGCTAAGTACTTGTACCATTTTCCCCATACTCGTTTCAAATATCAGATTTACTAAATAATGCTAAAAACAATTTCCTATAGAAATACACGCACAAATAGGCGCAAATATACGAAACTAGTCTCCTTGTTGGACAATAAATGAAATTTTTAGATAATAAAGATGTAATGTTTTTCTTCCCAATTATTACCGGGGAAGGTATAAAACCAGCCACATCTGTAAGACAAGTCTGCGGAATGAATTTACACTACAAGTGCATAGTGATATGGATTTGAAATTTACGATATCCAACCATTGCACGGCGTCATTTTGTGAAAATTTATGAGGTAATTATTCTAATAAAAGGGGGGTGTGTGGATAATATAACCGCATACGATGTACTTTGAGATATATATATATATATATATATATATATATATATATATATATATATATATAAGCACGTTGTCGCATAGCAGGATATAATATAATACTAAGAACGATGTGAAAAAACTGTAGTCATACCGAGGCTAGTCATTGGAAAATAATGAGGTCGCTTATCACCATGCAGGACAATTATGGCACTCTACATTTGATATGAAGAAATGTGTGATCAATATAACAATACCAATTGCATTTTTATACTTTGCAGCAATGGCATAAATCATAAATAACTGTTTGTTTTCATGGACTTTCGGGCTATCTTATTAGACAATCGTACGCGGAACATGTTTAAGATGAGTCATTTTCAATCGAGCTGAAATTTGCACAGAACACACGTTGAGAATGTGATTCAAGCTGAATGTTTTTTAAAAGTGGGATCGAATACGACATTTATCACACAAATTGTCATTTTTTAATATGAGAACAGTAATGTCCCTGTTGACTTTCACTTTGTGTTTCAAAATGGTTTGAAATAGGATTAGCTCACAATATTTCTCCGCATGGCGTTCGTACAGAGATTATCAAATTCTCTATTTCTTGAAGTGAATTAGCGTAAGAAACTAAAGAGTTTTCAGATATGAAATACTGTAGCGGACAGTATATAGAACACTTCTACAGCCACACTGGAGAGCTAGTTTTTCTATTGATGTGTTAGAGTCTCTCTTCTGATTACGCACGTTAAGCACCGGCAAGCGAGATCAGCCCTTGGTTGGGTGACCGCTACACGTTATAAAATGGTGGCAGCGTAGTGACTCTGGTGTTTGGTGGAAGGTCTGCTTCAGTAAGAGTCTCTTCGGACCTCGGGAAAGGACGAGGTCATCGTCCGGTGACGAGAGTGATTGTTGGCGGGATGAAGAGTTACCAAACATTCAGGGAAATCTCACGCTAAACTTCCCTGAGCAGCAGAAATGTAGCGGACAGTAAAAGGCACACTTGCACTGCCTCTCTAGAAAGCTAGCTTTTCTAGTGATGTGGTAGAGTTTATATCCTGATCGCGCAAGTTAAGCAACGGCGAGTGAGGGCAGGCGTGATCAGCCCTTGAATGGGTGACCGCTACATGTTACAATACTATACAAACATCTTACATTTATATCTTATGCTACGTATACGACGTAAAAAAGAACGTTGGCAGATTTTAATGATTTTAGGCAAAATTCTGCTTGGTATCTCATTTGCTTATAGTAGCAGGTGCATCTTAACCCACTACACGTGCACTTGATTCAAGTAAAGGGCGCTTGCAGGGGAAAGGGGTGGTGTCGATTCGTCAAACCTAAGAAACGGCCGTTCTTTCGCCAAGTGTTTGGAACTAGTAGTGAACGTAACGGGTTGGATATCATCTTAAAATCGGAGGTTCCGTGTCACAGAGGCGTTGGCATGATAAGAGACCCTCACCGTTGCTATCTTTATCATCATGTTTCCATCAAATTTTAGCATGTAGCCCAAGCCTGTAACGTCTTAATATGAGTGGAAAAAAAATTTCGAATGGGTTGTAAAACAACAAACAGAATCTGATTTATCGTGAATAAACTTGTACATGTGTCATAGATTGAGAAGATATACGAATGTACTATTGTAGCTGATGTCAGTGCAAAAATTTAAACAAATATCAGAAAATAATACAAATAATGACACGGGCGATATAATAAAATAATGATATGGGCGACATGATAAAATGATGATTTGGGCGACATGGTAAAATGATGTTATGGGCAAGATGCATGGAAAAGATTCTCTCTCTCTCTCTCTCTCTCTCTCTCTCTCTCTCTCTCTCTCTCTCTCTCTCTCTCTCTCTCTCTGACGTAGATGCTTAGGTATAAATGTATAGATTCTTTGATATCTAATTTTATTGCCCTTCACATCCGATTATGTATCTATCGCATGCGTTTTTCCGGCGATAATTGCTATAGTCAGACATTTCAAGAACGCATTTCAAATTTGTTACAAGACAATACGTGCGGCAGTTCTGTAGGGAAAAAAAAACTTCTGACAGTGGCCTTTAATAATACCATGAAAAATAAATGTTCTCACGGCTTTTCACAAAGAAATGTGTTTACCAGTATTATATCATTGGCTTACTTGGGGACATCCAGAGGTCATATAATCCTGGTGTTGGTCTGAATCTATAGTCGTCCATGTTGGCAAATGTTAGAAAATACAACTTTACTTAGACGTACGGTCAATGCACGATACAACAATTTAGCTTAATGCTTTTAAGGTAGTGTTCCCCTTTGCCTTATTATGGGTTCAAATTAGAAAAACTTTACTAATTTTCATTTATTATAATTTAATTCAAACGATAACCAAAAGATATGCACATGTTGCCACCTTTTTAAAACTGTTTGACATACGTAAACAGAAGTATATACCAACACCAGAACATAACACATTTTTGTGAAAAGCATAATAAAAAGTGCATAAAAACTGGTCGAAATGACTATGTTTTCATGTTAACAATCTAACAAAACGAATTTTTCATATTCTCAGTCTTAAAAAAAAGGGGGGGGGGGAGAGAGAGAAATTTCCATATTAACAATCTAAACAAAATCTTCACGTTAACAATGTAAACAAAATTTTCGTGTTAGCAGTCTGAAAACTGCTCTTATATATATTCGATATCATGGAATTTATTGTATAATAGATATATAATGGCACAAGAGTTATTGCCCTTGTCAACATTTTTAAGTATAGAAAATTGATTATTTATCGTTTATATAAACTTTTCACTACCAAGTACATTAATAGAGGTTTTTAAATTGTGCCCTGTGGATAAAATTCCAACAAAAGATATTTTTATATCATGCATAGAATTTAATAAATCAAATATATTCCCAAAAAATTTTTCCACGTTTTTACAGACAGTAGACTATGCGAAATCTTTAAAGAAATTCTATATGAGCCTAAATTGTATGGAATTGAAACTTCATGGAACAGGCATTAGAATTTGTGTAAGGCCCATTTTCTCCATAACCACAGCGTTGAACGAGCATTCCTTTTAAAGGAGAAGATTGACATCTTCAGTGGCCATTTTTACAAAAAATCTTACAATTAAGATAAAAATTTTAAGATATTGTAATTCTGTTAGAATTCTTCACTCATGTATTTCTGCATACATAGGTGATAAAACTACATTCTTACTTAGAGCATAGCTGCACTCAGATGAATATAAGACAGAGACAAAATCGTAAGATGTTTTTGTGAAAAAGACCACAGGACTTTAAGTGATTGATGCCTGTCGGTCGGTCCGAGACGGTTACAGCCGTTCAAAACGTAGTCTGTCCGCTGCGCCGGTGAAAAAAAATGTTTAGGTTTATGAAAAGCAATACCTTCACCCATAACAGATCAGGTTAAAAGAAGTAGATATTAGAATAAATAAATGAAATGTCTGCCGATGACATTAGAATATGGTTTTATGATGAGTTAGGTGACTACCATATTTAAGATAAAGAGTCTGATGTTACTGATGTTTAAGTAAATTTAGAGAAGGCAGTGTAGGAGGTGGACTCAAATTTATCACTGTTAAATATTTCTGAATATATCAAACTTGCATTTTAACTCCTCTAAATAATAAAAGTTACGTAATACATTGCGTTTTATCTTGAGTCACCAGAGGGACAGATAAATTAATACAGGACCTTTGCATGATTATTAGTCTGTTAAACAGCGAGCAAAATGGCTAACAACAATGCTCTCTATAAGACTTCTAGAACAATTAAAAATGTAAAAATCATCAAGAATACTTGTCGCGTAACTCAGGTTACGCATATATATTGTATGCAAATCAAGATCATTTAAATTTGCCATGGCAATTTGGAAGTATGCCAAGCAGCCTGTTACTCGTATTAAACAATATATAATGAGATTGGGAACAGTCAGTTGCTGATTAAAATTCTATTTGATTGGAGACTGAAGAACTCAGGTTTCGCTGAGTAAACCCCACACTTTAAGGACGACAATATCTATTTACCTACCAACGGGAAACAAACTTAACAACATAGTAAGTATTTCTTTTTAATGTATCACATGCCTCAAATTGATGCGCGTACAGTTCGCCGTAGATGTTAGAAAGACGTTGATTGTGCATTTGAAGTAGAAGAGGTGGGCTGCTGTGAGTTTCAGTAACACTTTGAATGACAACGATTGGTCTATAGTATAACAGGTATAATTGGTACATACGTATCTTCGAGTTGATACTTCCACGTTGAACTTTTTGGATTCATTTTTATGACAATCTAGTTACATATTCTCTGCTTTCTTATAGTAAATTGTTAATGTGACATTCATTATGATATGTTGATTGTTGTTTTCCGCCACACTCAACATTTTTTCAGTTATCTGGTGGCGTCCAGTTTTTGTAGGTAGAGGAGAGAACCGAGATGCAATATATCCGGGAAGAGACCACCGACCTTCCGAAAATAAACCTATATCATCGCGAGCGAGAATCGAACCCGCGCCGACTAGAGGTGAGAGGCCTTGTGATTTTGAGCGCAATGCTCTAACCACTCGGCCACGGAGGCCCTTCAGTAGTAAACTACGTTGAGGGCAACATTGAACTTTTTAATATTCCTTTCAACTAAATGCACAACTGGCTGCTGACATAAGGTACATTTGTTTCAATTTTTCGTACAGGTATCTCCCTTCGAGAAATCCTTTTGACGTACTATTTAATGTATTTGTAAGGGAAAAAACCTAATTCATTTCGTCTTTCAAATTATTCATTTTTCGGTCCATAAATTGTTTGCAATCCTTTCTGTTGTACTGTTTACCTATAGATCTCCTTTCTGTGAACGATAACAATGATCTGCCTTATTCAAATTTTTGAAATTCAATTTACTCTCTATTAAAAACCTCAAACCTTACAAATAATTAAGGTATTCCATTAACAGATGGACTCTCTTTGTAAGTGATGATGTGGACAGGGAACTTCTTGTTTTGGATTTTCTGTCTAATGTATTGGAAAGCACAATTTCATGCAATTTTGAACTTACCGAAAGCTCTATTGTTACTTTACTGTTTTATACCAAGGGTTATATTCGTCCGGTTTGATATTCTCTCACAAAAATGAGTACAAAATAGACAAAACTGATCTGTGGCAAAATATGCCAAGTACTGCAAGTATACAGTACTCATGCCCAGCTAATAACGTTCAATCCCTTGATAGTCGAACATGATGTAACAGTGAAATCCCAGGGCCCTTTAGATAATTGAATCGAAGATGTGCATTTTAAAATATATAAAATAATTTACTCATAACGCCAACTTTTTTATATTCAACGACTTTATAACGTTGTACCTTGTCAAACATTTCTTAAAATATTCAAGTATTTGCGTTGTGTTTATATTTCGTTTTGTGTAATTGTTAATGTATTGCTTTCCGCGTTTTCTCGTATGGTGGTTCGGTGTCACAACGGAATCTTCCACATCTGTTCCTTGTTAAGATGGTTTTTTTCTAAACAAGGACGTTGGCGACAAGACGGCAACTCATCTTTGTGACAAACAGGACAACTTCAGCTTCTCCATCCTCATGTATCTATGTTATGTAGCGGGTTCCATTGCTGCCTGTATTTTATGTTTGTGCCTCTCAACTAATTCCATAGGAGAGAGCGTGTTCTGCGTGTAATCAATTTTAAACTAAAGCAGCTGCGCTCCTGACAGATTAGTTGATGTTGCTGGGGTTAATAGTCCCGTTTAAAGTCAGGATGTCGCTTATAACGATTTTAATTGAAATATGTTCAGCCGTGCTTCATACATGCATCAGTTGTTAGGTCGTTCTTTACATAATGATTTTGACTACGAATGATCAAAGTTGAGGATCACGACGTATGTGACTGGTGAATAGGGGATGCTTACTCCTAGGTATACCACTTATGGTGTTTCCAGGGGGCCGTTTGCCATGTACTTAATTTTGTATTCTTTATAGAATTTATGAGATTGATCACTGTTTGTTATCTCCATCTTTTCACAAAAAAATAGAGAAGATAGAAAACACGAACCTACTTTCAAATGAAGTGATTGCCACTGGCGATTAATTGAAATTAAAGCATAGTAGACAAGCTTTTTAAAGATTTAAATTATTCTCTCTCTCTCTCTCTCTCTCTCTCTCTCTCTCTCTCACACACACACACACACACACACACACACACACACACTCACAAAGCAACATTTGTTATCTTTCACGAATGAAATATTAAAAATCCTCCTTGTACCCACTCAACAAAACTGTCTTCATATATTATTTATAGAACAATACATTGCGAATTATATGATACACTGTAGAACTAGGTAAGTGCTAATTGCATTGTCCAACAATTTTGTTGCTGAATTCATTGCGCTGGGCAAATTAAATTGCAAGTTCACTAAAACAATCGATTTTCTTCTTTCCGGTATTATCAAGAAGCTTTCATAACTTCTGCAATGATAAATAATCAAATTTGATAATGGTTTGATTTGGATTTGAAATATATAAAACTCACGTAAAATCTTTTTTTTAGTCAGAATTCACATTTTCCCACTATTTCGTGCCAATTACCGTTCTACGGCAACACTTTATCATTACCATAGCCATCCTTTGTAAACCTGAGAAAGTGTTTTAGAACTGTAATGCCAGCTCTCGAATTACGTGATAGGATTTCGTGAATAAAATTTGGGATTGGGTGAATAGCGTTATGGTATAATAAAGTCATTATGTACTCTTGCCAACACCTGGTTTTGTTTCTTGACATAATCGCACCGGAAGTTGCTTTAAGAACGGACGGAAATAAAAACAATGAAACTTTCTATAGAAACGCGGGTATGAAAGTTCCCGGTTTACGTGTGTACTGCATGGAGTATTCTACATGCATTTCAACATGCATTTAGTAACATAAATAAAAAAAAAACCAATTTCAACAGATCATGTGGTAACGTGTTAATAAAGATGTAACATATGTATTCTTTCATTTGGGGACATCAACTACTTATATTTAAATCAAAATGTACAGATACGTAAAGAACGCATAGCACAGGCCACGGGATATTAGCACAGGCCACGGGATATTAGCACAGACCACGGGATATTAGCACAGGCCACGGGATATTAGCACAGAATTGATGTTATATGTTGTAGGTTATCTATGTCACTTACTGCTATTGGTCTGTTTGTATCTGTGCATCGTCCGTCGTGTGTTAACAATTGAACATTTTTACTTCTTGATAAGTACCCTTCCTATTGATATGAAGCTTTTTTTTTGGGGGGGGGGGGGTACATAAATAATAAATTTTAAGGCCCCTGTACCTTTTGGGTCTTAGGGCCGAGACGAAAAAACAAAAATTGAGTAATTTTCAAAACTCTTCTCAACAGCGCACATCTGTAAAAAAAAAAATAAAAAAATTAATGCATAGTGATGTAGAGCAGGATGGCCTCTACCACAATTTTTTGATTTCATGATCCCGGGGATAGAGATTCCGACTCCAGGGCGGGGCCAAACTTGACATATACACTGTGAGTTTATAAGAAAAACGTTTAAATAAAATCTTCTTTAATGCTATTAAGACTGAATTGAACCTATATGTAAATGAACGTTTAGAAGCAAACATGTATGGCCCTTCGTGTTGGTACAAGGGTGGAGCGAAAATGGGCATAGTGCTTAATTGTTTTTTTACTTTCCTTTTTTTCATTCTGAAGACTTCTTTAATTCTACTGATACTCTATAAAAATTTAGGGATGTACCGAAGTTGTTAATTTCGCAACCCCAGGAATAAAGGTTTCAAGTCAAGGGCTGGGTCAATATGACAAACAATCATTATAGTTTTTGTAGCCCTTAAGAGATTGATAAGGCCTACGGGAATCTTGTTTGTTTTTAGATGATTGTAAATATTTGATGACATGTGTCAGTGTAGCAAGCTTTCAAACTATTCTGGTTGTTCATCATACGATGTAAATGATATAATAAATCATTATTTAGAAAGAAATTCGATCATAATAAATCATTACTATTTTGCATTATTAATATGAATGTAAAGTGTATTTCAACATTCGAACTATGTATTAGTCCTTCAAAAATCGAAAATTTCATATCATTATAATGAAAGTTACAGTTGTGCATTTCTCAAATAGTTTATATTCTATTCCCCAAATGATCTTATTCAGTTGAGATGTATTTTGAATTCTCCCCAACCTTACAAAGGAAAAAAACCGCGTACATGAGGTGGGACTTTCTGACTAGCTTTGAGAATTCATACAATGCTAAACCTGCATCTGGAATCAATCTGGACCTGAACGAAGACTTGTTGCACGAAAAACCGTGATAAATAATAAATAACACCGATGTATAGGTTTTTCTTAATCAATTATCCTGCTAATTAAGGTACAAATGTCTGACTCCCATCAGTATTGCCTCAATTGGTCAATAAATGTACAGTGACATATCTCCTAATTCAGAATATTACGGCCAAATTGATTGAGACGGGAGTGAACTGGGCTGACCTAAGCTGCGCAAGTTTCATACACATTTACGTGGCTTATCATTTAGAGGGGAAAAGCTTAATAGAAAATCGTAGTTTTCTGTTAAATCGGTCAGATATTGACAGTCCTTAGCCGACTGAATATGACATTTATAGTCGAGATAAGTGTCCTAATAAACATTGCCATCCGTTCGGATACGATACGATGAATGCTCCGAGTCTATTTTGAAAATATTGATGAGTGATTTCTGTCCTATTTGTAAATTAACAATCTGCCTTAATCATCCATTACGTTTTAAAGAAACTGAGAAAGAACGATAATTTTTCAAAAGCAATCTCATAGCATGAAATTAAAATTTAATGCTGATAGCGAAATAGAACCCTGAAAAAAAAACAAGTTCCTTCCGGACATTGTGTCACTTTCATAAAACCAATCCCTCTAATGAATGTCTAATATATCAAGAAAATGCACTCGACTAGAGGCAATGGTAATCATAGAATTGACGGCTGCAACAAGCATAATTTGAAAAGCCAATGCTCTGTCAATATACAAGACTAAAAAAAAAAAGAAATTGTGCTGCGAATACGAAATATGTTTTCTTCTTTGCTAGATGTTTGATAATCTAAAGATATGCTTAGAGACTTGTTAACAGTTTCTAATATAAGTTTCGTCAAGGGTATTTTCAATCGAGTAATTCCCCGTAGGGATCCGGGTTGTTAGAATAGATCCTCAATATCCCTTGTTTATCGTAAGAGGCAATTAAGCGGGGCTATCCTTTGGCTGAGACCGCAAAAACCGAGGCCCCGTGTCACAGCAAGTGTGGCACGATAAAGATCCCTCCCTGCTCAAAGGCCATAAGCGCCGAGCATAGGCCTAAATTTGCAGCCTTTCACCGGCAATGGTGACGTCTCCATATGAGTGAAAGATTCTCGAGCGGGACGTTTAACAATATACAATCAATCAGTAATAATTATAGAGGGACGTTTCAATCCCTTAGAACTTTTCCATTCAAATATGTAGCTTGAGTTGGAGCAATAAAATGCTTCAAGGTACAGTACGAAAAGGCAAAGCTATACACTCCACAATTTGACTTCTTCGGTGAAAAAACCCAAAGTATCCAATGTGGTTAATATATGGAGATGGTACAGCATCGACGTCCTTAGGACGTCTTTATTTGAGGTTACCAAATGTCAAAGTACGGTTATGACTAGATGGTACGCATGAAAAGCACGAGTGACTCGTGGGTAACCTGCTTTTCACGGGCACCATCTAGTCAAAGTACAATAAGACGGACCACAAAGTCTGTGATTTCTTTTCTACTTTCGTGAAGAAAGAAAACATTTATTTTTAGTTGACTGGAGCTATACGTAGAGCATGCATAGGTGTCAGCATATAATGCGCGCATGCGCAGAAGTGTAAAACAGCCTGATCGCTTATTGGCATAATGTCTTCAGTTCAAATATCGCAAAATTGCAAATTTATTATATATATATATATATATATATATATATATATATATATATATAACCATAGGAACTTAAATAAACGGAGGTGCATACCCCGGTGGGCGTTGGAACGTTAAAAAGAACCACAAGGTTACAGACGTGGGCACCAAGCGTGACACTTCACTCACACGATCTTTGCGCTGCCTATGGTTCAGTTTATAAATACATAATTTTATATGAGTATTCATTGTAAACAGGAAATATATTTAATGCATTTTATAGCAATACAATGGATTTTTGTATGATACAACATTCTCGCAAAAAAGTTACTAAAACATAGCTTTACATGTGATGAACATTGTTTTGTTTCACTCGTACACTGAAGTTCAGTTGACCATTGAAAAAAAAAGAAAAAAAAGAAACTATGATAGTAAACTTTCTGGAGACTATAATTCAAATTAGATTACAATTCAAATTAGAGTATGTTAATTTTAATGACATAAACTGTGTTCACGTCAAAACATGGCCCAGACAAAAGAACTCCGGATTTGCAATTTTGGATTTCAGTTTTTCTGGTGCGAGACAAACTGTCCATGGGCTGACTTTTTTTTCTTCAGAAATGCGTGTTAGTTTTCGAATCATACAGGTAATGTGAAAATATCGTAGTCTTTCTTCATGGAAGGTGGGGATTGTGAATTTCACACACTGGCTTGAACTTGACGAAAACAAGGGTTGCTTTATCCAATGTAAACAGTCGAATGATTACGCATTTACACAACATAAAAGTTGAGTTAAATTGGTTTAAAAGTTTGTTTATACTTAACGTTGTGCAATTTACATATAGTTTCCGTATTTTATTTTTCATCTTCCAGATCGCTTTAGAGAACACAATGGGGAAAAAAAGTTTCCTTAGTTATTGATTTCGCCAGTCTCTCTTTTTTTTCAAATTCACTAAAGGGATATTTGGCAAGCGTGGTGTATTTTTTAAATTCAAACAAAAAATAATTATAATACTACTTAACGAATTCACAAGGGTGAAATACTGGAACATGCAACCAACTTTCAAATGTTGTGGAGTCTTTTTTTTTTTAATCTGAATGTAGAACTGCATGTGTTTCATTCATTTTATATTCGATGAAATGTGTGAGTCATGTTTTCGTGTTCCATCTTTCGTTTTTAAATGTCAACAAGCTTCATTTAAAATATATTAATATTCTCTGTATCTTCACCAAATATCACTGTCAGTTGAAAATCCATGCCATAAATCACGAAAGTCAATAGGTCAACGGTGCATATTTTTTTTCTTGTCTAGACCGATTAATGCATTACAATAACGAGATCATACCTCAGGTCTATACGATAGAGATCCTATGATAATTTGAAAGACATTCTCATTTCTGTAGTTACATATGATTGTAAATCTTCTGATATAATCCAGGGGCGTCCGTGGCCGAGTGGTTAGAGCATCCGGCTCAAAATCACAAAGCCTCTCACCTCTGTCGGCGCGTGTTCGAATCTCGGCCGCGGCGTTATGTGAGCAAGTTTGCCAGTTTACTTGCGGAAGGTCGGTGGTCTCTTCCCAGGTACATAGTATCTGGGTTCTCTCCTCCACCAACAAAAACTGGACGCCACCAGATAACTGAAAAATTGTTGAGTGTGGCGGAAATCAATCAATCTGATATAATCCAGGATTTTAAAGTAACGTTATGGATTGTTGAGAGAAATTCAACTTGCGTGTATGTATGTATACATCAAATCATTCCCATTTCATAACACAAATCAATGGCTGATCCAGAATTTCAAACACAACAACAATGGGAGGGGGCATATGTGAAAGTCAAGTATTAGCCAAAATATTCAGCCACTTTGAGTGCCAAATCTGGAATTCTTGTAAATTTGTGGTTGGGGGGAAGGGAGGATTCTAAAACCGCCACTACAAATTGTATGTATGATATATACGAGTTTATTTGAGAAATGGAATATCATTATTTACTTAGTTACATAATGAATTGGACAGTACAAGAATTGTTTGCAAACAAAACCACGGGATTCGTTTATTCTGTAATGTCAATTACTCACCGTGTAGCTGTCACATCGACATTTACTTACACGTGCATCTATTACATGGGTTTATATAAAAATACTTCAGTAAACTTAACATTGTCATGAATGTGATAACATCATTATGAAATTAACTCATCGAACGAATTCTATTCAAAGTATTTTTTTATTTATTTTGCTTAATATCATGCCACGATGTAATATGTAACATATTAATTCAATCTGTCACAGAGGACTTGCTACTCTGTCATAGAAACGATATGGACACGTTTACAACCTAAACGTCTCAAGTACGAACGTCAGTGGACATGCACGAATCTCAGCGTCTTCTTCCACAGAGTTCTAGTCATCCTACACTGTGGAAAAAAAAACCAATACATACGTAAAGATAACATTTAACACTTTTGAGATGTTTTGAGCACATTTTACACCACTGGTGTGTCCGTACTGACCAGTGTCCATCTCGACACCCTGATCGGGTGTAGAGTAATAGAAGTTTGTTTGTTTGTTTGTTTATAGCCGCCTGAGCAATTTTTCAGCTATCCGGCGAAGAGTAATAGAAGTTGATTTAGAAATATAAAAACGAATTTCAACGTACTCATACAATTCCTTATGTACATCATACACGGTTCATATCTAACCCCATCAGGGTAAATCTATTAGTGTTATGTCGCAATCTTTTTTTATTATTATTATTATTATTTTACAAGAAAGATATACCTGTTGTGTTTTCAGCGTGAGATATGCATGAAAGAAAATCTGTTTAGTCTGTTTTCCTTTCTAGTGATATAGGTGGGGGGGGGGGGGGGGGGGGGGGAGGGGGGGGGGGAGAAAGACTTTAAATGATTTCCAGTTTTTACACACCCGATTAGCGTATACTACATTTTTGTTTTCATCAAAGCTTATTACAATTTGAAAATCTTCTATTACAATTTACAAACATGCTGACCAGGTATTACCAACAGAAACTGAAATAATTACAAAGTTATGACTCAAGGTAAAGTTTTGTAGAACACTAATGAAAGAGTAAGATGACTTTTGCGAAAATGAAAGTAAACGACGATATTTTGATATCAAAGTTTACTTAGTTATCTTTCAGTATTATATCATTTTATCTCCCTTCCTTATTGGGATTGTTTAAAACATTCGCTTTGTGTTACCTTAGTGACTGATAAGGTGTTAGCGCCCACCGATTTACATTTTTATCTTTTCTTTGTTCCTTTTCGCTATCTGTTTAACAAAGTTAAGCATAGAACTGCGCGGCACATGGTGAGACTGAAATAAAAGTCACCTTCTTAGATTTAAAACAGTAAAGGAAATCATCACTTTCCTAAAAGGTTATAATTTTGTTATTCGATCATTTGTTAACTGATGACTAAGAACAAAAGGTTGTGTTAAACTTGTTTACACTCCTATCGACTCTCTCTCTCTCTTTTCCAGCTGCTACCATTTTCCGTTCATTTTGACTTTTGGTTTGGCGTTACCTTATACACGACATGGCGGTGACAAAATACGTAATTGCGTTTTGCCTGACGGCAGGTGAGTAATATATTTTTCTGAGTTTGGTGGATTATTGAGTCTGAGACGCGTAAGGTATTGCTATTTTACGTCTTGATTTGAATCAATGATTACGTAACAAATGCCTTACTCACACGCAATACAAAGCCTCAAGTGGAAAGGGAAATTATACATGCAAGGAATTAAGAATAAATACTATTAATTTTAAAAGCATAACCATGTATTTCAGGATCGGTATAATTAGGAAGTAAAATTTAACGACGACTTGCTTAATATATGAAATTAAAACAGACAGAAATTAATGTTTTGCCCCCCGTAATTTGCATAGATGTATTTTGCAATCAATACGATTCAGTCACTACTATTGTTAGACAGAAATACAACCGGTTATCATCCTTTTTATATAGAATTAAATTCAAAACCGGGAACAATAAAATATACGCTTGCGCGTGTCATAAATTCAAGGGAAATTTTCTAATATTTATACATTTTAAATTTATTTAATCAAAATGTTTTTCTAATATGACGGCGGACTGTTTAGTTATAATTATCATTTTATGCAACAGACTGTTTAGTTATAATTATCATTTTATGCAACAGTTAAAATAAGTTGGTCAATAAGTTGTAAATTACCTTGCTCTAAACATATTTTTACATTGTGTGATTAGAGAAACACCTTGTTCGTTTATCATCATCCAACGACAAAAATCGATAGAAACAAGGTAGTTCCGCATTTGTTGGTTGCAGTGACTTGTCAGACTCTAGCATGATTCACCCAGGGCTACTTGTGTTCAACGAGTCATAAAAAAGTATGGAGACCCAAGAAAACTTCAAGGTTTTCTGATAACGGATTAATCCTTTTTATATTTCAACACCTGAGCTGCGGGCTCGAGAAAACACTTCCTTATCAGAGGTTGTTTATCGTGCTGCAAATCCTGCAAGGTGCTGTAGTATTTTAATATGAAGTCTTTTCGTTGATGTGCATGAATAATTAAACTATTAAGTGACATCATATGATTGTACTTGTATTTAAATACATGTACAGTAATAAACTGCTCTTGTTTCATTATATTTTATTTCTCAATACAAACACTGACACATACGTTAGCTCTTCATATGCTTAAATAATTAATTATTTGTGAATTCTGAGGAATCTATCTCTAGTTTGTCTGTGTTACGGGGGGCCTAAAAAGGATGGGAGAAAGCGTGTAACTTCAAAGGGATATAAATATGCGTTATTCACAATTTCTTCCTTAAACTCCCACAGTTACCGCAGTGCTTGATAGTGATCTTCATATACGTGTATCTACTGCGCTGAGGGTACTTTATTTACATTTACTAAATCTTTTCTTTCATATTTCCTATGAAATTGACATTGCTTTTATCTGTGACTGTGAATATCACCTGTCAGAGTAATCATTACCAAATATGGAACATTGTCAAGGTCAAAAGTACGTTAGCTGTTCCGTTTAAAGTTAGGAATGTTCAATGATACTTAAGTCCAGTCTTTACTTTTAAAAATGTATAAAAATATAAATAGACAAGAACATGTCTTTCCTTCTTTTATCGGGTGATAAAAGTAGCCATCATTGAAGAAAAAGACTGTATAAACGCGCTTTAGCGGGTTATAATTTTTCTTCTGCAATGTTAGCTACCTTTATCATCCTTGATAACAACAAAGAAAACATGTCACTGCTCAACGTAATGCATTACATATGATTTTCAAGAAAAGTGGTATTTGACATTTGATGTTAAGATCAACCCCCGCATACTAACGTTTAAGATTCAAGGCTCACAGATTGAGGGGGGGGGGGGGGGGGGGGGGGTGAGCAGTCAAAGTGGAATGATCACTCAACCTAAGCACCTCATCCCACCTTCAATGTTTCCAGTGTTCCGTGTTTGTATTCTCATGATATTTATGAAATTGATCAGTGTTCGTTATCGTCATATTTTCTTTTAGACATTCTTTCCTCCACATGGACATCATATGATAACAGGATATGTCTAACGATATATTATGATGTGTGTTTCATGTAAACAATGTGTGATATATATGGCATTTTAGAAGTGGAATAATCTTGACGTCGGATCCGGGTTAGAATAGGTCCTCAGTACCCCTTGCTTGTCGTAAGAGGCGACCAAATGTGGCGGTCCTTCGGATGAGATAAAAAAAAAAAACAAAAAAAAACGAGGTTCCATGTCACAGCAGGTGTGGCACAATAAAGATCCTTCCTGCTCAAAGGTCCGAAGTGCTGAGCATAGGCATAAATTTTGCAGCTCTTCACCGGCAATGGTGACGTCTCTATATGAGTGAAAAATTCTTGAGCAGAACGGTAAACAGTATATACATGTACAATCAACTATAGCGTAACGTTGATTTAAAAATTTCTGCGAAAAAGAAAAAGATGGCGAAGTATATTTACACATTAATATTAAATCAAAACGTTTAAATTTATTCTAAGCAAATCAAGGTTATCAAAATTATCAAAGATTCCTTTTTCAAGATGCATATCCCTCTCGTTACGAGTTGGACCTAATGTACTTACGTGTTTATTAGAATTCCCAGTCGTAAATAAATTATCCAAGACAAGGAGATGCTGATGTTGATAGTGATCTGTATTATCATAGCATCGGGAATTCAGTATCTATATATTTTTTACGTGTACATTGTAGTTCATTACCATATATTGATGCGAAGTATGACGTCTTCCAGTGAAAGTTATTATAACTGAGGGGGGAGACACATATTTTTAATGTGACAGTTGTAGGTTTAGCAAGTGATAAGGAATATAATTCTAATTTCTTTCTGTTATTACAAATGCAATACCAGCAGTTTTCATTGCAAAGTCATCGATAGTTTATGCAAATATTCATTTCTAATTTTCTTTAATGTATTGATTATTTAGTAGATCGACTTTCTTCAAAGCTTTATTTCTAATCCCGTCATGATTTGTCTCTGGACGAAACACGGTTATAATCCGTTTTGCCCTGACCAATTTGCCATGCTTAAATCAATGTTTAACTATCTTTTCAGCATGTTTGGTATCAGTTACCTTTGCAACCACTTCATGTAAGTGTTTGTTTTTTCTTGTTTTAAGAGGCATTGTGATCAAAATCATTGAACGGGAACATGTTATGAATATGCACATTAATTTATGCAAATCTGATATATTTTTATGTATCGATTACAATTTCATTCTACTATCATAAATAAAACCTCCATACCATACGGAATGATTGGAATGAAACTTCAAACCTGCCATTTCTGGAAAGGACTGAAAGGATTCTGTATTGGAATCAGTTCAAGTTGCCTTCTATTGTGACAAAACATAAACTTTTAAAACATTAAACAGGCATCAGAGATATTCTGTGTTATCTGGCAAGTAAGCGTATTTATAATGTGAAAAAAGTTGTATTTATTTTGAAAAATCGGATAAACGTTACATAACAATTCATGTATAGTTGCAAGCTCCGAGATCATAAAACGTGGATGACATGAGATCACGTTTGATCCAAGGCTCTCTTTTCTGCTATATATTCATTTAATGAAGTGAAACGTACATCAAATTAGAGTTCGTGGTTCAGTTTTATGGAGCCACATTTCTAACATTGAACCCATTATTTATAATTTCAAATTTTAGGATCTAGCTATGTAAATTGTATGTTTAAGTTTCTATACAATTGCATGTTTTTCTTCAGTATCAAATCTAATGTGTAACTGAATATAGTGTTTCCTAGCTTGTCCGTATAAAAATCAAATATCGAAGATCACTTCAACATATCAACATGGAAAAATCATGTTCTATATCTGTGGTTTGTTTTAAAACGTTTATGAATACGATAGCTTGGAAAATGCATAATTTGAACCTACATAACTGCTATTACCAAAAGATTGATACATGAATGCTTTTGTGATATTCCGAGTGGACCTCAATTTTTAAAGCAATATTTGTGGTATTCTTCATACCCTAGCTATATAATACCAGTGCTGAATGGTAGGGCCTTCAACAGAGTGCAGCCCCGTGGGGACCCGGGTTAGAATAGATCCTCAGTACTCTTTGCTTGTGGTAAGAGGCGACTAAATGGGGCAGTCCTTCGGATGAGACCGCAAAAACCGAGGTCCCGTGTCACAGTTGGTGTGGCACGATAAAGATTCCTCCCTACTCAAAGGCCCTGAGCGCCGAGCATGGGCCTAAATTTTGCAACCCTTCACCGGCAATGGTGACGTCACCATATGAGTGAAAGATTCTCGAGCGGGACGTTAAACAGTATATAATCAATCAATCAATCAAAAGAGTGCAAGATTAAATTTCAATATATAGTGTGTTTTGAATTTAGCAACGGAGGATCCAACAACAAGCCAAGCTGTAACTACCAGTTCAGCAGCAACAGAATCCTCAACATCAGTACAATCAACAGCACAGTCAACCGCACAGTCAACGGCTCCTGCTACCACAGCGCAGGTTGGTCAAATATTGCTTTTATAACTCAGTATTTGAATTTCTATCTTTTACAAGGAGTTTCGTTTGAACTATTTAAGAAGAATATATTATAATTCATAATTCAATTTAAATCACATCTTTCCAACCTGTGTATCATTACAATTACTGCTTTTCCTCCCGCGTGTTCTCTCAGAATTTCATGGTTTACAAAGAACAAAAATACCACAATCGTAGTATCTAAATCTGCAACACTGGCATACTACTTTTTTAGATATTTAATTATAAAATGGCTGTTTCATTGCGATGTATAGTATCAAAGAGTGCCGACATTTGAAAAATAACACACACACTGTCAATGAGTTGTTTTACGCTGAATCCACGTATGTCAAGGTATTGCTTATAAGAGATTTGTAAGTTGAATGTAAATTTAGTTGGCCAATACAACCTGTCATTCAGTCAAATGGTGTCTGACGCGTTTCACACCATTTGTTAGACCCCGTGGGGATCCGGGTTGTTAGAATAGATCCTCAGTACCCCTTGCTTGTCGTAAGAGGCGACTAAATGGGTCGGTCCTTCGGATGAGACCGCAAAAAACGAGGTCCCGTGTCACAGCAGGTGTGGCACGTAAAAGATCCCTCCCTGCTCAAAGGCGATAAGCGCCGAGCATAGGCCTAAATTTGCAGCCCTTCACCGGCAATGGTGACGTCTCCATATGAGTGAAATATTCTCTAGCGGGACGTTAAACAATATTTAATCAATCAATAAATACCAGTTGTTAGATCGCTCTTTTTGACTACGAATTACCCCGTTTACCTGATCGAGATATAGCACTCACGGCAGGTGTGATCGGTCGACAGGGGATGCTTACTCCTCCTAGGCACCTGATCACACCTCTGGTATGTCTCTGTATTTGCCTAACGCCTATTTAGGAGTTTTGAGATTGATCACTGTTCGTTATCTTCACCTTTTCATGTATGTATTAAGCAAGTAATTCACGAATCCATGCACATTACAAGAACCTCCCTTATATGATGACACACTTCGGCAACCCGGTGCAACTTATGTAGTGTATGAATAGCTTGTGCCTAACCTATTGCCAATGCACCTTTGGTTTGTCTGTAACTTACATGGGTTCTTTACATAACGTATATTTAAGTTTTACATTACTCAGCGTGTTAAAAAGCGTATGAAGAACGCACTGAATATTTTCATGATTCACGTGGACGTGAATGTGAGAGGATGGAGGTTTTGGCTTGAGTATGTCTTTTTCTGCAACTTTCTCTGTCATCTTTGGAGGTATATTCCTCTAATATGTCCGATTTTATAGTCACCTGGGGTTGAAAAGAGCCGTTTTGTTTACATTTCATATCACTTAATCATCATCACCGGTTGCGGTAGCTCAGTGGCTAGAACGTTCGCTAGTAACCAGGAGGTCGTGATTTCGAGTCCCGCTCGTGCATGACCGCCTCAAATCTAAGACATTAAAATAGGTAGTGATTGTTACTTCGCCAAACGCTCGGCATTTAGAAGTGAGAATCACAGGTCTTTCGGATATGGTCTTGAAAACGGAGGTCCCGTGTCATGGTAGGCGTTGGCACGTTAAAGAACCCTCACTGCTAAGGCCGTGAGCGCTAAGCATAGGTCTAAATTTGTGGTACTTCACCTACAGCTGGTGACGTCTCAGTATGAGTGAAAAATTCTAGACGGGACGTAAAACAAACAAACAAACAAAACTCAATCATCAAAATCTTCAGCACGTTTTCCATACGTTCTACGCAAGTTGCATTTTTTGTACACATTCTTCAATCGTTTAAAGATATGCTGCGTACAAAATGTCATAAACTGACTGTTTATAGGCGTTATATATTTCTATAATTCGCTAGAGGAAAGTTATTAATGTATTTTTAATATTAAAATGTTCCTAAATTCTAAAGAATTTTAGCGCGCAATAACTGGACCATTTTTGAATGCATACTTTTCATGAAATAATAAGATCAGTAAAAAGTTGATGTTATTGCACTCTAAGCTGTAAACAGACATGGCGGCTATCGTGAGGTAAGACATTGAAACCGGTTTCGATGTTTTATCTATTATTACCATTTAATTCTTATACTATTTCTTATACTATTTACATTTAAGGACCAACAAGTATCATTATTCACAATTCGAAACCTTTCACTAGCATTGGTCGATGCAATTGGATGAACGTTGAAAACCTGCGGACATGTGACTGTGACTTACATGGTGACGTCACCATTGCCGGCGAAGGGCTGCAAAATTTAGGTCTATGCTCGGTTCTCATGGCCTTTGAGCAGGGAGGGATCTTTATCGTGCCACACATGCTGAGACACGGGACCTCGGTTTTTGCGGTCTCATCCGAAGGACCGCCAAATTTAGTCGCCTCGTACGACAAGCAAGGGGTACTGAGGACCTATTCTAACCCGGGTTCTCACGGGATTATTACTGTGATATTACACGCATTCATATCAGTGCCAACATCGCTTTATTTTCTAGGACAATTAGGAAATAATCAATATAAAACAATTAAAATATAGTGTAGCTATGTAATGCAAGAGTTAATGAACTTCTATTAGTAAATAATGGGACTTGTTGTATATGAAAACTCGCTCACAAATCTGCGAAGTTTTATAACTCAATTCGGCCAATATTTACTAATTCATTCATATAACCTTATAATATATTCATTCTACATTTACAATGTGCTGTTTTGGTCCTATGAAATAGAAAGTCAACGGGTGCAGTTTGATACACGGATTGTTTTTGTCGTTGTCAGGCAAGACATATAGAATATACTGGTATGCAAATCAGTGTCGTAAAACATCAATATACTTTTGGTATATGATGTACGAATAATAGATTAAAACAAAGGTATCAAATTTGAATTAATGATTTATAAGTATTGGTAAACATTACTCTCGTCATTTTAAAATGCATTTATCACTGGGGAAAGGGGGTTGCTTCATTGCTTGATCCGCCTTCCAACAAAGCAAATAGAAAAAAATAGCCATGCGTCACATTTTATCAGATGATGTTACTCCATTGACATAAGTATCACAATTTGTCACTTGCTTATTTATTTTCTTGTAACAGATTTAATGTTGCATGCAAGGGTAAATTTCCATGTTGTAGAAACTTATTTTGGGTATGCCTAAACAGTGCAATTTCCCACATTTTCTCATCTGTCACAGGTGACCGACTTTAAAGTCGATCTTTAAAAGGCAGCGACATGTATACTGCATGCATAGCCTACACGTATTTTCTGTTACGAAGTTCGTATTAAATATCATCTTCAATAACTACGATTAAAATTTTGATAAATATAGGCTCCGTAAAACTAAGATTGCTGCCTTCACAGCTAGACGCTTCGTCGTGGTTGCTACGTGAATCATTAAGCGGCACAAGTGATTTGTATTTTTCAGTATTTATGTACATTTTGATAAACTAAGATTAAGTACTTTTGTCTTTTTGCATTGAATTATAAGGAATGACTTTAAGTTGGCGGCATATTATATAAATACTTAAGCGCTTCGCGCATTATAAAGCGTAAACTGTCCAAAACAAGGTTTTACGCGCTTATCACTGTATCGTGCGCCATATTATATCGTGCTATTTTCATTTTTGTCGATTACGCATGAGCAAAGATTCCTTTACAGCAGGTGATTTTTTGGAATCAAAACAGGAAATCACGTTGTTGCGTCAGACAATATGTTTTGAATTAAAGTTGGTTTTTTTTTTGGTTTTTTTTTGGTTTTTTTTTGTTTGTTTTTTTTTTGGTTTTTTTTTTTGTTGTTGAAAATTTCAGTAAAATAAATAATGCATAATCACATTTTGTTTCCTACAATTGTACTAAAAAGTGAGCAAAGCTCGACGAGAAATTTTATTATAAAATGTCAAAGAGTAGACGAGAATCGATAGCCTTGTATCTTGTTTTAAAAATTTAAGTTAGGTCACATTTCGTGTTCTATAGATTTATTTGATGAGGTAGCACGATACAATGGAACTCTTCCATTTGAACTAACACGAAGCAAACCGAAGTTGCACACCATAGATTTCACGATTTTAAAGGAAAAAAAATGTTTTTATTGTGTCAATTGAAGAAATGATTTACATTTTAGCTTTTCTGCTCGCCCATCGTTCGTCTGTCTGTCTGCCTGTCTTTTTGTTTTTCCGTTTGTTTGTAAACGTTCACATTTTCGACTTCTTCTTCAGAACTAATAGGCCATTTTTAACCACACTTGGCAAAAAGCATACTTGGGATGGGGATTTAAGTTTATTCAAATGAAAGACAACGCCTTTCTCAAACGAGATATAATAGCAAAATGGCAAAAAACACACTGAATAATAAAAATAAATCTTCTCCAGAACTTCACAACCAGTTTCATTCACATTTATTACAAATTATCCTTGGGTGAAGGGGTTCAAGTTTAATGAAATAAAAGGCCATTACCCTTTCACAAAAATGCAAAAATAGGGTGGGGACATTTGAAAATCTTCGTTTCAAGAACCACAGGTCCAGAAAAGTTCCAATTTATATGGAAGCTTCCTGACATAGTGCAGATTCACGTTTTTAAAACCACTCCCCCGTGGGAGGGGGGGGGGGCAAATCAGGAATTAAAATTTTATATGCAAAAATATAGGAAAAAATATTTTAAAATCTTCCCCAAAACCACAAGGTCATTTTCAATCAAATGGAACAAATCATCCTTGTATAAGGGGATTCAAGTTTGTTCAAATGAAGGGTTATTCCCTCTTCAAAGGGGAGATAATCACAAAAAGCAAAGATAGGGTAGGGTCATATAAAAATCTTTAAAACTCTTCTTTTCCGGAACCACACTGCCAATTTCATTCAAACTTGATACAAATCATCCTTGGATAAAGGGGATTTAAGTTTGTTCAAATGAAGGTTCATGACCTCTTGAAAGGGGGATAATCACAAAAAAGCAAAAATAGGATGTGGTCGTTAAAAAAATCTTTATCTCAAGAACCACTGGGCTAGAAAAGTTCCAATTTACATGCAAGCTTTTTGACCTAGTGCAGATTCCAATTTGTTAAAATCGTGGTCCTTGGGGATAGGGTGGGGCCACAGTGGAGGATCAAATTTTTATATGCAAAAATATAGGGAAAAAATCTTTAAAAGTCTTCGTCGCAGGAACCACTAAGCCAGAAAAGTTCAATTTTACATGGCAGCTTTCTGACATAATGCAGATTCAAGTTTGTTAAAATCATGGCCACCCTTGGTAGAATAGGGCCACATTAGGAGACCAAAGTTTTACATGCGAACATCAAGGGAAAATCTTTAATATTTGCCAAACTAACTCAGGTAAGCGATGTGGCCCGTGTGCCTCTTGTTGAACATAACAATTATAACACAAAATGTTAGTGTATTAAAATGTTTTCCTAGAAAACATTTAACTAGCATGTATATGATACACTGAATCATCGGGATCCCTTAAGGACCGGGGTTAGAATACGTCCTTTGTACCCCTTGCTTGTCGTAAGAGGCGACTAAATGGGGCGGTCCGTAGGATGAGACCGTAAAACCCGAGGTCCCGTGTCACAGCAGGTGTGGCATGATAAAGATCTCTTCCTGCTCAAAGGCCCTGAGCGCCGAGCATAAACCTAAATCTTGCAGTCCTTCACCGGCAATAGTGACATCTCCATGTCACTGCAAAATTCTCGAGCGGGTCGTTAAACAATATATAATCAATCAATTAATCATATGAAATATTGGGCTGCGCGTGTAATATGCCCCAAAATTCTTTAAAAGCACTAACATAACTCTGTCTATGGTTCTGAAATGCGATTTCCCCATGATTATTTAAACTTCAGCATATGCCAGCAGTTTGATAATTTTTACAGGTATAGGTATGGCCTTAAGGATGAAAATTGATAGGTTTTCTTTTTATTCGAGCAGTCCCAAAGTACAGTATGTCATGAATATTCCTGCGAATGGCCCGGATGCTTCGCCAACGGGACTCAGGAACTTATGGTGGATAACTGTACCACTTCCGGAGTCTGCTTTGTAAGTAGTGTCCATTTTAGGATTTTCGCGTGAGTAGATCCACGCAAGTTCGCATGCTTGTAATGTAATATTCACAAAAGTACATATGGTTATAATAATTATATATATATATATATATATATATATATATATATATATATATTGCAGAATGGGAATCGAATGAGCTGTACGACACAAAATTTCATAATCCAACAGTATAGGTTGGGTTTCTTTTTATTAATACCCTGAAGGTCGTTGGGTTGTTAGTTCACGTATACCTGTGCAGGACTCTCTATTTCATAGTAAAATGACTTACTTCCCTGCGAAAAGGTACGCCAGTTTGATAAACTGATGCATACCTATGCGGAACACGAAGCAACTTTTTTTATAAAATGAAACGTTTTCTAATGGAATCATGAATATTCATCATTATTAAATGGAATTCCATCTTTACGCAATGATTCTTGTATTTTTGGAATCAGCTTACGGTAACAAACAACAACAATATGGCGAGTGGGTGCCGGTTTAAAACATAGTAGTAATTTTAAGTACTATTCTGCTGTTCAGGTTTGTATCGGTATATAAAACAACTTAAGTATATCATTGAGGCAGTCAGAAAGATTCTAGTTCCCCAACAGCAAGTCTATTTCCCTAGACGTACTCTCGGGAAAAAGGCTTACTCTGGGGAAATAGGATTGCTCGCGGGAAATAGGATTGCTCGCGGGAAATGGAGTACTTGGAGTCTTGCTCTTTTAACTATATACTCTCATTACATGAGAATTGCGAGCAATTCAAGAGTTAAGGTGATGTAATCTCTCTCATCCTTAAAATAGGATCGTGTAACTACCAATACGATTTTTCTTCTAACATACAATTTTAAAACGGTAGAATTTTCTAGTTTCTCGTGGATATGCCAAAGACACAGTGTCGGTGATTCATAAAATGATTGTCACATGGAAAGAAAATGCCATTTAATGACAAACATATGATGCTTGTGTTGAGATTTAAACCACCAATTTTATATTTAAAAAAACCCACAGTCTGAAATCAAACCTTCACTAGCTTTTTTTTTATTTGATTGTCGCGTGAAATAAAAAAGAGGTAGTGATGTTATTATTTCAATCAGGCTGAGAACCACCGCTCGTTAGTTTTATCGCTGTACTACAACGTTACATAACAATTTTCGGATCCAATTCATGATTATATAATAAAACAAGTTTTAAATATACTGAAAAGAAAGTATTATCCAAATTTATTTCATGAACAATTGTACTTGGATTGCTTATGCAAGTACATGATTGCTTATGCAAGTACATGATTCAATATCGTGTTGAGAGTGAAAGGCTTACTATAAGATTTCTATATGGTGTACGTCATAATGATTTGATATATGATTGTAAAGGGAAAAGATGAAGGAAGTAATTTTTATCACCTTTCTCAGGTAAAACGTACATCGAATGTCACCTACACGAAGGAGGAAGTCGGATGTGAAAATAATACGAATTCCTGCCTAACGACTATCCACGATCACGGTGATGGGACAAGACGTTGCTGTACGACCGATAAATGCAACGATCGAATGAGCTACGTCGACCAGCAATCTAAAGCGGCATCTGTCATGATCTCCTTTGGCATCATTGTCTGGTGTGTGTACGCACACTTTTATTGGAGTCTTTGACATTCCTTCTTTCTTAGCTCTATGCTTTTCCAAAAGTGGATTTTTTTTACAACATGACGTTAAAGACATTCTTTGCCGACCGGAAAAATCCACCACCAATTTACGGAACAAATTTAATTCAATATACACATAATGTGATTCTAATAGAACACCTGCTTTTTTAGTTTGCATTTCACTATATGATTTACAAAAAAGTGAAAACTTGGTTAATCCAAAGTATGTATGTTTTTTTTAATGTGATTATTAATCTAACACAAATTATTGCTTTTCTAGTTGTTATGCTTTGTCAGATCGGCCTGCTCTACAGTAATAAAATGAATCGTCATTGATATACCTTTTTTCATCGGTTTTAATTAAATGTTTTAAAATATTTGAACATACATGTGTTACCTTTTGCAAATTCATGTTTGTTGATTAAAAAGAAACAAAAAATTAATTTAAATTGTGTGATAAAAATATGCCAACAAACGAATTTTAATGTCATGAAAGAATTATTGAAGAAAAATATGAAAAGGTATTTATAGGTAAAACGTATTTCAAATAAAGAAAGTGGATTTAGGACATGAAAACTGTTGATGCGCTGTTTGCTCACTTAATACGATGTATGCATATATGTAATATTCTTAGGTGTTACAAAATATATACATTCCCTATATATGTTAAAAAGTAATAACTATACTCTTAAGTTCTATTGCTGACTCCTTTGAATATGGTTCTTGCTTAGAAAATATTTTCGGTGTATCTTTAATTGTGTTTTTTCCATAATTTGATATTCCCGACTTTTTTTTGATGAAGTGTGCGAACTCATCACACGAAAAATATATGACGGGATCTATTATTTCATATGAAGGGCACACAACTAACAGTAATTGTTTAAGGGTTTATGTATTTGATATAGTCGATTGCAACAATTCGAGATGAAATATGTAAAATATTTTCTCTCGAAGAATGAAATTTTTTTTCTTCATTGGAAATGTTTTGAATTCCAAGATTTTAATGAAACTTTAAATGAATTCCCGTCCTGGAACATTCTTGCATATATGCAGATGTGTTAATCATCAAAGTTGAAGAAACCATCAACATCTTCAATACTATTTTTGAAACATATATGTACTTCAGTGTTGAATCACCCTAACCCACTGTATATATGTTGCTGTCTAATAAACTTTACTTTCATAATTTCGGTGGTTATATTTATCTCTTTGGATTTACGATATACATACAGAAATTTGTATCGAAATGCTGTTTACAGATCAGACCGAATCAGCGCTATTTGTTAGGTCGTTCTTCGCTTACAGACATTAAATACGGATTAGTTTATTTACCTTATCATAATAGAGGGCTCACGGCGAGTGTGACCTGTCATCAGGGGATGCTTACTCTTTCCAGGCACGTGATCCCAACCACGTCTGTTATGTCCAGGGGTCTGTGTTTGCCCATTTCTCCGAGTTGTATTTTCTATAGGAATTACGAGATTGAGTATGGTTGTTATTTTAGCCTATACATTACCTTTTTAAAACTAATTAAAAAGGCACAGGCCTTGAAAGCCCGATATTGTAATCAGAGGATGTTCAGAATTGTGCAAGCACATTTCCAACTGTATATATTTTGTTGACAAAATAACATTATCACCTGCTTTTGACGTATTTTTAAATACAACAGAAAGTCATGACAATTCAATTAACTAAAGAGATGATTTCCAACTTGTCGGGCTCCTGGGCTCTATCGTACAACCGAAGGGTTAAAAATATATTTATTTGCACCAACCATGTACCTACAGTAGCGTGTCTATGGAGAAGTAGAAACCGATTTGATGTTTGTCAGTACTCATTTGAAACTTTAAAATACTGAGAAAAAGAAATAACTTTTAAAATTGTCAGAAAAGTCCATGTGTATGATCAAAACTCGCTTCTTTGTTGTATTGTTTTATTGTATATTTAAGAAGTATCGACTAGTCGATTGTTCACAGATTTTCGCATTGACAATGGCAATGGGAATGTCTACCAAGAAGATACATGACGTTTCTAATATAAAATTTTTCGTGAAATTTCACCTGCAATTCACTTGCACTGTATGTCGTTTCTACAAACAATCTTAAAATGTATTACCATGTCTGTTTTAAATTAGCATATTTCACCAGTTCCTGGTTGTAACAAGTGGAAATGTACCTTCAACTCTAATGTATAACTGGTCACTACATTAGTAAAGAAGGAGAGAAAAATTTTTCCAACATTTGGTTATCAAACCCGGGAACCTTACATGTTTCGTTTTCTAGCCACTGAGCCCTCCAGGCAGATATGAAATATTTGGTAATATTACTACATTATAGAATTTAAACCCATTTCGGAAATTATACAAGAACTCTTCATATCTAGGAGATGAAAATCAATTTTAGAAAAAATGTCAGAAACGTTGCGTATGCATATATCAGTGACTAGTTTTCAATATATATAAATATGCACAAAGTTTTAAGTTCCACATGCTGGTAAGTATAAAGGCACCTGGGAAAAATGACATTTGCAATCAACAGAACGTTTCATTAGCTACCAGCAAAGAAAATAGTCTGAAATCAGAAGGCATGGCTACACTGTGACGAACTGCAGAAGGGCTTGCTTATACATTGCGCTATATAACAAGGGATAGGTGCAGTCTCTGTTTCCCAATGTTTGATGTCTTTTATTAAATGCATATCACTCAAAGTTATTTCTATCATTATACAACATAATTCTAAATACATGTACAATAGATTATCCCACCTTTCAAATTTTGATTCTGCTCAGATATACACCATAGAGATAAAACAATAAGAATAGTATTAGTACTTACAAAATTTAGCACAAAGTTCGCAGACTCTACATTGAAGGAATACATCTACATGCATGGCAACCAGACGCTCAAATACTAGACAGTAAAGTGTCAGCTGGACAATAAAAAATATATTATGCTATGAAATGAGCGTTGTTCCGTCTAACATTATTGTGGAAGGAAACAATATGATTGCAGACCCATTGGTAATCTGAAGTCTTTCAAATTTCCTATATAATCATTGAATTAACACAACCTTATCAACATCTATAATTTAACATAATGACAAGTTTTAAGCGTTTGATGTATGTAGTTTTTCAATCAAACATCCGTTGCCTCCACTATTTGGTAACTTTCATTGACTTTGCCTTCAACAACATCTAACACCTCACTGTTAAATTCTCCATTGCTGTTCATGGTATTTAAATCTTGATGTTGTTGGAGTGCTTGTTTCAGCAATGCCATTTCATCATCCCTGACATTCGGAATTTCTCCATCTTCTCCGTACATTTCCAGAACTACCTCTTTTTCTTCATCTGGGTCATCATTGTGGTGGAGACGTTTCGCATACTCAACTTCGTTATGATCCAAGGAGTTTTCACTGAATCAAGTGTAAAGAGATTGGTTATACTGGAACTGAACTAACGTGATCAAAAGTGTGCATAGTATCAATTTTGTTGTCAAGTCAATTAAGTTTGTTTTTAAATTTAGTTTAAAGTATTTTTTTCATATACTACTAGAAAATAGTATCTTCAAACAAATAATGATCACAACCTCCCTGCCAAACTTGCACGATCCAGTTCATCAATTGTTCTTTTAACTTCCTCCTCTTTATCAATCAAAGGATTTTTACTAAAATACACAATTTCAATTCAGTGCAATAAATAGAAATTGTATCAGTTACTATGTATTTTCTCATAATTATGGATACCATCGGATAGGTATAAGTTTCTGATGTATTAAGATTATCAACATTCTATGCGATAATTTTGATTCTCATTTATATACGTATATTTACATTTCCAATGACACTGGCCCATTATCTTGACAAATTATCATGATATCCATTCACTTATGAACAAGCTGCAGTTGTTAACAATATTAAGTTTAATAAATATAACATGTATGCAATCTTCAAACGGCAGATAATTCTGACAGAAATGAAAGTAGAATGTAAATCTAAGATCTTTACGTCAGTATAGTTTCAGGAAGCGTTAACGCGATTCATGAAGTATTCCGGTATGAAGCGTTGCAGTTCATACCTTCATGCATTTTCAAAACTGAAAAATTCATGTCTTAAGAACCGGTATAGAGGTATTTATGTGGAAATACAGGCGAAATATCAGTTTATGAACACCATACATAGTCCCCGTGGTACGATAATTCGCTTCATGCTGATAGAGAAAATACATGTTTGGGGAAATCCTAAATATAATATTACGAACAATTATTCATTCAACAGTACTTGCCTGCCAACGTAATATGACCAACTGAATACTTACGTTGATGAAAACATATTGCTGCCCGGAATATAAGCATTTCCCAGATTCTCTTTATTCTTCTTCTCTGTGAAACGGAATGAAATATATATGAGAAACGACTGTAAAAAGAAATATACTACGTACTACTTGATATTATTTGAATACTGCTCGTTACCATAACCTTTTCATAGAGATACGCGGGCAAGTTGATGTACTGTGCATGCTGTAAAAACTCCTTGCTAATCTACCTGTGGTGTGAATGGTGTACTCTACTTGTGGTACGAGTAGTCTAATTTGGCAAGATACACTTTCCAATGAAGAAACAATTATTTTTTCATAAAAATGTGATTTAATGTTTTGTTTTATTGAAATAACTTAAATGGTTTTTAAAGATAATTTGCCATATGGAGGTTTTCAGGTAAGGGAGGAGTCAAATGGGCAAAATAGAGCATGGTGGATTCTCACAAAGTTTTCATTATTTCATTAACGGTCCCTAAGGAGTGATTATAACAGATAAGCAATGGAAATAAATCAGTGAATTGCATTTTCAAATTGACACATTACTTCAGCACAATTCGGCCTCGTGGGGATCCGGGTTAGAATAGGTCCTCAGAACCCCTTGCTTGTCGTAAAATGTGATTTAATGGGACGGTCCTTCAGATGAGACCGCAAAAAGCGAGGCCCCATGTCACAACAGGTGTGACACGATAAAGACCCCTCCCTGCTCAAAGGCCATAAGCGCCGAGCTTAGGCCTAAATTTTGCAACCCTTCACCGGCAATGGTGACATCTCCATATGATTGAAAGATTCTCGAGAGGGACGTTAAACAATATACAATCAATCAATCATCATAAAACCTGGCACGAAAAACTTTCCTTCGTCACCAAAACGCAATAACCTGACGGCACACAAATACCCCATTACCTTTGCTGACTGTCAAAAACAAAACAACTCTGCCCCAGAAAACACAGTAATACTTCACATTGAAGAAAACCCAACACTATGGTCTTGCCACTGACCATAAATAAACTCATGGAAGTATCAAGAAAAATCTAGAGCGATACCGAATGTCGCCACCATTGTTCACACAAAACGAGGGGATCGACAATCACCAATAGGCTCTAGTATATATAACTTGACTGGAGCCTAAGCTTCGTCATCGGTATAGCAATATAGCACATAAGTCCTCCGATGTTTTGTTTATAAATATTTGAACCGGAGATTGATATAGAAAGCAAAGTAATGATTTTATCCTTTCATCGTGAATAATTACGATATATGCCATCTATGGTACAATTACATGTAACTCCAAAGTGTTTAAAAAATACGACAAATGTATTGAAACAAATAAAACAAAATATCTGGTAAGGAGGTACATCAATATGACCCTCCTCTTATAATCGACACGTGCTTATTTCAAGTTTACGACAGTAAGGCAGAAAACCAAAGTCATCGCAAGACGTGGATTGCACAACATAAGTCTAGCACTTCATTAAAGACAAAGAATTTATTATGTTCTCGAACACTGAAAGTGGAAATTCTTGATTTATATGCGTTAATAATCAATATCTGCGTAACCTATCAATGGAATGCTTCATAGAACCCGGGTAAGCAAATTGGAGTAAGAAAAGGAAGAGTTATTATATCTCTCATGGTGTCAAACCATCAGATATCAGTGGCAGATCCATACATTTCTGCACGAGAGCATTAACGAGCTGTGAGTCTCAAAGTTTTCTTGAAGATCTAGTGGGTGGAGGATCAAGGGCAACAACCCTGACGTAACTGCGTTCTGGCAAAATTAGACCTTTCAGTGTTTCAGACGTATTTCTATTTTTTAAAACAAAAGTGAAGGAAAGCGTATGTCTGTCACTTGTTTCGCCACTGTGTATCATGGAGAGAATCAGCCTTTTACTCATTAAAAGGTATAATTCACTGTGCAACAGAGATCATTAAATCCCCTTTCACGCAAATGCAGAATAAGAATGGCCACTCCCAGTGGGGTATAATATAGTAATTTGGGTTATTACAATATCGTTTTTTTTTATTTTTGGAGTAATTAGAATATGTTGCTCGTCTTCAATTAAATTAATCCCCTATAGATTATTAAAGAGTGAGAAAAGATCTCGAGAACATAGGTTTACGCTTTGAGACAGTTCCCAAAGCAGCTACAGACAGAGCCATGTGAAGGTCCCTTGCCATAGCCTTAAGCACCAGACGGCGCAGCGAGAATTGTCAATGTTAAAGGATTATTTTACAGGCAATGCCAGGTCAACACACAAAGGCTTCAGTCATTTGGAAAAAAATATTTTGTTTGTTTATTGTTTTACGTCCTGCCAGAGAATTTTTCATTTACACAAGTCAACAGCTGTAAGTATAGTGTCACAAATTTTGACAACTAGATTACGGTCGTACAGTTGAGGTAACTTTTCGTCGAAGAGTATATACACGTTCTTGAGGTGTTGAAACGAAAAATGACACATAAAGAGGCTTCATTTCAATGAAGACAAGCAACATTTCAATCTTTTAAAAATGAAAAAAAAAAAAACTATCACTGAGATCGTAATATCGATTACACAAATGATTCACGTGATTTGCTCTTCATCAGATGACAAATGATGCGGCACTTGCAAGATGTCGCCATTACCGTGGAAGCCGTTGATAAAATATGATTGATTGATTATATATTGTTTACCGTCCCGCTCGAGAATTTTTCACTCATATGGAGACATCATCATTGCCGGCCAAGGGCTGAAAATTTAGGCCTATGCTCGGCACTTATGACCTTTGAGGAGAGAGTGATCTTTATCGTGCCACACCTACTGTGACACGGGGCCTCGGATTTTGCGGTCTCATCCGATGGACCGCCCCATTTAGTCGCCTCTTAAGACAAGCAAGGGGTACTGATGATCCATACTAACAAACTGTTTGTAAAGTAGCATAAACATTTTAATAACCAGGCAAGTCATTTCATATCTTCGTATGTTTTGTTGTTGATAATTTCCTTCGTGTTGCGAGATGTTAAGGTTCTTGAACATATAAATTCATTGATTTATAGAGTATTGTCAAATAGATGTGATAAAAACGCCATCAAATTATTTTATGTCAGTGTATAGATATTAAGAGGTATACTATGTCGTCAGGGATTTATTTGGAATTGTTTCATCAGAATTATTACCTGTGGTTGATATTGTTGCAGCTTTCAATTTTCTTTTAAATCTTTAAATACAAAAGCAATATTTCAACGTTCACTATGTCTATTAAGTAATTTTTGATATTACAACAGAATACGTAAAGGTATATATTCTGGTGTGTTGATTACCTTTCTTTTTTTCTCAATGTAAATAAGTGTAGAAAGTACGTCCCAGTGTAAAACAAAATAAATAAATATAATTATCTTTCCCAAAACTATTTATATTAATTGAAACTTGCGAACATTAACAGTTCTATTATGACATAAAAGTTGTAAAAGCTTCCGACAACATACCAGCACATGTTGAACTACTCACCTCGTATTTGAAATAATGTAAAAATATATGACGATCCCGAGTATCAATGTTAATAGAACGATTATGGCTACCAGAATATACGTCTCCTTTAATTTGCTGTCATTATCTTCCACGTTACGTATTTGCAAAGCCTGCCAGATGCAATCAAAGGATAAGTATTGAATAATTATAATAATAATTTTTTTTAAAGTCATGTGGTATATCTTGATTGAAATACATGATTAAATTCCATGTTACTTACACCTATTGCTACCACGGCGTGGCTGTTTCGGAGGTCTCTCAAGTCGTCCCCATGCTGATCTAACAACCTGATAATATTGTCATTTGAAATATATTATTTGACCGGCTACTGATGCAGTAAAACACCATGTTCTATTTTTAATACATATCAAAAATCTCAAATTATATTCACTGCGATTGTTTATGTTGCGTCAGTCATTGTGTACCTGCATGCTAATGAAATTAATTTGTACGGGTTTCATCAATAAAACAGTACTATACGAAAGATTTCCAGACAGCAATTGTCCATCTTCACTTCATTGTGTACTGAGATATATCTTCGGTATATACTGTTTAATTCTCAGTCAAACCAGGTTAAATAATGGTATCGCATATAATCAAAAGATTATTAAAGTATTTGACAATAGCAAGTGTTGTCCGTTAATTGTTGTAAGAAAAGGACTAGTGAACAGCACGTGCTAAAAGACAATTTTACTAAGATTAACTAAAGGTAAATGGAATTATACAGATTTCTAAAACGTATATTGACAAATTGAAAAAAACCCACACCTTTCTACATCGACTGCCTCAAGTACCTTCTTCCTATCTTCATCTAACACATGGAACTTCAACAAAGATCTATTAAATCACGAGAAAATTCACGTTTAAATCTTTATATAATTCAATACACACAACTCTGTTAAGATGCCTTAATGGCTTTCTAGATAAAATAAAAAATACTTACTCATGTTCGATAATATTTCCATCGTCATCTTGGTATGGATCAATTTGATCGAACACACACGTGTAGCCTATTACATCAGACAACTTCCTACAATGAGGGTTTCAAATGTAGAGCCTTACTGAACGACGTTTGTGTGTTTTCTATGTTTTCACATTTATTTTATTTACTTCAATAATCATTAACTGAAATTATTTGTACTCACTTTAGCACAGTTTCTTTTACGTTGTTGACGTCATTCTTTGATATTCGAAAATGCATCGATAATTGTTGCGATTCATCGAACACATATATCTATTAAATTAAGAAGTATGTACTTTGATATTCTGAACATAAGGTATTAGAAAATGTTATGTTATCTGCATATTAGTGACATTATTCATATCCATAAAAATGAAAGAGAGATGACAAACTTACCACATATAGTTTGAATATACAAGTGCTTCAAAACTTCCTTATCAACATCTTTTTATCGTAATATTATTCCGTACTTTATAGAATACCTGACGATTCAACGCAAAATAGCAAATTAGTCTGCCTGTTCTCACCTCTAATGTTGCCTTGTCGAATCCTGCTGTGTCATTAACGGTGATGCTAAGTCCTACATATCCCTTATCACTAAACAGGAAATTGGATTGAACCGTACCGTTTTCAGTAACACAAAATGCTTTCTTACAACTCTTCGTTATATCTTGATGTTCACCATTGTTTAACCCGTCAGTATTTATATCCGTCATGTAGAACTTGTGAACTCTGTTTTTTGCTGTTAAGTCATTATCACTGACTTTTTCCTAAAAATAGATAAATTAACAACCAAACTCATATGAAAATTCTAAATGGCCTACACAAGGGTGTACCTCCCCTGACAATTTGACCTGACTGGATGTTAATGAAGTAATGAACAGATCGTTAGGCCTACTTCAGTCGTCTTTTTTTTCATTTTATACAATTAGGACCTGCTTCTAGACAGTGAGGGAAACTGGGAGGCTATAAATTCGTCAGCAACACGTATTGAGAATATTATGATGGCCAAACCATAACATAATTAGATGATGATTTCGTGTTCAAACTAAATTTCAAGATCTTGCATCTAATTTTACCCCTGTTTCACATCTTACTAACAAGTACGGTTCCATCGTGATTTAATTCTAATTGTAAATGTGACAACTTCACAACAATTTCAAAGTTGTTGTATTTGAAAACGTTTTACACTTCAGTTTGGAAATCATCAAGTATTTTGAACATATGTGAAGATTAAGAAAAATTAATATAAAGATGAAAAAACTAAGACAATAAACAGCGATCAGTCTCACAAGTCCAATAAAGGATATGAAACTGAAAGCAGTACAGGTATGGACACCTGGAAACACCAGAGGTGGAACCAAGTGCCCAGGAGGAACAAGCATTCCCTCCGACTAGTTACACCTGCCGGGAGCCCCCTATCCCGACCAGGAAGACGGAGCGATCCACAGCTAAAACTACAGCAAAAAGTCCCATAAAAATAAAATACAATTCGCAAACATTTAAATAGTGAAGTTTACATTCAGCTCTGAATTACACACAAATGTTTCTCTCACCCAGTAAATTTCCCCAGGTTTAGGTCCTCTTCGTGCAGAATACCGTGTAATTGGAACTTTTAGCGAGACACAAATTCAACGATTTTTCCATAAAAATGAGTTGATATATTTAGCGAGAGGTAATTTTAACGACTTTATAATTCCAAGAAAGATAACCTTCAATATGGAATAAATGGTTAGCGAGATTCCATTTTAAATCTCAGTGTTAATTATAGCAATTTTGAATTCTCGCTAAGTATTCTGCATATATGGAATTACATATTTTATAACAATGACCTTGATCTTTAAAATAGCATTCCTCCAAGTGATATTAATCGTACCTTTACCACAAATATGCCGTTGAATGGTTTACCTTCAAGATCGTTTTGTTACTGGATGATGTGAATTCGTAAATCATATTTCTACCCTTTTCTATATCCAAATTCGTAGAGGATATTTCTACCCTTTTCTGTATAAATCTTTAAACCCCATTGATACCCCACGACTGGACTTGTGGTAAAGGATATGGACATCAACGCGTAATAGACACGTACAAAAGATTATAATGTGTCATTTCCCCGTAAAGCATCACCCAACTTTTACAATCATCTAGATACCAGTTTTGACAATCACAGGTACAAATTCAACATTTCAAGTCATCAACCTGAGCAGTTTACATTTGATATCCTTACTTTCAAATCAAAAACCTGTGTCCCAAATGGAGAGCTTCGAAGAATTCCAGCAAACATTGATTTAGTCGAGAAGACAGGTGGATTATCGTCTTTATCAGTGATGTTGAAAAACAGACGTTCTGCAATGTTAAAAGACCTAGTAAAATGTAGTCTAATACTGCTAATTTAAGTTTTACTTTTGTCCTATCATCGTACATAAGGCTGCAGATTAGCCAAAAAATTAACTTATTGCTGCACGGCCATAGAAGATGTAATGTATTTTCCATCTTACACTGAAATATAAACATTTCAATGAATGAATGCACTTACAACTGTAAAAAAAAGAAAAAGAAAATTGATTAGTTTCCAATCAATGTCCAACACTCAGACACTGCTAATCACTGCTTACATGTATATTACATACAGATCGTTTTATATTACATATTTGTCGTGGAGGCTCAGTGGTCAGATCGTTCGCTTCATGACCGGGAATTTGTGGGTTCGAGTTCCGCGCATACTTAAACATGGAGGTCCCGGTAGGTGTTAACACTCACTGTTATGATTTAGGAGCCATGAAGAAATATCAATTTATTGCACTTTATTGAGAACTTATGACGTTTGAATATGAGCAAAGAATTTTCGAAGGGAAGACAAAGAGAAATTTACGTTAGCAAGACATTTTTTTCTGTTTTTCATATAACATTATCCAATGGAAGCGTTTGTTGATAAAACTGCGCTTCGCTGTTGAGTCCACGCCTCCTCGATAGGGATAAAGTGGATGATTAATTGTGATTGTTTGTATCACTCAAACCAAAACTTCATTATTTGTTTTTCATTTAGACAATTACATCACCATATCACACATGAAAGTCTGTCTCTTTTGATTCAGCTCTAAATCTAAAGTGTACTTGAATGTATCTTCTTTATTCAATGAAGTGCTGCCTTGTTGTTCTGGTGAAGATTTAGCAAGGTTTCAGATTATCATTGTACTTCTGATAACATTTAACATTATCGTTGCAGCTCTCATAACATTAAAGTTTAGAATAAGGGCTTGTTGAAAAATTTACTAGATCCAGCAATTTACCTCTGTAAGGGATTTTGTAAAGCTTATGAATCCATTATAGGTACGGTAACTCATATTCGTTCATCCCATCGATTGGGATATCAAATGTGAAATAACTGAAGCCCGATTGTGAAGAATTTAATGTTTTGAAAAGGAATTTGGAGTACAAGTAGGTTTACGAAATGTGGAATTATTTTTGTCATTCTTGTGATTCTCATATTGTTCATATACTTAAAAATCATACTACTACATTTATTCTTGGGTGTCCGATTGTCTTTTCTTTGTACGTCCATCAATAAAATTAACATTGTGTACGATACATAAAATAATTGGAAGGGATTACGGCTTTTTACATATCCATCCTTCTTTCTTCCTTAAAAACAGAGAGAGAGAGGGGGGATTTATTTCATTTTCTTACACACTACTTACCTTCCACAATGCCACAGGACCGGTTTCGAGAGTTTGTGTCATTTACGGTTGCAATCAAAACAAATCTAGTCTCTTTCTCTGCATCTATTTTGTCACTAGCATATATTTCTCCTGTTGTGTGATTCATCGTAAAGTAATTCTGAAATTTGCATAAAGAAAATGGGTTGAAGTACAACAGTCCAATAGAAAATTGTATAGAAACAATTTATCGATGTTTTGCTGTAAAAGTACTAATTTTCGCCTGGGTTATATTTACAGCACGTACCAAAGACGTGAAAACTCTTCCCTGAATAGAAAATCGTTATCTACTGAAAATATTGACAATTCTTCATCCACAAACTAAAGGGAAATTTAACGCGCCAAATTGTATTAGAAAAACTCAAAACATTCTGAAGTGTAAATAGCTAGGCCTGAAATATTGCCTAGAATAACATGAAAATGACCATGTATTGTATGTACCAGTCAGTTTGTTCTCATATGGTCTATTCTACATAGTGGTATACAACTTATAATGGACATTAATAGTCAAAGTTTATCATAATATACAGTGTATCATGAATCGCCTCGAAAACCTGTCAATGCGAAATAAAGTTTGCAGTATTTAAATGTTGGAATACATAATGTATTAACCGCACGTCTTTCTTCATCAACAAGTGATCAAAACTGTAATCTAATCAGCAATATTTTCATAATAATGTTCTGTAACGTCATGCTTATTTAAAATAAATGTCATACGAACGTATTGAATTTTCCATGTTCTACCCTCATATGCTCGTATGTTAAAGCATAGGAATCACTCAACATACTTACCTTAACTCTTGATAAATCTGACTGGTTTCCTTTTCCATGGATGAAATAAACTTCTTCAACTTTTATATAGTACATAAGCTTAGAATTGCTATCTTTATCAGTACCATTACACTGGAAGACTGATCTATACTGTGTTCCATTTTCTTCAACTTGAATTTCAGCGGGAAGATTTAAAAATTCGGGAGGAGTGTCATTTACGTCATCAATCACAACCGTAACATTGGTACTTCCGGTTTCCTGGGGATTCCCTCTATCAATGGCAATGACCGTCATACTGTAATTTGATACACTCTCCCTGTCTAATTTGGCTCCAATTTGAACGGATATATTTCCAGAATGTCCATCCATTTTGAATTGATCAGAGCCTCCAGACAAAATGAAGTACGATATTTCATTGTTGGGCGCTGTTCCGTCAGCATCGTAAGCTGATACTGTTAAAATGTGTCTGCCTGAGAGAGAGAAATGTATAGCAACTTATTTTTATTTCTGTGACCTTCCAACAATATCACAGAATAATAAAAAAGGTTGGTGTAGTTTTTCACTCATATTTAGACGCCATAAGTTATAATAGGTGAAGTAGCACAAAGTTAGACCTATGCTTAGCACTTACGGTTGTATAAATGAGAGTCCTTTAACGTGCAACGTCTGTCCCATCACGGGACCTCCGTATTTATGATCATATCCCGTGGGGATTCGGGTTAAAATAGGTTCTCATTACCTTGCTTATCGTATAAGGCGACTAAATGGGCCGGTCCATTGGATGAGACCGCAAAAACCGAGGCCCCGTGTCACAGCAGTTACGGCACAATAAAGATCCCTCCCTGCTCAAAGTTTTTAAGCATCAAGCATAAGCATAAATGTAACAGTCCTTCACCGGAAATGGTGACGTCTCTATATGAGAGAAAGATTCTCGAAAAGAACGTTAAACAATATGTAACCAACCGAAAGACTGCGAAGCGATTCTCGCTTTTGAATGTCCAGCAAAAGAGCAATCGCTACCTATATGTACTTCTTAGGTTTGACACGGCCATTGCATGAACGGGGCTCAAACATATAACCTTCCGGTTAATAAGCGAACGCTTTACCACTCAGCTACCGCGACCGAAAAATGTCTAGGTTGTATTCTGGGGGATATTTAAACGATATCACCAATTATAAAAATTATGTCATATTTCCAGTGTTAATTGACGTCATCACTATACAAATACCCTCAACATTTATTCCCACATTAAATTGAAACTAGCTAACAGGACTTTTTTTAAAATGATTTTTCAATACCTTTTAAAATTGCATTTTTTTCTTTTGCTCTCAATATGGAAATAAAGTAACTTAAAGAATCCACGAAAAGAGAAAAAAAATGTTTTGTTTTACTTTGTGTATGAAAATTGGAAGATAAAAAAAACCGAGATTATAACAAGAAATAATCTGTTAGAAGTTACGTGAGACGGTATGCTCGTAGGTTATATATTAATTGTTTATCTCTATCCATAGTCAACGACCGCAGCTGGAGAAGTCTCCATATAGAAACGCAATGCTTGTGTCCTTCAATATACACATTTAAAGCTTCAAACCCCTTGCTGCCGTTAGAGGTTGGAATATGATCTTTATGCTACATGTATAAGACGTATGTTGCTATTATTAATTTCAATCCTGTTATATGTTTCACAAGAAAAACTTTACAAGATGCATGTAACAAAAACATATAGGATACCAATGTTGATGCACCAGATGCGCATTTCGACAAATAATGTCTCTTCAGTGATGTTGAAGTAAAACAAAAATGTTGGAAATCCGAAATAAGAATTGGAAGAGATGAAACATCATGATTTCATCATTGACCTGGAGATGCATGACTTTGGAGGGAAAAATTCTACACAACATGATACTTTATGATTTTGAATACATCCATAATTTCCATTATTTAAGATGGTTTAAATTATTCATTTGACAATATATTCCTTGTTATTCGTCAGAATATGATTTTTAAAAAATTCCTATCACATTCCATATCAAACATTCTGCTCTGATTGTAGATTTCCAGTATCCTGTAAGCCAAGATTTCATTAAACAATTGTTTCGGTTCATTGACTCTAGAAAAGACAAAATTCTGTAATAAAGTAATACCATTTGGCGAATTCTCTTCAACATGCCCACAGTACGATGTATTGAATATTGGTTCATTGTCATTCTTATCCTACAAAGGAAACCGAAATATTTTAATTTCAATGACCAACACATTGCACAAAATAGCTATCAAAAGAGTGTTTTATCAACTTCTAGTAAAGACTAAAGGAAATCGAAATTACCTGAATGTTGACGGTCACATTTACAGTGGAGTTTTGACTGGGGGAACCAAAATCGTAAGCCATAATTTCCAATATAAGCTCCCGTCTATTGGTACTGGGCTGCGGAGGTAACCCTTCGAAATCTAACTCTTTTATACATGTTATGGTCCCATTCCCGTCTATCTTGAAATGAGAGTGACTAGCACAGCGATTGTTTTGATCCACTACACAATAAGACACGCGGCTGTTTTCACTGTTTGCTTCATCCTCGTCCAACGCCTATAAATAAAAAGCATTTACTCCTGGGAGTCATATTAAGAATATGGTATTCATAAATTGTAAGTAGAAGGCTTGCACACAGAGTATTAAGATAAAACCCAATAAGCACTTGATGTGTAAAAATCAAAATTCAATGGGATTCCTTCAATGTTAAAAAGTGTGAGGAAGTAAGTAATGTGAGCATAAAATTTGTCAAAGAAAGGGCTCAGTGTATGCGTCGTGCATCAGATGAGTATAAAGCATAGATGCCAGTATAATATTAATAACGTTCATATCTGTGTTTTTGCTCAATCGACGATCTATACTTTCTAATTGTAAAAACTACCACATAAAGGCATGTTTGTTGTCAGTTCTAGTCAACGTGAGCTGTAATTAATTGATGTCATACCTGAATAGCAAATAATTTAGAACTCCCTGTGATTTGACAATTTAAAAGCTACTCAAATTATTTGAATGTTTGAGCATTGCACTAACACCTGCGCATATGTTTACGCTGTGGATATTGTGATAACATATTTAAACATTGAAATAATATATCTTTAATCAGCATTGTGAATTGTTTTTTTATTGTACAAAATATAAATAAGTATGTTTCCTTATGAATATTTTGTACTTTGAAAATGAAACTTTTTTGATGGGCTCAAAAATGTTTCACGCCGAAATGTGAGTTTTCTATTCCTATTTAGTGTGTACAGTTGAATATTATATCATATTGTAATGTGATTGAGCGTAAAGAATATAAGATAAATCTAACTTTGTTGAAAATTCTTTGTAACACTCTAAAGCACCCTGGAACAGATATCTACCAACATTTGGCGCGTTCCCTATATAAATTCGACATAGAAAATTCTCTACCTTTTATTCAATTTTTATGCTTTACATTGATTTAAGTCACCAAAGCTATGGTACCTTTTTCATACAATGGGTTTGTTATGCATGTCATTGTACCTGCACCTTCTTCTTTCATAACTTTAGTATATAGTTATTCATGCAAAGCACACAAATAGTTCAAATATAGTATCAAAATAACAAAATACAAATAGTGGATTTAGCATACCACAACAGTGAAAGCGTTTTCACCGGAAGAAAACGTGGTAGAGTTTTCTTGAATGCTAACTTCATAAGATAGATCTCGAAAGCGAGGAATATTATCATTCTCGTCGGTGAGATGGATAACCACTGGTACCGAGGTCCGCTTCCCTCCTCCATCTTGAGCCTCGGCAGTCAGGTAATATTCAGAGAGTCTTTCTCTATTCAGATCACTGCTTTCACAGCTAATATTCGCGCACTTACAGCTTTTTTCCGAAGACACGTATATCTCACCAGTTGTGCTATTTATTCCAAACCTGAGAAAGATATATATATATATATATAGATAGATAGATAGTATACTTCAATTGAAATATATAAAGGTTTTAATGCAATAGACACATGTACATTACAACTTTATTTAGTGTCTATTTTGCGAATTTCGTTCTTGAAAAGGGCAGGTAATCGTTCGTGAACAGAAGTCCATACTACAACATGTAAAGCGAAGTGTCTGGTCTATAACGACAATTACTGTATAAAGCTATGATGACAAATATGTTCATATATATACACTAAACGAACAATTATTAATTGGCTTCTTGAATCTGTAGGTTTTTTTCAAATATATTTTTATCATGATTATTTATGTATTTCGGGTATTGCAAGTTTCGTGCAGAAAGCAAATTTGTATATCTTTTTGTCCAATTTCACCTGTTTTCATATCCTTTGATTATATATGAAACATTTCCGTATCCACCCGAGTCTTCATCTGTAGCCTAAAATTCAAACAGGTATCTGAATCAATCTGTATATACAGCAGGACAAGCTATGTGTACACAGAAGTGGTAGTCATTTATAATAAAATATAATAGGATTAATTATTTGAGTAGACTTATCAGTGTCACATCACGAAGGAACATTTATAGCGCGTTTGCAGTGTACCTGGAAGGAGTAAAACTCGAGCTCCGGGCTCGCCATATTAAAATCAGCTAGTAAACAGTTCCTTCAACAATACCAGGAAATCAACAGCGGATCTGTGCGCGGTATCTCTTTAAAGTCAGCATTTGGCAAATTCTATGGTCGTTATAAGAAAGTAAACTGTAAATACCATCCGTTATCAAGTCGAACGTTGACTGACAATTTCTCTATTCATTGTTAGACCGTTCTTTACATACTGATTTTAACTACGGGTTACCATGATCAAGGTGTAGAGTTAACAGCTGGTGTGACCGGTAAGTAGGGACTGCTTACTCCTCCTAGACACTTGCTCCTACCTCTTGTCTTTCCTGGAGTCGTGTTTTCCTTTCTTTTAATTTTGTATTATTTATAGGATTTATGAGATTGATTAATGTTCCTTATGTTCCCCTTTTCATTCTAATGGAAAACAAGCAAATCTATATCGTTTGCTACACCTACATATATGTAGTGCTATATTAGATATACTATTCATGTTTTGGGTGTTTTATTATAGCATCGTTGATTCGCGTTTCCTTAATGTAAATCCGAATCTGATTTTTGTTGTAATGAAATGTTTCCTGAGACTAGTTGCCATGTTCGATTTATTGATATAATTTGTCTACTATACTACAGGCAGTACAAACATCAAATTATCGGTGTAATTACGTTTTAAATCTTCTCGATAGCATTATGTGATGTGTATTGCACACGTGTTGTACGTGCTGTTGTATTTCTCCTAGGAAACATATGTATTAAAACAATAGCGACGACTTTTTCAACATTACGGACGAAAATGATGACGTTTTCGACATTGCTGTACAATAATGATCGCTTTGTTGGTATTACAAAGATAGTCAGTAGAACCGAATTCGAAGAATTGCAATAATCGTTTTGTCGGAATCACCGATAACTCGTGATCGCTTCCTCGGCATTATCGAAGAATACTGCCCGCTGAGCCGGCATTACCAAAGAATGACCCCCACCATAATTCGTAATAAATGGTAACAGATTATGATCCTAAGCCAGTCGGTCGATATATTGTCAGAAGCTTTTTGAGAATTTAATTGTGTATATTTGGTAAAAAAAAAAAAGTATTTTATATTAGTTTCATATAGGATACCTTTATACCTTTCTTGGCATTGTTCAGTCAGCAATTAAGGGGCCTCCGTGGCCGAGTGGTTAGCGCATCGCACTCAAAATCACAAGGTATCTCACCTCTAGTCGGCGCGGGTTCGAATCTCGCTCGCACCGATATATGTGAAAAAGTTTGCCAGTTTACTTTCGGAAGGCCGGTGGTCTCTTCCCGGGTACATTGTATCTGGGTTCTCTCCTCCACCAATAAAAACTGAACGCCACCAGATAACCGAATAATTGTTGAGTGTAGCGGAAAACAACAAACAATCAATCAATCAGTCACCACTATACGCTTGCACAGTTTGAATTCCCATGATTTACAGACATTTCACAATCGTTAATTTCCTTTGAAAGACGTACCCTTATTGAACCGACTACTGTGTTGGTGCAGCTGTTTTCAGTCACATTAAAATGATACTCTGTTTTTTCAAAGATCGGGTCATTGTCATTAATATCGACAATACGCACGGTGACGTTGCATGTGCTAAATAGAGAATTATTCTTTGCGTCGACAGCCTTTACCTGTAAAAGAAATTTCATCATCATTCATAATTATGTCATTATTATAGGCTCCTTCATGAATTCAGGTGAATCATCCTAACGTCGTATTGGAAAACTCGCCGCAAACGTGTTAGTATATTACAAAGTAACAAGATATTGTACTTCCGGAATATTGCTGTGAGATTTCAGTGCAATACCCCTTCATAAATCATACTTATACTAAGGTGATTCCGAGGGAAGATGGTTAGCTTATGATTTCTTGTCAAAAAGTCATAGCTGAAGCCATGCATGTATGTGACGTACACAGTCTGCAACCGAGTAGCAATGTTCCAGACACAATATATATAAAGCACCATTGTAGTTTGAAATACATCTCATTTGCTACAACAATGCCTACTTGTATTTTCAGTGAGGTTAAAAGGTGCATTTTGACGATGCAAATGTGTTTGATATATATCAAAAAATAAATATCTAATGAAATTTGAATATTGTAAATAATATTAAAAGACTCGATAATATTGAGTATAGCTTTATTATTCTTGAAAAAAAGTGGACGTATGTATCGAATTTCAGATCTAAACGTTTATCAAATACGTACATATACATTGCGATTTCATTGTTAAATGATATCAATGCACGTATAGTTTACAATAAGACTTTACCACGAATTCAACCATCTGCATCTCTTCAAAGTCAAAACTCTTTATAACACGGAGAAGAACAATTCCACGTCCTGCTATTTCACGTGGTGAAACCTCCACTGTGTCAGAAGAAGACATGTTTGTGTAATGTACCGTCAAACGAATCATGTTATTGCCATTCTGAAAAATAATATGGACGGGTTTTCAAACCAAAATTGATTCAGTAATAAAGAAAATTGGCATCGGATAACAGTGAAATAAAAACATATTGATATTAATTGATATTTATGTTTTCAAATCCAGTGAGTGGTATTTCAGCCGTATTTCGGCGATGTGTAATATTTTGTAGAACATGTACAGACCTGATCAATGTCTTGGACTTGAATATTCTCGCCGAATGAAATGGGAATACCAACAGCATCCTCAAATACAGAGCCTGTGTAGCTTTGATTTTGGAACGTCGGTGGATTATCATTCACGTCGTTGATAGTAAGAGTTAATTCAGTAGTGGATTGTGTAAAGTTAGTTTTACTTACTCCCACTTCGAACGCCTAGCAAAAACAGTTACACAAACAAGAGCTCTATGGGTCAAATAGCTCACCTGAACTGTGAGTAATTTTCCAGTAGGCATGGAAGTTCAAACCCGTCTTATGACCTCGCTGTGGCATTGTGGTTATTGTTTACACAGGCCTGACATTATTTGACATATTATAATTGTTATTAAATCTTGGGAATATTCTTAAAGAGGTTCCATTTCAAACCCGTCTTGTGAACCTGTCCTAGTTTTATTTATCTTTAGAAGGAGTCCTAGTCCTCCATTTGAATAAGGACCTCCGTGGCCGAGTGATTAGAGCATCGGGCTCAAAATCACAAAGCCTCTCACCTCTGTCGGCGCGTGTTCGAATCTCGGCCGCGGCGTTATGTGAGCAAGTTTGCCAGTTTACTTGCGGAGGGTCGGTGGTCTCTTCCCAGGTACATTGTATCTGGGTTCTCTCCTCCACCAACAAAAAACTGGACGCCACCAGATAACTGAAAAATTGTTGAGTGTGGCGGAAGGCAATAAATAATCAATCAATCAATCAATTCATTTGAATAACACGGAATTCCTCTTATAATGATATTGAATGAAAATAACGCAGTGGTTCTTGAAAAGAAGATGAAAATATGGATATGTAACACAGAAAAAAAAACAGTCATAAAGACGCCGAACAAAATTGATCAAAACGCTATGGTCCAGATGAGCAAAAACTACTTAAAATGAGTTCTGTTAAGAAGAGGTTAATTATCGAAAATAAGATCAACAGCACAAAGGAAATGTGGATATCGTTATGCTTTGTCCCGCGGTGTAGACACCATCCAATTACAATGAGAAAAGATTATACGTGAAGAGACACATACCCATTGATTGTGAAAATTTCACTTACTTCAACTTTGATTAAACAAACCCCTTGGACGTCATGGATACTTCCATTGTCTCTGTCCAACGTGTTCGTCACTTCAATTTCACCTGATGTTGAGTTGATGTCGAGATAATTGGAACACGAACCTTGCAACGGAAGATTCAAATGTCCAAATTTATTGCACAAAGCATTATATTTTCTACTTTTTAAAAACGAAAATAAAGCTTAGGTTTCTATCAGAGTACTAGTGTGCTATACCATTGAGAAGTCCGTATTCGACATTTCTGGGAATTCCAAGGTCCCCATCAACTGCAGTCACTTGAAAGATACACTGTGAATAAAGAAGCTATGTCAAAATAACGTTTGATGTTAAATTTCCTTAAAATGTATAATTTAATATTAATTTCTGAGACAACATATGTGAAATATAAACCCTATCTTGTGGGAAGAATGAAATCATTGAAGTCGTTGTCATGTTTTGGTACGTTAGAAAACATAAGAAAACATAGAGTGGCTATGTCATTACCCCGCTTGTGTCTTCAAGGATAGTTTTCATGTAAGGTAATTTAAGGAACTCTGGTGGTTTGTCCTGGACATCCACAACTTTCACCAAGAGCTCCGCGGTACTATTATGGTATGGTGTCTCGCCGTCCTATAGTGAAACAGTCAATATGATAGTATCATAGATGTATAGTATAACTGTGTAAGTAGCACAACCGTATGTAGCAAATCCATATGTAACACAACCACATGTAACACAATCATATGTAACACAACCATATATATCACAACCATATGTAACACAATGGATTGAATATGGCATAAGTATATATTACAAAACTTTATATAACATATCTGTTTAGTAAATGTAATATATATATATATATATATATATATATATATATATATATATATATATTTATTTATATTCTCCCACGGTTCGTGTACGGATATGATTTAATTCAACGAGTTGTGTGTTTTCTACTGGTGAGGGCAAAGAAAGCGCACAACGAGTTGGATAATAATTATATCCAACCACAAAACATGGGAAATTGTTTTTATAACATATTTTATCCTTACATACTATCTAATTTGCATTTAAAATATTTACTTTTGTTTATCTTAATCCGAACTAAATGCATAACATTACGCTGCTAGACATAGTTCAAGGAAAATGTAAATAAATTTGGATATTGACTGCCACAATATTTACTTCATAAAGGATCATTCTTAAATAAGAAAAAAATTATTCAAGTTTTGAGGCGTTTTATATTGAAAATGTGTGATTATTCATGAAAACTGTCAGTCATCGGAATTTGTGTCATAGATGCTGCGCGGCCGTTTTGGATTTGTTATTGTCGCTTTTGTGAATATCCACAATGTATGTTGCCATTCAGGAAATGTTGTATGCTTCGTGTAACAATGGGGGTCGTGGAACTTTCAGTCTTAGGTGTGTTTGTATTTCTCACATCTGTATTTGGGATGGAATTGTTTTAAGTTCAGTTGAATAGGGCTCATCACGGGTTCATTTAGTGCATGAATTTGTGTAATAACTGATTTTAGTGTGTTTGATTCCTAATGTAAAGTATTGAGTTTTCTAACACTCAGAAAAAAAAATTACAAAGTACGTCATTCAGTTCTGACCCGTTGAACCCCTCCCCCAATAAACTATTTCATGTTACCTAACATTTCCCCAAAGTATTCAACTGTACAAAACATGTATTTGTATTTTACATTACGTCACGGCGTATAAATACAAAGTGTATATAATATTACTGTATATAACATAACTGAATAATAAATGTATATACCTGTATGTAACATAATTGTATATACATTAACTGTACAAAACATCACGATATAGAGCATACCTTTATACGTATATAACATATCTATATATAGCTTTGATCAATAGCCAGATTTGGCTCCAGTATTTGGCATGTTTTGGTTATTTCAGCTCTTGCAAATTTGATCTGATTTCGGATTTCCAACATTTCTGATTTAAGCATCACTGAAGAGACATTACTTGTCGAAATGCACATCTGGTGCATTAAAATTGGTACCGTTTATGTTTTATATTAAAGTCATGAATTGCAGTATGGTCTGCAAATTTCCTGGTGTTGTTTGCATACGATCATGAACACTAAGCGTGGGTCATTTGTGGTAGTTCACCCAAAACTGCAGACCTCTCAATACGAGTGAAAAATTCTCGACAGGACGTAAAAAAAAACCCAGCCAACAACCAACTATTGTTAATTTGTTGACAATTTCGATGGGGTTTTGTTGGACCACTTTCCCCAGAACTTTCAATGTTCTAACTGAAGTGGGTTCATTGTACAAAATAGATTGCAAACATTAATAAATCTACGTCAGTTGAACGTTAGAATTAACTACTGTGATTTTATTTTCCAACAATTTGTATGGTCTTGGCTAACACTTGATCGGATAAACTATATACATTGTGTCAATTTCCATAATTTCTTGTGACTTTAGATAGGTGTCGTACTTTATGTACTTATGTGTGATTTTACCCCATTCTCAGAAATTTCCAGAAATTATGCTTTTCACTAAAACTTCCATTTTAAATACATGTCATTTGGGAAGAAATCATGTCAGTTACATTTCTGAAATGTTTGTCGATGAAACCCTTATGCCAGACAGACAAGCATATACCGCGTAAATATTGATCAGAAAAGTTCATTGGAACCTCTGACTCGAGCGAGCTAAATATTTATCAAATTTGAAATTACTATTTTGAACATCAACTCAGCAAATTTGAACAATTAATACAACACGAACCTCATAAGTTGATGATAACCTTCTTACCCTTGCTGTGATGGTATATTGTAGAAATGTTAGCGTCTCATAATCCAGTTCCTTCCTTAGATGCACGATTCCGTTTTCATTGTTAATATCGAAATAGCCTCTGTACAAATTTGCAGCCTTGAAGAAATAATGTAAATAACGATAATTTGAAGTTTCTATAACACTTATATATATATATATATATATATATATATACATATATATATATATATATATACTTAGAGCGTTCGCTTCGTAACAGGGAAGTCGTGAGTTCGAGCCCCGGTCGTGCCATGGCCGCGTCAACTTGAGGCGAAAAATAGGTAGTGATTGTTGCTTCGCCAAATGCTCTGCATTTGGAAGTGAGAATCACGGGTCTTTCGGATATGATCTTAAAAACGGAGGTCCCGTGTCACGGTAGGCGTTGGCACTTTAAAGAACCCTCACTGCTACGGCCCTGAGCGCTAAGCATAGATCTAAATTTGTGGTACTTCACCTACAGCTGGTGACGTCTCAATATGAGTGAAAAATTCTCGACGGGACGTAAAACAAACAATATATATATATATATATATATATATATATATATATATATATATATATATATGTACCCGTGGGGATTCGGGATGTTAGAATACATCCTCAGTACCCTTGCTTGTCGTAAGATGCGACTACATGGGGCGGTCCTTCGGATGAGACCGCAAAAACCGAGGCCCTGTGTCATAGCAGGTGTGGCAGGATAAAGAATCCTCCCTGCTCAAGGACCATAAGTGCCGAGCATAGGCCTAAATTTTGAAGCCTTTCACCGGCAAAGATGACGTCTCCATATGAGTGAAAAATTCTCGAGCGGGACGTTAAACAATATATAATCAATCAATAATATATATATATATATATATATATATATATATATACAAAGAAATCAGAACGCCAAAAATAACTAAACCGGTTTCATCTTCAATCTTCAAGAGTTATGACAATTGATTAAGTTTGTTACACGTTATAAATGAAGGTTATAAAGTAACATGTGCAATTACACCGATTCGAACCCTCGCCGACTATTTATCTATCGATCGAGAATATATATATATATATATATATATATAGATATATATAGATATATATATATATAGATAGATAGATAGATATAGATATATATAAAGGGTGTTAAGAAAGTTCGTTCCATGATTTACAGCATGCCTAAAATTATTTATAAACAACTCATATATAAGTGTATATGTTTTTAACAACCAGACAGTCCACCTTTGTTTTTCAATACATTTTTAATTCTATTTGGCATTGAATGAATCAAAGAAATCAAATGTTTCTGAGGTATCTCCCTCCATGCACGGTGAAGTCGGCGTCGTAATTGGCACATTGTCGTTGGGCGCGGATCCTTGTAGGCCTCGCTGTCCAGAATACTCCATAGATTTTCGATGCAATTTAGGTCTGGGGAATTGCCTGGCCATTCTACTTTAGTAATAAAGTTTGGTAGATTATTTTCACACCAATTCTGTGTTAGCAGGGCAGTGTGAGGGGTCGCTCCATCTTGAACAAATGTGGCGTGTCCTGGATATTGAAGTAACTTTCGTTCGTCGATCCTACCACTATTTTTCTGTCGATTTAGTGCAGGTTTTAGTTCTTTTTGAAGGATATTGTTCTTATGATAATCAGAATTAATAGTTTTGCCGGCTGGAACAATGTGAAGTTTGGATAATCCCTGTACTCCCATCATGGGTGCCCATACCATGACTTTAGTGCTCGACTTGACGCAGCTTACATCTGGAACCTCATCTGACTGGGACCCCCATACAACATCGTCCTGTCGGTTCGGAACATGAAACAAATATTTCGTAGATTCATCACTAAAGATGTAGTTTTCCCAGTCTTCAGCCGTCAAATGCTTGTGATCACGAGCAAATTTCAATCTCTTTTGCCTCTGTGTTTTCGTCAATAGTTGATTTCTCGGTCTTTTAAATGCCTTCCATTTTTTAACTTTTCGCAAATAATTGAAAACAGTTACATGGCTCACATTAAAGCCTGAGTTCTGAAGTTCCTTGCTTCATGTCCTTGTTGATTTTCCTCGTTTGTATTTTATGTTTTCCACTTTTCTCTTCACTATCCCCACTATCTTCGAAGGCCGGCCGGATCTCGGTTGATCCGATAGTTGTTTATTCTGCTCTCGCCTTCGCCTCCACTTTGTTACCCGTCGCTCACTTTTACATAGCTGCTTAGCCACATCCTTCACACTTAATCCTGCATCTAATAAAGCCAAAGCTTGAGCTCGTTCATTAATTTTATCAACACTTGTACAGGACGTCTGCTTTTTCACTGAACTCGGCATATTTAATTCATGACGTAATAGACACTTTGTTTACATCACACTATAGTAACACAAGAGAGTGCACATAGGGAAGGATAACTGCTGATATAATGAAAAAAAGTCTATAGAGTTACCAGTAAAAATTTGAAACAAAAACATGTTTTTCTATTTAATTTTTCAAATTTACAAACGGAACGAACTTTCTTAACATCTTTTATATATATACCAGTCGTAATTAATAGTCATTTCTTCATGACTGCGAGATGAAGTTGTTGCCAAGTATGTATTATTTGGTATATTATGATATGGATGTCATCCTTACCTGACCCGATGGCTGGAAATAGAATTGTAAACAGAAATTAAGGGTCAAATGATTGGTTTGAAAAGTTATACACATGTATTTCATTCAAGAATTTTAAAATCGTTCTAGTTATTGAAAGTTTCATTTTTAAAACAAGTTGAAATCCATTGATTACTAGTAAATGACACTTAAACGACGAATAATTATCATTTGGTGGGGGGGACACGAACAGTACACTAGGGAATTGGTAGTTGGATAGGAAAAACAGACACGTTGCCCGTGAGTTACCTCGATATAATAGGTCACCTTTCCTCCCGGCCCGTTATCTGGGTCTGTTGCTTTGATATTCAAGTTATCTACCATGGCATTCACTGTGTAATTCTGTAGAAATATTGAAACATTGCAGAATTCATATAATACAGATATAAGGATTCATTATTTAGCAAACTCAAACTTTAAAGCTTGATGTTTGGAACATGGTATTTCTGATCATGTTCGGATATGTCTGATCGTGCTAGGATATATACTTTTGGATATAATTATTTTATCACATACTCATGTGTAGAATTTTTAAGTTTATTTGATCCTACAGTACAGTTGACATCAGTAATTATATACACTCATTATTCAATAGTACCGGAATCGGTACATAATTACACCCGTCATGCGTTTTCTGAAGAATTTGGAGAACTTCTGAAGGAGTTGTAAAACTATACTGAAAGTAATAGCATCCCTCACCAAGCTGCTACACAAAGTCTTTTTCATAAAAGGTCTGACTTGAAAAACTTTGTGTGTAAAATATTTCGTTTAACAACCTGTAATATTTTCAAACATGAAGAAAACTGTTGAAAATCAAAATGCTTGTAACACTTCTAAGTACATATTCCAGTTGTTTACAAAAGCCTAAGCTTGAAAACTGTTATATATGATAAACCATATAATCACTTTTTAATGTTCCCTCTAAACTGACTACGTTCAACAGCCTGTTATTTTCTCAACACTTGAATAAAATCATGCTACCTGCACATCTGAAAACTATGGGATGAGTTAGATGGGCAAATCTCTATGTAATATATCCTCAAAACTGACGAAGTTCAACTGCCTTCCATTTCGGCAAAAAATGGCAGAAAATCAAAATTTTGTTACATGCATATCTTCAATATCCATATAAAAAGGTCTTCATTTCAAAACTATTGGTAGAATTAGACGGACAAATCTTGTGTCCTCCATATTTCTTTCCAATGTTAAAACTCCTGCAATAGAGTCCAAAATGGATCAAATTGCAATATGATTTAGAGGAACCCACAACGAAGCTATACCATTAAGTTTTAGATTCATATGTGACAGAGAAATAAAGTAGAAACAGAAAACCCCAAACCGAGCAGCACGACGGGTGAATGGACGGACGTCCAAACGAAAAGACGTCGATGTACCTTTATATTCCCGCCTACAAACGGGCATCTACAACGATTTAAATGATCAACCATCAGGCAAATATAGTATATTGATGAAGATAATATGGGGATATATCAGACTGGGTTACGAATATTAATTGTAATATTAGAAATCTACTTCAACTTTACTTTGAAAATATTTCACAAATGACCGATCACGGTGGCTCAGTGGTAGAGCTCTCGCCTCGTGAACGGAAGGTCGTGAGTTCGAGCCCCGCTCGGGCCGGCCGCGTCAAACCTAAGACGTTAAAATAGGTAGTGATTGCTCCTTCGCCAAGAGCTCGGCATTACGAAGTGAGAGTCACGGGTCTTTCGGATGGGACCTTATAAACGGAGGTCCCGTGTCGCAGCAGGTGTGGCACGTAAAAGAACCCTCACTGCTAAAAGCCATTAGTGCTAAGCATAGGTCTAAATTTGCAGCCCCATCACCGGTAATAGTGACAGTCGCCGGATAGCTGAAAAATTGCTCAGGCGACTATAAATAAAAAAACAAACAAACAAACAAACACAAATGAACTTAAAGTTTCTTATGAAAATTGAACGTCAAGGACGTGCTGCAAGGTGTCTGCAAAATATTGATCTTTATACACGTCTGTAAACCCGTAATACTCATGAAATGACAATTTTGTTAATTCACATTCAATGTCATATTTCCAAAGTATATACAAAATTATATGCATTTTTTCTTCACACACACACACACACACACACATATATATACTACTCAAAGTTTGATAAGGATCATATTTTTCAGCACTTGTAAAACTTTCAACAAAGGTGAATGACAACCAACACAGAGTGATTTATGTTCAGAAATGTTTACTTCAAGAAATTGTGACAGAAAAATTTGGCAAACATGACATTTCATCGCATACTCCTAAGGTAAAGGGAGAGTACCCTGAAAAGCATGGTAATTTCATGATCACGGAATTGTTTAAACTCTGCACATTCCATTTCACACTGCACAAACAAGTGTCAATAGCGGGTATGGCCTCCGTTAGCTCCAATGACAGCTTGGCAACGTCGTCTCATGCTTCCAACGAGGTTTTGAATGGACGCAAGAGAGATATTGTTCCATTCTTGGATCAGAACATTTTCAAGTTCCTGGAGGGTGGCTGGTTGTACAGGACGACGTGAAATCGCTACCTGAAGCATATTCCAGACATGCTCGATAAAGTTGAGGTCTGGAGAACGAGCTGGCCAGTCCATACGAACAATTGTCTCACGTTCCAGGTACTCGTCCACCACCCTAGCACGATGTGGACGTGCATTATCGTCCATGAGGATGAAGTCAGGACAAACAGCACCAGCATATGGTCTCACGTACACATCCAGAACTTCATCCCTGTAGCGCACTCCGGTCATCGTGCCTCTCCTTAGGACATGGAGATCAGTTTGTCCAGCTCGACTGATTCCTCCCCAAATCATCAACGACCCACCACCATATCTGTCATGTTCAGCAACATTAGCGTCCTGATATCGTTCCCCTGCCCTTCTCCACACTCGTGCACGACGATCTGTGAAGTCAACACAAAACCTCGACTCGTCTGTGAAAAGTACAGGGGCCCAATCAGCAACCCTCCAATTCACATGAGCCCTGGCCCAATTCAAACGATCTTGTCTGTGTCGCTGAGTAAGAGGGATGCGAATACAGGCTCTCCGGGAACGAAGACCACCTTCATGAAGACGATTACGCACAGTTTGCGTGGAAATGTTAACTCCAGTTGCATTCAGAAGATCATTTCTAAGCGCAGTCGCCGTTGCAAACCGATGACGTCGTGCTGAAATCAAGAGAAAACGGTCATCTTGCTGCGTGGTGGACCTTTCTCTGCCGCCTCCATGTCGATGAGAAGCTGAACCATGAGCTTGATACCGGTTCCAAGCTCTGCAAACAACGCTCTGACTGACACCCAATAGCTCTGCAACGTGACGTTGTCTTGCATCATTTTCGAGCATTCCTATGCATCTGGCCAATTCTTCAATAGTCAAACGACGTCTTTGACGTTGTGGAGGCATTTTCATAGAGTAACAGTGACTTAAACGAGGTCAGATGTAAAGACAATGGCCAAATTCAAATCAACGACAAGCACTCAGAAATGTGAATAATGTGGGTACCATGCTTCACGTGCTACTCATGATCACTGCAGCATGCATTTCCCTACCTAACCTGTGTTTTGAGGCTCAAGAGGGGTCAGTCCAACACTATGATGAAATTTGCGTGTCTTATCAATTCATATATTGATTTTATAATGTAAGAACTATATGATCCTTATCAAACTTTGAGTAGTATATATATATATATATATATATATAAATCAATTCTAATAGTTAGTTCGAAGAAATAGTGCGATAATTAGTCACAATACGGATTTAAATCTAAGCCACGATTTCAAAAGTCTCTTTAATTAGTTAGGTAGTCACGTGGTGCAATGACGCCATATGCGACCTTCGTCGGTCAACTGATTGTAAAAACAGCGTTAAATATTTTGAAAACTAAGTTTTTATTCGCCATGAACAACATTAATTTCGATGTTTATAAATTTCCCGAGTCTTAACATTCAACCCTTATGTTTTAGCCACCAGTGCATACAAGCATACAAATAGCGATGTAAATATCAAGATTGTGGCGAGGAACGCGAGTATGAAATCGTCAATTGATGTTTACATGGGTCGGTGTCTAAATATATGTGGTAGGGCTATTCCTTTAAAAATGTATATAATTGGCATTGCTTTATAATAAACTGTGCAAATATTTATTTTCGGATTTGATATATGTTTATGTTACATCGTTTACAGTTAATCCCATTGTCACAGGTGCATTTTGAAAAATATGAATAAATAAAAAATCAAATTTAAAATTGAAATCACAATACCTCAATTTCAGAAAGTTTTTTATTGTTAGTATTATAATTTTTTGTTCATAAATCGGGACCTTCATGTCGTTAGGAAATGGGAACACTCCATTATACGTAAAGTACTTTTTAGGAAAAATCAAACTATTGTACATGTAATTCGATTAAAGTTAGGTATTACAATATCTTATTTTGCATAATTGCAAGTTCATTTATTTTCGATCTTTATCATTTTAGATATACGAATTGGTAGAAACTGGTATCACAAGTATATGTTCGTTCTATCCCCAGGGTGCGAGGCTGCATTTAATGAAATGATGGAGACCAGCACAGACTGTTTAACTGGGCCTCTCTCCAACAGCAAAAAAGTACATTGAAAACGACGACTGTGTAATTGACATTTCATTTTAAGTCAAAAGAATTACCCTCGCCTTTTTCTTCACACCTTACAAAATTGGGGGGGGGGGGGGGGGGGGGGGGGGTCAGTCTTCTGACAGCTAATACACGCTTAAAAGGCACGAAACACCCCAATGAAATGTTATCCAAAAGCCGTTAGCACGATAAGTGGCGGGTTTTTTTTGGGGGGGGGGGGGGTATTTGTTTTTTTTGTTGTTTTTTTTTTTGTTGTTTTTTTTTTGTTTTTTGGGTTTTTTTTATTTGGTCATTTAAATCTAATTTATTTGTGAAATGGCTAACACTTTTTTTTCAAAACGCCTCGCTCGAGGTCGCATATAACGTCACACATAATGGCCTGTACAAAATCGAAAGTAAATATGTATATTACAAGATTTGAATTTCGTCGCTTTCAAATTCCAAAACTAAGTAAAATATCTCATTTAAAACATATTTGAATTCATGCAAACACTTAATTTTATTTTGCTAAATAAATTCAAAATTTGAAAATATGATACGTTCCCTTTCAACTAGTTGAGAATATATATATTTTTTTACTTGAGCATCACTGAAGAGACATTATTTATCGAAATGCGCACCTGGGGCATCAAATTTGGTACCATTTAGGTTATATTACAACTACTCGGTCGAAGCCTCTGCTGGTGGACTATTAGTCCCCGAGGGTATTCCCCAAGCCATTTGCTAAGTCCTTCGGTACTAGCATGAATCACGAATAAACATTTGCTGTCATAAAATTAAGAAATTCATTTCAGTATTAAGAATTATCTCCCTCATGCATAGCTCTGACCCTTTGCCGGATTGGCTCCACTATTTGGTATTTTTGGTTCATTCAGCTCTTCCAAGTTTGTTCTTATTACGGATTTCCAACATTTTTACTTGAGCATCACTGAAGAGACATTATTTGTCGAAATGCACATCTGGTGCATCAAAATTGGTACCGTTATATATATATATATATATATATATATATATATATATATATATATATATATTGCCATTTTATTTATACTATGTAATACAATGTATGTTTACAATACGCACCTCAGGAATAAGAACTTGGTATGAAGGTAAATGGAAGACGGGGCTTTCATCATTAACATCGTCAAGGTATAGCCTCACAGTTTTTCTTGTCTAAAGTATCCAAGAAAAACTTAATATAATTTTGTGCAATGCTTTTTTTAATGAATGTCTGAAGTTTATATCCCATTTGTAATACTTCATACCTCTGGGGCGTTCGGATTGCTACTTCTGGCTACGAAGACAAAACGCACGTATTGATTCATCTGAAGGAAAAAGAAAAATAATAATACTTTCACAAATGTATGAAGCCTCTACCAATAAAACTTTTAAAATATCAATGTTAATATGTTCATTCCCTATCCTCTTCATCGTCAACTTTCCAGATTTATGAAGCAATATTCTGTTAACACCTGCAGATAGTATGTATGTCCTTTGAGGTATTCTATCCATAAGATTTTGTTTTAATCCAAGCAGGCTACTGATAAGTGGATCACTGTTATAAATGTTTCGTTAGTCTCATTTAAAGTAAGTATTTTTCAAATTCTTTGGTCGTTACAGCATGAAAAAGTAAAGATAACAAACCGTGATCAAAATCACAACTCCTATAAAGAATAAGTAAAATTAACAGCAAGGCAAATACGGACACTTGGACATGCCAGAGTTGGATCAGGTGCCTAGAAAGATTAAGCATTCCCTTTCGGACGGCACCACCTACCGTGTGTCCTATAGCTTGATCAGATAAATTGAGTAATTCTCATTAAAAAAGTGAAAGAACGGCCAAACAATTATATTGGTATGAAACACGTCAGACAACATTTGACTCAATGGTAGTTTTTTTTTTCCTATTAGACAGTTATAACGAGGGTAGAATTCGCGAAATGCTGACAACATTAACTTACTTGTCAGTAGCCTGTCGTGATTTTAAAATTTGATTATACGCAGATCAAGGTCTTGCCTATCGAATCAATTGAGAGACATAAACGCTATATGCAGGTGATAATAGAATATTGCTACATAAATATGGGCAGCTGACGATGGAGAAGCTTAAGTCATTCCGTTTGTCATCAAATTGAGTCATTAGTTTGCCGTTAATATCGACCTTCAAAAATTATCTAATTATGAACCAGAAGACTCTGGTATATTTTATTTCGAGTCCACTGGGATTTATCGATTCGATATATGGATGAAAATGATTTATTGTTTATATATAAAACGTCAGTAAAAATGATTATTGTTAATATAGAAAATGTCAGTGATATATCTAATGTTGAATTGAAAGCAACAGCAAAAGATTATTTTCTCATTTGGAAGTTTTTTTTAATAAATCCTACCTCCTAAGAATATAAAAACTGCCAGCTAACAAAGGAACACAATCGGTGCCCATGGAATTTCCAATGAATTGATCGAAGATATGATCACCAAAGACTATAAAGATATCGCCATTGAGGAACTCCAACATCTTTTAAAGGTAGAACGCAACAGGTAACGCAAAATTTTCCTATGATTTAATTTCTTTGAAAATTATAGGGAATTTTGTTATATTAAACTGCTTCTGTTTGCAAACTTTAAAATAAATTTAACCTTTAGAATCTTTTTACAAAGGTCACAAAGTAGTCTTGAGGACCTCCATCAGTAAAGAATTAAATACATTAATTTTCATTCAAGTATACGCTTTCTAAAAAACATGTGGAGAAAATGTAGATTTTATGAAAGGTTTCTCAACCAAAGATAAAAAAAAAATATATTGAAAAAACAAATAAAATAATCACAAATTAAGTTTTGCAATTATATAATCACAACAATATTTGCAGCACTGTATAAAAAGAATCTATGATTCTTCTTCAAATAATGTATTCAAAGCTCGCAATGGAACAGAGTAAAATTGTGCGAATACGATGAGGACCTAATTATCTGTTAACGTAAAGTAGAAATGGAATAAGTTTGACACCTTGGATATTTACTCTTTAAAGTCAGCATTTCGCAAATTATATGATCGTTATAACGATCTAGTTTGCCAATATAACCTTTCATTGGGACAAATGCTTTCTGACTTATTTCATACGAATTGTTAGACCCTTCTTTGCACGTGGTTAGCCGTGTTTAGCCAACACTCTAACTTTCATTCATATAGGGTTTATTAGATTGATCACTGTTCTTTATTTTCGCCTTTTTATATGAACGATGATCACTACGTTTACGTCTTTGTGTGTTTCACATTCACATTATTTCCTAGATTACTAGTCAGATATCCTACATTGTATACTTTGTCATTGCATCCATATAGAAATATAGTGCCCAGAGGCTTGAATCAATGGTCTCGTTGCCTACGAAAAGCGGTACATAAATTTGGATTGTTGGTATGTTTCGAATATAGATAATGATCTGATTTACAACTACAATCTGTCATCAGGTTGAATGTTGTATGATGAGTATCATAGCAACTGTTCGACCGTTGTTTGCATACTGATTTTGACTACTCATTACACTATCTCGAGGGTTCTATCTATAGGGCTCTCGGCAGGAGATGTCAGCAGGGGATACTTACTCCTTCTAGACACTTGATCCCACCCCTGGTGTGTCCAAGGGTCCGCGTTTGCCCTATTTTCTATTTTGTATTTTTCATTATTTTCACTTCCATTAAGGCGGTTATTCATGACAATATTTTCTTAACAGAGTCATCTTTAGTTAAATGGTAAATGCACTGATAATTTTAGACATCGATTTTGCTAGAGGTTTTGGCTGATTACAGACACCATGTTACCTTGTATATTATTATATTTGTGTTTATCCAAATGCGTGATATAGAACGTGTAGATCTATTATCGGACAACAAATTGGAGAGTCGGAATTCATGAAAACGGTGTATTTTTGTCCTGAGTATGGAATATTAAAGGCGATATGACTAACCTCTCTGTCAAAATCGGAGTTGGCATACACTGCACCGTAAACGTCCGTTCCATTCTGGGTGTTGTTGACGAAAACAATACTTTTTGAATTTCCGGTCAAAACACTAATGTTGACAGTGCCCACGCGTACTCTTGCTATGAGCGTAAATGCTAAAGTTGGTCTTCCTGCATGGAGGTACACATTGATTACCAACAATTATTAAACATTTCAAGTATCTAATGAACAAAACAAAATACACCGATTCATATGAGCAGAGAAATTAAATACACACCCGTGTAATTCCCTTCAGGTATAGAAGGAGCTGCTACATGATCCATGAAAAAGGGCGGTGATGTCTCACCCTCTAGCGTGGTACCTGCTATAGAATCAGTTCATATGATTAGCTGAAGATAATAGCGAGCACAATACAAGTGAAATCAATTGTTATTCATGACATTTTGTCGATAAACTATACAGACAATGAAGAAATAAGTTATGGAACAGTCCTATTACATGTAGTACTATTGTTATATATTTTTGGTTTGCATCCTTTCGAGAGTGTTTTCATTAATAAAAAGTGCCACAAATTTAGAATCGGGATCTCATAACATGGAACTTCGGTTTAAGGTTTCAACCGAAAGAACCCCGTCTCTCATTTTCAGATACCGAGCGTTTCCAAACGTAGCGGACACTAACTATTTCTGACGCTTAGGTTTGACATGACCAAATGGGACTCAGACCTACGACTTCCTTGTCACAAAGCGAAAGATGTAACTATTGTGCCCGCTGTATCAATAAAATGGAAAAGCGTTATTACTGTACCATTAGAATGGAACAATCCAACATACCCGTATCCGTATAATGGTAGTCCTATTACGCTGATCACCAAAATATAATAATCCTATTTACACAGAGACCATTTTTATTGTTGGTTGGTTATTGTTTAACGTCCCTCTCCAGAATCGTTCATTCAAATGGTTACGTCACCATTGCCAGTGAAGGGTTGCACATATTTACCTATCCTCGGCGCTTATGGCCTTTGAGCAGGGAGGGATCTTTATCATGCCACACCTTCTTTGACCCGGTGCCTCGGTTTTTGCAGTCTCAACCGAAGAATCTTCAAGGTGTAATTTTGAAAACATCACCATGAACTTTCTTCTAATCATACATCTGAATGTACGAGGGCTGATTGATATGTTGTTAGCCTCATATGTAAGGGTTTCAATTTTGGCGGACATATTGCATTATTTTTCAACATAATTTCCTTCATTATCTGTTCGCTTTTGCCAGCAATTTTTAAGGGCATCACTTTTAAAGAAGTTCTTTTCGTGACCGTTCAGAAAGTTCCTTACTGCATGTATGACGTCATCATCTGACTAAAAGTGGGTAGAAGTAATGGTCATTTTCAGTTTTGGAAATAAATAAAATTCTGATGGAGCGAGATCGATCAAATAAGACGGATGCTCAATCACTTCAAAGCGATAATCGTTAATGGCAGCAATGTATATGACAGACTTCTAAACAGAGGCACCCCCCCTTGTGGAACAATACACTTTTACTGAGTGTTCCGCGGCACTTCATTTTGATATTTTTCCGTAACTGTCTCAGAAGTAATATATCGTATGTGCAATTGGTTGTTTGTCCCTTTCGGAAATAATCTACCATCAGAATACCAACAGCATTTCAGAAAACCGAGGCCATAACCTTTCCAGCTAATGGAACAGTTTTTGCCTTCTTTGGTGAGGGTGAACCAAGGTGCTTCCATTGTTTAGACTGTTGGTGGACCTCTGGGGTGAAACGATGGACCCATGTTTCATCCATAGTAACAAATATCTGACGAAAGTTAGCAGGATCTACCTCTAAAATGTTTAAATTAGCACGCGCCTGGTGTGATTTTGATTAACTGTCAGAAGTTTACCAACGAGGCTGAAAGCTTTCTCATTGCAAGATCCTCTTTCAGAATGGAACGTGCTCTTTCGTCTTAAATGTCAACTGCACTGGCTATATATCTTCTGTAACTTGCCTCTCAGTCATAATATTATGGACTTCTGCAACCATTTTTGGGGTTGCAACAGTAACAGGCCTCTCAAGGGGTCAACCTCAAGGCTCTGCCCGCCGAGTTTAAATTCTGACGTTTTACAGTAGCGTATGAAGGGGCACCTTTCCCTAGTGTAGCTAACATATCAATATGAATATAGTTTGGTACTAAATCTTATTTTGTGCAAATATTGGATCACTGCTCTTTCACTGATTTTGTCCATTTTACAAAATCCACTTGCCTTGTTCACTTTAGAGTGTTACCTCGTCGATATAAACTGACCAAATGTTTAAAAAGGTTTCACAAAGGAATTAAGGTTTTTTCATTATGACAAAAGCACATTGTTGGAGTTCATTGTTTGTTTTGTAAACAAAGACTGAATATTTTATTGTTTACCAAGTTTTCGCGATGTAACGTTATCGATCTAAATTTATTATATAAATCATATTGCAAGTATTCTTTAGATAAAATGTACCATTTAAAAGTTAAATGTGTGACTGTGCAAAATTAAAATGCTGTGAATTACAACATCAACATTTCTCTGGTTTGTTTGTAAACACACAAAAGACAGCAATCTTTGTTTATATAACACAACAGTAAGGCTAGAATATTGCTCTTATCCTTGAATTCAGAAGGTCCAGATTTTGGTTATCAACTTTAAATGAGTTATATTTAAATGAGTTGAATTTGTAATGTTTAATACGCGATTATTTAAAAAAAAAAATAATGTACCAGTCCCTTTAAATAGTCAGGGAATAGTAGGACTGAAAAAGACATCGATGCTAACCTCCTTCAATACACAATTCACAACATATAAATCAGAACTCGAAATTATCCATAATTTTTACAATAGTTTTATTCATTGATTTTACGATTAATGTAAATTATATTTTCATGTTTTTGATTAATCATGTATTCCAGTTATATAGAAAGAGGATTTCTAAGTGTGTAAGCACTGCGTGATTTGAATTACCAGTGCAACCTCGCACTGAGTAAAATGTTGTCTGTCATGTTTCACACCATATGCATACTGATTTTGAAGACGGATTACTACGTTTATCTGACAAAGATATAAGGCTCACGGCGTAAGTGACTGGTCAACGGGGGATGCTTACTCCTCCCAGACACCTGACCCCACCTTTGTTATGTCCGGGGGTCCGTGTTGACCTACTCTTAATTTTGCATTCTTTAGAAGATTTATTAGATTAATCACTGTTTGTTTTCTTCACCTCAGACAGAACTTTTTCATCATAATACTATTATTGACGTTTTTGATATCACTGCGCAACTCGGACTAACGTACTTAGGTCATGGTTGTCGTGGAACACATTGTTTAAAACTTTTCACGAAATCACATTTTACAAATACTGAATATTAAGATTAAGTACTTTAGTGTCAATGTCTTTATGACGTGTTTTTAGCGAATGTGAAGTAACGACATAAGTATGTGATTTTTTACGTCATGTTTACGTCATGGGAGACAGTGTTTGACAGATGTCGTGGTACCGAATATGTAGAATATGGTCGGAGAAAATATACTCGGAAAAGGGGATGAAAGACGAAGTTGACCAGAATCTCTGCTCATTTTTGAAAGTGTAGCCAAATTGAGCGAGAATAAACTTAGAGCTAAAATTTTGACCATACCAGAGTATCAATAAAAATTCTATTGTATTCCAATATTACGTAAATGATAATAATTTATTTAAATAACAGAAAAAAATTATTTTGACTGAAATCAACATATATTGACTAAACATTTTGTTGGCTTATAGGTAGTTTCGCGCTCACATACAGAACCCTACATATTTAAGAACTGTTTGTGTAAGTTATTCACGCACAGATCTCTATATAGTTAAGTACTGTTTGTATGAATTATTCACGTACAGAACTTTATATAGTTAAGTACTGTTTGTGTGAGTTATTCACGTATAGAACTCTATATAGTTAAGTACTGTTTGTGTGAGTTATTCACGTACAGAACTTTATATAGTTAAGTAGTGTTTCTTTGAGTTATTCACGTACAGAACAACTCTATATAGTTAAGTACTGTTTGTGTGAGTTATTCACGTACAGAACTCTATATAGTTAAGTACTGTTTGTGTGAGTTATTCACGTACAGAACTCTATATAGTTAAGTACTGTTTGTGTGAGTTATTCATGTACAAAACTTTATATAGTTAAGTACTGTTTGTGTGAGTTATTCACGTACAAAACTTTATATAGTTAAGTAGTGTTTCTTTGAGTTATTCACGTACAGAACTCTATATAGTTAAGTACTGTTTGTGTGAGTTATTCACGTACAGAACTCTATATAGTTAAGTACTGTTTGTGTGAGTTATTCACGAACAGAACTTTATATAGTAAGTACTCTTTGTGTGAGTTATTCACGTACAAAACTTTATATAGTTAAGTACTGTTTGTGTGAGTTATTCACGTACAAAACTTTATATAGTTAAGTAGTGTTTCTTTGAGTTATTCACGTACAGAACTCTATATAGTTAAGTACTGTTTGTGTGAGTTATTCACGTACAGAACTCTATATAGTTAAGTACTGTTTGTGTGAGTTATTCACGAACAGAACTTTATATAGTAAGTACTCTTTGTGTGAGTTATTCACGTACAAAACTTTATATAGTTAAGTACTGTTTGTGTGAGTTATTCACGTACAAAACTTTATATAGTTAAGTAGTGTTTCTTTGAGTTATTCACGTACAGAACTCTATATAGTTAAGTACTGTTTGTGTGAGTTATTCACGTACAGAACTCTATATAGTTAAGTACTGTTTGTGTGAGTTATTCACGTACAGAACTCTATATAGTTAAGTACTGTTTGTGTGAGTTATTCACGTACAGAACTCTATATAGTTAAGTACTGTTTGTGTGAGTTATTCACGTACAGAACTCTATATAGTTAAGTACTGTTTGTGTGAGTTATTCACGTACAGAACTTTATATAGTTAAGTACTGTTTGTGTGAGTTATTCACGTATAGAACTATATATAGTTAAGTACTGTTTGTGTGAATTATTCACGTACAGAATTCTATATAGTTAAGTACTGTTTGTGTGACTTATTCACGTACAGAACTTTATATAGTAAGTACTGTTTGTGTGAGTTATTCACGTACGGAACTCTATATAGTTAAGTACTGTTTGTACGAGTTATTCACGTACAGAACTTTATATAGTTAAGTAGTGTTTGTGTGAGTTATTCACGTACAAAACTTTATATAGTTAAGTACTGTTTCTTTGAGTTATTCACGTACAGAACTCTATATAGTTAAGTACTGTTTGTGTGAGTTATTCACGTACAGAACAACTCTATATAGTTAAGTACTGTTTGTGTGAGTTATTCACGTACAGAACTCTATATAGTTGAGTACTGTTTGTGTGAGTTATTCACGTACAGAACTCTATATAGTTAAGTACTGTTTGTGTGAGTTATTCACGTACAGAACTCTATATAGTTAAGTACTGTTTGTGTGAGTTATTCACGTACAAAACTTTATATAGTTAAGTACTGTTTGTGTGAGTTATTCACGTTCAAAACTTTATATAGTTAAGTAGTGTTTCTTTGAGTTATTCACGTACAGAACTCTATATAGTTAAGTACTGTTTGTGTGAGTTATTAACGTACAGAACTCTATATAGTTAAGTACTGTTTGTGTGAGTTATTCACGAACAGAACTTTATATAGTAAGTACTGTTTGTGTGAGTTATTCACGTACAAAACTTTATATAGTAAGTACTGTTTGTGTGAGTTATTCACGTACAAAACTTTATATAGTTAAGTACTGTTTGTGTGAGTTATTCACGTACAAAACTTTATATAGTTAAGTACTGTTTCTTTGAGTTATTCACGTACAAAACTTTATATAGTTAAGTACTGTTTGTGTGAGTTATTCACGTACAAAACTTTATATAGTTAAGTAGTGTTTCTTTGAGTTATTCACGTACAGAACTCTATATAGTTAAGTACTGTTTGTGTGAGTTATTCACGTACAGAACTCTATATGGTTAAGTACTATTTGTGTGAGTTATTCACGTACAGAACTCTATATAGTTAACTACTGTTTCTGTGAGTTATTCACGTACAGAACTCTATATAGTTAAGTACTGTTTGTGTGAGTTATTCACGTACAGAATTCTATATAGTTAAGTACTGTTTGTGTGAGTTATTCACGTACAGAATTTTATATAGTAAGTACTGTTTGTGTGAGTTATTCACGTACGGAACTCTATATAGTTAAGTACTGTTTGTACGAGTTATTCACGTACAGAACTTTATATAGTTAAGTAGTGTTTCTTTGAGTTATTCACGTACAGAACAACTCTATATAGTTAAGTACTGTTTGTATGAATTATTCACGTACAGAACTTTATATAGTTAAGTACTGTTTGTGTGAGTTATTCACGTATAGATCTCTATATAGTTAAGTACTGTTTGTGTGAGTTATTCACGTATAGAACTCTATATAGTTAAGTACTGTTTGTGTGAGTTATTCACGTACAGAACTTTATATAGTTAAGTAGTGTTTCTTTGAGTTAATCACGTACAGAACAACTCTATATAGTTAAGTACTGTTTGTGTGAGTTATTCACGTACAGAACTCTATATAGTTAAGTACTGTTTGTGTGAGTTATTCACGTACAGAACTCTATATAGTTAAGTACTGTTTGTGTGAGTTATTCATGTACAAAACTTTATATAGTTAAGTACTGTTTGTGTGAGTTATTCACGTACAAAACTTTATATAGTTAAGTAGTGTTTCTTTGAGTTATTCACGTACAGAACTCTATATAGTTAAGTACTGTTTGTGTGAGTTATTCACGTACAGAACTCTATATAGTTAAGTACTGTTTGTGTGAGTTATTCACGTACAGAACTTTATATAGTTAAGTACTGTTTGTGTGAGTTATTCACGTACAAAACTTTATATAGTTAAGTACTGTTTCTTTGAGTTATTCACGTACAGAACTCTATATAGTTAAGTACTGTTTGTGTGAGTTATTCACGTACAGAACAACTCTATATAGTTAAGTACTGTTTGTGTGAGTTATTCACGTACAGAACTCTATATAGTTGAGTACTGTTTGTGTGAGTTATTCACGTACAGAACTCTATATAGTTAAGTACTGTTTGTGTGAGTTATTCACGTACAGAACTCTATATAGTTAAGTACTGTTTGTGTGAGTTATTCACGTACAAAACTTTATATAGTTAAGTACTGTTTGTGTGAGTTATTCACGTTCAAAACTTTATATAGTTAAGTAGTGTTTCTTTGAGTTATTCACGTACAGAACTCTATATAGTTAAGTACTGTTTGTGTGAGTTATTCACGTACAGAACTCTATATAGTTAAGTACTGTTTGTGTGAGTTATTCACGAACAGAACTTTATATAGTAAGTACTGTTTGTGTGAGTTATTCACGTACAAAACTTTATATAGTTAAGTACTGTTTGTGTGAGTTATTCACGTACAAAACTTTATATAGTTAAGTACTGTTTCTTTGAGTTATTCACGTACAAAACTTTATATAGTTAAGTACTGTTTGTGTGAGTTATTCACGTACAAAACTTTATATAGTTAAGTAGTGTTTCTTTGAGTTATTCACGTACAGAACTCTATATAGTTAAGTACTGTTTGTGTGAGTTATTCACGTACAGAACTCTATATAGTTGAGTACTGTTTGTGTGAGTTATTCACGTACAGAACTCTATATAGTTAAGTACTGTTTGTGTGAGTTATTCACGTACAGAACTCTATATAGTTAAGTACTGTTTGTGTGAGTTATTCACGTACAAAACTTTATATAGTTAAGTACTGTTTGTGTGAGTTATTCACGTTCAAAACTTTATATAGTTAAGTAGTGTTTCTTTGAGTTATTCACGTACAGAACTCTATATAGTTAAGTACTGTTTGTGTGAGTTATTCACGTACAGAACTCTATATAGTTAAGTACTGTTTGTGTGAGTTATTCACGAACAGAACTTTATATAGTAAGTACTGTTTGTGTGAGTTATTCACGTACAAAACTTTATATAGTTAAGTACTGTTTGTGTGAGTTATTCACGTACAAAACTTTATATAGTTAAGTACTGTTTCTTTGAGTTATTCACGTACAGAACAACTCTATATAGTTAAGTACTGTTTGTATGAATTATTCACGTACAGAACTTTATATAGTTAAGTACTGTTTGTGTGAGTTATTCACGTATAGATCTCTATATAGTTAAGTACTCTTTGTGTGAGTTATTCACGTATAGAACTCTATATAGTTAAGTACTGTTTGTGTGAGTTATTCACGTACAGAACTTTATATAGTTAAGTAGTGTTTCTTTGAGTTAATCACGTACAGAACAACTCTATATAGTTAAGTACTGTTTGTGTGAGTTATTCACGTACAGAACTCTATATAGTTAAGTACTGTTTGTGTGAGTTATTCACGTACAAAACTTTATATAGTTAAGTACTGTTTGTGTGAGTTATTAATGTACAAAACTTTATATAGTTAAGTACTGTTTGTGTGAGTTATTCACGTACAAAACTTTATATAGTTAAGTAGTGTTTCTTTGAGTTATTCACGTACAGAACTCTATATAGTTAAGTACTGTTTGTGTGAGTTATTCACGTACAGAACTCTATATAGTTAAGTACTGTTTGTGTGAGTTATTCACGAACAGAACTTTATATAGTAAGTACTCTTTGTGTGAGTTATTCACGTACAAAACTTTATATAGTTAAGTACTGTTTGTGTGAGTTATTCACGTACAAAACTTTATATAGTTAAGTAGTGTTTCTTTGAGTTATTCACGTACAGAACTCTATATAGTTAAGTACTGTTTGTGTGAGTTATTCACGTACAGAACTCTATATAGTTAAGTACTGTTTGTGTGAGTTATTCACGAACAGAACTTTATATAGTAAGTACTCTTTGTGTGAGTTATTCACGTACAAAACTTTATATAGTTAAGTACTGTTTGTGTGAGTTATTCACGTACAAAACTTTATATAGTTAAGTAGTGTTTCTTTGAGTTATTCACGTACAGAACTCTATATAGTTAAGTACTGTTTGTGTGAGTTATTCACGTACAGAACTCTATATAGTTAAGTACTGTTTGTGTGAGTTATTCACGTACAAAACTTTATATAGTTAAGTACTGTTTGTGTGAGTTATTCACGTACAGAACTTTATATAGTTAAGTACTGTTTGTGTGAGTTATTCACGTATAGAACTCTTTATAGTTAAGTACTGTTTGTGTGAATTATTCACGTACAGAATTCTATATAGTTAAGTACTGTTTGTGTGAGTTATTCACGTACAGAACTTTATATAGTAAGTACTGTTTGTGTGAGTTATTCACGTACGGAACTCTATATAGTTAAGTACTGTTTGTACGAGTTATTCACGTACAGAACTTTATATAGTTAAGTAGTGTTTGTGTGAGTTACTCACGTACAAAACTTTATATAATTAAATACTGTTTCTTTGAGTTATTCACGTACAGAACTCTATATAGTTAAGTACTGTTTGTGTGAGTTATTCACGTACAGAACTCTATATAGTTGAGTACTGTTTGTGTGAGTTATTCACGTACAGAACTCTATATAGTTAAGTACTGTTTGTGTGAGTTATTCACGTACAGAACTCTATATAGTTAAGTACTGTTTGTGTGAGTTATTCACGTACAAAACTTTATATAGTTAAGTACTGTTTCTTTGAGTTATTCACGTACAGAACTCTATATAGTTAACTACTGTTTGTGTGAGTTATTCACGTACAGAACTCTATATAGTTAAATACTGTTTGTGTGAGTTATTCACGAACAGAACTTTATATAGTAAGTACTGTTTGTGTGAGTTATTCACGTACAAAACTTTATATAGTTAAGTACTGTTTGTGTGAGTTATTCACGTACAAAACTTTATATAGTTAAGTACTGTTTCTTTGAGTTATTCACGTACAAAACTTTATATAGTTAAGTACTGTTTGTGTGAGTTATTCACGTACAAAGCTTTATATAGTTAAGTAGTGTTTCTTTGAGTTATTCACGTACAGAACTCTATATAGTTAAGTACTGTTTGTGTGAGTTATTCACGTACAGAACTCTATATAGTTAAGTACTGTTTGTGTGAGTTATTCACGTACAGAACTCTATATAGTTAAGTACTGTTTGTGTGAGTTATTCACGTACAGAACTCTATATAGTTAAGTACTGTTTGTGTGAGTTATTCACGTACAGAACTTTATATAGTTAAGTACTGTTTGTGTGAGTTATTCACGTATAGAACTCTATATAGTTAAGTACTGTTTGTGTGAATTATTCACGTACAGAATTCTATATAGTTAAGTACTGTTTGTGTGAGTTATTCACGTACAGAACTCTATATAGTTAAGTACTGTTTGTGTGAGTTATTCACGTACAGAACTTTATATAGTTAAGTAATGTTTCTTTGAGTTATTCACGTACAGAACAACTCTATATAGTTAAGTACTGTTTGTGTGAGTTATTCACGTACAGAACTCTATATAGTTGAGTACTGTTTGTGTGAGTTATTCACGTACAGAACTCTATATAGTTAAGTACTGTTTGTGTGAGTTATTCACGTACAGAACTCTATATAGTTAAGTACTGTTTGTGTGAGTTATTCACGTACAAAACTTTATATAGTTAAGTACTGTTTGCGTGAGTTATTCACGTACAAAACTTTATATAGTTAAGTAGTGTTTCTTTGAGTTATTCACGTACAGAACTCTATATAGTTAAGTACTGTTTGTGTGAGTTATTCACGTACAGAACTCTATATAGTTAAGTACTGTTTGTGTGAGTTATTCACGAACAGAACTTTATATAGTAAGTACTGTTTGTGTGAGTTATTCACGTACAAAACTTTATATAGTTAAGTACTGTTTGTGTGAGTTATTCACGTACAAAACTTTATATAGTTAAGTAGTGTTTCTTTGAGTTATTCACGTACAGAACTCTATATAGTTAAGTACTGTTTGTGTGAGTTATTCACGTACAGAACTCTATATAGTTAAGTACTGTTTGTGTGAGTTATTCACGTACAGAACTTTATATAGTTAAGTACTGTTTGTGTGAGTTATTCACGTACAAAACTTTATATAGTTAAGTAGTGTTTCTTTGAGTTATTCACGTATAGACCTCTATATAGTTAAGTACTGTTTGTGTGAGTTATTCACGTACAGAACTCTATATAGTTAAGTACTGTTTGTGTGAGTTATTCACGTACAGAACTCTATATAGTTAAGTACTGTTTGTGTGAGTTATTCACGTAGAGAACTTTATATAGTTAAGTACTGTTTGTACGAGTTATTCACGTACAGAACTCTATATAGTTAAGTACTGTTTGTGTGAGTTATTCACGTATAGAACTCTATATAGTTAAGTATTGTTTGTGTGAGTTATTCACGAACAGAACTTTATATAGTTAAGTAGTGTTTGTGTGAGTTATTCACGTACAGAACTTTATATATTTAAGTACTGTTTGTGTGAGTTATTCACGTACAGAACTCTATATAGTTAAGTACTGTTTGTGTGAGTTATTCACGTACAGAACTCTATATAGTTAAGTACTGTTTGTGTGAGTTATTCACGTACAGAACTTTATATATTTAAGTACTGTTTGTGTGAGTTATTCACGTACAGAACTCTATATAGTTAAGTACTGTTTGTGTGAGTTATTCACGTACAGAACTCTATATAGTTAAGTACTGTTTGTGTGAGTTATTCACGTACAGAACTCTATATAGTTAAGTACTGTTTGTGTGAGTTATTCACGTACAGAACTCTATATAGTTAAGTACTGTTTGTGTGAGTTATTCACGTACAGAACTTTATATAGTTAAGTACTGTTTGTGTGAGTTATTCACGTACAAAACTTTATATAGTTAAGTAGTGTTTCTTTGAGTTATTCACGTACAGAACTCTATATAGTTAAGTACTGTTTGTGTGAGTTATTCACGTACAGAACTTTATATAGTTAAATACTGTTTGTACGAGTTATTCACGTAACTTTCTATAGTTAAGGTACTACGCAGCAGTTAACGCTAAATATTCCAATAATTCAATGTGTTTGAAAAGCACAGAACTTTTTTTTCATTATATTAAACTGCATCTATGTGCAAAATTTAAAAGAAATCTGACTTGTAGAACTTTTTCATTAAAGTCATACATGCTTCCCAAATGATAGATTTTCGGATATAGTTGCGCACTACCTTAAGTGCTGTTTGCATTTTGTAAGTTATTCACGTAAAGAACTCGATACAGCTAAGAACTGTTTGCGTTTTGTAAGTTATTTACTGCAATATACTGGTTCATTTTCGAGAATACAAAACATTGCATGTAACCTAAAGTATTATAATAACTGTAGAAATGCAGTGGCAGGATACGAATTATCTAGCACTTTTCATTGAAAATATTTCTGCATATGCATGGGATTTATTGCCGATCAATTTCTCATTTTAGCCACTCCTTAGAGAAAATGCCTTAATTGAGTTGTGCATGCATTTTTTTTCGCAAAAATAAGTAGTATGAAAGTCTAATTGCTTATTTGAATCATAATTCTATATTGATAAATGTTTGGATTTGAAATCAAATCAGCCTATATGCGTCAAAATACCTAGATGTCATAAAGCAGAGGAAATGCGGAATAGGCAAAATAACACATGAAGTCAAACTTATTTTATCATCCTGTAGTAGCACTCATCAAACAATAACTGGATGCTTTAAATCTAACATTGTAACTGTATTTTACACAATCTAGCATCTACGCATCTGCTAATATTCATTTGCATATCAAGGGGAAAGTATTGAATTGAAAATATGTTTAATACAGCTTCTTTTCGACTTAAAACAGAAATATTTCTTACCCAAATTCTATGCTCATATAGACCCGATGCCAACACCCCCCCCCCCCCCCCTCCCCGATTGTTTAGAAAGAAAACTAAAGCAAACACTTCATTTTAATTCATAATAATAACGTTGGGGATCTGGAGAATATTCACCCTCCCCCTTCTTTTCTTAATTTAAAGTTCTGTGGAAATTTTGGTCTGTTCTATCTTTTGGGGGCGGAAATTGTACCATTTTATAAATAAATACTCCTCTCTCTCTCTCTCTCTCTCTCTCTCTCTCTCTCTCTCTCTCTCTCTCTCTCTCTCTCTCTCTCATCTACAACAATATTTACATACAGTCTAGAAAAGTATAGGTCTGCGTTACGCATTTCCTTACATGAATATTCATGATCTAATTAAGAGTTTGTCTATCACCGGCTGCTTCATGTCAATTATTATTAGTGATTTTCCCATTTTACACTTTTACTATAATGGATTACACTGATTCAATTATAACTTAATTTGGCACACAGTTGTCTTAGATAAAGGGTCTAAGCCTCCTTCTTTATCATTTAGACGCAGCTGTATCAATATTGGAAGATAGACCGTTTGAATTATTTTTTCAAAACAAATTAGATGTTGACAGAGATTCGAGCCAAACATCTGACCACTGTTATTGAAGATGTGAATATCCAATGAGATCAAAATGTTTAGTTAGATCGGTGATATATTTACGTATATTTGTTTAGTTTTTGTATCTCTATGCAGTCTTTAAATGAAATTTTAAAAACTTTAAGTACGTCCACAATATTATTTTTCGTCGTTTATCTACACAATTTACGCTCAAAATGTCCCCCAAAAAAGGGGGGGGGGGATTCAAGCTGCAATATTTCTTAATTATGTTTTCATAGGTATACATTTTCTAAAATATGTTCACAAATTAATCACTTGTAAGAGCATAATATTTAATTTTTTTTAAACCAACTTGATTTGTTTGTAGTAATTCAGATGTGGAAGGTTTAGTGAGGGCAGATGTTGTTAATTCGATCATTATTTTATATTTATTCAAATAACAACCTGTTCATTTAATACACATATCTCTGGGTCTACTGGCGTTATTTAATTTTTCAACACTGGACAGTTTGGGGTTGTTTCCATGGAAACCAATCCTTTCTATGATTAAATGATTTTTATAAAATCTAATTACTTTCATTTCTGCATCATGTCCCGTTAAAAGGAAACAGTGATAGAAAATTAAATAACGTGTGTTTAGCGAGTTTTGGAAAGTCTGCATGCCCGTTTAAAATACCATTCTTACTTACAAAGAATTTTTAAAAAGGTAACATAAACGGCCCCGTGGGGATCCGGGTTGTTAGAATAGATCTTCAGTACCGCTTGCTTGTCGTAAGAGGCGACTATATGGGGCGGTCCGTCGGATGAGACCGCATAAACCGAGGCACTGCGTCACAGCAGGTATGGCACGATAAAGATCCCTCCCTGCTTAATGGCAATAACTCCGAGCATAGGCCTAAGCGCCGAGCATAGTCCTAAATTTTACAATCATTCACCGGCAATGGCGACGTCTCCATATGAATGAAAAATTATCGAGCGGGACGTTAAACAGTCAATCACTCGGATGACGCATACAAAGGGGGGGGGGTGGGGGGGGTGGGGGGGGGTGGCTGTCCATATGTAAAACAATAAGGATGTACCTCTGGAATAAGAATCATTGGTTTTACTCCCTCGAAACCAGTATATGGATACGCAACAGATAAAAATTCTTATAAAATGGGATACAATTTTCGGGTACTTGTAAAAGGTGAAACGAATCGAAACGAAACAAAAGGAAATGAAACTAAAAAAAATGAAGCAAAATCTAACGAAACGAAACGTTGTATAACGAAACGAAATCTAATGAAACAGAACGAAATGAAAAATTGTATAATCGAACTGTTTAATTATAAAAAAAAATGGTAATATGGGCGAACATATTGGCCTCCCCTTTGTTGTGGTCTTTCAGGTTGACTGAAATATTTATAATGAGGCCCATCGGTTTAACATCAAACGTTATCTGAAGAAGCTAGTGTCTGAAAAGGGAGGAAGTAATACGACTGCTACACCCCCCCCCCCCCCCCCCCCCCCACACACACACACACCACTGAGGTATGGGCACGGATTCAAATGGGCATAGCCGATGATGGAAGAGTTAAGGAAGAATTGTTAAATTCTTATCTATGGCGATTGTGGTATTTCTTAGGCTGCAAAAAAAAAAGAGGAAAGTAAAATTTTTATTGTACTTTGGTACATGTAATCAATAATCCAGGCAGGATTTATGGGATTGATCACTTGGGTATCTTCAGTTGTGTGAAACGATAAAAACTTACTCGAGTTTAAAGTATCCAACGAACCCCACAATTGTATATATAATCCATACCAAGTCTTTAGATGTTAAAATGCTGTCCCAACAAGGTCGTATGACCGAAAATATACGTGTTTTGTTTTAAATACGTGTTTAATCATGAAAAACTGACTGCTCCATACAAGGTTATTCACTTGTAAAAGTTCAGTATGGTAGGGCTGATATGATCGTTTCCCTAAGGGTTTTAGCCCAGTCAGTATAATGTAAATGATAACGATCCATTAAATAAACGGTGTGTGTATGTCATATAGCCCTCACGTAAACACCATTCACAAAGTAAAAGAAGGGAAATATTCCTATGGTATGTCTGATATGAATAGATTTTTAAAAAAAAAAATCATTCTTACCCGAAATTAGCGCCGAGACGAAGCAGAGCAGTAGTGTTTTTTTCATCTGGACCGATGGCGTTCTTGTACATGAAGTGATAAATGCACTTGTCTGAGTGAACTCCTAAAGCTCAGATACAATTCCAAAAATCTGTCTTTGGGATTTTATGACCTGAAATTCACAGAATCTCACAGGTTAGTGGGATTGCGTAGTTCCCAAGATCGACACTACGAAAATGAAGTTTTATTGTTCTTTGATAACAAATAGTCCAGGTAGCGTATTGGTTTATAAAAACATTTTATTGATATAATCCTGTGAAGGGGTTGTAACGGTATAAACGTTTTGAAGTATTTCTGTATCCTATGAACCAAAGTTTTTAAGAAAGGATGTTTAATCATTTTAGAATATTGGTGCCTGTTATCTGCGAAAGTTCAAAAATTGTGTTCACAACAATGTCTACATATATGTATATGACTTGAAGAATGGGAACTTTAATTCTTTTTAGGACCCCTCTATTTTAGCAGAAAAAAAGCAAACACGATAAAACTGCGTGCGTCGTGATAAAATTATGTTAAATTTGAATATTGTGTTTTTGAAAGAAAATGAATTATGTATGTTGTAAAGAGACACCATACCATCTTAGTATCTAAACACTTTATTGCACAGTGCAAAATCATACATTTGCATTATTTGAAATATACAAACTCTAGACAGGATGATAAATAGATTTAATCCTATCTAGCCAATGTTCACGACAGAAAACACGAAGCGAAGTCAAATGTAAATAAACGGTCTTATCTCCGACACACGTGGTGGACATCTTGATGTAAAATAGCAACAGTTAAAACGGCGTAATAAGAGTTACTAAATTCTACCTACATTTATTTTTCGTTGGTCTGTGTAGTTCCGTTTTTGTACTGCCCAAGCCTAATTCAGTGTCGTACACGGAATTACCAATGCATTGTTATCTTTATGCACTTCCTGTTGCAAAAAAATCGATACAGGTATTGATTAAAAATCACTTGACTGATAAGAAAAGGGCTCTCTCTCTCTCTCTCTCTCTCTCTCTCTCTCTCTCTCTCGTTATATAACAGTGTAATGGAGATATTTAAATGCATTGATAGATCTATAAATCTTTGTTGGCACTTGTACCTGTACGTATTTTCCACAACTAGATGTAATAAAGTCTACATACCTTATTATTCTGATCACCACCGCCATTAGTTACACGTACACGTGTATCACAGATACTGGGTTCAAAACACGGCTTTGCAATATCCCAGTATTCTTTTAAATGCTTAAGCATGTTTTCAAATAGGTGATATTAAATACCAACATATCAAATGGTCTTCTCAACTTGATAAAGTTTGTTCTCTGTCGATCATAATTAAAGTTACATGGATCCTATGATGAAACGGGTATGGATCGAGGTATTGCAAATTTAATGATAATCAAAATCTTACCCCTGCGTTATACTCTCCTTGTGAACGAGGAATACACATTATATTAATATTGCTACATCTGTTTTAACATAATGGGGTCATAATTTTGTATTTGCAGGGGATGAGGGTTGGTTTCGTGGTTGTAGAGTTGTTTTCTCCATCATAAAAGGCACTATAGAGTCTTCCACATATGCTTCGTACTTAAATATTGTATCGAACATTGATGGTAACGGTAAAACAACACAACTTTATGACAACAGGATGACCTCAGGATGACATCAGGATGACGTCAGCTTTTCCATTACCAACTTCCCATAATAATGAAGAAATATTTCATTATCGTTATAACGATTTAGTTTTCCAGTACAGCCAGTCATATCCCGCATTACTTTTTTCATACCTATCATAGGCCGTTCTTGGCACATTGATTCTGATTCTAACAATTGGTATGAAATACATCAAACAGTATTTGACATAAATCACATAATGGAATGTTGTGGATATACTGCTCGCAATGTTTAATTATTTCGGTATAAATGATATGATGATCTCTTTAATTCAATTCAATACATAGTTAATTACTGACAGCCCCTTTGTATGAAGAAATAACGCATATCAGTTCTTTTATAATGAGCAGCATTTCAATTTTAGAGATCATTATATATATAATTATTCTCTCTAAAAGAATTATTGTGCGAATTAATTCAATTGATACGCATTGCAATTTAGTTGAAGAGAACAATAATTCAACTATTGCTCTCTTCAACTGATTTGTAGAGCGCACCAATTCAATTGTTGATATCATCAATTAATTTGAAGACATCAACAATCGATCAATTCAGCGGAATAAATAATGCTATCAACAATTCAATTAATGCGCGCAATAATTCAAAACTGAAGACATCATTAATTATTTGAAGAAATCTTTAACTGAATTATTTTGAGTATCAAATGAATTGATGATACCTTTAAATAATAAAACAATATTTTCATTTATTTGAGTTTATGTTAATTTGGTGCTCCAAACATAGGTGGCGGATATAATTTTTGACACTGCGTTCACTCGGGAAAATTAATGTCTCATTCACATGGCGAGTTACATACTAATTAAATTTTTTATTCAAATTTATATTCTACCATTTTATTTTAGAAAAAAAAATCCATAGTAGAATATGTACACTAGCGTAGACTGGGAGGTGCAACAATGCAGTTGAGGCAAAATGGAGCTATCTTATTGAATATTCTTGCAAAAAAGTCACATTTTAAACATGTGTTGATATGATTGATGATTGCAAATATGCGTTTGATTTTCGTAAGGACGGGAGTAGGCCCTGAGTTTTCTAAGAGAGGTTTTCCTTTTTTTCCCTTCCTATTAATGCATTTTAAATACTATATAACTTGAAACAAAACAATTTCGAACAAATATCTTTTTTATGAATACTGTAGGAATCTTTGCTCTGCAAATTCTACCACAAATCATTTAAGCAGTTACGTACATTTAAACAAGAGCGATTACGAACTCATTCTATAAAAGTCTAACGCCTTCACAATGACAATTTTGTTTTATCTCATCAATAACACATAACTGGTCTACAACTGTGATTAGAAATTCAGACTATTTACTAGTTTTTTTCTATATTAAGATCGCGCGCGAGTATGTGTGTGTGTGTGTGTGTGTGGACATTCCTAGAAATATTTGTCAATTCATATAGTTTCCATTCTTATTTTTATGGCTAAGGAAAGAAAAAACAACCAACGTAATCTTGTGTGAAGTAAAATCAGTGGCGTAGAATGAAGAAACAAAACAAAATGATAATAATAATAACTTCTATAGTATGATTAAGTATATATATATATATATATATATATATATATATATATGCTAACCCCAACTGTTGAAATACTCTGTGGGTCATTCCATGAAAAATAACCTTTATATCGCAAAGAGCACCAGTTGTTTTACGCGCACAATAAGTTTAAGATTTCAGACGATTACCCCCATTATGAGTATAATTAGTCACCAAGATTACAAGCACCTTGCAAGTACGTACATGTACATGTAGCTCAGCAATTCCTAATCGCGAATGTAAACAAAAGCACGCCATATGTCAACTCTGTTGGCGTGGCTATTAGTGAAGGAATCCTTTTTCATTATAGTATATCTCTAAATTCTATGCTATCTAACTTTGTTTTACGTCGCTTATGCGTAAAAAAAAAGTGGTTGCATATGATCTAAGTACATATGAAGAATCATCAACATTTGGATCTCTGGACGTCAAAATATTTTCATATATCGCCAGGTAGGATAATACAAAAAAATCTATGTGAAATTCGTCTCTGAAAAAAATCAGTGTTTTCATCCTTTTATTTCCATGGATTTTTCTGCATCGTTCCATGAAAAGGCTAAGATAACTAACAGTATTTAATCTCTTAATTCCTATAAAAAATGCAAATCAGAGGGATGGGCAAACACGGACCCCTGGTCATACCAGAGGTGGGATCAGGTGCCCAGTAGGAGCAAGAATCCCTCGCCGACCGGCCACACCCACCGTGAGCACTATATTTCGATCAGGTAAACGGAGCAATCCGCAGTCAGAATCATTGTGCCATGGACGGCCTAACAATTGGTATGAAACACATCAGACAGCATTTGACTTAATGGTAAGTTGTACTTGCAAACTAGATCGTTATAACGACCATACAATTTGCAAAATGCTGACTTTAGACGAGACTGTAAAAACCCCTGTAACACCAAAGTCTTTGTCAGTAGCCCGCCTCGATTTAAAAACTGATCATAAGCAGAACAAGCTCTTACGTATCCAATCAGTTGGCAGATATAAACACCATATGCAGGTGATGATGGAATATTGCCACATAAATAAGGGAAGTTGAACATGGAGAAATTGAAATCATCCGGTTTGTCATAAAGTTGAGCTGTTAGTTTGCCGCCGGCATCTATTTTCAGTAAAATATCTAAGTACGAAGCAGAGGTGAAAGACTCTGTAGTGTCTTTTATTTCAAGTTCACTGGGATATATCGAATCAACATATGAATGAAAATGATCATTGTTAATAGACAAAACGTCGTCGATATATCTAAATGTCAAATTGAAGGCCACAGCAAGATATTTTTTCTTCTCGTGTAGAAGTGTTTGACTGAATTCTGCTTTGTAAAAATAATAGGTCAGCTAACAAAGGAGCACAATTCGTGCCCATGGGAATTCCAACAGATTGTTGGGTGACCTGATCACCAAATACTACGAAAATATTGTCAATGAGGAACTCTAGCATCTTTTTAATATCAACTTCAGAGTACTTGTGCCTGGAGTCAGAGTGGTGTTTAACAAAATAATTTTTGGGATGACCAATCACTAAATTTGAATATTTCCTTTTACCATTTTTGTTCACGAAAGAACTGTCTATGATGTCAAAAAGTCTAGTCTTTAATTTATCGTGAGGTATGGTCGTGTAAAGAGTTGTAAAATCATACGTTTTAATGTTATGAATTCGAGAAAAGTTTTGTGATTTCAAATTCAATAAAAGTTCTTTAGAATTTTCAAGAATCCACAGTTGATTAACACCACATCTGGCATATGCAATGGCACAGTACGTTTGAAGTTTCTCCTTCACAGCAGTTAATATTTTCGTAAGGACCAACGATAGGAGTTTGGCAGAACATTTACTGGATCCAGCAATATATCTTTGATTGTAACGGTTTTTGTGGAGTTTGGGGATCCAGTATAGGTACAGTAACTCATATCCATCCGCTTTATTGACTGGGATATTAAATGTATTTAAAACTGAAGCATGATTTTGAAGAATTTCATCTTTTGAAAGGGCAGTTGGAGTATAAGTGCGATTAATAAATGTGGAATTAATGCCCAGTTCGTTTAGAATGCATTTGTAATAATGTGCCTTAGAAACAAATACAATGTTGTTGCCAGCTTTGTCAGCTGGAACCAAAACATATTCCACAGGTAACTTATATAACTCTTTTATCACTTCCGATGTACTAAACACAGAAGGATAAATGGTACGCACTTTTGTTTTGACATGTTTGATACGGGATTTTAATATTCTTCTTATACTTTATATCCATTCTGACAAGGTATCAAGTTCTTCTTTTTCTTATTTAGCCCATCGCCTGGCATAATCTACGACAGAATTCATATATTCTGTCGCCAATGGAAAGACCGAGGTTCTCTGAATTAAGGACCTTTTAAAATAAGTGATTTTAGATCTTCATTTTTAACTATATCAACATTACCAGTAATGACATGTCCAGCTGGACTATAGTTAAAAGAAGACGAAAAACAAGAACACGTAGGTGGATTGAGATCGGAATATAGGGCTCACGGCGGGTGTGACCGGTTGACAGGGGATGCTTACTCCTCCTAGGCACCTGATCTCACCTCTGGTATGACCAGGGGTCCGTGTTTGCCCATCCCTTGTATTTTCTATATGAATTACGAGATTGAATACTGTTAGTTATCTTAGCCTTTTCATGGTCTATATCTAGGCACTGTAAAGTTTGTTTGTAGTTAAAAAAGTTTGGATGCAATACTGGAAGTATATCTGTAGGAAATACAAGGTGTAGACTGGAATTTGAAATACACTGGAGAAAAGACTGAACTTTTTTATGACGGAGAATGTTGCTTATGTGGACGGCCTCAATTCCTTTGTTAGTAAATTTACGTTTAAGGAACTGGCGGCTAGATTCGGAATATCGAATGGCGAAGTAAACAATGTGTAAATCGTAATCATAAATCTCCAAGACATATACAAGTTCGAGTGTAGGGCAACACGGACCTCCGACAAAGCGAAGGTAGGATCAGGTGCCATGGAGGAGTAAGCATCCTCTGATGACCGGTGACACCCGCCGTGAGCCCTTAGTTGAAATTAGGTAAACGGGGTTATCCGTTGTCAAAGTTAGTATGAAAAATGACAGTCTAACAAAGGGTATGAAACAAATCATTCAGCATATGTCCCAGAGACACTTTGTAATCGCAAACAAGGTCATTATGGCGACCGTAAAATTTGCGAAATGATGACTTCAAACGAGATTCGTTATAACCCTGCAACGTCAACTTTTTTGTCAGTAGTTGACCTCGCTTTGAAAAATTCTCATACGCATGGCATACTCTTGCGTATCGAATCAACTGGGAGATATACACACCATAAGCAGGCGAAAGTGGTATATTACTACATAGATATGGAAAGTTGATGATTGCAAAGTTGAAGTCATCACCCTTGTCATATAATGTAGTTGTCAGTCTGTCATTAGAGTCAATATTAAGTAAAATATCCAAATACGAGACAGACACGTCAGATTATGTAGTGTCCTTTATTTCGAGTTCATCGGGATATACCAAATGGACATAATTATGAAAATTATGATTGTTGATTGATAAAACGTCATCGATATATCTATATGTATGGTTGAAGGACACGGCAAGTTTTTTTGTTTTTATACTGTAATAGTTTTTGAACAAATTTCGCTTCATAAGAATATAAAGATAAGACTGCCAATAAGGGAGCACAATTAGTGCCCATGGGAATGCCAATGGAAGTAATATCATTCAAAACCCGCGGTGGTTTAAAGAGCCTGTGATGGACAACATCCATAATCACAGAAGTCAGTCTATATTCTGCGGTGCGAAAATCCACATATGGACTAGCTTTGGCTTCTTCAAATTACGTATTCAAAACTCTAAATGGAACAGAGTAAAGTTTTGTGCGAATATGATGTGCACCTAATTCTCTGTTGACGTAAGGTAAAAGTGAGTCAAGTTTGACATCGTGTATACTAGGTTTTTTATATGAACGATGTCTATGACTGCATTTGCGTCTATGTGTATTTGGAAAACGTACCATCACATTAACATTATTTCCTAGTGGACTAGTCAAATTTCCGACGTTGGATATATTATCGTTGCATCCATATGGAAAAGCAGTGCCTAGAGTTTTAATCCAGTGATCTTCTCGTTGTCTACAGAAAGGGGTACTTAAAGCAAGATTGTTTGTATGATGGTATTTTTTTTTCTAGAATCCTGGCTCTCATGAACAATCATGTAAATGTTGGCAGCATAGTAAACACTTGTAACTTACCCAATTTGGATAATGACGCTATCTTTACCGGCGTTGTTCGCACTATGACGTCAAAATACATAAAGGGCATTGACCTAAAAACTTGTGACCACATATTCGACAGAAATTTGCTATTCTAAAAAAACTGACACCGAAATTTTATGTGTGATAAGGGTACAGTTATCAAGATACTGATCGGACACTTCGTCTACCGACCGAAAATGCAATCCAGTATGTCCCCTCCTTTTTAGGGGGTGGGGGTCATCAATGCGAGGGCTTATTGATATATTATGAGCCTCATATGTAAGTGTTTGCATATTGCATTATTTTTCAACGCAATCTCCTTTAATATCTATAGACTTCTGGCAGCGACGTTTAAGGGCTTCAATGCCACTTTTAAAGAAGTCCCTTTTCTGTTTAGAAAGTCCCCCACTGCATATCTGACTCATCTAACCGAAAGTGCGTATCGGAAATGACCATTTTCATTTTTGAAATAGATGAAAGTCTGATAGAGCGATATCAGGTGAATATGGCCGCTGCTCAATCAATATGAAGCTACAATTTTTATGGCAGTCATGGCAGTGAAAGACTTGTGAATAGGGGCATTGTCTAGGGTCAACAACACACCTTTACCGAAGTTTTCCGTGGCGCCTGAGTGTGATATTTTCCCGTAGCTGCATTAGAAGTGTAATTGACCCGTCCGTCATAACAATATCATGGACTTTATTGACCATTTCTGGGGTTGCAACAGTAACAGGTCTTCCAGGATGGGGGTCATTTTAAGGCTCTGTCTGCCGCCCCTACATTCCACCATTCACTGTAGCATCCTTCCCTAGAGTTGCTACTATATCAGTATGGATATCCGTAGTTGATAAACCTTTCTTATGCAAGTATTGGATCACTGCTCTTTTGCCCATTTTGCAAACGTCACTTGCCTTGTTTACTTTAGAGTGCTACCTCATCAATATAAACTGAAAAAACAATGACACGGTCTTAAATAGTTAAGGAATAGTAAAGGTGAAAAAGGACATCAACGCTAACTCCTTCAATACAAGGCTCACAGCATATCAATCAGCTCTCGTACAAGTCAAGAAAATATATACACGTTTACAATAATTCAACGAATTAGATAAAACAGTGTGAAATCGCAGACTGTAGATATTCTTCATTTATTAAAAACTATTTAAAAAGAAACGAAACATTTTTCTATTATTTGAAAAGGCTTACACAAATATACATAATAATTGCAAATGATTATTCCAAAACCTTTAGGTTTTTTGTGACAATGTTTGCATTAGTATTATCTTGGAGCTGGTCACAATAAAATTGCTGTTAATATTTTTTAGATAAAATTACTTGGACCCTCAAAATAAGTATGTTTAGTATCAGCAAGGTTTTACATATGTGCATGAATAATTGAAGAAAACAGACAGTGAGCAGTCTCATAAACTCCATAAAGAATGCAAAATTAAGCGCAGAGCTACCACGGACCTCTGGACATACCAGAGGTATGTTTAGGTGCCTAGGAGGAGAAATTGTACCTTGTTGACTGGTCGCACTCGCCATGGGTCCTATATCTTGATCATGTAAACGGAGTAATCCGTAGTCAAAATCAATTGCAAAGAACGGGTCATCGCTAATTTCACAGAGGTACATATATAGGTACACATATAGGCTTGCTCTAATAATGTAAATAATTCATCCAAAGGTCATAAGCGCAAGGATTTTGCATCAAATTTGGCTTTGAAATGTATGATGCGAAATGTTGATAAAATGAGAACAGCGAAGTTTTCTACAAGAAATTGTCTTCTCCCAGTAGAGATTAAAATATCGGTATACGTTACATTGTAGATCATCATATTTTAGATTGTAAGGCAATATATTTGAGGGAGTATACAAATCATGTAAATGATTCCAATTGTAACGGATACATATACACATCAATGGATTTATTATTCTTCTGTTAGATTTCTGAAGCTCAAAAGGCTGCAAAACAAACTGCCGAAATTACCTGTATAAAATTTTAACTCGTATTATAATTTCATTAAGGAGGACTAACACGTCAGATGGATAGAAAGTGGAGGATATATACAATAACTGTTTGAAATTTGAAACTTTCTAATTACTCCATTTAGTCAAACAATTTTAGTACGAAGTAATATGAAACAAAAAAAATTAATCCTTGCTGTGATCGAACCCACGATCTACAAATCAACAGTCTACACATACACCGACTGAGATACCCAGTTATGTAATCAAAAGAAATATATAGGTATTGCTGATATTTATAATTTCTTTCGTGATGTTATAAAAGGAAGTCGGCCATGGTGACGATGTAGTATACCTCCTTAAATGATATGGTGACATAGTTTAGCAACGCAATGGATCAAAATAATATTGTCCAAAACATACACGATAATGTATTCTTTCTGACGTATATGATTGACTGAATGTATCTCAAATAAAAAAAAAACAAGTACGTGGAATAGGAAACCGGATTAAAGTAGCCTGCGCCATTGAGGATTCCATCCCAATAACACCGAACTTGCAACACGCAGATGATAATAGTTCTGAATAATTGTACAATATAATAGTATAGCAAAATATGAAAATAAATTGCACACCAAAAATGCTATGACACATACAATGTGATGCTGGAATAACCCCTGTCATAAATATATCTCCGACTTCTTTGAAGTATAGAGAATGACATAGCAAAATCCACATTATTACACTTTTTACATGTATCATCTTACAAGACCTACAAACGCTGTCTTCGAATCTCAGAACATGTTATATATTACAGCTGCATTCGAAGTAAACTTAAACTATATCTACACGCTATCTATAATTGTTCTATATGTTGCATCGTGTAAATATCTGATGTAAAATCCTTTGAGTATATTAACTTTACATATCCAGTATTTTTATGAAAGTGCTTATTGGGCACTTCTATTTTTTAAATGGGTACTTTGTACAATTACAGTGACTGAATACCGGGTATATGGTTTCCATACCGAGTTTCGGTTATGTGTAGTTTAATTTCAACTAAATTTCAGGCCTTCGAAAAATACTGGGGTGGTGAAATAAATTGTTTGCCATTTTTGAAGTAAAATTTGAATAATTCATTAAAGAATGGATGAAATGCATTGTAAATAAGGTGTTGCACTTCTATATTTCTAAACTACTAGCATGTCTTGTGAGTTATATGAATTGGAGCATTCTGGCACACTATTCCGGGGATACTCGTATCTATAATACGACTATCCCTCATGCTGTGGACGACATTTACGGGAGACGTTTAAATATGATGTGAACTCACATTCCTTCCCGCTATATATGATATTACATGTCCATGCTTTATTCACTGTTACCCTATTTGATGGCAAACTTTCTATTACCATTCAGTTACCAATAAAACGTTCATTTTAATCATATCTGCAACGTTTGAAGTAAATATAAAAATATCCCTTCTTTCAAATGATTCAATATATTGCATACGATTCGATAATCAGTATCATAGCAAATAAATGCGAATAAAATAAAAAAAAAATGATATAAAGGTTTGAAAATAAAAAACATATGAAGTTAATAATTTGTAATATGAAAAACAAACTTATTAATATTCTTACACTCTTCACAACCCAGCTGTGATATAAACCTTCATATATCAGATGTATAACAAATAAACCGGTTCCCAGTACCCTTGGCCAAGCAAATGGTACATACATACATACATACATACATACATATATATATATATATATATATATATATATATATATATATATATATATAACATCACACTTCTGTTGTCTCCAGACAATCATAGGCTTGATTTATAAGCCCATTTCTGAAATGCTTATTCCCATTCATGGTGAAGTTCTTTTCGTTTTCCTGTTTCTCGTGCTGACTGAGTGCTAGGGATAAAGGATCCACGTCGCTATTGGACAACGTGCTGTCCTCCACAAACATGTCCATCACGACTTCCTTCTCCTCCGACGGCTCCTCATACGTCATGGTACGCTTAGCATACTCAAAGTCACTAGGATCCAATGAATTCGCGCTAGAAGAGAAGCAGAAGAGGTGGTTTATGTTGTATTGCTAGGGTATCTGATGCTTAGAATCCTGCGCTTTATGCCATTATATTTTGCCTTCATATAATACCTTCATGTTCTAAGAACCCACAGAATGTGTATTCCCGAACATCGATTGAATGTTTTATTGATTGTTTGTTGTATTCCCTACACTCTACAATTTTTCAGTCATCTGGTGGCGTCCAGTTTTTGTAGGTGGAGAAGAGAACCCAGATACAATATACATGGGAAGAGACCACCTACCTTCCAAAGAAAACTGGCAAACTTTCTCACAGATATTGTTGCGAGCGGGAATTGAACCCGCGCCGACAAGGGATGAGAGGTCTTGTGATTTTGAGCGCAATGCTCTAACCACTCGACCACGAAGGCCCCATTCCCGAACATCGAAAGTACAACTGATTGAATTTAGCATGAAAATATGAAAAATAGTTGGCATTATGTTATTTCAAATTCTGTTTCAAATTGTGCATTTGATCACATTTTGTAAACAAATAGTGGACAATTTATGTTACGAAAATGTTGAAAATAACGAACAGTGATCAATACCGTAGACCCTGTAAACAATACAGTTATGCTAACAGGTCGAACACGGACCCCTGTATACTTCAGAAGTGGGACAACTTGCCACCTTGTTTTGCGGTATATCTGAATGATTTCGAAGAATTTATATACATTAATAATGTTAAAGGTTTTTCTAAACTATGTGAGAAATTAGAAAAAGACGTAGATATTTATTTAAAATTATTTGCTTTCCTATATGCAGATGACACAATATTATTGTCGGTAGAACTGCAGTATCAATTAGAGGTTTTCCATAAATATTGCAAAACATGGCACTTCAAGGTCACGTGTAAAAAATCCAAATATGTCTACAACCAAAGCTGTTTTTAAATATAACGATAAAAGTCTTCAAATAATTAATAGTTTCAAATATTTGGGTGTTATGTTTTGTAAAGGTGGTTCATATAACCTGAATATCAAAGAATTGTTTGACAAAGCAAATAGAGCTATGTAGTGTCATTTGAAAATGCAGAAAACATAACTTATCTATTGATTGTAAACTTGGTATGCTTGATAAAGTTGTAAAACCTGTTTATATGAATATGGGGTGTGGGGTTTTAATTAATCGCCTTTGCTAGAGAGACGTCGTTTAAGATTGTGCAAGCATGTATTGATTCTCAAATTTGCTGCTCCTAATGTCACATTATATGGTGAACTAGGACGATATCCTATTGCAATTAATGTAAAATACACATGGTGTATTTTGGGGGCCTAATAACAAAATTAACAAGGGCGAAAGATTTCTTCAAAACTTCATAATATAGTGAAAAATTACAAAAGTCCTTGGTTTAATTACATAAACACATACTGAATGATTATGCATTATCTTACATATGACAGAATGAACAACCACTAAATGTAACTTGGCATGAAAATAAAGTTTTTCATATTTTGTATGATAAATTCAAACAAACCTGGACTAATGATGTGTAAAATTTCTTAAAAGGAAGAAATTACACGAATTGTAAACATACAGCCTGTATTGAAAATTACTTACTTAGATTACCTGAAAAACATTTGAAATATTTTGTAAATTTGAAAATGGTAATGCAAAATTACCAATAGAAAAAGGAAGAAGGAGAGACATGCCTAGAGAATTTGTCAACTATGTAATAGAAATGAGATGAATTTCATTATTTATTTAATAGTACTTATGCATCTGTAAAACAAGCTAGACAATGTAAGATTTCAATGTATTACTACACAAATCTTGCCATTTATGAATTCAACTATTTAATGTAACTAACAGAAACATATTGATTAGATTATGTAAATTTATAAGAATTATCATGGAGATTTAGTTCTCCAGGATAACACTCATTTTAAAGTAACTTTTTTCACTTATCTGTGCTATTGTATTGTTTTGTAATATTTGTATTGAAACGTTTTTCACTGTTTCACTGCTTTGCATTGCAAGAAAATAACAAAAAAAAGCGATTGATTGATTGATTGATGTTAAAGAGCAGTAAACGTCATTTGTTGACCATTCACACCCTCCATGAAATTGGACAGCTCAAAGAGTTAGTACGTTATTTCTGAATGATAACAACAACAACCGAGAATTGTAGGAAACGGGTACTTTCACTTGTAATTAAATGGACTCGAGGGGGATTTATCCTGCAACATACACGAAAACGTGATCTTTATTTCTTAAGTGCATATATTTATAAAAGAAATAGGTTCGAATCACCATTCTACAGCAAGCAATACAACATTTTGAAACATACTGGGATATTTCAAAAATGCATGTAGGACAATACCACGAGTGAAATTGGTTCCATACCTTCCTGACAAACTAACATCATCTAGTTTATCCAAATTTTCCATGCTTCGCTTCAGTTCCTCATCCTTGTTCATCAGCGGATTTTTCCTGAAAGTAAACCAAAAAATGTTTAAAGATAACACGACACAAATGTTTAATGGAGGGAACAAAGATGATCTAAGTTAAACAAGTATACCCATCTTTCTCGGGAAGAAAGTATAATGTCATCAGACCTTTTCTCACTGAAAATACACTAACAGTTTTCTTTTTCTCTTAAATATGTACTATTATAACCATGTACCAAAACAATAAACAAAACAAAAGCAAAATACAAAAAGAAAGAAAAAACAAAAACAAAACAAAACAAACAAAAAAAAACTCCTTCTTTTTACATTTCAGTCTTTCAACGATATACTTATATATTCTTGCACAGAAAAATATCAATCATTTCATTGTAATGCATGAAATTGATGTTAGAGAAATATGAAATAAATGTACATGGAATAAATATACAAATATTTTTGTTTTTAATATTTGCACGTTTCCTTTCCTCCAGATAGAAGAGAGAGACTGTATTCATGATCAAATATGTTGTACCAACATTTGTGTAACATTTTAGAAGAGGATGCATCTATATAAACTTTCAAAAGTTTGGCAAAACTACAGCTTTTCGCATTCGCGAGAAACATTGTGCTCATGTAGTACTTTTGAATACTTTAGAAGCTTTGTCTCTGAATTGCATTTCTGCTTCCGTACAATAATGCAAAGGTGAAGATAACGAACAGTGTTCAATCTCATTAATCTTATAAAGAAACAGAATTAAGAGTAGGCAAACACGGACTCATGGACATACTAAATGTGGGATCATGTGCCTGATCAGATGTGGGATCAGGTGCTTGATCAGATGTGGGATCAGGTGCCTAATCGGATGTGGGATCAGGTGCTTAATCAGATGTGTGGTAAGTTGCCTGATCATATGTGGGATTAGGTGCCTGATCACATGTGGGATCAGGTGCTTAATCAGATGTGTGGTAAGTTGCATCTCCAGTCACACTCGCCGTGAGCACTATACCTTGATCAGGTAAACGGAATAATTCGTAGTCAAAATCATTTTGTAAAGAACGGTTTCGTAATCGGTATGAAACACATTTTGCCTAATGACAGATTGTGTTGGTTAAGTAGATCATTATAATGACTATAAAAGTTGCGAAATGCTGATTTTAAAGGGGACTGTTGAAATATCTGTAACACTTTTATCTGTAGCTTGCCTCCAGTTAGCAAGACGGTTATGGACCATATTGCTCATCTAAGTCATCGTGGCCCTGACATTCTTCAGCTGTTGTGATTTTCAAAAGATATTTTTATCGATTATGAATAAAAAAAACCACATATTGGGACCGACCCCCAGCTTATTGCCCAAAGAATCACAACATAACAGAATAAAAATATCACATAACACATCGATGAATCAACATTAATATAACTATTATGATCTTGCTCTTGTAGATAAGACCAAAGTCATAGATCATGGTATGACATGAACACCTTGCCAAAAGAAGTCTATAAACAAGATATGAAAGCTCTGTCTTCAATAGTTCAGGAAATTTTGAATAATTAAGATTTTCATTGAAAGTCGATCAAACTTCTAGCTCAAGGTTACAAGATCAAAAACATCCAAGTATATTAAGGTCTTGTCAAAAAAATCTACATATCAAATGTTAAAAGCTTTACCTTAACAATTTCATGATATTGATTATGTCAAGTTTTTTTAAGAAAGCGGGTCAAGGTCACAAGATCAAATACGATTGTATCATAAGGTCTTGCCAACAAGAATGTATATACAAAATATGAAAGCCCTATATTGAATAATTCTTAAGATATTTAATAGATTAACTTTTCTTAAAAGTAGGACAAATTTCAAGGTCACAAGGTCAAAGGTTTTAGTATTAAATAAAAGGTCTTGCCATGAATATATATATATATATATATATATATATATATATATATATACAAAATATGAAAGATCTGTCTTAAATATATCAAGAAATAATTAATAGGCCAGAAATTTAAAAGGTAGGTCCAACTCCAAGGTCGAGGTCACAAAGTCAAACATCACAAAATTATAAATTCTTGTCATAAAGAATCCATATACAAAATATGGAAACCCCACCTAAAATATTTCCGGATATACTTTATAAGTTGTTTTCTTATAAGTTGGTCAAACTCCAAGTTCAAAGTCACAAGGTCAAAAGTCATGATATGAAATGAGCGATCTTGCTTTAAGAAATATATATACAAATATGAAAGATTTTCCTTAATAAGTTTAGGACATACTTAATAGGGCAGATATCTATCAAAAGTAAGTCACACTTCCAGTTCAAGGTCACAAGATTACACACCTTTGCATCACAAGAAAGGTCTTTCCGTAAAGAATGTATATGCAAAATATGAAAGCTGTATCTTGAACAGTTTAAAGAGTTTTCCTATATATCAGCATATAGCACTTTAATTCTTTATTGTGGCCCCATCTTACACTATTGGCTATGATATTAACAAACTTGAATTAAGACGTTATGTAAATTTGAACTTTAATGGGCCAGTTGTTCCCGAAAAGATTTTTGAATATTTCGCCTATATATTCGCATGTTAAACTTTGATCCCCTATTGTGACCCAACCAAAAACTGGGGGCCATGGATTTAACAAACTTGAATCCGCACTATATCAGAAAGCTGAGGTAAATTTGAACTTTCCTGGTCCAGTGTTTTTGAGAAAATATTTTTAAAGATTTTCCTTATGTATTTGTATGTACAACTTTGATTGTAAAACCTGATTATGAAACACATCGTGTGTTACCGAGTCCAGTCTGGAGGCTAAATATGTATACAATTACATGTCTCCGATTGGATGTATAGTTTGATGGCAGATCACTGTTGAAAAATTCATTTCGTTCAACGTTCGACATTAAAGTAAGTTGCACAGTCAATGTCATTCATTCCTTTCTTCACACGCAATAGTCGTTTTGTCAAAACTATCCTTAATATGTAACTGCAAGGAACAACATTTGCTTCGGAATAGTTTCCAACTGTTTGTCCAATATGTCAGAGAATGGATTTACTATCAAGGATTGATATTACCATATTGATTAAGTCTTTCGAATACAATGATGTACAGTGGAATAGGGCCAACACTCTACATATGCAGTCGAAACTAGTACGTAAGTCAATATATAAAACTAATTACGTCATTAGAAGTGTTCATCATGAAGTTGTTTCCTCATTAGCGACTTGTTACTTACATAGATGAATAAACGTTGCAACCAGGTGCATGTGAACTTTGTTTCTTTTCTCTTCGATCTGAAGGATAATAGTAAAACAATATTAAATTTTCATTGGAATTAATTTTTTATACTTACTAATAGAAAATGTTCTTACCTGTTGTGGGCACGTTGGCAGCTTTCAGTTTTGTTTGGTATCTAAAATAAAAATTGAAACAACTCAATCTTGCTGGAACTCTATTTTTTCAAAACAATTACTTACTTCAATATTATTTTGATTTATCTTCAAATGTTTGACCGCAAGTTCTTTTTAATATCAAAGTGTCTTTTCGATTTCTTACTTATGCTTTAAATTGCTTAATTGTTATTATTTTATTAGTGCCAAAGTTTGAAATAATAAACAGCAAACAATTTCATAAATCCTAATAAATAAAGCGTAAATAACTTTAGGATATTGCTAAGTGCCCAGTTTAAAGTCAGCATTTCGCAACTTTTATGGTCGTTATAACGATCTAGATTGTCAATGCATCCTGTCATTGGGTCAAATGCTGTCTGACGTGTTTCATACCAATTGTTAGGCCATTTTTAGCACACTGATTTTGACTACGGGTTGCTCGTTTTAGCTAATCAAAATATAGGGCTCACAACGGGTGTGACCGATTGACAGGGGATGCTTACTCATCCTATGCACATGATCCCACATCTGCTATATATAAGGGTCCGCTTATGCCCAACTGTCTGTTTGGTATTCCTTATAGGAGTTATGGAATTGATCACTGTTCGTTATCTCACATTTGCATTGCCCAAAATGATAATCTAGTTCCAAATATACGCTGTACCAACATTGGACAGGTGGTGGTTTGGAAAATTATGACCAAAGTGTCGAAATATCTTCATTTGATATTGGCAAGTACTGTAGAAATATTTAAATTCACGGCGGACAACTTTACGTGATTGTCAACATCGTTGGGATACATATTCATTTTTACGATTTCTGTACATTTCAATCATATTAGTTCAAACATTCTATTTTATTGATAGGTGTTTTCCATGGACAATTAATCTTGAGAAATATGTTGATTTCAAAGTACCTTATATACTTTGGTAAGAATTTTGGGGACTATATGTTTGTCTAAAACTCATGAAGGAATGTATCAGAGGCAATGTAAAATTTGTCATTCTATGATAAACAATATCAAAATATCGAAAAAGATAAGGAAACTGGTATTCATATAAATTTTCGACTTCAAGTAATACCAGCCAGCATGCATCTAAAGAGTCGTTTGACTAACAATAACGAACAATGGTCCATCTCATTACTAAAAGAGTTGGGCAAACACAGGCCCATTAATAAACCAGAGGTGGGATCTGGTGCCTAGGAGGAGTAAGCATCTCCTATTGACCTGTCACACCTGCGATTATCTGATTCGCGACACAGCTATATTGTAATATACAGATTGGTAAAGAACGAATTTGGTGTATATCACAAATTTAATTTTGCACAGTAGGTTAGGAATTGCGATTGTTGCGAATTGTGCTCCTCGGTATGACTTTGCTGCAACGGCGCGCTCGCATAAACATTCAGATATATAGACAGAAAACAACACATAATCCGAAATTTCTTGTTGGAATATATTGTGTTCTCCGGGATACCTACCTTTGAGTACTTTTGATATAGAAATAGATAATAATACACAGGATCAATGATAGCAGAGCAATAACGGCGATCAGAATGTACGTTTCCTTAATCTTTAGACCAGACTGGTCTGCTGGCCCCGATTGCATCAGCTGTACAAAACAAAATAAAACATGTGAAAGACTATGCTTATTGTTAGTTAAATACTATTAACAATCCGCGCAAATGAGGGACTTACTTAGGTTCGAGATACTGTACTCATGAATAGTTCGATTTTAGATCTTAACTGACATCTTGTTCATATTTGTTAAAGTTCAAGATTCGACAAATGATAGCTGTAATGAAATCAGTTTCGTTTACACGTTGGAATATGTCACTGGGAAAGCGATTGTTTTGTATTAGGGGTTTAACGATCTTATTCTTGACTGAAAAAAAATTTAGATCCTGCAATTCATCTTTTGATACGGAAAAGTAAAAATGTGGAAATAACCCTCATTTTCTGAATCTGCATATATTTTGAATATCCAAGGTTCGCGTGCTTCATTCATCTCTTTGATTTTTCATATATAAACACTAAAACATCATGTCAACATCATCATTCTTTTCGTATTTCAACAGCTCTTTTTAATATTAGCGTACACGATAGGATTATATTTGAAACTTACATTTATAGATTGTATAGAATACTTCGTTGCAATATTCGCTAAAGTATCGCCTTTTTCGCCAGACACACTGTCAATGACTCTACAAAATGAAAACAATAAATATAAAAATATGAAAGTATGTAAAAAGTATTTCAATTATTAAAAGGCAAACCGGAAATGAAGTTTGGCTCACTTTAATACATCTTTTGCCTCCAAAATCTGGTCCGTTTTTCTGTTAACTACATGAAATTTCAGCAAAGTCCTACAAATAGACCGCAGAAAATGTATGCATTACTAAAAGTCTATATACCAATCAAACATCGTCACACCTAATGCGTTTCATTGTTGTTCAGGTTTATCGTTATGGTAGTTACCTTTAAAACCTTTATATTGGCTTACAACTTGATGAATGAATTAAACTATTCAGAAACAAAATTATATTTGTATCTTGCAAATATACAATAACGTGAAATGTGTATGTATTGTATCATATCATAAATATGTACTCTTGACATGGTACTCACGTAAACGGATCTGGGTTTCCATTCTCCAATTTGTACGGATCCATTTCATCATAAACACATTCATAACCAATTATATCCGAGTACATCCTATATTGATATAAAAATACAACATTATTTTCTTTCAAAAATAGAATAGCTGACACTTTTACGAGACATACACATATACACTTTTCTAAACGACACCGTATATCACGAAATTTATTATTCAAATTTCCGCTTTCTTCGCAACTACTTCCCAATCAAGGGGATCCGCGTAAATTTAGCATTCAAAACGAATTACTCTCCTTTGTTTTAAGATAGGTGTTTTGTTTGAATATTGTTTCACGTGTCATTTGATAATTTATCACACATGTAGGGACGTGATCAGTTATCCGTGAAGGGCCACAAACGTAGACCTATGCGCTGAGTACTGCAGCAGAGATGGATCGTTTGCCTATGACTAACTTAAAACAAGCCCTCCGTTCTGAAGACACACGACTTACACTTCTAGTTTTGATCGGTTACTACCTGTGTTAAAAGCCGGGATTGAGAACTGAAAGATCCCCGTTGCATAGCGAGCTTTTACCGAGAACGGTTTCATTGGAAGGTATTGTACCATATTTCATTGTGTTGAAAGGTTTGCATACCAAGTAGTCACTAGGACGTTAAAGATGTCGAATGTTTCACATTTTTCCAGCAAAACTAAAACCATGTACATAAATCTTTCGATGCTCTTTCGATGCTTTTTCGCAAATTAGTAACAATTCGTATGCATAAATTTTAGGTCATTATTTGCGGCTAAAGTACGACATGGTGAGTATATTGTGGTTTTACGCCGTTTTGGAAATATTTCAGCCACTTTACGGCAATTAACTATCTGAAATATGTGTGGTTATGACAGCCACCAAAAAGCCTACTCTTTTTCCAAAATCAGGAAAACGATCTTTTGCGTTCCAAGGGGGCCGTGATCGTTGCCACGTGGCACCCATTAACGTCCTGTTTAACGGGCATACGTAAATAGGTACAAATACATGTCATTTCGTGTATATAAGCAATTAAATTATAAACGGATTCACATTTTTCTGTAAAATTCGCAAAACTCGCATAATAATACTATTGTCAAATTTGTTAAATGTTCTTTATTGCACATAATCAAAAAGCATATTTCGTACGGGTCTCCGTGGCCGAGTGGTTAGAGCATTGCGCTCAAATTCACAAGCCCTCTCACCTCTAGACGGCGCGGGTTCGATTCTCGCTCGCGCTGATATATGCGAGAACGTTTGCTAGTTTACTTTCGGAAGGTCGGTGGTCTCTTCCCGGGTACATTGTATCTGGGTTCTCTCCTCCACCAACAAAAAACTGGACGCCACCAGATAACTGAAAAATTGTTGAGTGTGGCGAAAAACAAGAAACAAACAATCAATCAATCGTATGGATGAAAATTCATTACATTCTAAAAGAATGTGATGTGAAGTTAATGGACAGTCACAAGATAAACGATCAGACTGAGGTTTTCTTTTATAAAAGGAGAATATGTCGATTTTGAATGTCCGATTAGTATTCTTGAAATAATCATTTCGTCTCGTCGTTTTAGTACGGCGTTACACGCTTTGTTTACATTATTTTGAACAGAATAAGGTTCACTTGTGTCAACGAAACCTCAATGCATTTGCTATAGAGAAGTTACATATAATTTTATTAAATATTCTAAATAAGTGTAGGGAATTTTAAATGTGCAATATCATATTGAATGACATGGTGAGAAACTGATATACGGTACTATTGAATTGTGAAAATTTTAATGCCAGCTTACTTCAGTACTTTGAATTTAATTTCATCCACTTGTGGCTTCGTCTTGATAACATGCATAGCGACAATCTGTGAATCACTTATCACATATATCTGAAATAAAGGTACATTTTTAAGGCTGTTGTAAAATATATGTAGGCAGGCTACTGACAAACAAGTTGATGTCAGAAGGGTTCCGACAGTCTCGTCTAAAGACAGTATTTTGCAAATTATATATTCGTTAAATCGATCTAGTTTGCCAGTACCACTTTCCATTAGGTCAAATGTTTCATACCGACTGTGAAACTGTTCTTCGCACACTGATTCTGAGTGTGGATTACTCAATTTACTTGATAAAGACATAGGGCTCACGGTGGGTGTGACCGGTGGGCAAGAGATGCTTACTTCTCCTGGGCACCTGACCCCACCTCTGGTATGCCCAGAGGTCCGTGAGTGCCAATCTCTCTGGTTTGTATTTTCTATAGGAATTATGAAATTAAATACTGTTCGTTATATTTGCCTTTTCATGTATCAATATAATGTTTGGAATGAATGATCACTAGGTGTAAACATTTCCATTTTTCCATTCTTCTTCAAGAGCAACTATCTATCATATCAAAACGTCTAATTTATCTTGAGAAGTGGTCGTATAAAGTATTGCAAAGTCATACGATTTGATGTTGATTTGCGAAAACTTTTGTGAATAAAATTTACTGAAAGTTCTTTAGAATTTTGTAGAATCGACATTTGATTTACACCACGTCTGGCATATGTTGTGGCACAATACGTTTGAAGTTTCTCCTTCACAGATGTTACAATTTCCATGGGAAGCAAAGGGGGCTTGATAGAACATTTACTGGATCCAGCAATGTATCTATATTTGTTAGGGTTTTGTGAAGTTTAGAAATCCAGTTATTCATTCGTTCCATTGTTTGGGATATTAAATATGTTTACGAATGATGAAGCATTATTTTGAAGATTTTCATTTTTAATTGGAGTATAAGTAGGATTACCAAACATGGAATTATTACCGAATTGATAAATTCGTTTCAAATACAGTTTTAATAATGAGCCTTACAAAGAAAAGAATGCCACAATGTATATCTAATTATTTTATCCTTTCTGGTCTACCAACACAGATGGATAGATACGTGATTTGAATATTCCTCTTATACTTTTACCCATTCTGACAAGGAATTAAGTTATTTTTCATATTTACCCCCATCATCTGGCATAATCTATTACAGAATTCAAAATAAAGATAAGTTCGCCAATTGAAATATCGAGGTTCCTTGAATTTATGAATTTTTAAAATAAGTGATTTCATATTTACTATATAAACATCACAGGTAATGATATGCCCAATGGACTATAGTTAACAAACGAAGAAAAACAAGAACACATAGGTGGATTAAGTATACGATCATCTATATATAGGCACTCTGAAGTTTGTAATTTTGATATTAGGATGCAATAGTAGATGTGCATTTTGTAATAAATAGAGAGTGTAAACTGGGAATATGCTGAATTACAATGAACCTTTTCGACGAATTATGTTGCTTAAATGAACGACATAGTAAATTTAGTATATATATATATATATATATATATATATATATATATATATGTGTGTGTGTGTGTGTGTGTGTGTGTTTGTGTGTGTATGTGTGTGTGTGTGTGTGTGTGCGTGTGTGTGTGTATTCAACAACATAAAAAACGCACCGCTAAAAATATTTTTTCTCATGAATTAAAATATATTTTATCATAATTTCAATCGTCCCTGTTAATGTACCCTTTAACATTTTTATCCCGTAAAATTTAAAAGTAATGTTCAATGAAGCGCTTACAAACTCAAAAATGTTTTAAAACACCTGTGTGCACGTGCAAAACATGCCAATTACGCTGAATGAAAATTCAAAACTTGTTTCCCGTGTCTTTTAACTCCATTTTCAGAAGGAAAGTCTGAAATTTCATTTTTGTTGACAAATTAATGCGTTTTAATGCCACGCTTAAGCACTCATGAGCGCAACCAAGCTGTAGGTATGCTTCGTGCAGGCCTTTCCATTCGGAATGTTGCGAATTATTTCAATTGCCATCACAGTACCATTGTCCGTCTTAATCAACGTTTTCTTGCCACAAATTCTGTATCCGTCAGACAGAGACCAGGTGCACTAAGAGTTACCAACACTCAGCAGGACCACTTTATTAGACTTCAGCATCTTCGGAATCGTTTCCTTAAAGCTTCACAGACTGCTAATATAACCCCTGGACGCAACAGACAACGAATCAGTTGTCAGACGGTTGGACTGGGCACGACGTCATCTTCACTGGAGACATCAACGATGGGATGAAGTCCTATTTTCAGATGAATCACGTTTTGATCTGTCTAGAGCAGATCGTACGAGCGTATGGAGAAGACGCAATGAAAGGCTCGCATCATGTTGTATACATAAAGTTGACCGTTGGGGTAGCGGTAGTGTCATGATCTGGGCATTTATATCTTTCCGTTATCGCTCTGACTTGCACTTATATGACAATATTCTTAATACTCAAAGATACAGGGATGACATTTTGGCAGCTTATGTTCAGCCCATGTTGCAAAACCACCAGAACTTGAGAGGCTTTCAACAGCACAATGCTCGTCCCCACACTGCTAGACTCTCGGTGGATTTCCTGAACAATGCAAGCATTCCAGTAATGTCATGACCTTCTTTATCGCCTGACATGGCACCAGTAGAGCAAGTTTGGGATGAGTTAGAACGAATGGTCAATAACAGGCCCGTTAAGCCGACGACGATACAGTAACTTCAACGCGCATTGACGGAAGAGTGGACTAATATGTTATAAGTCAAAATGCAAAACATCATAAGGTCAATGCGACGCCGTTGCACAGCATGCATCAACGCAAGAGGAGGTCATACCAAGTACTGACTTTGTGACTTTGTGTTGTCGACATCGTATATGACGTATTTTTTTAATCAGATGTGTTTGTTGTCTTGTTATTCTAAAGCCAGTAAACAAATAAACATTTTATGACATACAATCATAAGATAGAATGACTCTCTCTCTCTCTCTCTCTCTCTCTCTCTCTCTCTCTCTATATATATATATATATATATATATATATATATATATATTGTGGGGGGCGGAGAGTGTGTGTCAACATTAACCAATTTATTATTATTAGAGAGAGTGAAAGGAATAAGTATACCAAGGTAATATGTAAGTATAAATAGTAGTAATTTTATAAACCAAGAAAGGATCTATGGATAGAGGATAACATAATGATTTTGTTTGCTAAGGAATATTATGTTAAACATGCGGAACGTACGATTATACATATATTAAGTGGGGATTACCTTCATAGAGGCGGTGGAATTTCCCGCAGAATCATTAACAAGAAGTCGAATATGCGCCAATCCTTTCATCGTCTCGGAGATAACGAAATTCGTCACAACTGAGCCATTTGGGTGAACACAAAATGCTTTGCCACAATTTGTCTTAAAAGTTTTGTTTTCAACTTCCTCTTTCAGTGTACCGGAGTAAGAGAGAGATGCAGCATAAAAATGGTGAATCTGATTTTCGGGAAGAACATCCTTGTCCGTGACCACTTTCTGTTGGCAAGAACGGTATGAGTTTTGTCAAAGATTTGTTCTATTATTAACGATATAACGTTCAACTTGTCTCTACTATGTAACACGATATGTTAAAATTGTATGATTACAATGTAAAACGTGTAAAATTAACTTCAACAAGAGGCCTATGGACCACATCGCTCACCCCGAGTCATATTGGCTCTGTTGTTGTTCAGCTGTTGTGAATTTTAAAACATTTTGTTTTCGATTTTTATTCCATTGGAAACTTGTGTCCCAATATTGTTGCCAAACTGATTCCCAATGGTTCACAAAATTACCAAACTTGAATTCATACAGCATGGGTATGTTTCAATACCAGTATGACTAACACGGCCTTGCCGTTCTGGAGAAGAAGACTTTTTAGAAGATTTAATTTCCTGTATTCTTGCTTTTGCTATATTTTATCCATCCTAATTCCAGAGTTAATTTCAATTTACAAATGAAATTAACTTAGGAACGTTTGCATTTTGAAATGATTTAGTGATATCCACCTACTCTTGAAAATAATTTCTTTTAATCAATTTTCTGCATATAAAGATATATAAATATTGCATCTCCTGTTGTGGCCCCATTCTAACCTCTTAAATTTGAACTACCTGACAAAATGCTTGCTTATTAATATGACTAATTGTGACCTTCTATCATTGAGATGAAGATCCTTAAAGACGTTTCCCCCATGTAAAACTTTGATCTCGTAATGTCACCCCAGCCTATTTCTGGGGATAACAATTTGAATAAATTTGAATCTGTCCTACCTGGAGATATTTGCATAACATTGATTAAACATGATACTTTCTATTCTGGAAAAAAATTCCAACATATCCCCATGTAAAACTTTGATCCCTTATTGTTGCCCCCACCTTGCTTTCGGGGATAACAATTTGAATAGGATGAAATTGCATAACCTGGGAATGCTTGCATATGAATATGACTAATAATGGTCCGTTTGTTCTTAAGATTTTTAAAGATTTTCTCTTAATATCCACGGTCCGCATATAAAAATTTGATCCTCTATTGTGACCCCAGATGACCATGATTTGCACAAAGTTGAATGTCAGGGAGATTTCGTATAAATTTCACCTTTTCTGGAGGTGGTTCTTGAGAAAATGTCTAAATAAGGCAACGCTATTTATGCTTTTTCTTGGTTATCTCCTATTTGATGGGAGTGCAGTCTTTCATATGAATAAACATATATCCTCTTTACCGAAGGATAATTGGATTGAAAAACTGGCCCAGTTAACGTGAAGTTTGCAGACAGACAGACTGGCGGTTGGATAGAATACAGATAAAAGGTGATCAGTAAAATTCACTTGACCCTTCACTCAGGTGAGCTACAAACGTGTATTTCAATAACTATATACAAGGAGAGAGAGAGAGAGAGAGAGAGAGAGAGAGAGAGAGAGAAAAGATAATGAAACTTACTGTAAGGTCCATTATCACAGTTTCAAACTTCGTGTTTCGCAGGATGCCTTTAGATAAGTGTGTTTCCGTAAAATTTGGTGGATTGTCGTTTGCATCCCTCACAACCACTGCTACTTCAATTCCAACATTTGACACATTGACCTTGCTGTGTACATCAGGGCATTGTGATGAAATATTTTCTGGTTTGGTTACATCTTGAGCTTGGATCGTTAGATTAATGAAATGAACTTTCTCTCGATCTAAGGGTTTAGTCGTTAATATTTTTCCAGTATAGTTGTCAATGCGGAAGTAATTTGAATATTCTCCATCTGTTGAATGAATAGAGAGAAACTATTTTTCTTGCTTACATCACGTTTTTTGTCACAAAACATTGTAGCATTTTATTTTATTAAGAATGCAATTCCATATCTTGTGTCCCTTTATTTTTAATGAAAATTTAAGGTAACGAACAGTGATCAACCTGATAACTCCTATAAAGAATATCAACTAAGAATAGGGCAAACACGGATCCCTGGACACACCAGTGGTGGGTCCATGTTCCTAGACAGAGTAAGCATCACCTGTTGACCGGTCACACCTGCAGTGAGCCCTATATATTTATCAGGCAAACGGAGTAATCAAATCTTGCATGTAAAGAACGACTTAACAATTGGCATGAAACACTTCACACGGCATTTAACCTTAGAGCAGATTGTATTGGTAAATGATATCATTATAAAGACCATAGAATTTGCGAAATGCTGGCATTAAACGAGATTGTTGAAATCCATTTAATATCAACTTATTTGTCATATGCAGAATATGATAATATATCTCGAACTAGTTGAGATACACAAACACCATACACAAGTAATAATATAATGTTGCAATATGAACGTGGGAAGTTAACGATGGAGAAGCTGAAGTCATCCCATTTGTCATAAAGTTGTATTGAAAGCATCAATATATGGAATTACCTTTAATACGGTATTGAATGAATGCTTTGGAATCCTTGTCATGAGCAGTGACCTGGGTCACGTAAGTGCCATTCTCATTTTCAGTCACTTCTGCGTATTTGATGTTGTCGTGAAACTCTGGGTTGTTATCGTTAACATCCAGAACTTGGATCGTCAGCTCAGGAGATGATTTTGACAGTGGTGGGTCTCCATGATCTGTGCACCGCACTCTGATCTACAGGTACCGTTAAACACTTTCTATTAATCATTCGGTATTACTTATTCCTAATGAACCATTCTTGGTATTGAATAACTGACAAAAATATATATGTACAATTTATGTGATTGATAACAAATATGTGTTTGTTTATAGCCGCCTGAGCAATTTTTCAGCTATCCGGCGTGATAACAAATAACAGATGCGTTTAGGATAAATGAAAAAGTAGCAGATGATCACGTTTACGCACCCTGTACTCTGGTTTAGTTTCGTGGTCGATTTTACCGACAACGTAGATATCTCCACTGCTCTCGTTGATAAAGAAAGACTCAAAATATGATCCCAAAGAGGAATTTGGATACAAAAACTCGTACTTAAGGAAGTGGTTTACAAAAGCTTTATCATCGTCCTTCGCTTTGATTTGAAATACTTTTGTATAATTGTTTGCACACTACAAATGAATATAAATACAATGCAATAATTTTAAGCCATTTCATTAAATATTGAACCGATTAACTATATCTTCCCTCGTCAATCCCCACTTTAATAATAAACAAATTGAGTCATTATGAGGATTTTTAGCAATATAAAACATACATTTCGTTAAACAAAACAGATAAAAATAATTTTGGTACCTTACCTCGAAAATGCTCACGGTGAAGTTTGGTGGCAGAGAGGTAAACATTGGTATGTGAAGATTTTCATCTATAATATGTATATTCAGCATCACTGAATTGTTCAAAGGCGGAATACCTTTGTCGATGGCTAGCACTTCCATAGTGTAATTCCCCGCCTTATCTTTAAGACTGTGAGCTATACGTATTTCACCCGTATTTTCATCTATAGCAAACCAAGAGTCAGTTACATTTCCTTGAAAACCAATGTGGTAGGAAAGTTCACTATTTTTACCAGAATCTTTGTCGGTGGCTCGCACGGTTTTAATCAGGGTTCCATTAACCGTTGACTCTTTAATGTCGACGACTTTCCTCCGATCATTATCGAAAATAGGCTTATTATCATTAACGTCCAGAATTTTGACGGTTACCTGTGTAGTATTTGTTTTCCTGTAATTTGCATTGGATGGATTGTCACTTATGGTAACTCTCAGGTTGTATATGGCTTTATTTTCTCTGTCAATCGAGCCATTTATAAATAAATCACCCTGGAAATAATATCATAGAAATGAAATGTTTTTAACCAAATTATTGATAACTGTTACGTCTGAATATGGATTTATTTGCCTGATTGTTTGAAATAGTTACTTACACTGTCACTGAATGACGATAAGACAAATACTGGATGTAAAATACCAAACTCAATACCGACTTTCTTTTTATACTGAATACGTTCCACAGCATATCTCTAACTAATTATCCTGTGGAAGACTATAATCGTGAATACTGAATGTTATAATGCATTCCTTCACACAATTTGATATTGCAATGAAATATCATTTCATTTCATTTAGCGACCAATTAACGAATGCCCTACTCTTAATTTTGTTTTATTTCTTGGATTTATGAGTTTGTTCACTGTTTATTGTATTTAATTTTCATGCAGGGAACTTGGTAAATAAAAGAATAATCTCTGCAAAAGATCTACTAGAATGGCTTTTATGGTTTTGTTTTAACCTGGCAGCATTGAACCTCCTTCATGGATTATGACACCAGATATGAAATCGGACATTCTAGTTATTGAAAGTTCCCAATTCCTGTGTATACGTAATCAAAGAATCAAGGTCAATTATAATACTTATCATCATAGTGTGTGATGCAGAACATGTAAAATGAAAAGGCTAAGATAACGAAAAGCATTTAATGTCGCATTTTCCGCAGAAAATACAAATTAATAGAGAGATGGGCAAACACGGACCCCTGGACATACCAGAGGTACGACCGGGTGCCTAGGATCAAAATATCAAGCAATTTGTCAAAAATATTTTTGAATTTATAAATTATTTCACCGTTACACTTTGGTAAAATATATATATTTAATATTGTATGGTATGTTGATTTTGTATATACTTGTTATAATTTTAAAGCGCCCGATTGGGAGTTCAGGGGCCTTCATGGCCGAGTGGTTAGAGCATTGCGCTCAGAATCACAAGGCCTCTCACCTCTAGTCGGCGAGGGTTCGATTCTCGCTTGCGCCGGTATATGTGAAAAGTCTGCCAGTTTACTTTCGGAAGGTCGGTGGTCTCTTCTACTTTGTATCTGGGTTCTCTCCTATACCTACAAAAACTGGACGCCACCAGATAACTGAAAAAGTATTGGGTGTTGTGTAAAACAACAAACAAACAATCAATCAACCGATTAGGAGTTATCCACGATGTTAAGTGGTGCTGATGTAGAAATAATTATTGTGAAATATGTCTGAAATTGGATAGATAAAAATACATTTCGTGAACATATTCATACATAATTTTATTTCTGTCTGTTATTTCATATTTAAAAACAACTGTAATACAGAATCATATCAAAAACTTTACGAGTTCAAAAAATTTATTAAAAGAATATTCACAATTCCTACCGTGTATGGATCAATTTGAAAATGGTTTAGACTGTTTCCTCCAGAGATAGAAAACGTTATGTTTGCGTTTGGTCCCAAGTCCATGTCATCAGCATACAATGCTCCAATTCTTGTTCTGTTGTATTCTGTTTCATGTTCTTGAAATGTGTATGTGGTGTTAAGGAAATACGGTGTGTTGTCATTAAAATCTAGGACACTGATCTGAACAACAACAGTCGCATTGTGAACCGAGTCTGTGGCTCGTATTTCTATTTCCCAAAGGTCACGTGTTTCCCGGTCGATTTCTCCTATTTTTCTCACAATGCCTACATAAAGCAGAAAATAACATCCTTAATAAATTCTTTCTAAAAAACACAAAGGTATAATAAACGTTGAAAGTATATTTCAGAAATAAGTCTAGAAAATCTACACAAGTAGTAGTGTAATAGAATTATCACAAAGTCGATCGCGTGTATACTCGACTAGTTTCTTCAATTCTTAAGGAGTATCCTGATGAATTCAACATTTATTTGGTAAAAAAAAAAAAAAACTTTGGTATGATATTGAAAAGTTGTTTTCGTAGAAGTAGAATTTATCTGTTTCTTCTAACAGCAGAAGAACATTGTTTGGTAGACATAAAACCAAAAATACTTGTAAAGTACAAATTTATCATCTTTGCCTATTACAAAATGTACAGTTTGGAGTAAGTGAAACACCTAATGCTAAATGCAAATATTTTAAAACAATTAATTGGAAATATGTGTGATAGAGTTTTATCATCATAACAATGTAGATATACCGAGTGTAAAAATTACTGGCAAAACATATGTGATGTGCTGTAATTCATTTGTAGAAACGAACTTCTCTTCTTATACCTCCTTAATGTGAAAAGAACATTTACTGTAACAGCTCTCTATTCCTTTTTGGTTTTTTCTTCCTTTGCACTGCTATATAAAATAACTTTCACACACACACACACACACACACACACACACACACACACACACATATATATATATATATATATATATATATATATATATATATATATATCACAAAGCCGAGTGAGTATAATATACTCGACAACGCGATAACGCTTTGCACGATTTCGGGAATGATGATACTCTTGAATTAATCTTTTCAATACCTTTCCAACTGTATAAACAGAAGCATTCAGTTACACACAAACAGACAGACCAACGCAAAAGACAAAAGTAATACGAGGGCTGTTCGATATCTAATGTATATTGTATCACAGCCTGATAACGCTGTGCACGATTTCGTGGATGATGATATTCCTGAATAGCTCCATTCAATACCTTTCCAACGGTATAAACACGAACCTTTAGCTCTACATAGTTTTAAACTTATAGTCATTTCAATATAGCCAGTCGTTGACCAATGTTGTAAAAATGGTTTGGAAACGGGTTGAGAATATTGAAGAAATTAGAGCTTATATACAGAATTTTACTGAATTGGGGGGGGGGAGTTTATAGTCTGATCAGAAAAATTTGAAATAGAATAAGGGTTAACTAAACACAGTAGAAGGCCTGTAGTTGCCAAAAGGAACCATAAGTACAAAGAAGGTTCTTTATTGCAATTTTTTCTCATGTGATGGAGTAGCCGTATACATTCCGGTGCCGAAAGGCAAAGATGCTACAGGTCGGTATTACCGAGATGTTATATTTAAAAAGTTCAAGAAATATGATCATAAACAACGTCCAGTATCAGGATTTAGGCATCTTCGTCTAACTCGTGATAATGCTCCATTACATACATCTGAACTTGGGAAGCAATTTTTGAAGTCGGAGAAGGTTACCGTCTTGTCACACCCACCATACTCTCCAGATTTAGCCCCATGCGACTTTTTCCTTTTTCCAAAACTTACAAAGTTGTCTCGACAAGCCCTTGGCTCAACCATCAGTCAGTGCCTCAGAGGTCTACCTAAATCGGCGTATCATGACGCATTTCAGAAATGGATTTAGAGATTGAAATTATGTATTTCAAACCGTGGAGAATACTTTGAAGGGATGCAACGTTAATTTCACTATTTGAGTCACATGCTATTGAGATATCGCACAATACACATTACATATCGAACAACCCTCGTTGTCAGTTATTCACTTACAAAATTTAGCAGCAAAATCTGCTCGCATTAACCAACGATTTTCCACATCTACATGCAGATGGGAATTTCCTAGTTCTTCCATGCCTGTATTTATTGTATGTTTTAATTACTCCTGCGTCAATTTTTCAGGCATCGTCATTTCCGGTTTATCGTCTTTAACGTAAATAAAAATACATCATTTATTATAATGGACTTTGATTCTATGTGGATACATCGAATTGAAAATCAAAATTGCAACAGAGGGGTGCATCTTGTTCCGTTTATCGTAAAGGTAACATAAAAAGGTTAGGTAAGCCTGCGATCGCTATGAATTTTGAGAGTCTTTCTGAAAATGTTGATGTAGATGTATATGTACAAAAATCTTAATCACAGATCCGAATAGGAAAGTGATCAAATGATTGAAATGTTGGAAATTACCCAAAAGAAATATGATCAAAGAATCTAAAAGATATACCGGTTATTAAAAGTTATGACGTTATGATTTATCTTTACAAATACTGCAAATGGTGTGGACACCGACTTCGATATTTGAAATCCAATAATGGATTTCTTTCAAAGACACGTAGAATCAGAGGGACTGGCCCCTTTCTGTTAACAACCACCATTTTCTTTTATTCATGCAGGTATATAAGTTCGATTTGGTGACACCACCTCTTTTCTATGACAAATAGTAGTAAATGGTAAGAAAGCAATTGCAAAGTTACGTACGAACTGCAACCGTGTATTCTTATCACAATTTAAGTAATAGAAATTTAGGGAAAATTTTCTTTGAGGCAATACATATAGTACGCTACTAACCATCCCCCACCGCATGAATTCAAGTTGGGACATTTTTTAAGGTATAATGAGTCGTACGTTACTAAATAACCTTCTAATTATTTGGATTTTGAATGATATTGAAGATCGGCTAACACATGTTGGTTTTTGGTTTGTTTCATATTGATCGTCAAGAATTTTAGACAATATAATGTGAAGGCATGTCCGTCTGCCCCAACTCCCATTGAAAAACAATGTTATGTGCCTGTCCCTCCCCCACCCTCAATACGGTAAACCGCACTACATCCCTCTGCAACACACCAATTACGCTGGCTCTTAATATCCAGTATTAAAACCAGTATGTAAAATAAATGAACGAAATAGTCTGATTCTTACTAAATCGGAGCTAAGCAAGCTTAGTTAAATCACGTGACATAGGTAAATTCTAAAACTCAAAATACGCACAGAACGAACGAATTCGAAAATACCCTATCCTGCTTGAAGTAATATCACCCACTTGGAATCAGAATCGGTTAATCTCCATATTAAACTTGATTTTAGTGCTACATTTACATATGTAAGATTTAAACTTAGAATAATCTACCATTCTTAGGTCACCACCTCTGTAATCTTATAATAATGCCTTTCTTTTTATTATAAGGATATTACTTCTCTAGAGAAAAAAAAGAATATTCGAATCTTCTAGTAATTTCTGATAGCGGATTGGGTATATGTCTTAATTTCAGTTCACCTTCCAATAAAGTTTTGTAGTTTCCACTGATTTCATATTTTTAAATATATTCTTAACAAAGGGATACCTTATAAACGTTTTAATTGTTAAAAATTTTAACGTAACATATTATAAAACGTATCAGATCAGTACAATTGGCCGATCCAGATATTGTGATTGATTGATTGTATATTGTTTAACGTCTTTCTCGAGAATTTTTCATTCATATGGAGACCTCACCATTGCCGGTGAAGGACATGCAAAATTTAGTCCTATGGTTGGCACTCAGGGCCTTGGAGCATGGAGGGATCTTTACCGTGCCACACCTACTATCACACTGGACTTCGGTTTATGCGATCTCATCCGAAGGACTGCCCCATTCAGTCACCTCTTACGGCAAGCATGGTGTACTGAGGATCTATTCTAACCCAGTTCCCCCACGGGTCCAGATATCGTGTAATTCCGGATATCGTGTAATTCCGGATATCGTGTAATTCCGGATATCGTGTTATTTCAGATATCGTGTTATTCCATATATCGTGTTATTCAAGATATCGTGTTATTCCTTATTAGATAAGTTGTACTGACATGTAATTGATACAATGTTATCACATCCTATCAAACAAAACTTAAACTAACCTGTCGTGTTGCCAATGCTGAACGGAAGGGTAGTATCATCAATACAATATTCTATGATTTTATTCTTGTGATTTATATCAGCATCCGTTGCCATCAATTGCAGTACGTAAGTATTATCTGGGGCATTCTCCATCACCGATGCGGTGTAGTTGAGTTGAGAAAATACAGGAGGATTGTCGTTGGTATCATTGACATTAATTATCAGTTCACCTGAAATTATAACACAACATATTTACCAATACAACCTATCAATTGCTGTCTGATGTTTTTCATACTAGTTGTTAGATAGTTCTATACATGCTGATTTTGTCTACGGATTTCAGTGTTTGCCTGGTCAAATTATAGGGCCCAGGGCGATTATGACCGATTGACAGGGGATGTACACTCTGAGGCATCTGAACCCACCTCTGGTATGTCTATGGGTCCGTGTTTGCCCTACGTTCAATATTGTATTCTTTATGGGAATTGTGATTAATCACTGTTCATTATTTTCATATCAACATAGATATCAATGTTTAGGTTTTCTTCCGTAAAAGTCCTGTGAGGATTCGGGTTGATAGAATAGATCCTCAGTAGCCCTTGCCGTAAGAGGCGACAAAATGGGTCGGTCCCTCAGACGAGCCTGCAAAAACCGAGGTCCCGTGTCATAGCAGGTGTGGTACGTTAAAGATCCCTCCCTGCTCAAAGGCCATAAGCGCCGAGCATAGCCCTAAATTTGCAGTCCTTCACCGGAAATGGTGACATCTCCATATGAGTGAAAGATTTTCGAACGGGGCGTTAAACAATATATAATCAATCAATCAACCTAGCAAATGAAAAGGCGAACATAACAAACAGTGATCAATCTCATACATCCTATACAAAATACAAATTAGAGAGTTGAAGAAATACGGACCCCTGGATATACCAGAGGTGCGATCAAGTGCCTTGGAAGAGTAAGCATTCCCTGTTTACCGGTCACATTCGCCGTGAGCACTATATCTTGATCAAGTGAACGGTGTAATCCGCACTCAGATTCATGTGCCAATAACGGCCTAACAATTCGCATGAAACACGTCAGACCCAGATGTCATATGCCTTCAACATCTATTTTCAATAAAATATCTAAGTACGAAGCAGATGTAGAGGACTCCGTTGTGTATTTTATTTCGAGTTCACTGGGATCTATCGAATCAACATATGAATTAAAGTGATTATTGTTGATAGATAGATAGATTGATAGATTGATTATATATTGTTTTACGTCCCTCTCGAGAATTTTTCACTTATCTGGAGACGTCACCATTGTCGGTGTAGGGCTGCAAAATTTGGGCCTATGCTCAGCGCTTACGCCTTTGAGCACGGAGGGATTTTAACGTGCCAAACCTGCTGTGACACGGGGTCTCGGTTTTTGCGATCTCATCAGAAGGACCGCACCATTTAATCGCCTCTTACGACAAGCAAGAGGTGCCGAGGACCTATTCGAAACCCGGGTTCTCACGAGATTGTTAATAGACAAAACGTCGTTGATATATCAGAATGTCGAGTTTAAGGCCAAAGCAAGAAATCTTTCTTCGTATTTAGAAGATTTTAAATAAATTCTTCCTCATAAGAATATAAAACAGGTGAGCTAAGAAAATAGCACAACACGTGCCAATGGGACTTCCAACAAACTGCTGGAACACCTGAATACCAAAACGTGCAACGATATTGCCAATGAGAAACTCCAGCATCGTTTTAATTTCAACATATTTCAACTTCAGAGTGCTTGTGCATGGAGTCCGAGTGATGATCTTTTGAAGTTGAATAATTTGCATGTTTATGTACATTATTTGTATCCTGTTTCAAATTTGAATATTATTGATTATTTGTTGTTTTCCGCCACACTCAACATTATTTCAGTTATCTGGTAGCGTCCAGTTTTTAATGTTGAAGGAGTGAACCCAGATTCAATGTACCCGGAAAGAGACTACTGACCTTCCGAAAGTAAACTGGCAAATTTTCTCACATATATCTGCGCGAGCAAATTTGAATACAATAAATACATCTGAAATGGTGCTAGATACTATCTCGTACTGCACTAGACCTGTTACGTCCTTTTTCTCCTAATGTTTACGAAATAATGTAAATCTGTCAATTTTTATTTTAATATTGCACAATCCCAAAAACAATATCTCTTCTTAAAAGTGATTTACAAAAAATATAATTAAAAGCATTAGGTTCTTGTGTATCTTATCGTCATATATACTATTTAAAAAAGTAGGGGATACTGTATTTTGTGATCAAAATGCTCAAATATTTAAAGGGATACGAAATCATGTTGTATAGTTCCTTAACGAGGAAGCATTTCCAAAGAAAATCATCACCAAAACACATCAATCACACTCTCATGATCTGCACGGGATGCTACTGATGATCAAGGTGTTGTGCCACAAATTCGCTTGCCTCTGAATTGAAAGGTTAAAGCCACTCTAAAGGACGATTTTGAAGAGAAAGCATTAGATTATCAGTTGTTGAAGTCGTTAATTAAAAAGAGACCATGTGCTGTCCAACACAAGATGAGAGGTTACGTGCCCTTGGCATGCTTTAGGTTGGCACAAGACAGGTCGTTGTGTCATGGACAATGAATGTTTCCCAGTCTGTTATCAGCAGATTATGGTCCAGACATCGTACTACAGGATCTGTTCAGGATAGACCACGATCCGGTCGATCAAGGGCAACAACTTAGGCTTAGGACAGATTCATCCGTACTATTACCTTGAGAGGTCGTCTGGTAACAGCAAATCAGATAAGGTCTCAACTTCGAAGGGATACTGGCTTTGTAGGGATCGACTGCACCGATTTCACTTACACACCCAACGTCCTCGTATGATTCCCTGTTTGAGGGATCGTTACATTAGGGCTCAAATCCAATGGTCTCGTCACTATCAACGCTGGGATAATCGCCGATAGAACCACTTAATGTTATCAAATGAGTCGGGGTTCATTGTAGACTTCCTGGACAGACGCAGGAGGGTTTTGCCCCAACATAAAGTTTCCATCATGTTAACATCATTAGACATGATTGGTATGGGGATGGATCTGTAATGGTGTGGGGAGGTATCCCTGCTGCTGGCAGAGCAGATTTGCATGTTGTTGCTGGACGTGTCACAGGACAGTACTACCGAGACAATATCTTGGCACCCCATGTTGTGCCGTTTGCACATCGGTATGGCCGCCGTTTCGTTTTTCAAGATGACAATGCCAGATTTCATAGGGCTAGGATCGTTGCAGAATACTCCAACAGCAGAATATCACTACATTACCATGGCCCACACTCAGTCTGGACCCCCCCCCCCCCCCATCGAGCATGCTTGGACAGCGGCTACGCCAATGTTAACAATCTCCTGCCAATGCCCAAGAACTTGCTGCAGCATTGCAACAGGAATGGAATAACCTTCCCCAAAATGACCTGGGATGTCTCGTTAGGAATATGTCACGCCGAATCCGAGCTTGTCTGGCCAACCGAAGGGGGGGGGGGGGGGGGTTACCCGATACTGACTCTGTTTCACAATGGTGGTAAATTTGCTGTGTGACCCTGTGTTGGTCTCGACCCTTATTCTGGAGAATCTGTCCTTTCGTGACTGCACACGGGGTTTCGAATAAATTGACAAATGTTTCCTTAATGTTTCTGTCATTTGTTTCCTTCTTGACCTCATGATCGGCATTCCATTATCCTTGTAAATCCAATATCCCTTACTTTTTATGAATAGTATATAGGATAAATACCAATGTATGAAATCACCCGTGCTGTCGGTCGGTTGTAAAGTCTTACCGAGAGTCTTCAAATGGGCGAAACCTCAACAAAAGTATGGTATGTATTATTTATCATTTTCATAATTCATCTTAATAATGTTTAAATGTACTTTGTTCCCGATGATTTCCAATTAAAGAATATCAATTTAATTCGGATATCATAAACGCATATACAAATATAAATTACAATTTGGTTATTAAAATATTTTTTTGTGATTCAGATAGCTACACTGTCCTTGTGAAGAAATCACCATGGTTTGTAGTCACCAAATATCTGTTTGAACATTTCCTCATGTAACAATAGGAGCCGTGGGGAGGAAATGTGAGATAAGATGTCATTGAATGATATTGAACTTTACAAAACGCATTACAACACAGAACCACCTATAACATGTAATTATATGAAATCTGAAAAAAGAATATTCTAATGATTATCAGTTCGTTATCATTTATTCTATATCTGCTGCCTTGTTGTCAATTTACATGTATTAAGACTGTTTTAAAACACATGATTTTAAATTTACGTGTAGAATCCAAATACTTACTTGTAGCATTTGGTTTATTTTTCAATGTATTAGTGTCATTGACTGTTACATTAAACGTCAATTTCACCGCTAACTCCGCATCCAAATCGCCATTCTTAATATACACGATTCCAGACGATTCATCGATGAAAACCGAATCCTAAAAAAAGAATGTATTTCCATGAAACCTGTCTTGAGAAAACACCTCATATCCCCACTTTTATAATAGAACTTATCACTTGAGTAATTTCTTAAATACCTGATGTCATGTTTACCTTTATCAGGGACTTATTGACTTTCAATCCTTTTACGTCAATGGCTTCTTTTAACATTATCGAATAATCAAAACTTGGATTAATATCCCTATCTTTTCCAAAGCATTGTGTAACATTGCCAATTGTTGCATTCTCTAAAACAGAAATTGTTTTTGGTAGGTTTCCCCAGTAAGGAGGAGTGTCGTTTTCGTCGTCCAGATTTATAACCACTGAGGTAGTTCCTGTCAACTGAGGATCCCCTTTGTCAATAGCAATGACACTAAGATTGTAGGTTGGATTGGTTTCTCTGTCCAAGTTTGCGCCAACCTGAACACTAATATTCCCCGAAGTACCATCCATAGTAAACTGGTCAGAACCTCCCTTTTCTATGAAATATGCTACTTCATTATTTGGTTTACTTTTGTCGTCATCTGTTGCAGATATGGCCAGTACAAAAGTGCCTGTAATTGCACAGAATACAAATGATGATCGTTTTTAAGTTATATCATTTTGAAGTAGAATTAACATATTTACTAAATAGTACATTAATATAGGGACACACTTGACTAAGCAAATAAAAGTATGGTATTGTACAGTGAATGTATTTTCTTGATAATGCTAAAATCATGTCTTTAAACAACTGAATATGTTCCTAGAAGATTTCTGTTTTACCAGGTTTAGCATTTTCCATCACACTGTGGTTATATGGTGCAGCAAATGATGGTGAGTTGTCATTTACGTCCTGCAATATCACAACATTATCCCTTGTATATGATGTTACGTCATATTCAACATTAATATAGTTGAAAACAAAAAAAAAGCAAGAATAGAACATCAAATTTGTACCTTCACAGCAATAATGAGGTTGACAGTAGAACTTTGCTCTGGTGTACCATTATCTTTTGCCATCAAAATAAGAATGACCTGTCCATTGGAAGAGGCTGGCAAACTTTCGTAATTTATTGTGTTGTTGATGGTAATGGTACCATTTTCGGGGTTCATTAAAAAATTTTTATATAGATTCTGGGTATCTTTAGACTTTACAATACTGTAAGATATCAGTCCATTCTGCTGCTGATCTTCATCTGTAGCCTGTTAAAGGAAAGAAAACTGGTACATGTAGCTAACCACTTTGTTTTCTTTGAAGTTGAAGGTCCATTATACACGTGACAGAACATGGACAATCGTCAATGATGAATATTGATTGTCATTCTGTTTTCTTTGGAAAGACAAATTATCATAATCAGAGTAACTCTGAAATTTTATGTCCTTTTTAAATTACATATGTGGGATCCATCAAGCTTGCGGCATATAAAAATTAATTCAATCATCTGGATTGAGTTGAATAAATGTACCTCTACTTGAAATCCCGGATTTCCATCGGAAAAGGTTGCTTCATTTTCGTTAAGTCCTATTTGATACGAACTATAGCGAAAAGTTGGTTTGTTATCATTCGTATCAATCAAATGAATAACGATTGAAACAGGGGTTCTTCTTCCTCCGCCATCCTTGGCTTCTACTGTCAGGTAAAACACGTCTTTCTTTTCCCTGTCTAGGCAACTGTTCTCACAATCTGTAGTCTTACATGTCGTATCACAGCTTTCGTTACAAGCGACATAAAGTTCACCAGATTGATCCTTTATCTTAAACCTGAATAACAATATGGTGTTATTAATACTAGAATCACTAATGGTACCTTTCCTTTACAACTAAAACAAACTAAAGTCACCCCTCTATTTAGAAAGGGCGATAAACGTGATCCAAGTAACTACTGACCATTATCTATCTTACCAACATTATCAAAAATCATTGAAAAGCAAACAGCTAATCCAGTACATGAATTCCCTGGATCTTTTAATCTTATTATGAGCTCACAGTCTATGTTTAGGGAATTTCATTCTTGTCAGACAGCACTAACCAAACTTTCTGACAGTGGGTTGCAAGCAATGGACCAAAGAAATTCCATTGGCATTACGTTTCTAGATTTCAGTAAGGCATTTGATTTAGTCAGTCATGATATCCTAATACAGTATAATAAGTAAGATACTATAACTTTGATTCACACACAGTAAAATGGTTTCAGTTTTATTTAAATGATTAATTGATTGTATATTGTTTTATTATTTCACTCATATGGAAACGTAACCATTGCCGGTGAAGGACTGTAAAATTTATACCTATGATTGGCACTTACAGACTTTGAGCAGGGAGGAATCTTTATCGTGTCACACATACTGTGACACGGGACCTCGGTTTTTGCGGTCTCATCCGAAGGACCGCCTCCATTTAGTCGCCTCGTACGACAATCAAGAGGTACGGAGGACCTATTCTAACCCCCGGGTCCCCACGGGGCTCTTATTTAATGACAAGTCTCAAAGTGTGAAAATTGGTGCATGTTCTTCTACTATCTTACCTTCACAACAAGGGTACCACAAGGATTTATTTTAGGACCTCTCTTATTTTTATTCTTACTGTATAAATGACCTTCCTTTATGTGTTATCTGTTCTAATATTGGTATGTTTACTGACGATGCAACTCTGCATTTATCTGACAACAATGTACGTAATATCGTAAAAAAACACCAAAAAAAAAAAACAACACCTCTGAATTCCGATTTATGCGAAATTGAAAACCTGATGTTCACAGAACAAACTTACTCTGAATACAGACAAACCATAATGTTTGCTCATGTGTACGCAATAAAAGAGGTAATGCTTAGAAAACCAAGCATTTGATACACAAATCTGTAGCGAAAAATTAGAATACGTTGAAGTTGAATAACTCTAAGGCGTTCAGATAGATCAATCCTTTCAGTATGATTGCCATATATACTATGTTTGTAAATCCTTAACATATAAGTTATCTACGGTGCGTGAAATTATGAAATTCTACCATTAAGTACAAGAAAACTCTTCCATAATGCGTACAATTTGCCCTCAATTATCTATTATCTTGCGGTTTGGGGTAATGCATTTAGCGGCAACATTGAAAGCATCCTTAAACTCCAGAAACGAGCAGCTAGAAATATTCTTGACGAAGCAACCGATGAGCCTTCTAAACCCTTGTATGAAAAATTAGGATGAACAATTGTGTTTGAATAGATTACGTTACATAAGTGTATTCTATTGTACAAGTACGATTACGTTACATAAGTGTATTCTATTTTACAAGTACGATTACGTTACATAAGTGTATTCTATTGTACAAGTACGATTACGTTGCATAAGTGTATTCTATTGTACAAGTACGATTCTATTTCGCTCCGATATATGTGAGAAGTTTGCCAGTTTAATTTCGGAATGTCGATAGTCTCTTCCCGGGTACATTGCATCTGAGTTCCCTCTTTCACCAATAAAAACTGAACGCCACCAGATAACGGAAAAGTTATTGAGTGTGGCGGAAAACAACAAAAAACAATCAAACATCTATTGCACAAAACACTTCATGGTGTAAGCCCTAAATATCTAAGAGATCTTTTTTGTTTTTCAAACTCATGTTTTTTATTCCATGCGTTCAGAATTAAATTGTAATCTTAGTTTACATCAAACAATCTTATCCCAAATCTCTCTTCAATACGCTGGCGTACGTGAATGAGCTACCATTAAATGGAAAAAAAAATCGTAATCTCTCTCTGTTTTTAGAACAAGTGTAGAAAATGTTATAATAAGTCGTCGTTAATTTAAAATGAATGTTCTTATATACCTGTAAATGTACGTTTACATATATGTATATACATTTCATAACCTCATTTTTCTTTCTTTCTTTTGTATACTACACCTATGCTTTATTGATATGCATTGTATCTTGGAACATCTTGTCATCTACTTCTACATACAAAGCAGTCAAATTGTTGACATGATTATAACGAGCATTGAGCCTTCTACCAAAAGTGAACTTATGACTCCTGGGTTCAGGAAGAGTGGGGCTTAGTTGGTCATTTATTGAAAATAAGCATAGAAAATCGCATTCCCTTCCAAACATCAATGAGGCAAAATGTTTGAATGATTATACGGGGCATTCAACCTTTTAGCATAATTGTGAGACTCACAACCTCAGTATTCAGGCAACAGGGTAAACTGGTCATAAACATAATGTCCTGAAAATGCAATTAAAATATTCTTTACTGTTTACATCAATCTAACAAACTGTTTCTTTGATTATGATGACCGATATAAACCTCTGGATTTAGGAATGAGGTAAAGTAAAGCTGGTCATATATGTTGAAAATACAATTTATTTTAGAAACTCTTGAAATCAAGCACGCAATCTGTTTGCATGGTTATCATTAGCAATGTGAAATTTATAACCCCCTACTCTCAGGGTTCATGTCCCAGGGTGGGGGTAGTTTGTCATATGTTCAAAAGTACGTTTTAGAAAAACTTATTTACACCTGGATATACTTAGACTATCGTTTCCAACTTTTCTACATTTCTTGAATAAATTATATATAATATATCAAACTTTACGCTTTTTTTCGAAAACTACTTCATTTGCGAGTTCCAGTCAACAGATAATGAATCGGAAATAGCATTTCGTTCCGATGTAGTAAAACTCACTCTCCCATAAAAGAATTGTAAATTATCAATTATGTTTGATAATTATATCAATATGTCTAATACAAAGAATAAATATGGACAATTATGTAGAGCACACAAGTAGCACAAAATGTAATTATTTCTATATATCGGTCGCGATAGTTCAGTGGTAAAATGTTCGCTTCGTAACTGTCGTGAGTGTGATCCCCGCTTATGACATGACCGCGTCAAACCAAAGATGTAAACATAGGTAGTGATTACTACTTCGACAAACGTCCCGTCTGGCAACAGGCATTGACACGTCAAAGAACCCATTCTGTCAGGGCCCTAAGCGCTAGGCATAGGTCTAAAGTTGTGGTACTTCACCTACAGCTGTTGACGTCTCAATAGGAGTGTCAATTTCAACGCGTCATACAACAACCAAACAAAAAAACTCCAGAAATATGCATTCTTTGCTTACCGTTAAGTCCCACGGGTCTATGTTCGCTTTTGTTCCCTGAAAACTATCAGCTGTTAATTTCGTACCCCGACTCTCTTTATACATCATTTTTAATACCCACCATTTATATGAAAATCGCATTTTGATGTACAGAGAGATTTCGTACTCTCGTTAACGTGGACGAACCCTTGGCTAATGTGACAGGCATAAGGTAAGTATTTGCACCTAGTTTAATGTAGATGTACATTATTGGCAGACATAAGGAGTTTTTATGTGGGTATTATACCTGTCACTTCCTCTCAGTATATATGTGATTTTTCCGTTCTCTCCTGAATCAGCGTCAGTTGCCTACAAGAAAATTCATTGTAATATATATATATATATATATATATATATATATATATATATATATATATAATTATATATATATATATATTGAGTATATACTCGACTAGGTTTCTCAAGTTTTCAGGAGTATATAGTAATTAGTCGAGTATATTCTTAATCTGCTTTGTGATATTTTTATGATACTACTACGTGTGTAGATTTTCTATACTTATTTCTGGAATATATATATATATATATATATATATATATATATATATATATATAAAGAGAGAGCTTTATATATATATTAAACGTAAACAGAATTTTGATGCACCAGATGCGCATTAATGATGTTTCTTCAGTGATGCTCAAGCAAGTAAAAAATGTTGGAAATCCAAAATAAAAGCTCACTTGGAAGAGCTGAACGAACCAAAATATACCAATTACTGGAGCAAGATCCGGCTATGGATCAGACCTATTGCAAAAGGGAGATAATCCTTAATTTTGAAATGATTTTTTTATTTTATATATATATATATATATATATATATATATATAGAGAGAGAGAGAGAGAGAGAGAGAGAGAGAAATAGAACTAATATAACTCCATGTTACTATGTTTCAGCGAAGGGGTTTAATTTTTGCCTTGCTATCTCCTGTAGTATACAACATCATTAATTGCTCTGATTTACCATAATTTAAACATTGAAACTTTAATAAACTATTACATAGGAAAACGTTCATGAAAAGGTGAAGATAACGAATAGTGATCAATTTCATAACTCCTATAAGGAATACAAAATGATGAGTTGGGCAAACAAGACCCCTGGATACACCAGAGGTGGGATCAGGTGCCTATAAGAGCAAGTATCCTTAGTCGACCGGCCACAATTTCATATACTTTAGGGTTTTTTAAAACATATTTCTAATAAGTATATCAGTATATTTTGGCAATTTTTCTTTCAAAAGTAATTCCATCAATCCAATGCCTTGACAATCATTGATATATTACATGTGGTAAATACTTTGATCATTTGATTTATCTGGTAAACACATATTATTGTAAAACTGTAATTAATATTTTCAATTACTTTTGAAAACTATTGCAGATAAATACAAATGTGTTTCTTCGCTCTATTATGGGTACTGCTCAAAAACATGTTTACAATTGGATACTTCATAAGAAACGTACGGTCCATTACTCATTATAAATGTATAAAAAGTTCCTCGTGAACATATTTTGATTAGGTTAACAGAATGTAAAACCTCAGGAGCTCAAATACCTTTATTTGTGCAACTGTTGTGTTGAAGCAACTATTTTCCTGTACGTAGTAAGTTGTGTTTATTGTTGTAAATACAGGGTCATTGTCGTTGGTATCATTGATAGTAACGTGTAAGGCACAGTTGTCCGATAAATTGCGGTTCTGTTTGTCAGTTGCTGTAATCTAAACATAAAACGTAGTAAAAAGTACAAAAATAAAATTAAGAATGAAACATTGTATTCGTCAATATAAAAATCAATTATATACCTTTCAATTAAAATGCAAAACTCGCAATTATTTCAAATTATTATATAATGTTTGATTGTCAATATATACGTTAATCCCTAATTTTGTTTTGTTTTGTTTGTTTGTTTTTAACTTTGTATATTCAAATATAACCGACAGAACAGAGGCTCGTATTCACCTCAACCTTCTCTGGTTGAAATCACCTACCCTTAAAGTAATGTTTTTCTCTTTTTCGTAGTCGAACGTAAATGCGTTGACGAGACGGAGCAAAAAATTTCCATCAGCGATGATCGTTTTGGGTGAGGCCTCAACCATGACGACAGTTGAGCTGTTACCGTTATTCTTGTATACAGCAAGATCAATTTCGTTGTTTCCAAACTAAAAGAGAACCTAAAAACATCAAAATATTATAAACTCTAGAATATGTGAAAATAATAAAAGTACACAAAAATCATATATGAAAAATATTTACAGAACGTCACAATGACCTTCATTTCTAATGCTGGCTGTCTGATGAATGAACACCTACTACATGCTTCGTAATTTTAATTGACAATGACTGGCAAATTGTTTTCCAGAATTTATTACAAACGTGAAAAAAAATGCAAGATCAACACATACTACATTTTTATGATAATGTATCAGAATTATTACAGCGAAACTTGTTTCATTAGGCATGCACTGAATAAAAAAAGTTTTGCTGGAATTCACAGTGTAACAGAATAGACAGTGTAAACAAAAAGTGGCAGTCATGGCTACGTAAACGTCTCCGGTTTGAAGTGGACGCCGGGAATCAGATCATGAATAATCTGGCTGTGAAGAGAATACCCAAGCATTTTCAAGATTTCCTCGTTTTGTTTGTAAAGTTCAATAATGTAGCATCGGTGGCCTAGTGGCTAGGCTGTTAGACTCTCGACCAAAAGATTGTGGGTTTGAGTCCTGGCCGCGGCAGGACCGACGTTGTGTCCTTGAGAAAGGCATTTTGCACAAATTTCCTCACTCCACCCAAGTGTAAAAGGGGTACCTGGCTATAGACAGTGAAAGATTTTGTTAGAATGTTAGCGTTTTAGCGCCTTAACTGCAGCTTGCACTGTCAAACCTCTGGAATGGTATAAAGTCTGCTGGGGTAATATTGTATTGTGAAGCGCTTTGAGCAGCATATGCTGGAAAAAGCGCTATATAAAAACCAATCATTATTATTATTATTATTATTATTATAATCAAAGAACATTTGGGAAATCTGTAACGTTAATACTAAATATTATAATGAATATCAATGAGCTAAATCTCCTTTCTCTTGTACTATGTTCGTATGTAAACAAATATCAGGATATTATCTTTTTTACGTGTAGAATGCTGGGCTATGAAAAGCCTACGCTAAGAAAACGAACATTCCTCATTCTCATAATTCCTATAGAAAATACAAATCAAAGAGTTGGGCAAGTACAGACCCCTGGACATAACAGAGGTGGGATCAGGTGTCTAGGTCGAGTAAACATCCCCTGTCGACCGGTCACATCCGCCATGAGCCCTACATCTTAAGCATGTAACTGTAGTAATCCGCAGTCAGAATCAGTATGCTAATAACGGCTCAACAATTGTCATGAAACATAGACAGCATTTGACCTAATGGAAGGTTGTACTCGCAAATTAAATTGGTATAACAGTCATAAAATTTGCGACTTTAGACGAGATTGTAGAAAACCCTATTTTACAAATGCGAGAGAGAGAGAGAGAGAGAGAGAGAGAGAGAGAGAGAGAGAGAGAGAGAGAGATCATACTTGTAGACCATATCACTTATTGATGTTATTTTTCTGAAGTAATTATAATGATAATTAATTAATTTGTCATAAAATTTACTTAATATAAGCTCATTTTTCCCATCACTCCATTCGTCCATGTATTGTATCTTAATACCTATGGATTAACTCCGTCAGTATAAGATTATCCAATTACCTGGTCAATAAGATTATCCAACCTGGTCAATAAGATTATCCAATTACCTGGTCAATAAGATTATCCAATTACCTGGTCAATAAGATTATCCAATTACCTGGTCAATATCAGAGACAGAAATTCCGCCAGGAATTGAGATTGCTACGTCAGTCATGTTTTCTTTCACAGAGCCATGATATGTATCCTTTCCAAATTTGGGGGGATTATCATTAACATCCTCCACTGTGATGATTAATGGTTTTGTTGTTTTTGTATTATTTCTGACATTTGTCTCTTCAGAAGCCTGACATAAAAAACGCAAAAGCACAGTAAAATTCCACAACAAATATGCTTTTTTCAAAATAATTAATAAATGCATAGTACGCTCTCCAGCATCGATACATACTTTAAGAATGAGAACCCTTTCTAAGCTCGATAGAAACACGCAGTATTCACTAATTCGTGTAACTACTGACATAAATATACAGTAAATGACTATCATTCTTACAGGTTGATATTAAACACACAGTAAATACTTGTTTTGGTTTGGCAAGTAATATCACTTCGCGTCGGTTTAGGACACAGACTGACTTAAGTCAATACCAAAACCTTCTTACTGTTACATTCACTGCACAAACTCCATAAAGATCTTTAATAGTTCCGTTATCCCTGTCCATTGTCTTTGTAATGCTGATTACACCAGAAGAGGAATTCATGTTAATATAGTCTTGGCAGTTTCCTGTGTAAGATATCAAATGTGCGTGGATAGCTTTTATGTTTACATTCTAGAATTGTTGAATTATTTTGTATTCATGAAAATTGTAGTTGTTCTACATGTACATGATCAACATACAAATAAGGCTGTGTTGTTGAAATAGAAAGAGGATTTGTGGTTTGAAGTCATTACCTGATATGCTGTATGATATATTATTGGGTATACCAGTGTCGCCATCAACAGCAAAGACTTTTAAAATACTTGTCCCCTGAAAAAGATGATGACGTCAAAGATATTGCAGACTACAGGGCTGTAAGGTTATATATATATCTGCTGTCATAATTATAGCAAAAAGCAGTTGTTATTCAAAAATAACAGATTTAGTAGAATTAAGGATGAGGTTTTATTGTGATATGGTTTATCGAATTTACCACTGGAGAATCTTCCCTAATATTGGTCATGTAAGGTAGTTCCTGGAAAATTGGTGGTGTATCTTGTACATCCAGTATCGTGATTAGTAGGTCTGCTGAATTGCTTTGTTGGGGGTTCCCACCATCCTACCAAGGATAAGTCAACATCAATTTCACGTACAAATGATGTACAGGAAAACGTGTGTGTAATAATTACGACTGACAAACTGACAAATATAGGACTTATTTATCTAGTCGACATGTGCGAGTCCCCGCTCGTGCCATGGCCGCATCAAACCTAAGACGAAAAATAGGTAGTGATTGCTCCTTCGCCAAACGCTCGGCATTTAGAAGTCTTTCGGATATGACCTTAAAAACGGAGGTTCCGTGTCACGGTGGGCTGAGCGCTAAACATAGGTCTAAATTTGTGGTACTTTACCTACAGCTGGTGACGTCTCAATATGAGTGAAAAATTCTCGACGGGACGTAAAACAGACAAACAAGATATATATATATATATATATATATATATATATATATGATTTCCCTTGGTTTGTGATTGTATATGATTATTATCCAACCAATTGTGTGTTTTCTATCCCCGATTGGATAATAATCATATCCAGCCACAAACCATGGGAGATTCTTTTTATCACATATTTAATCCTTACCGACTATTTAATTTACAATTCGAAAATTCCCTTCGATTACTTCAAGCCGAACTACAATCGTAACGTCAACATTACGCTGCTACAAATAGTTCGTACAGAAAATATATAAAAGAAGAAAAATGTTAACAGTCACAATATTTAATCAATGAAAGAGCAATGTAATATGACATAAGAATGATATTTCAGAACGTTTTACATTGAAGTTACATGATTATTTAGGAAAATTGTCAGTCATCAGAATCGGTGTCAGAGATGACGCGCGGTTTTGTTTTGAATTTGTTTTCACATGTGTGGATGTTGACGATAAATTTCCCACATATAGCTCGCCATTCAGGAAATTTTGTTTGTCTCCTGTGACATTGACTATCGTGGAACTTTCAGCGTTAGATGTGGTTGTGTTTCTTACAGCAGTATTAGTTATTGGATTATTTTATTTTATTTTAGATCTGTAAAAGATTTCTTACCTTTGCGATCACTTTGTATTGATAGAAAGTTAATTTCTCATAATCAAGTTCTTTCTTCAAATAAAGTACTCCGGAGTTTCCATGAATACCAAATGTGTCGTTGTAAAGTGCTGAAGCCTTAATGAAACCGAAACCAATATCAATCATTACAACTGAAAAATATATGAATCAAAATATCAAAGCAAATCATGAAAAAGAAACTGACATCCAAAAACATTATAACGTGGGTTTTGGGGGGGGTTTGGGGTGTGTTTTTTTTTGGGGGGGGGGGGTTCATATTTCAATTTAAGCAATGGAAAGATGAATAAAAGATTACTTAGCTGACCAACTAGTTTCGATTTGTGTCAGTAATATTGTAACTGGCATCTGAGACTAAGATAATTCTTTCCCTTAAGGAATGGGTTAGAATAGGTCCTCAGTGCCCCTTACCTGTCGTAAGAGGCGACTAAATGGGGTGGTCCTTCGGATGAGACCGCAAAAACCCGAGGCCCCGTTTCACAGCAGGTGTGACACGATAGAGATAATTTCGTGCTTAAAGGTCGTAATCACCAAGCGTAGGCCTAATTTTTGCAGCCCTTCACCGTCAATGGTTACGTCTCCATATGAATGATTCCGTGGGGATCCGAGTGAGAATAGGTTACCCCATGCACTTTGCTTGTCGTAAGAGGCGATTAAATATGGCAATCGTTTGGGTGAGGCCGCAAAACCGGAGGCCCCCCTTCCTGTTCAAAGGCCATAAGCACCAAACTTAGGCGCTTAACCAGCAATGCTGACACCTCCACTTGATTGAAAAATTCTGGAGCGGGACGTTTAACAATATACAACAAACCAACCATATGAATGTAAAATTTTCGAGCTGAACAACACACAACTAACCAACGAACATGAAAAATTCTCACCGTTAAACAATATACAAATATTGATTGATTGTTTGTTTGTTTTCCGCCACACTCAACAATTGTTCGGCTATCTGGTGGCGTCCAGTTTTTGTAGGTGGAGGAGAGAACCCAGATACAATGTATCCGGGAAGAGACCACCGACCTTCTGGAAGTAAACTGGAAAACTTTCTCACATATATCGGCGCGAGCGGGATTCGAACCCACGCTGACTAGAGGTTACAGGCGTTGTGATTTTGAACGCAGTGCTTTAACCACTCGGCCACGGAATATACAAATAAAAAACAAAGAAGGTTTTACTATTTCACACGATTTCATGTTGGAATTGTACATGTTTGTGTGAAAATCTGCATTACGACCCTTAACTATAGTAGAGGATTGAAAACTGTCTTTAACACCAGTTTTGATTGTTAATCATAGATGAAGTGAACAGATCAACATTTCAATTGTTCCGTAAATAACTGTGCTGAAAACGTCGACGTTACTTTGGAAAATACGAATAAGGTAAAATCACGACTCGCTCTCAAGTTTTATTATGTGAAAAAGTAAACGGGGGGAAATTATTTTTAAAAATGGAGGGATGTTTTACTTGGAAGAATGCAAAGATTATGTGGCCAGTTATTGAGACATTCCTGGAACATGTGATATTCTTCCAATATCTACTTCACCAATGCAGACTCAAATCTAGTCAAGACGTATATATATATATATATATATATATATATATATATATATATAAAACAAAGCCAACTGTCATTTTAATTTGGAAGGGCGCCAATCAATCCACCCGTAAACAAAACCATCCCCGCATACCGTATAACATTGGTCAATAATCCTAATTGTTTAGGCCAAACTGTCCTCTAAAGGATTTTAAAAATGGAAATAATTTTGGCCAATCCGTTCCCATGATCAAACCATCAACTTGCAGAAAATTCAAACACCTTAGTCATGGGTTGGTCAAACCGTTTATAACTTTTAGTCAATTCGGCTGCTAATGGATTTCTAAAGTGTAAGTGACTATGTTAAGTCCTTCCCCAAAGTTTTGCCAAAAGTTCCCCAAACCACAACGGACCAAATGATCAACATTATTTACAGTTTCAAAAGGGGTTGATTGACCACATTTGGGGACAATTTAAAGAAAACATTGGTACAGAGTGACAAACATTATTTACCAAGTAGGAATCTAGTAGGGGTGGATTGTCCACATTGAGGGGGGGGGGGGGGGGGGGGGGGGGTAGATTACAATACAGGGATGAAATGGCCAACATTATTTATCACTCACATGTCTGGTATTTTGTGATAATGGAGGGCAATTTAACCGGTGTACTCTACCGTGACGAGATTGTACGTCAGCACGTCATTCCATCCAGTAACAACAACCTGCTTAACGTCATTCTGCAACAGTATAACACACGACCGCACACCGCACGTGTTAGTGACTATACAGAGCAAACAAGTATGAATGTCCTACCCTGACTGAACGGATGAAATGGAACGTTGTCTACGTCAATAGCCCCCCCCCCCCCCCCCCCCCCCGTCCGCTATGCATTACATCGTTCTTTATAGTGCATATGGCGGAGCATTCTCCAGGCATTTTTGCATAACCTGATTCATTCAATGCGTCGTTGGTGTGAAGAATACATCCGTGCAAATGGCGGTAATACACCTATTAGACTTGTAAAGCTTGTTTTCCTTTCAGCGGCTGTTCGTATCAATCATAATGAATATGATCCGTGATTTGAAGTTTTATTAAATAATGATATACATAATGCAACACCGGTAGCGGTAGCTCAGTGGTTACAACGTTCCCTTCGTAACCGGGAAGTCGTGAGTTCGAGCTCCGCTGGTGCCATGGCCGCGTCAAAACTAAGACGTAAAAATTGGTAGTCATTGTTCCTTCGCCAACCGCTCGGCATTTAAAAGTAAGAATCACGGGTCTTTCGGGTATGGCCTTAAAAACGGAAGTCCCGTGTCGCGGCAGACGTTGGAACGTTAAAGAACCTCACTGCTACGGCCTTGAGTGCTAAGCATAGGTCTAAATTTGTGGTACTTTACAGCTGATAACGTCTCAGTATGAGTGAAAAATGCTCGAAGGGACTTAAGATAAACAAACAAAAATATGATACAGCATAATATTTTGTATATGGATCTATAAATAAAATTACTAAACAGTTTCTTTTTCCTCTAGTGTATTATTTAACATAGATGTTAACGGCAAACTATCAAATGGACTTTATGACAAACGAGATGATTTCAGCTCAACATACCAAATGAATATTTATTAGCAATATACTATTATCATCTACATATGTAGAGATGTAGTAGTGTGTTTTAATCTCTCTCTCTCTCTCTCTCTCTCTCTCTCTCTATATATATATATATATATATATATATATATATATATATATATATATACATATATGATACTATATTTTAATAAATATGATTAGTGCATATGAAATTAGAAGCACATTTTATGATTTAAGTTTAATTCCTTGATTCACCCCTTCTTTAGTTTATGTAATTGGTGAGTGAAAAAGTTCAAAGTTAAAGGTTTTCATATTTCATTGGTTGCAGACTTGAGTTTTAATCAGTTAGAATCTAGAGAGTTTTCGGTCGGATTGGTTGTGCTTGACTATTGGGCAGATTTATTTTCATTGGCATTTATTTCGACAAAGACATTTTAGACCTTGAAATCCACACCTTACAGTAAGTACTAATTTTCTTAATACTAATCTTCATCATATGTATATATAGCTAATATCACTGTTTAGTAATATAGTAAATACCAATTTAAAAGTTATTTCATGTCAGTGTGTTCTTTCATGTAGGTATTATAGTGTATATAGTACTGTAGTGGAATATTTGTTGTAAATAGATCTATCAGAACCATCCAGAAAGTATTACGATATTTTTATGAACTGGGCCTTGTCCCATAGATAGGTAACTGACAGGTAACTGAGATATACTACCTTTTGATATACTTTAAATATTTAATTTCATAGTGTTACATTATATGTAATGTAATTGTAAAGTATCTGAATAAAGTATATATATATATATATATATATATATATGTTGTGGTTAAAGCATTGCGCTCAAAATCACAAGATCTCTCACCTCCAGTCGGAGCGGGTTTGAATCCCGCTCGAGCCGATATATGTGAGAAAGTTTGCCAGTTCACTTTCGGAAGGTCGGTGGTCTCTTCCCGGATACATTGTATCTGGGTTCTCTCCTCCACCTACAAAAACTGGGCGCCACCAGATAACTGAAAAATTGTTGAGTGTGGTGGAAAACAACAATCAATATATATATATATATATATATATATATATATATATATATATATATATATTAAGGGAGATGACTCTTATTAAAGGTTGAAATGTGCAGTTACTTATTAAGCTATATTCACTGTAAATCACTGTGATATTCATTGTTGCTATTTTTGTCTTTAGACCGAGTTCAGTTCAGTTTTGTTCTATTCTATTCAATTCATTGTGTATAATTTGTGCATAATTTTCCTTTTAACCTGAAATAAACGAGCACTGCGAACCCTTACCCAGGAGTTGGTAAATTTGTATACCCTAAAACCTGCCACCCCTGCAATCACATATTCTGTTGATGTCTTTCAACTTTTCGAACGAATATGTTCTGCGTAAAATAAATTTCTAAATCTAGATAGGCTACTGACATCTAGAATTATGTTACAGGGATTTCAACAATCTCGTTTAAAGTTAACATTTCGCATAACATTGCATTTTACGATCGTAATAACGATTTAATTTGCTATTACAACCTGTCATTAGATCGATTGCTGTTTGACGTGTTTTATACCAATTATTAAGCCGCTCTTTGCGTGCTGATTTTGATTGCGGATTACTTCGTTTATATCACGGCGAGTGTCAACAGGGAATGCTTACTACTCCTTGGAAACTAGGTCCCATCTATGGTGTGTTCAGGGGTCTGTGTTTGGCCAACTCTTACACGGAAATTACCACTATTCGTTATCGCCACTTTTCATGGGTATATTACCGTTTAATACAGTCAACAAAACTAGAATTTGAAAATGTAACACATATTCCTCCTGAATGTTTATCAATAAATACTCAAAATTATATTACCGATCACGGTGGCTCAGTGGTAGAGCTCTCGCCTCGTGAACGGAAGGTCGTGAGTTCGAGCCCCGCTCGGGCCGGCCGCGTCAAACCTAAGACGTTAAAATAGGTAGTGATTGCTCCTTCGCCAAGAGCTCGGCATTACGAAGTGAGAGTCACGGGTCTTTCGGATGGGACCTTAAAAACGGAGGTCCCGTGTCGCAGCAGGTGTGGCACGTAAAAGAACCCTCACTGCTAAAAGCCATTAGTGCTAAGCATAGGTCTAAATTTGCAGCCCCGTCACCGGTAATGGTGACAGTCGCCGGATAGCTGAAAAATTGCTCAGGCGACTATAAATAAAAAAACAAACAAAAAATCAAAATTATATTTGATGCTAGTTCAAAACAAAAACTGTATATTGATCAAGAAAAATCCGTACTTCGAGGGAGTTCTATCAATTAGTTTGTGAAATAAGCGTGCCTTGATTATTGAATAGGGGATAGAAAATACACAGTGATACTTATAAAATCACATTTCCATCGGACACTCTACAATATGAAAATGATGGAACTACGTAATAAATGAAAAGTTATTTTTGAGTCACCCTTTCTTTGGTGAAAAACAGTTGATAGATACTAATGAAGGTCACAAGAAGGCGCGTGCGGAGGAAACCATAGGGCAATAAAATACCTACAGTAAAACTCGATTTGCATGAACATAAAAACAACAAGTTTTTCCTTTAAAAAATCAGTTAAAATGCATTCAAACATAGCAAATTTACGGATGTAACGAACTAATTTTCATTTTCCTAGTGCATTATTTTGTACTCGTTTACAACGAACTTTTTCCCATAGATAATTAGTTTGATTTGCATGCAATTCATTTAACACAAAAAGGGGGGGGGGGCTACTTTACAATCGGACGTACCTCAGCACCAATAGTTTACAGTATATGAATTCCCCTACTAAAACACTTATAATTAATTATGTCTATTACGTGAATCATCATGGTTAACCATCAATTAACGTACCGACATTCATTTCACTCAATCCATATGAGGTTAGTTAAGAATATACAATGTATAATGATTTTGTCAGGGCGCAGTATAAGTGAAGATAATATATCAATACATATCCAATATAAGTTATATATTATAAGTGGTGACATCAATATCATGTACGAAGAAAAAAGTTAAAAGATTAAATATGACGTATCGAAAGAACAATCAACCCCTATAATCTTTTTCTGAAAAATCAGGCATATGATATTCCACGAAAATTCAGATATATCTATGTATTTGCACAAGGAGTATGAACGGCCTGTTTCCGGTTCAATAATTACATGCAAACCTGAACCCGGTGATTTTTCCTGAGAAAAGTGAAAGATACCGAACAGTGATCAATCCTATTAATCCTATGGAAGAAATGCAAATCCGAGAACAAGAGGTGGCTTTAGATTCCTAAAAAGAGTAAGCATTCTCTGCTGACCAGTCGCGCCTGTCGTGATCCCTCTACTTTGATCAGGAAAACGGAGCAAAATCAGTATGTAAAGAACGATCTAGCAATTGATATAAAACACGTCAGATAATAGGTTACATTTGCAAATAAGAGCATTATAACAACCATTAACTTCCTACAACTGCCCAAGCTAAAACCAGTGAAAAAAAATCCATATGGAAAGTTTGATTCCATTGGGATCGTATTGCTCAATGGAGATGGAAGATAACGAAAAGTGACTAATCTTATAAATCCTATGAAGAACACAGAATTGCGAGTAGGGCAAACACGGACCCTAGAAACACCAAAAATGACATCATGTTCCTAGGAGGAGTAAGTATTCCCTGTTGACCGCTCTCACCCGCCGTGAGCCCTGTATCTCGATCAGGTAAACGGAGCAATTTATAGTCAAAACCAGTGCGAGTCTGCTCATTTGAAAACGGCGCACATGAACAATACATAGCTGTAATTTTGCTATATAGGAACCTGCTTGTGTTTTATATTGTTTTTATGGTATTTATCAATTTTATACCATGAATGAAAATGGATATTTCCATAATCTATGATTTGTACGAACATAATTTGTAATATGGATATAGCAAATTAGGGATAGAACGAAATAAATAACGAAACCCAATAAATTCCCAGTAAGTTTACTGTAACGTCAGTTTTACCACACAGCATGTACAAATAAGGATGCAACAACAAAATCAAAACAATTGTTTAGTAATTCGTAATGAAACAGAAACCCCATTTAATCTTTCACACAATTTAATGTCTTATACATGCAGTACGGAAATAATTTCAGGTCAGTGTAACAACGTCTAATGATCACACTAAAGAGAGAATGATAAGGTCGCGCTATTAAATTCAACGTTTAAATTCTAAATCATAGTATTATGGGACTGGGTGCAACGATAGTCTTAAAAAGATGAACCACTCACCTGTCCAGCGGGCTGCAAACAAAATAAACGTCATTTAATAATTTCATGTAACAATTTTAAAGTATACCGATATTCCGTTTGGAACCATCCGACTCCATATAAATCATAATACACACTACATTCAATGTACTTTCATGTAACAATTTTAAAGTATACCGATATTCCGTTTGGAACCATCCGACTCCATATAAATCATAATACACACTACATTCAATGTACTTACCTGTATAGAAAAGGTGATAGATCCCCCCGGTCCATTGTCAGAGTCTGTAGCAGTTATACCAGCATTGATATCAGACAGACTCTGGTTCTGAAAATAAAAATTAGCATCACAGCTCAACGTAATCATTACGTTAATCTACAATGTAAATGTAAACACCCTAAACAGGAAAGTATATATATATATATATATATATATAGAAGATAGATAGATAGATAGATAGATAGATAGATAGATAGATAGATGTAACCTCGTGGGGATCCGGGTTGTAAGAATAGATCCTCAGTACCCCTTGCTTATTTCTTACAAAATAAAGTGATGTTGGCACTGATATGAATACGTCTGATATCACAGTCACAATCCCGTGAGAACCCGGGTTAGAATAGGTCCTCAGTACCCCTTGCTTGTCGTAAGAGGCGACTAAATGGGGCGGTCCTTCGGATAAGATCGGAAATATCGAGGTTCCGTCTCACAGCAGGTGTGGCAAGTAAAATATCCTTCACTGCTCAAAGGCCATAAGCGCCGAGCACAGGCCTAAATTTGCAATCCTTCACCGGCAATGGTGACGTCTCCACATGAGTGAAAGATTCTTGAGCGACGTTAAACAATATTTAATCAATCAATTAATCAATCAATCATATATATAATCTATATGTATATAGATGACCGGCCGCGGTAGGTCAGTGGATAGAGCGTTGGCTTCGTAGCCGGGAGGTTGTGAGTTCGAGCCCCGCTCGTGCCATGGCCGCGTCAAACGTAAGACGTAAAAATAGGTAGTCATTGCTCCTTCGCCAAATTCCCGGCATTTAGAAATGAGGTCTTTCGGATATAACCTTAAAAACGGAAATTCCGTGTCACGGTAGGTGTTGGCACGTTAAAGAACCCTCACTGCTACGGCCCTGAGTGCTAAGCATAGGTCTAAATTTGTGGTGCTTCACCTACAGCTGGTGACGTCTCAATATGAGTGAAAAATTCTCGACGGGACGTAAAACAAACAAACAACAATATATATCTGTACCTCTGGTACTTTCACTCGGTATGCCTGATTTGAAAAATGGGGTATTTCGTCATTCACATCAGTCACGAACAGGTTTACTTTCAGTGGAGACTAAAAGGTTAGAAAATGCAGAATACAAAAGACGAAAATAAATTTCTATTTCAAAGTACAAAATTTTGTTGAGGTACCTTCAATCCATTGTTAAAGCCAATATCTTACCGATGGGGCATTTGTAACGCTGCTTGTAGCAATAAAGCGCATCACATGTTTTGACTTTGTCTGAAAAAAAAATGAATGTTTTATTTCTTCATCTAGATTTGTCCTGTTTTAGAGAGTGTGATCATCAGACTCCACCTGCCAATTATAACCACGCCACCTTTTAAATTTTATTTTGTTTATTTTGAAAACATTGGTGATTTTTCTAATTGTACAATTGCAAACAAACAAGTAAAATACATTGGTTTTTTCTCTTTTGGGGGTGGTTGGGTGGGGGGGTGAGGGTAGTATGTTTCGTGCAGGTTGCTTGAAATTAAAATGATTAATTGCATTTCCTCAGTTTTTTTCTCGATCATAGAACAAATGATTTATTTAAAAATATACAACATTTATAAAATGCTTTCTAACTAGTTGGAGTTTTATTAAAACATTTTATTGGGGATCGCGGTTAAGAAAGCATGAAATAACTTGAAAATTCTTAATCTAAATGTTTCTATTTCAATAATTACGACCTCTGTTCTTCCATTTTCTTTGTGATATTTCATACATTAGAAAAGAATGCAACAATACAAATAGCATCCCTTCTCAACATTCTACAATGTAATCCGAGTTAGATCATTGGATCCGCTCACCATGAAAATATTCCAGGAGATCAATTTCAATTCATAACGGCGTATTCACTGCAAAACGTGATTTAATATTGACGTTTGCTATGAGACCGCCACGTGTCTCATATGCAGTATCTCACTTTGAGTACAGGACATATATTTGCATTCTGTATGTTTGAGATGAATAACAGTGCAGCAGAGACACGGCAGTGTCAGAGCATTCAGATATTTGTTTGATATTTACACAGTGTCAGAACATTCAGATATTTGTTTGATATTTACACAGTGGCTAGAACATTCAGATATTTGTTTGATATTTACACAGTGTCAGAACATTCAGATATTTGTTTGATATTTACACAGTGGCCAGAACATTCAGATATTTGTTTGATATTTACACAGTGGCCAGAACATTCAGATATTTGTTTGATATTTACACAGTGTCAGAACATTCAGATATTTGTTTGATATTTACACAGTGGCCAGAACATTCAGCTATTTGTTTGATATTTACACAGTGGCCAGAACATTCAGATATTTGTTTGATATTTACACAGTGGCCAGAACATTAAGATATTTGTTTGATATTTACTTATATTTAAAGTGTTTAATCTCATATAAGATTTTTTTTTTAAAATAATAATAACAGCTAGATACTACTGTATAATACTTTTTCTGGTGTGACCTTCAAGTAGTTATGACATTTGTACTAAAATCAAGAGCATCAGTTTGTCTCTTCTCAACCTCAAGAAAACTGTGAAAAGCTAATGTTCAGTGTGGTTGATAAAATAATAATTATTTTTCGTAAAGCAAGAAAACCAATACACTAAATAGCTCAACCTCTACCCAGAGTTATCGTTCCTTACACTCACATATATGGGAGTGTAATGAACTGTTGATTCTGAGAATAAAGAACGATAACTCTGGATAGAGATTTTACGTGTAAGAAACGATAACTCGAGGTACAGTTAGTAAATAGCTATGAAATGCCAAAATTTTCTCGAGAAAATTTTTAAGATTTGCGAGCTAAAAAGACAATTTCTGTTATTTATTTAATTCTTGAAACGTTTTAGATAGTTGCTATTAACAACATTAAAGTGTCAGTTTCATTACATTGCAATTTTCTTCCCTTCTTTTTCTCTCTATTTTTAAAATTGAAAATTTTGTAAAATTTATATCTCGTAAGTAAATTAGATCCATTCTGTATATATATTTAAGCAAACTATGTAAATCTTCAGCAATCCTTTACCTCTCTATCTAGCTTCATTTTCAGTAAAACAGTCCCTGTTGCTCTATGCCCGCTTGTTGTCAGATTAACATCTACAAGTCCACTAGTCTGACCCGTTGCCATAATTGTAACAGTTCCGCCATTCCTGTCCTCTGCAGTGATCGTGAAAAGTGACGTACCTATTGGTTAAATAACGTTATGAAGTGAAATAAAATAAAGTACTGAAAATACTTAACAACGCTATGCATGTAAATTCTGGTATTTGCTTGAAATGCTGATTTATTTTGAAAACACTTAATACAAGGTGTAAATTTAGCATTACACGTTTTAATAGCAGTTCTGAATGTGCAATATATCATACACTTAAAAAAATACTAGATCGTGTTGAAGGTTGAGTCTGGACGGTTCTGCAGATAAATATCAAGCAACTAAATCGTTAATGAAAATGGCCCCAAGACTGAATTGACATTTAACCCCGAAAAATACCAGCTTAGACTGGTCCTCCCTATAACATCTTATCGAGAGATATCATATAGATAGACTCGTTTTTCAAATTCAGCTCACAGGTGGCGATTATACGGAAATTTGAAAACGAAAGTAGAACCAAAACTGGTGACTCGAAAACGCTTTAGTTATGCTTGGCTCTTCAGAGAAGAAATATATGACGCGCGAAGATACAGGTGCGGGTGTTCTTTATAAATCAGGGCGTTCTCGTTTTCGTAGTAATAAATTTCAAAACGTTAAACTTGTAAATTCAGTACAAATCACGTCCAACTCGAACCAAATCTTTCCAAACTTTTCAAATTTCAATCAATTCTTAAGACAAAAATATTAAACGTTGACATTCCTATCAACCTTTCTTTAACACTGTTACACGAGATTTTTTGCAGGAGATCATTATTAATACCAAAGAGTCATTGAAGGCCAACACAGTTATCAGTGATGTAACAGATCATTTTATTCAAGAGACTATTGCATCAGCAGTTGTTAGCCACACGGAGAAAATTACAGGTAAAAGCATAGGTGGCTTCATAGGTCCGTCAGTTCCAATAGACGCCCGCGTATCAGATAGAATGAAATGAAAAGCAGCTTGTCGATTTCGCTAGCGTTCTGTCTAAAGATAAGAAATTCAAAGTGGTTTTTTTTTCTTCAAGTTAAACAAAGTGATAATCCAGGTAATATCAACATAATAACAATGGCGTCTACGATGCATGACTGGAACAGGTTTTTTGCTATTATAATATACTGGCGGACTTTTAAAACCCAATACCTGATAATTTTATATATTATAAATTTGTTCATATATTTAATATACAAATTGATAGTGATGTATTATAAACCATGTTAACGGAACACTATTCTATGATTTTGAACATGATTTTATTCACAAAGAGGCTACAGTTGAAATGAATGTCAATGAGGGGTGCGTCAAAAATGTGGTTTTGTTCACTAGTACCGGGTATGACCTCTATTAGCAGTGATAACGGCGCGAAGGCGACGTGACATTGATTGACAAACATTTCGGATGGCCCTATGAAGAATATCCTCCATTCCTCCAACAAAGCTCTTTCTAATTCTTGAGTAACCAACAAGGCTCTTTCTAATTCTTGAGGATTCTGAGGCTGAGGCTGGCGGCTGCGCACATGTCTCCCCAGCTCATCCCACAAATACTCGATTGGATTCAAGTCTGGGGACATAGCGGGCCAATCAAGGACGCCAATGGCGTTCGTTTGAAAAAAAGTTTGGTGTCAATCTTGCCGTATGTGCGCGCGCATTGTCTGCTGGAAAATTAACCCATTTCTTTGCCTATGCTGCTGCATTGATGGTGCTAAAACAGGCTGCAGAATTTACAAATACAATCATAATCAAATAATTATTTGTACATGAACAATACTTTATTTATTGCATACAGGAAATGTTTTTGTACTTTGGTAGAACTATCAACAAATCCCTTTGTGTGTGTGTATATATATATATATATATATATATATATATATATATATATATATATATATATATATAAAATATATTGAAGGAGGCTATATAATTCTAGTATCACAGGAACAAGTGGAATGGATTAACATTTACATGAAGTTGTATGTCAATGTTAGACTTCAAACAAATCAGTTTTCAAAACAATAACCAATCGAGATTTGATATGATCTATTACCAAGAGTGTCTATTTCCAATATCACTCAGGTAAATGATGTACAGCAGGACAGGCCTGCTGCTTCCAACGCAAGTCTTAAAATTGTGACGGCACACATCCATTTACCCAACGTACGAAGCATATTCAGCAGTCCCTTCCTGTCCTACCGAATTAGTTACACTAAATAGCATTCATTTTTACATAAGCAACCACTGCTACCAAACAAGGGGCCAACAACAGTTAAAGGGGCATCGACAAGATTTAAGCTGAAAATTATCAAATTTTATTTTTCCTTTTCAATGTTTACAATGCTTAACTAAGGTTTTTCTTATGGTCGGCAAAATTTGAATGTTTGTTGTCGAGTTACAAGAGAGATACAGAGGTCACAATTATTTGTTATGTAAACAAGGCTCTTGTCATATTTTGTTTACATAGGTTAGATATACTAGTAAAAGTTTCGTTTCAAGCAGATTTCTTTTTTTTTAATTTATAAGTTAGTTCTGAACACAGTTTCTAGCGTTTATCACATCTCATTTTGTTTCATGATATTTTTATTAAGGGATCTATATGTAAACAAAACCATGACACGGGCCTCGTGTACATAACAAAGAATTACGAATGATGAGTTTCATTTCACCTCTAGTCGGTGCGGGTTCGAATCTCGCTCGCGTCGATATATGTGATAACGTTTGCCAGTTTACTTTCGGAAAGTCGGTGGTCTCTTCCCGGGTACATTGTATCTGGGTTCTCTCCTCCACCAATAAAAACTGGACGCCACCAGATAACTGAGAAATTGTTGAGTGTGGCGGACAACAATAAACAATCAACCAATCAATCATTTTTTAACTCATCAAATGGCACTCAAATTTTTGCTGTCCATAGTAATGCCACATGGCGGAAGAAATATCAATTTTCATTCTAAGTCGTGTCCTTGTCCAATTAGGGCAAGTGGACTGTCTTACCGGCTAAAAGGTCAGATTGAGGCACAATATTTAATCAATGGTTTTCAGTTAGGATTTCGTGGCATTTGTCAGGTATTGTGTCGGCCAATTTGCTAATATATCATTAACGAAAAGATGAATAAAGAAGACTTTACTGGTAGGGTACAAGGATATAAAATCTATAGATGATTTACAACGTTCTCCATTGAGTCTGGTCGAAAAGAAAATAAAAGAATCGTATTCACCAAATCTATCTGTTAATTGTGACATACCATAAGCGGAGTCATTTGCTGAATACGCGTCTGTGTCAGATGCCATTCAGTTTATCAACTAGTGTATCATTTTGTTATCTTCTTGTTGTAAAACGTATATCATAGCAGCATTTCCAGTGCTTACCTTGCATCAATCACAATTAAGATTTGTTGGTTTTAAGTATATAAATCAATATTATTTTGGTACCTGTTCGGTCTTAGTCGTGCAATATTTGAACGATTTTCTTCAGCACTGATGACGTATATATATATATATATATATATATATATATATATATATATATATAATTGAATGCGACTTTACACATGGGAAATCCAAATATTACCACCGACCTATCACAATCAGACAAACACACAAACAGACAGAACAATCAATGCAAAAGACAAAAGTAATACGAGGGCTGTTCGATATCTAATGTATATTGTATCACAGCCTGATAACACTGTGCACGATTTCGTGGATGATGATATTCCTGAATAGCTCCATTCAACACCTTTCCAACGGTATAAACACGAGCCTTTAGCTCTACATAGTTTTAACTTATAGTCATTTCAATAGAGCGGTCGTTGACCACTGTTGTAAAAATGGTTGGGAAACAGGCTGCGAGTATTGAAGAAATTAGAGCTTATATAAAAGTTCGAACAAAACTCGGTCATTTGGTAATGCAGATTTTACTGAATCGGGGAAGTTTATGGGTCTGATGAGGTATCTTATGAGACAGTTCGTAGGTGGAAAAAGAAATTTCTGACTGGCACAAAGTCTGTCAAAATGAAGCAAAATCTGACCGACCAGTGACTGTAACAGGCAAGGCAGATGTCTCAAAAGTCAAGGAAATAATGCAATTGATGGCAGGTACACGATACTTGATATTGCCAAAGCTGCTGACAAATCGCTACCGCAGGTGCATTTCATTTTAAAGCTGATTTTGAAAGTACGAAAAGTTTCTGCCTGATGGATACCGCATATATTGACAGATGACCAAAAAACAGAGACGAGTACAAACCGCTAAGCAATATTTTAAAATATTTCCAAAATTCCTTCAAAGACAATTTGCAAACATGTTTACTGGTGACGAAACATAGGTTCACTATTTCGAACCGGTAAGAAATATTGGAAACAAAATATGGCTAACTAAACACTGTAGATGATCTGTAGTTGCCAAAAGAACCTAAGCACATGGAGGGTTCTTTATTGCATGTTCTTCTCATTTGATGGTATAGTTGTACAAACCCCCGTGCCGAAAGGCAAAAGTCTTACAGGTCGGTATTGCCGAGATGTTACACTAAATAAATCTCAAGAAATATTATCATAAACAAAGCCCTGTGTCCGGATTTAGGCATGTTCTTCTAATTCATGGTAATGCAATAACAACGCCGATTGAATATACTCAACTAGTTTCATTGGTCACATTGAAATGCAGTGGAACTTTTTTAATGACATTTTGATGAGTTGCTGACTAGTATTGCCATTAATGATACATGGATGGATGGAATGACGGATAGATAGATACATAGATAGATAGATACATAGATACATAGATAGAATACTTACAAGAGTGCAGAATCAAAATAGTGTTTAACACAGCTATATTTGGATGACTGATTACAAGATGTGAATATTGCCAGGTTCCATTTTTCGCATATGCTTTGGCACAGCATGTTTGATGAAGTTGATATTTTTGTGTGAAGGTATGAACTTGTAGAACATTGACTGTATTCTACTATGTATCTTGTGGTACAGTAATCTGATGTTTCTCCTTCACAGCAGTTAGTGAGGAGCAAAGACAGGGACTTGTTGAACATTTACTGGAGTCTGCTATGTATCTTTACTTTTAATGAAGATTTCTAACCCAATATAGTACTGTAACTCACTCATGTCATCATTCTATAGGATTAAATGTGCTGACAATGGAAGAATTTCTCCGTTTTAATTTTGGAAATAAAACACGCACCTAAAGCGGCATCCTCACTGACTTGTTGTACCTTACTGTCGATACTGATCCGTGGAGGAAAGTTGGAAGCGAGTGTGTTACCTATATCAACAGAACATTACCTATGATCAGAATATAATTATTCATATGCAAATTATACATGTGTTTGATCAGTTACCTATATTAATAGAACATTACCTATGGTGATCAGAATATACTATATACAAATTATAAATGTTCACCGATCAAACAAAAATTCATCTTTTAAAATCAATAAATAATTATATCTCTTTTTTTTTTGGGGGGGGGGGGGGGGGGGGGGCATTTCCTGACTTTGTTTACGGATAAAGAAACAGTGTCTGGTACTTACATATTAACACTAAGACAGCATATATTGTTATGGTTAGTTTGTCCATTCCCGGCTGATCAGACGATGGAATCCTCTGGAATTGATACACAATTTTTTAAAATCAATTCTATGTAAGAATCAAAAACATTAGATGGGGTCTGGTCACGCAGTGTCACAGATTTCTTTGATTTTCACAATAGTTTTTGTTTGTTTGTTTGTTTGTTTGTTTATAGCCGCCTGAGCAATTTTTCAGCTATCCGGCGGCTGTCACCATTACCGGTGACAGGGCTGCAAATTTAGGCCTATGCTCGGCACTCAGGGCCTTTGAGCAGGGAGGGATCTTTATCGTGCCACACCTACTGCGACACGGGACCTCGGTTTATACGGTCTCATCCGAAAGACCGGCACCCACGTCCCACAGTGGGATTCGAACCCCCGACTCAAGGATCAGATCTTTGAGCCCGACGCTCTAACCACTGCGCCACGCGGGCGGCTTTTTCACAATAGTAAGTTTACTTGCATTATCTTACACAATTTTAACCCATCGCCAAATTACTACTACCCGTTGCCATGGAAACCAACAGCAGCCTATGAAGACTAACTGATCTGCAAAAAATGTATAAAAATTTAAAATTAAAAACAAATTCTCTCCATAAATCTTTATGTCTCATAAGATTGTCTTCTCATTGATGATACGAATAGCCATCCACAGTAAAGAATGTGTTGCTGACCCTCATACCAATGTATTGTAATTTGGCACTTTGCCAAAAGTTGATTTTTTGCTGCATTTTATTAATGAATGTAACTAATGTGGAAAATACGTACAGCATAATGACCTGTCATCAAAGGATATTAATATTAAAGATACTTAATACATATAAAAAGATTAATGGTAAAACGTAATGCAATTGATCTATAATAGTACGAAACTGTAGTTTTGACAGTTTGCCAAAATTCATTACAATGACAAATAATACAAATCCACAGCAATTTCAGTTAACATAAACGAGATATCAAAATCAACATGGAAAACCTTAACACGTTGATAAGTAGTAGTTTAAATGATAAAAAAGCAAGAACTGCAGTGCAGTAGGGTGAACTGCCTACCCCCCCCCCCCCCCCCCTTCTTCACAAACACCAAATATCTTTTCAATCATTTCCATAAAGAAGCTATATATTGTAATGCTATGTCAACTATTATTAATTTCTATAAAAACAACTAGAATTAATTACATAAATATCATAACAAGACATGTTTATAAAACATATGCATGTATCCCCCCTCCACATACACGCATTCCCCTTTGTACTGGTGAAAATGTTTACACTACAACGGCCAAAGCAAGAAAGTGCAGGGGCATGCATTAAGGTATTCAATGTATTAAAAAATGATAATGAACAATTTTGAATGATATAAATGAACATAAATGTTTATTGTTAAATAATAAAACTTTACATGACTGGCACAGGATTAGAAATTGACCTTTTCGCACTTCAGATTGAAGAGTTATCTGCCCTTGGTGAAATTAAGAAAAATATCATTCTTCAAAAATGTGTGCGGTACACGATTAATCTTATTTTATATTTTTATACACAAAAAGTGTATGATGTAACTTTTCACCAAGAGATTTGCATATAATATAAATTCTTTTAATTTTTTTTTTTTAAATAAAATATACTTTTCCATATACGTCAACGTAAAAAAAAATCTGAAAAGTTGAGTAAACTGTCAGTCAATCTTTTGCTTTTTTATTACATTTTATCAAATATTGGTGAATGGTTAAAAGTGTGAAATTCCCCATTTCTTTGAGGGCAAAGCAGACATAAATTGTATTAGTGTACTCTTCCAACTGACATCAAAACACATGGAGTACAGCACCGTATTCAGAGATCTTTTGAACTGAATATCACCAGAGGTCTCCAATACCAATGACGAACCCATGCATGAAATATTATCACTATCAAATAAAGGTTTCTCATAGATGTTGGAAAGATACCATTGTACTGCATTGCACCATCTGACCTTTGACCTGAAAGTCATTGGGGTTATCTACTACTCATAACCAACCACAAATGAAATATAACAATTACGCAAAATGTTCAGAAGATATTTGGGAGAACACCAACTGTACCAAGTACGACATTGCACCTAGTGATGTTTGATCTTTTGACCTGAAAATCAATGGAGGTCATCTACTACTAATGACCAACTCTCATATCATAACTATCAAACCAAAGGGTTCTCAAAACACTGCACAAACACCAAGTGTGCAGAGTACTGCATTACACTTGTTAACCTTTGACCTGTAAATCAACAGGGGTCCAACCCACATCCAAAAGATCATGTGAATGGCTCTCAAGATAATGAGCAGGCAATATATGGTATTTTGACCAACTGGCAAATGTATTTTAACTACATACAGATACAATAGCAATACCTGGCGTTTGTATTGAAATCCAAATGATGTAACGTAATGGAAAGGTGGACGAGACTTGCAGAGCTCACTTACGTTATCAATCCGAATTTGAACATCATTTTGTATTTTGAAACATTTACATGTGCACAGTAATCAATAATATTTTAGGATATATACCGTATTTCAATTTGTTCATCCTACAATCTGATTTTCCTTTATAAAGTGATATACAGATATGTCAACAGTCCCATCTTTGATATTATATTCATCTTTTTAAAAGAAAAAGAAAAAAGGAAGAAAGAAAAGGGAAAATGAAAAGAAAAAAAAACATGATTACGTCAAGATAACGTCAAAATAAAATTGAACACACTCAAGGCTATGTTAGAGAATTGGCAGATCATTAGATTGGACTTTTGTGGTACAACACAGTGGATATTTGCATATTGAAATAATTTTGAAAGGTAGATAAAATAAATGAGTGTGACTTGGTCGTTCGCGTCAAGATGATCCGGTGTTGCTTTCTAGTTTGCAGCCACTGGACCAACTTGTATTCATCTGTCCCCGTCATTAATTAGGAACAAAACTGTTGAAATGATATGAAATTAAATTCCTTTTTTTTTATATGAATGCGTGTAATTATGTATTCGTCTTATAATATATGGTTGATTGATTCAATATTGTTTAACGTCCCCCTCGAGAATCTTTCACTCATATGGTGACGTCACCATTGTTCGGTGAAGGGCTGCAAAATTTAGGCCTATGCTCGGAGCTTATGGACTTTGAGCAGGGAGGGATCTTTATCATGCCACACCTGCTGTGAGACGGGGCCTCGATTTATGCGGTCTCATCCAAAGAACCGCCCCATTTATTCACCTCTTACGACAAGCAAGGGGTACTGAGGATCTATTCTAAACCGGATTCCCACGGGAATCTTACGATATATAATTACACACATTTATGTATATTTACTACAAACACCCCCAAGTAAAATGCCCCAAAACAAACAAGGAATTATGTATTCGTCTTCTAATAACTCCGTGGGGATCCCTGTGTTACAGCAGGTGTGGCACGATAGAGACCCTCCCTGCTCAAAGGCCACAAGTGCTGAGCATAGACCTAAATATATCCAGCCCTTCATTGCTAATGATGACGTCTCCATATAAGTGAAAAATTAATTCTCCAGCGGGACGTTAAACAATATATAATCTATATATATATATATATATATATATATATATATATATATATATATTCTTCGAGCAGACTTTTCGTTCGTGCATGGGTTGATAAAGTAAAGAGTTCTTTAAAAGATAATTCACTTTTATTTCATTTTAATCGAGTTTGTTAATAAGTCATTAGCTTTTTTCCATTAATAGGATCTTCGAGGACAATTTTACATGACAAACGAAAAGGCCCGTTAATCCGTCTTTACGTTTTCATTCCCACCCTAAGTGTCACATACCAATCTATTTCAAGACCGTTACTATGCATTTTCTTTATCCAGCAGCGTATCATGAATCATAACACGGCATTATTAATTGTATATTTTGCAGATACATATCTGGTTGTAGTTACCTTTATATTTGAGTGAATGTTGAGAAATACACACTTAATTTTTTTAATACACGAAATTTTGAATTCTGAAAACCAACATAATGCTGAGTAAATTACTCCTATCAAAGAAACAATTTGACCCTTTGAATACCATTGTGCACGTAATATAACTAGCAACTTTATGCCCAATGTCAATTTCACTCTGTATGCGACAGTTGAGTGGGTGGGTTTCTGCGCGAATTTTTGGTTAAATTTCCCTCAATAATATTTCCCCCGTATACGTAAGTGACATTATCAGCTTTACATGAATTGCCGCCATTTAGTACATATACTCGTATATGGTGCTGGTAGTCATTTAGTGGGACGGATTCTCCAGTTCAACACCTACCATAATGAGGCCTGCTTAGCGATGAAACAGTCAACTACCTACCCGTAGGTGTGCCGTGACTAAGGATTGGACTTGAGAAGGCGTGACCAACAACACCAAACAAGGTATGACTTAAAAACCGCAAGTCCAGTGGTAAATATAGCAGAGGACTCTGAACATTTTGCCTCGTGAGCTCTGGTACAAAAAGAATTTTATTTCGTTGATAGCTTTAAAATTGTCCAGTGACAATCACCGTAATAATCATAATTACATACTCGTTCTGCCTTGATAATATAGGAGCTAGCCTGTTCTTGAAATATACATAACACTATATTGTCAACACATGCACGAAATACTTATAAAGGGATATCAGTCGAATATCTTATTGATATTTAGAAGGAACTAAATCTATATTTGATTCTCCTAAACCAATCAGATTTAGGAAGAGGCAGAATAAATATCAATTTGAGAATTGCATGTACATTAGAAAATCACAATAGAAGCGGTACCTCATGAAATGTATCAGAACATAGCATTGTAAAAGGTGAGAATGTCACAATAAAATAGAAACTCAGAAACGATGTATGGGGCTACATTGGTGCATTGAGGTAATATTATTCTGGTTTATTGGTACCATAACGTTTAGTCAAGATGCATGTAAAAATTCAGAGTGTTATTACAATAGCTAATTAGGCAAAGTGAAACTAGCTGGTACGACGTGGAGCTACATTGAATAAGTAGACTATTGCAGATGCACGACGATAGACTTTCATATTATGATTACCGAGTCTAATTTTGACTCGTTCACCGTTACGGCTATGTGACAGAGTTGAAAGATTCGTCACGTCATCGTGTATAGGAGTCCATTTTTTCGTAGGCCCGATATTATTGCCTATTAGGTTTGTTACTGACTGTCTACAGAAATATGTTGGGTTGTTCAAGTCCGTAGAAGGCGAGTACGATTTGTTTTGTCGAGGACCAAACCTAGTTTTGTATGTTAATAAATATAAGAAAGAAATGTAATGAATCCATTCACGAAACTAAGCGGCCGCCATGTTGCCGTCTAAAATTTCTTATTCGCCGTCACAAAATTTTGACGGCGGTCACGTGAAGCGTTCATCCAATAATTTAACGTTATTCTCGTCCGAGGCAAAATAATTGTTGCTTGCTGATGTGTCTCAATTATTCTCTTCACTCGGAACAATTGTGAGGATCCGGGTTGTAAGAATGGATCCTCAGTACCCCTTGCTTGTCGTAAGAGGCGACTAAATGGGGCGGTCCTTCGGATGAGACCGCAAAAACCGAGGTCCCCGTGTCACAGCAGGTGTGGCACGTAAAATATCCCTCCCCCCTGCTCAAAGGCCATAAGCGCCGAGCATAGGCCTAAATTGGCAGCCCTTCACCGCCAATGGTGACGTCTCCATATGAGTGAAAGATTCTCGAGTGGGACGTTAAACAATATTTAATCAATCAATTAATCAACTATCCAGTTCTTTTCATGTATCGATAAACTATTGTTCTCACGTGTTTCATACTATATATAATATTTAGGTCGTTCTTTTTACACTGATTTTGACCATAGATTACTCCGTTTACTTATTCAAGATTAAGGGTCACGGCGGGTGTGACTAGTCAATATGGATGGCTTCCTTCTCCCAGACACCTGGCCCCACCTCTGGTGTTTCCAGGGGTACGTATTTGATCTATTCTCTATTCCACAGAATTTATGAAAATGTTCTGTGTTCGGTATCCTCGCCTTTATTGTTGTAATCAAAGTGCATGTACTATCTTCATTTCTACGAAACAAAATATTCAGTGGCCTATCGTATGTAGGATGATTTTTATGATAAACGATACATATCGAGGTTGTACTAATCTGAATAGATATGTCGATACACGGTTCGTCAGTATAACTTTACAGATTCACATATATTCTGTCTATATCTATACATGTTAGTTTGTATAACAACTTACAGAATATGTTGCTAATTATCACACAACACCTTTAATGAGACCGACAAAAAACTTAAATGTTAAATTTAAGGTTGGTCAGGTGTCCGTTAATTTCTTACTATATATCATATATTCATCCTTACGATGTCAGAAGGTATACAAATGAGTAACAGATATATAAACATAAAACTTACCTGTATATTAATCAATTTGGATTAATTTAACTGATGTTTCTGTAAAATATATCCATTCTATAGACGCCTTGTACTTCCCCTTTGCAGGTAAACCAATCGATAATATTGATACGACAATCACGTGACTGATAACGCAGAATTCCGCACTGGTCACTTTTGAGCTGCCGCCCCATGAAATAAGATAAAGTTTTAATAAGAATTTTACCTGGTTTAAGGAAAATTAAACCTTATCTATTGTGAAGGTATTGTTATCAAACTGTGAACATTAAAAAGACTGATGACTTTACAAGGGCTGTAATATTTTCGGAAAAGACCTGAGATAAAGACTGTCTATCTATCCGGGAAGAGCTATGATTCGTTATCTGACAGATATGTAAATTCATCATTTGCTGTTTAGCACAGGTGTTTTGCAATCGAATTAGCAATAATGTAAAACAGAGACTGCACAGGATAATTTAATACAGAGATTACATTAACCATTTTGATATTAATCATTATATTGCATGAACTTATAAACGGTAAGAATGTAACCAAGTAAATTGATTCTGATTCAAGGAATTTCACATCTTGAACAGTTCAGGCACAAGTTGTATATGTCTGCTACCCTTTACTCATTTGCTCCGAAAAAGCATTTTAACCACATTTTCTGTGACCCTGCTGAAGATTACTTCATATATCATTGTATTTGTCTTTTTCTGCTTATTATTGTGCTGTATAACAGTTCTGTGTTACTTTCACTTGCTTGATCTGGGGTATTTGAAACAATTATACTGTAGGTAGCAGGGGCAGTTCATGCAGGTCTGATGACGTCACTGAGACTGTGTAGATATTAGTTCTTTTATATATATATATATATATATATATATATATATATATATATATATATATATATAAATTATAATTCAAATGACATTTTTTCAATTCATAGTAATGTCCTGTTTTTACTGTTTTATAAGTAACAAACTAACGCTTACTTGGTAAAATCATATTAAGGAACATAAATTTTTGATTATGGAAATTAATGTCTTTCACTTTTATATAAATGTTAACTGTGTATGTTTCTATTTTGTATTCATTTCAATAGGGAAGTTTTATTCTGAGTCCCTATTTTTCATTTCTATATTTGTATGTGTTCTTATCGTTGTAATCTTGGGTGGAAAATTTTGATCACGTAACCGTTAATGATGTAATGTGTAGTTTGAAGCCCTTGTATTCAGTATATTTGGTGTTTGATCAATCAAAACGTCTCATTAGAACGTTTTTATCTTTATTTGCTCGGAGCAGAAAGACTGCACATTTTGTTAACTGGAAATAGATTTTATACCCGCCATCTCCCTCTCCATCCTCCTTTGTAATTCTTATTTGTCGGTTTTTTGCCCATCTTAGTTGATATTGAAGGCAATTCTATGTCAGTATTTATTTTTTTTACGTTTTTTTTTCTTTCTTTGTTGTTGTTTTCTTTTTGTCCGTTTTTTTTTGTTTGTTTTTTTTTTTGTTTGTTTGTTTTTTCTTTGATTTTGTTTTGGAGGGGGGTCAGATTGCATAATCACACCTATGTTATGCATATGGTCTTACACTAGTATCTTTTCTCCTAGGTATTCTCTCCCCTACTAGGTTTGTATTTTTATATAACTTCTTCATTTTGAAAATAGAGGACCATTTTTCAATTCACATTAACGTCTTGTAAATACTGTTTATATCAATCAAAAACAAAGGTTTACTAGTATTTGGGAAGATCAGATTAATTAAGGAACGTAATTGTAACTAAGAATATATCTCTTATTTGAATAGATGTGACGTCACAATCACATGCATTTTTGCATTTTACTTACGCATTGAAGAAAAAAAGACATGCATCGTCGGACATATTCAAGAATGTATTGAGCACATTGAAATTTTATCCAAATTTTCATTTGAGTTGTAACGTGAGAGGTATGTTTTGTACAGGCTGTAACATGAGAGGTATGTTTTGTACAGGCTGTAACATGAGAGGTATGTTTTGTACAGACTGTAACATGAGAGGTAGTAGTTGGTATCCTTATCAGTTTCTAGTATTACAAAGATACTATAAGATAAGCTATTCAGAATTACGCAGTCTGACAAACCGAAGACAATTCAATCTAGGCAAGGTAGGATCAGTTGATATGAATTTGAATTTGAATTTGAACATGGACTTTTGAACATCGACCTTTTATATATTTCACAATTTCGTTGAAAACAGCGTAGTTTTGCTTCATAAGTATGTCTGTTATCTGATTTCTTTATTTCCTTATTTACAAAGTCACCTTATGTATATCATAGAGTGTATCCCTGGACTGTATACATGTAGTCATAGACAGTATAGATGTAGTCATAGACTGTATACATGTAGTCATAGACAGTATACATGTAGTCATAGACAGTATACATGTAGTCATAGACAGTATACATGTAGTCATAGACTGTATACATGTAGTCATAGACTGTATACATGTAGTCATTGACTGTATACATGTAGTCATAGACTGTATACATGTAGTCATAGACTGTATACATGTAGTCATAGACAGTATAGATGTAGTCATAGACTGTATACATGTAGTCATAGACTGTATACATGTAGTCATAGACTGTATACATGTAGTCATAGACTGTATACACGTAGTCATAGACTGTATACATGTAGTCATAGACAGTATAGATGTAGTCATAGACAGTATACATGTAGTCATAGACTGTATACATGTAGTCATAGACTGTATACATGTAGTCATAGACAGTATACATGTAGTCATTGACAGTATACATGTAGTCATAGACAGTATAGATGTAGTCATAGACAGTATACATGTAGTCATAGACTGTATACACGTAGTCATAGACTGTATACATGTAGTCATAGACTGTATACATGTAGTCATAGACTGTATACATGTAGTCATAGACTGTATACATGTAGTCATACACTGTATACATGTAGTCATAGACAGTATACATGTAGTCATAGACTGTATACATGTAGTCATAGACTGTATACACGTAGTCATAGACTGTATACATGTAGTCATAGACTGTATACACGTAGTCATAGACAGTATACATGTAGTCATAGACTGTATACATGTAGTCATAGACAGTATACATGTAGTCATAGACTGTATACATGTAGTCATAGACTGTATACATGTAGTCATAGACTGTATACATGTAGTCATAGACTGTATACATGTAGTCATAGACAGTATACATGTAGTCATAGACAGTATACATGTAGTCATAAACTGTATACATGTAGTCATAGACAGTATACATGTAGTCATAGACAGTATAGATGTAGTCATAGACTGTATACATGTAGTCATAGACAGTATAGATGTAGTCATAGACAGTATACATGTAGTCATAGACAGTATACATGTAGTCATACACTGTATACATGTAGTCATAGATTGTATACATGTAGTCATAAACTGTATACATGTAGTCATAGACAGTATACATGTAGTCATAGACAGTATACATGTAGTCATACACTGTATACATGTAGTCATAGACTGTATACATGTAGTCATAGACTGTATACATGTAGTCATAGACTGTATACATGTAGTCATAGACTGTATACATGTAGTCATAGACTGTATACATGTAGTCATAGACTGTATACATGTAGTCATACACTGTATACATGTAGTCATAGACTGTATACATGTAGTCATAGACAATATACATGTACTGTATTCCTGTATTTACGTGACAGACGAGCTATTTCCACAACTCTAATGTTAAAGCATATGGTGGCTGGTTTAGGACAGGTGGATTTGTTGTTGTTGAAAATCGTTCCCAAAAACTAAACTTCGTTCCCACGAAACAAGATTCTCTCGTCATTCACCGTTCAAAGGACTGCTAAACTTGTAAAATTTACTAAGTCCATAACATTCAATCACCAGTCCAGATTTTAAAGAAAAATAAAAACTGAAACTCTCTTGTGCTCCCAAATTATCCGACTTTGGATTTTCGATTTTTTTTAATACCGCCAATAGAGAATAGCACACAATTCAAACCCCGAACAGGAAACATTTGAAAATGTATAAACAGCGAGTAAGTATTGATTTTCTTGTGCAGATGCATCCATTAAAATTAAAATTGTGGAAATAACTTGTCCATTACGTAAATCCAGGTCAATTTGATTCGAAACGTCGGTCGAAGCGTAGACCGTCACCGTTCCGGCATTTACACGTTTTCCAGCATCAAAACACGATGGTTTGCGAAGAGAAATGGATGATGTAAGTGGATGATATAAGTGGACGATGTAAGTGGATGCATGCCTGTCCATTAGTCTAAAGAGAACACCCCTAAAATCAACTGCCCACAGGTCGACTTTTTATTATCTTTTTGAGGTTGGTCTGGGTGTTCATAAGCACTAAGATCCTTAGCACTGATTCCTTAAGATATTAATTAAATTGTGCGTGCACTCCATGCATAATTGTGCAAATGTTTTCATTACTCTGTAGGTTTCTTAAGATATGGCGGAAATGGGCCGAGAGAGAACAAAATAGCAGTGTGATGAAATAATTTGCATTTTACTTTGATTTTTTTTAGGTTTACCAAATCGAGTGTGAAGATGTTTAAATAATTTTGAAAAATCACAGTTTTATCTAATCTCGTACAAGCTTCAATATCGTCTATTTTGCAACTTTCAATATATTAGTATGACTTCTGATGGCTGGGGAAATGTGAATGAGAAAATGTTATCATATATATATATATATATATATATATATATATATATATATATATATAAAGCATGAACTTCCTCAAGCTAGATTAATTTTCTAACCCACTGAATTTAGAAACCAGCTAAGAAACAGTTTTTATATAGCGGCAACGTTAACATTAAGTTTAACCAATAAACATGAATACCGTGGTTACCTGCTGGCATGCGCCCACAGCTGTAATGGACAGGCGGTTAGAATTTCCGTGCATAGCTCAGTTTCTACGGCGGTTTTGGATTTATACATCAATACTTACATTTGCCAATGTTAACTAGTTATGATGTCTTCACAGAAGATATTTTACATTTTGTTATTCCATGAGATAAATCTTGTTTAATTCTTAACTTATTTTATCCCCGCCACAATTTTAACTTTAGCAATGCTAGGCAAACTGTGGAAGCCAATTTTGACCTCTTCTCTTTACAAGTTTGACCTTTAAAATGGGTCAAGGTGAAAGGTCTAGGTCATCCGGACAATGAGATCTGGCACATGCTTCAAGGTGTCAGAATTGAGCATGTGGCTTAAAATATCCCAGCTCACTTTATGGGGGCTAAATAATGATGAAATAGGAATTGCTAACTTACCGGCATGTAATCTGATTGTAGTGTGAAAATCAGAAGGACTAAGTTACAGGCATGTAGTGGCTGTGATGTCACAGACTTCGTGCTCCGTAATGGATTCCTGGGTTGGATCACTTTTTATACTTAAAACTCAAGATATGAAAGTTTTCTTTTAACAAATATAAACTGCTAAAGGTATAGGTGCGAGACGGTGATCGCTATATGGATATTACTATTCCAGTAACTGTTTTGGGCGTGGTCACGTACACTGAGAAGTTCAAATAAGTACATGAAAGACCAAGGTTTTTTATTTTAATCAAAGGTTTTAAAATAAATTCTGGTAAGCTATAAATAAAATGAATATGGAAAAGTTTAATATAATCTATTTTATTATCAATTTTAAGCAAACAAACATGTACATATAAATTGGAATGTCTATTAAACGCATTGAACACCGCTTGTCAAGGCAATTCTGACACTGAGCTTGTCAGTACAGAATATACCAATAGAGAAAAAGTCATTGTAAAGTCAAATCCTAATTATACGAAGAAGATTAATTGATTGATTGTTTATTGTTTTCCGCCACACTCAACAATTTTTTAGTTATTTGAAGGCATCCAGCATTTATTGGTGGAGGAGAGAACCCGGATACAATGTACCCGGGATGAGACCACCGACCTTCCGAAAGGAAACTGGCAAACTTTCTCAAATATATCGGCGCGAGCAAGAATCGAAACCCGCGCCGACTAGAGATGAGAGGCCTTGTGATTTTGAGAGCAATGCTCTAACCACTCGGCCACGGAGGCCCCATAAGAAGAAGAAAAATATGACGTATCCATCTTTTTGGTTTTAGAATACAAACAAAGCAGACATTCGATGATCATTCATATTACATGTATACATTGTTTCCATTTTTATATATCTTAATACCAGACACATTCGTAGATCTAGAGTCTCATTTCTTTAATAGATATCATAGTGTTTGGTTTGGGAGGGGCGGCAGGAGGGGGTCCTATTCTTCTTAAATGGGGGATGGTGGTTGGTTGATTAACTTGTTTTGGTGGCGGCATTTTGCTTATTGTAGAATACGTTCTTGTACAGAAGGTTTTCCCTTCCAGTGATTTTTCAGGATTTGATAGATCCGGAATAACAAATTAACAATCATTTTTGTTTGGTGTTTTAGTCCTGATATGTAAATATCTCCTTTTGTAAACTACTATGATTCTATAATTATCTCCCTATATTGTTTTCTTAAGTTATTATCCGAAATCGCCACAATGATAATTATTAGAGATTTGAGTGTTTGTGCTTGCGCTTTTTAATTAAAACATGTACCTCACAAACACTGTGTAGTGCGGGTCAAATCGCATAATAAATGTATAGCCCTGTGATAAGTTGCACCAGTTTTTAGTAACAGACAGTATGTTAAATTTATGATGATACGGAAACTATCTCGGGAAAACAAACAAGCATTCACCATAATAAAATGATATGATAAAATCTCAGTGTGCTGAATAAATTCTTGAATACGATACAGGATTGTCTTCCACAGTCATTATACTTATTAAAAAGTTGTGTTTTAGCTGAATCTTCTCCATTTTTGTCGAACATTCTTGGTATAGAATGAATTACCCGATTCCTCATTGTTACATCCAGTTCTATTGTTTACTGGATATATATTGTATAGCATCTTAGGACAATAAACCATGTTTTCATAAAATCCTACTATCAGTCTCTATGACTCTGAATTGTTATAATTTCCTAATGTATGTGAATTAGTTACCCTTATTTGATATTATAACATAATATCCAGTGTGTGTAATGTTTTTTTTAAAAGTGCTTATTTTGAGTTATTTTGGACTTTTGGGGGTATGCAAGATATTGATGGCATGCTTTAGAGAGACTTTCAACAAAACATAATTAAATCAACTCATACAGGTTATTCGGAAGGGGTGGGGTGGTGATTCTGAACCCAAGCACCTGTGTGGTTACCTGGTAGGTAGGCAGTGTTTATTTCGCTCCTATTCCTCGAAAATATTACAGCTCTTCTAAAGTCATTAGTATGATTTTTTAGTTTTAAAAGTAATTCATTTTCCCAGACCTACTCTGTAACAAAGAAATTATTTCTGAAACTAAAGAAAATGTCAGCTACCGAGGATGGGGGGGGGGGGGGGGGGAGCGACTAAGCTACATCTAATACAACAGCTGCATACCTATTACATCACACAGGATGCATAAATAGCAATAGATGAACTTGAAATAAAAGACACCACATAGTCTTCCACTTCTACTTCGTACTTAGATATTTTAGTGAAAATAGATGCCGGCGGCAAACTAACAACTCAGCTTTATGACAAACGGGATGATAGCCATTTCTCCATCGTCAACTTCCCTTATCTATGCGACAATATTCCATCATCACTTGCATATGCTGTTGATATTTGCCAACTGATTCGATACGCAAGAGCTTGTTCTGCTTATGATAAGTTTTTAAATCGAGGCAGGCTACTGAAATAGACTTTGGTGTTACAGGGGTTTTTACAGTCTCGTCTAAAGTCAGAATTTCGCAAATTTTATGGTCGTTATAACGATCTAGTTTGCCAGTACAACTTACCATTAAGTCAAATGCTGTCTGATGTGTTTCATACCAATTGTTAGGCCGTTCATGGTACATTGATTCTTACTACGGATTGGTCCGTTTACCTGATCGGAATGTAGGGTTCACGACGGGTGTGACCGGTCGACAGGGGATGTTTACTCCTCCTAGGCACCTGATCCCACTTGACCAGAGGTCCGTGTTTGTCCATCTCTCTCATTTGCATTTTCTATAGGAATTACGAGATTGAATGATGTTAGTTATCTTAGCCTTTTCATAGATAAAAGGTATACTTGATTCAATGAAAATACTATGTAAAGCAGCTGTATGCAATGTTTACAAAAATACTAAATAAAGTAACACAGAAAGGATATAAAAACAACTTGTGCCTCGCAGCCATAATGAGTCCACATTACATCACAAAAGTTCACATTTTACCCAGCTCTATCGGAGGACTAGACCCTCTTGACAGTGTCTTTGATAATAGAAAATATAGCGTACTGCATTCAACACACACACACACACACACACACACACACACACACACACACACACACACATATATATATATATATATATATATATATATATATATATATATATATGTTATAAGATTTTAAAACAAAACATGTGATCTTTCTTCAATGCTTTTGAATATATTCAATTTCCACTATTTGTATTTTAATCTTTTTAGAGCATAGAAAAATGTGTTTAGAGAATTTTAACATGACATGAAATTACATTTGATGACTTAGCCATTCCCTCAAGTCTGCACCACATTTTATGTTTAATAATTCTAAGAGCTATAATGATATAAGATTGTTAAACAGAATTGTTTTCTCATTCACTGCATTATAAAATTCTACAACAAGTAATTCCCATGACACTTTGAATTGTAAGCCTTTACTAACAATATCCCATGTCCCCGTGAGGATCCGAGTTGTTAGAATAGATCCTTAGTAGCCCTCGCTTGTCGTAAGAGGCATCTAAATGGGGCGGTCCTTCGGGTGAGACCGCAAAATCCGAGTCCCCGTGTCACAGCAGGTGTGACACGATAAAGATCCCTCTCTGCTCAAAGGCCATACGTGCCGAGCATAGTCCTAAATTTGCAGCCTTTCACCGGCAATAGTAACGTCTCCATATGAGTGAAAAATTCTCGAAAGGGACGTTAAACAATATATAATCAATCCTTTGAACATTTTGACATTCATATAATAGATGTGTTTTTGTTTCGACACATTCCTTGCATTGAGGACAAAAATTAGATATATTTTTCCATTTACTTAGATAATTTCTATTATTAAGCAAATAGTTCAGTATTTTAAAGTTAAAGTCTGCAATTTTTTTGTCAAAAGCATTAATGATTTTTGAGGAATACATTTTTGAAAAACATGATTTTTGAATATTGAATTATTGCTTCAACTTCTGAACGTAGCATGGCTTCACAAATGTATTGTTTTTAAACATTTTATTGTAAAATCTGCATGTTTTATCTCTAATGCAACAACAATCTTTGCCATGAAAATGTATATCATTTATGGTATTTGTGTGTTTGGATAAACTAAAGTCAAACTGTTTAATATATATATATATATATATATATATATATATATATATATATACTGAATACGTTTTTCAATATAAAATACTCACAAATTATGTTGTTTTATTTTTTTAGTAAGCATATTCAAAAAAATGTTCGATTGGTTTAATACCATTTTCATCCATAATATTTTTTACATTTAAGATTCCAGCGTCATAGATAATAATAATAATAATAATACCAGTTTGCAAACAAAAAAAAAGAGCGGTTTGTTTTTATAATGAAACATCTTGTGTCCCCATAGAGATTGTTTCAGGAAGTCACGAGTAGTCATTTTATTTATTTCCATTAAACATGTAGAAACATTTTTGATTCATAGATGTTTTAATTTCTAAACATCAGAAATTCTCAGATAAAGTTAGCAATTTCCCAGTGCATTCATTTCAAACCTTTCTTTATAGAACATTGGAAGACGTTTGGCTTTGTTATGAATTGCTAATTTATTCGTGTGGAACATAAAAAAATGTCATGATCATCTATTATTATTATGTACCAAATTTCTTGAGCACTTTTTTCATGTATAAAACACGTTCAAAAGTACTTTACATCATAATAAAATGCCATATCATATTTAAAAAAATACCAAACATATAAAACAGAATTTGTTTTTTAAGATAAGTAAGATTAAATGAGTCCATAAATTACACTATAATCTAAAACAGTTTAAAATTGTTAAACACAGTGCTAGATATTACATGTAGTAAAATCAGTCTGAATAAAATTTTAGGAACAAGTGAGTTTTTAGGGCTCTCTTAAACACGGGCAGAGATATTAATATTTTCTGAAAATATCCTACAATTATCATGCTCATCAGATATTAAATTGGATATCCATGAACATGTAATTGCTATTACTTTTGACTATATATCCACAATTCCAATACCTCCCTCTCGAGTTTCCTCTATTAAAGGTTTTTTTTGTTTTGTTTTATTCTATCCCTTTTGTTCCAAATAAAATTGAAAATTATTTTATCGATGTTTCTGATTACATCAACACTAGGGTTTGGTAGGAGTGAAAGATTTTAGCTATATAGCTTTATTAAGCTATATAGCTCTATAAACCTACTTTAAATACCTTGATTTACCTAGTTTAAACTGATTTATACTGAATTTCGTAAGTGCATTGGCATGACCAAAAAGTCATATAATATTTTTGGAATGTGTTTATACTTTGAACTAACCATAACACTATTCTAATTAGAGTTCATAACAATATTATGTTATTTTAAGAATTTTCATTAAAAGAGAATTTCTTTTGTGTTCTTAACTGTCTACTACCCTGAGTGCGTTGAAGCATTGGGTATAACTTGATTTATTATCGTTTTTATATAAAATGTGCTTTTTGTAACATTATCACATCTGCATTAATATCAAATAACCAGGTAAATAGCTTTGTTCTTTTTTCTAAAGAATTTAAACCTCTACCATTTAAAGAATATAACCTAAGAAAATCAATATCTACATAGTTGTTGGACTTACTAACAGACAAACACGCAGGTCATTTTTCAAAGAATCAGTCGAAGGGAGAGTCATTTTTGGCAAGGAAGATCAAGCTAATTTGGTCATTTTTAACGGCATGCGACTTTGATTGCGATTTAGGTGAAATCTTTCGAGAGTTGGAACTGTCGTGTTTTATTTGTTTGTTTGGGGTTTTTTTGTTTTGTTTTGGGTTTTTTTGTAGTTGTTGTTTTTGGGGGGTTTTTTTGTTTTTTTTTTTTTTGTTTTTTTTTTTTAGGTTTCAGCTAACTGAGCACGGACAAAATGTTGAGTTGAGCTGCTTCCTTTGATGGTCTAGAAATAGATCGTTGGGAGCGCTTATCAGCTGAACGAGAAGCTGCAAAGTATGCCAGATTTTCCACTAATATGTTATGCACAGGCCACGATGAGGGTGAGTGTAGATTGTACAAACTCTATCCAGAAGTCATCGTAGGCTGTTTAGACGCATAATTATGCTGGGGTTTTTTTTTTTGGTGCCTTATTTATTTGTTTTTGTTTTTTGTTTGTTTGTTTTGTTTTGTTTTTTTGGTTTGTTTGGTTTTTTTTGGTTTTTTTTTTTGGTTTTTTTTTTTTTGTTTGTTGTTTTTTTGTATTTTTGTTTTTTGTCTTCTGAGGAGCTTTGCGAAATGCGTGAACTTGCTCGTATTTAGCCTCAATTATCTCTTTCATAAGACTGCATTTGTTTGAATTAAAAATGTCTGAAGACGGAACAATCTTGCCGATCTTGTTGGCGTCAAATGCAGCATCAGCTGACTGGATAGCAGTTGCTCCTGGGATATCCCCACTCCGTACAGCTTTTACATATTGAAAGGCGAGCTCGGATGACCTATGAGACACTCCGAATGCTTTTAATTCACACGGGTAGAAATTCTGTAGCACATCAGAAGCCCCAGCAAAAGGAATAACTTTAGATATTGGCTCGGTATATTGTTCACAAACCTCGTCGCCTGGGTTATGCCCTTCCTTTTTACAAACCTTACACCTGGGTTGTTTTGGACATTCTGTAATGAGTTGTCTCCTAACAATATGTGCATTGATGAGTGCACTTGTTTGACGGTTGGCCGTAGTGGTGTATGTTACAATGTAAGTCAGCGCACTTACATGAATGAAGTAAGAATTTACCATCTGTCAGAGCTCCAACATAAACTGTTTTCCGTTCAGAATCCCTGTCATTTTTTAGTGTCCGGATTAGGTATATTTTCATATTTGAAATCACTTGTATAGTTCAAATTAAACTGGTCAAGCATTTTCATGATTTCACCATTATCGACGGACACTCCTTTCACAGTAACCTTAATGACCTCATTGGGACTATTCGTGACATTCAAGTCATCAGTCCTTTTAATGTTCACAGATTACAAATACCTTCACAATAGATACGGGGGGGGGGGGGGGCTCCGTAGCCGAGTGGTTAGAGCAACGCGCTCAAAATCACAAGGCCTCTCACCCTTGGTCGCCACGGGTTCGAATCTCGCTCGCGCCGATATAGGTGAGAAAGTTTGCCAGTTTACTTTCGGAAGGTCGATGGCCTCTTCCCGAGTACATTGTATCTGGGTTCTCTCCTCCACCAATAAAAACTGGACACCACCAGATAACTGAAAAAATGTTGAGTGTGGCGGAAAACAACAACCAATCAATCAATCAATAGATAAAGTTTAATTTTCTTTAAGCAGGTAAAATTCTTATTAACACTTGATCTTATTTCAGAGTCCTTCTCTCAGTAGTGATTACAGTGTATATGTAACTGCCTTAATATATTATTCATTACTATGTACAGGTAAATATCCCTAAACATAAAATGATGTTCAAATTCGGATCAATAACGTGGAGAGAGTTCAGCAAGTCCCGTTCCCCCTTTCCATGACGTCACATCATTTGGATTCCCATACATATACCAGAAATTGCTATTCTATCTGCATGTAGATAATGTATCGTACCAATACATCTTACAGATCTGTGTGTCATTTCCAGAGGATTCCATCATCTGATCTGCCGGGAATGGACAAACTAACCATAACAATATATGCTGTCTTAGTGTTAATATGTAAGTACCAGACACTGTTTCTTTATCCGTAAACAAAGTCAGGAAATGCCAAAAAAAAAGATATGATAATTTATTGATTTTAAAAGATGAATTTTTGTTTGATCGGTGGACATGTATAATTTGTATATAGTATACTCTGATCATCATAGGTAATGTTCTATTAATATAGGTAACTGATCAAGCACATGTATAATTTGCATATGAATAATTATATTCTGATCATAGGTAATGTTCTGTTGATATAGGTAACACACTCGCTTCCAACTTTCCTCCACGGATCAGTATCGACAGTACGGTACAACAAGTCAGTGAGGATGCCCCTTTAGGTGCGTGTTTTATTTCCAAAATTAAAAAGGAGAAATTCTTCCATTGTCAGCACATTTAATCCTACAGAATGATGGCATGAGTGAGTTACATTACTATACTGGGTTAGAAATCTTCATTAAAAGTAAAGATATATAGCAGACTCCAGTAAATGTTCAACAAGTCCCTGTCTTTGCTCCTCACTAACTGCTGTGAAGGGGAAACATCAGATTACTGTACCACAAGATACATAGTAGAATACAGTCAATGTTCTACAAGCCTCTGTCTTTGCTCCTCACTAACTGCTGTGAAGGAGAAACATCAGATTACTGTACCACAAGATACATAGCAGAATACAGTCAATGTTCTACAAGCCCCTGTCTTTGCTCCTCACTAACTGCTGTGAAGGGGAAACATCAGATTACTGTACCACAAGATACATAGCAGAATACAGTCAATGTTCTACAAGCCCCTGTCTTTGCTCCTCACTAACTGCTGTGAAGGAGAAACATCAGATTACTGTACCACAAGATACATAGCAGAATACAGTCAATGTTCTACAAGCCCCTGTCTTTGCTCCTCACTAACTGCTGTGAAGGGGAAACATCAGATTACTGTACCACAAGATACATAGCAGAATACAGTCAATGTTCTACAAGCCCCTGTCTTTGCTCCTCACTAACTGCTGTGAAGGGGAAACATCAGATTACTGTACCACAAGATACATAGCAGAATACAGTCAATGTTCTACAAGCCCCTGTCTTTGCTCCTCACTACTGCTGTGAAGGGGAAACATCAGATTACTGTACCACAAGATACATAGCAGAATACAGTCAATGTTCTACAAGCCCCTGTCTTTGCTCCTCACTAACTGCTGTGAAGGAGAAACATCAGATTACTGTACCCCAAGATACATAGCAGAATACAGTCAATGTTCTACAAGTTCATACCTTCACACAAAAATATCAACTTCATCAAACATGCTGTGCCACAGCATATGCGAAAAATGGAACTTGGCAATATTCACATCTTGTAATCAGTCATCCAAATATAGCTGTGTTAAACACTATTTTGATTCTGCACTCTTGTAAGTATTCTATCTATCTATCTATCTATCAGTCTATCTATCTATGTATCTATCTATCTATGTATCTATCTATCTATCTATCCGTCATTCCATCCATCCATGTATCATTAATGGCAATACTAGTCAGCAACTCATTAAAATGTCATTTATATAGTTCCACTGCATTTCAATGTGAACAATGAAACTAGTTGAGTATATTCAATCGGCGTTGTGATTGTTTTAGTATACGAGGGTTGTTCGATATGTAATGTGTATTGTACAATATCTCAAAAGCATTCGACTCTAATATTGAGATAAACATTACATCCTTTCAAAGTATTATCCGCGGTTTGAAATACATAATTTCAATCTCTGAATCCATTTCTGAAGTGCGTCACAGTACCCTGATTGAGGTAGACCTTGAGGCACTGACTGATAGCTGAGTCAAGGGTTTGTCGGGACTTGTAACGACGACCAAATAAGAACATTTTAAGTTTTGGAAAAAGGATAAAAGTCGCATGGGGCCAAATCTGGAGAGTATAATGGGTGAGGCAAGACGGTAACCCTCTCCGACTTCAAATATTGCTTCACCAGCTCAGAGGTATGTAATGGAGCATTGGCATGAATTAGAAGAACATGCCTAAATCCTGACACAGGGTTTCGTTTATGATAATATTTCTTGAGATATATTTAGTGTAACATCTCGGCAATACCGACCTGTAAGACTTTTGCCTTTCGGCACGGGGGTTTGTACAGCTATACCATCAAATGAGAAGAACATGCAATAAAGAACCCTCTATGTGCTTAGATTCGTTTGGCAACTACAGATCATCTACCGTGTTTAGTTAGCCATATTTTGTTTCCAATATTTCTTACCGGTTCGAAATAGTGAACCTATGTTTCGTCACCAGTGAAAATGTTTGCAAATTGTCTTTGAATTTTGGAAATATTTTAAAATATTGCTTAGCGGTTTGTACTCGTCCCTGTTTTTTGGTCATCTGTCAATATATGCGGTATCCATCAGGCAGAAAGTTTTCGTACTTTCAAAATCAGCTTAAAAATGAAATGCACCTGCGTTAGCGATTTGCCAGCAGCTTTGGCAATATCAAATATTGTGTACCTGCCATCAATTTCAATTATTTCCTTGACTTTTGAGACATCTGCCTTGCCTGTTAGTCACTGGTCGGCCAGATTTTCTTCATTTTAACAGACTCTGTGCCAATCAGAAATTTCTTTTTCCACCTACGAACTGTCTCATAAGATACCTCATCAGACCCATCAACTTCTCCCATTCAGTAAAATCTGCATTACCAAATGACCGAGTTTTGTTCGAACTTTTATATAAGCTCTAATTACTTCAATACTCGCAACCTGTTTCCCAACCATTTTTACAACAGTGGTCAACGACTGGCTCTATTGAAATGACTATAAGTTTAAAACTATGTAGAGCTAAAGGCTCGTGTTTATACCGTTGGAAAGGTATTGAATGGAGCTATGCAGGAATATCATCATCCACGAAATCGTGCACAGCGTTATCAGGCTGTGATACAATATACATTAGATATCGAACAGCCCTCGTATTACTTTTGTCTTTTGCGTTGATTGTTCTGTCTGTTTGTGTGTTTGTCTGAATGTGATAGGTCGCTGGTAATGTTTGGATTTCTCATGTAAAGTCGTATTCAATCATATATATATATATATATATATATATATATATATATATGTATATATATACGTCATCAGTGCTGAAGAAAATCTTTCAAATATTGCACGACTAAGACCGAACATGTACCTAATTAATATTGATTTACGTACTTAAAACCAACAAATCTTAATTGTGATTGATGCAAGGTAAGCACTGGAAATGCTGCTATGATATACGTTTTACAACAACAACATAACAAAATGATACACTAGTTGATAAACTGAATGGCATCTGACACAGACCGTATTCAGCAAATGACTCCGCTTATGGTATGTCACAATTAATAGATAGATTTGGTGAACACGATTCGTTTATTTTCTTTTCGACCAGACTCAATGGAGAACATTGTAAATCATCTATAGATTTTATATCCTTGTACCCTACTAGTAAAGTCTTCTTTATTCATCTTTTCGTTAATGATATATTAGCAAATTGGCCGACACAATACCTGACAAATGCCACGAAATCCTAACTGAAAACCATTGATTAAATATTGTGCCTCATTCTGACCTTTTAGCCGGTAAGACAGTCCACTTACCCTAATTGGACAAGGACACGATTTAGAATGAAAATTAATATTTCTTCCGCCATGTGGCATTACTATGGACAGCAAAAATTTGAATGTCATTTGATGAGATACAAAATGATTGATTGATTGATTGTTTATTGTTTTACGCCACACTTAATTGTTCAGTTATCTGGTGGCGTCCAGTTTTTATTGGTGGAGGATAGAACCCAGATACAATGTACCCGGGAAGAGACCACCGACTTTCCGAAAGTAAACTGGCAAACTTTCTCACATATCTCGGCGCGAGCAAGATTCGAACCCGCACCGACTAGAGGTGAGATGAGACTCATCATTCGTAATTCTTTGTTATGTACACGAGGCTCGTGTCATGGTTTTGTTTACATATAGATCCCTTAATAAAAATATCATGAAACAAAATGAGATGTGATAAACGCTAGAAACTGTGTTCAGAATTAACTTATGAATTGAAAAAAGAAATCTGCTTGAAACGAAACTTTTACTAGTATATCTAACCTATGTAAACAAAATATGACAAGAGCCTTGTTTACATAACAAATAATTGTGACCTCTGTATCTCTCTTGTAACTCGACAACAAACATTCAAATTTTGCCGACCATAAGAAAAACCTTAGTTAAGCATTGTAAACATTGAAAAGGAAAAATAAAATTTGATAATTTTCAGCTTAAATCTTGTCGATGCCCCTTTAACTGTTGGTGGCCCTTGTTTGGTAGCAGTGGTTGCTTATGTAAAAATGAAATGCTATTTAGTGTAACTAATTCGGTAGGACAGGAAGGGGCTGCTGAATATGCTTCGTACGTTGGGTAAATGGATGTGTGCCGTCACAATTTTAAGACTTGCGTTGGAAGCAGCAGGCCTGTCCTGCTGTACATCATTTACCTGAGTGATATTGGAAATAGACACTCTTGGTAATAGATCGTATCAAATCTCGATTGGTTATTGTTTTGAAAACTGATTTGTTTGAAGTCTAACATTGACATACAACTTCATGTAAATGTTAATCCATTCCACTTGTTCCTGTGATACTAGAATTATATAGCCTCCTACAATATATTTTATATATATATATATATATATACACACACAAAGGGATTTGTTGATAGTTCTACCAAAGTACAAAAACATTTCCTGTATGCAATAAATAAAGTATTGTTCATGTACAAATAATTCTTTGATTATGATTGTATATGTAAATTCTGCAGCCTGTTTTAGCACCATCAATGCAGCAGTATAGGCAAAGAAATGGGTTAATTTTCCAACAGACAATGCGCGCGCACATACGGCAAGATTGACACCAAACTTTTTTTCAAACGAACGCCATTGACGTCCTTGATTGGCCCGCTATGTCCCCAGACTTGAATCCAATCGAGTATTTGTGGGATGAGCTGGGGAGACATGTGCGCAGCCGCCAGCCTCAGCCTCAGAATCCTCAAGAATTAGAAAGAGCCTTGTTGGTTACTCAAGAATTAGAAAGAGCTTTGTTGGAGGAATGGAGGATATTCTTCATAGGGCCATCCGAAATGTTTGTCAATCAATGTCACGTCGCCTTCGCGCCGTTATCACTGCTAATAGAGGTCGTACCCGGTACTAGTGAACAAAACCACATTTTTGACGCACCCCTCATTGACATTCATTTCAACTGTAGCCTCTTTATGAATAAAATGATGTTCAAAATCATAGAATAGTGTTCCGTTAACATGGTTTATAATACATCACTATCAATTTGTATATTAAATATATGAACAAATTTATAATATATAAAATTATCAGGTATTGGGTTTTAAAAGTCCGCCAGTATATTATAATAGCAAAAAACCTGTTGCAGTCATGCATCGTAGACGCCATTGTTATTATGTTGATATTACCTGGATTATCACTTTGTTTAACTTGAAGGAAAAAAAACCACTTTGAATTTCTTATCTTTAGACAGAACGCTAGCGAAATCGACAAGCTGCTTTTCATTTCATTCTATCTGATACGCGGGCATCTATTGGAACTGACGGACTTACGAAGCCACCAGTGGTTTTACCTACAATTTTCTTCGTGTGGCTAACAACTGCTGATGCAACAGTCTCTTGAATAAAATGATCTGTTACATCACTGATAACTGTGTTGGCCTTCAATGATTCTTTGGTATTAATAATGATCTCCTGCATATTATTGCTAGCAAAAAATCTCGTGTAACAGTGTTAAAGAAAGGTTGACAGGAATGTCAACGTTTAATATTTTTGTCTTAAGAATCGATTGAAATGTGAAAAGTTTAGAAAGATTTGGTTCGAGTTGGACGTGATTTGTACTGAATTTACAAGTTTAACGTTTTGAAATTTATAACTACGAAAACGAGAACGCCCTGATTTATAAAGAACACCCGCACCTGTATCTTCGCGCGTCACATAACTAAAGCGCTTTCGTGTCACCAGTTTCAAATTTCCGTATAATCGCCACCTGTGAGCTGAATTTGAAAAACGAGTCTATCTATATGATATCTCTCGATAAAATGTTATAGGGAGGACCAGTCTAAACTGGTATTTTTCGGGGTTAAATGTCAATTCAGTCTTGGGGCCATTTTCATTAACGATTTAGTTGCTTGATATTTATCTGCAGAACCGTCCAGACTCAACCTTCAACACGATCTAGTATTTTCTTAAGTGTATGATATATTGCACATTCAGAACTGCTATTAAAACGTGTAATGCTAAATTTACACCTTGTTTTACGTGTTTTCAAAATAAATCAGCATTTCAAGCAAATACCAGAATTTACATGCATAGCGTTGTTAAGTACTTTCAGTACTTTATTTTATTTCACTTCATAACGTTATTTAACCAATAGGTACGTCACTTTTCACGATCACTGCAGAGGACATGAATGGCGGAACTGTTACAATTATGGCAACGGGTCAGACTAGTGGACTTGTAGATATTAATCTGACAACAAGCGGGCATAGAGCAACAGGGACTGTTTTACTGAAAGTGAAGCTAGATAGAGAGGTAAAGGATTGCTGAAGATTTGCATAGTTTGCTTAAATAGAATACAGAATGGATCTAATTTACTTACGACATATAAATTTTACAAAATTTTCAATCTTAAAAATAGAGAGAAAAAGAAGGGACGAAAATTGCAATGTAATGAAACTGACATTTTAATGTTATTAATAGCAACTATCTAAAACGTTTCTAGAATTCAATAAATAACAGAAATTGTCTTTTTAGCTCGCAAACCTTAAAAATTTTCTCGAGAAAATTTTGGCATTTCATAGCTATTTACTAACTGTACCTCGAGTTATCGTTTCTTACACTTACAATCTCTATCCAGAGTTATCGTTCTTTGTTCTCAGAATCAACAGTTCATTACACTCCCATATATACTGGACAAAAAAAGTTAAGGATCATAATTTTGACCTCAAAAATTTTTGTTAACCAAATAATTATTTTGACAAATTTTAACATGTATAGTTTCTCCAATGTGTCCTTAACACAATAGATTTACCTGGTTTCATATTGACGTCATAAGTGCACGATTTTTTCGCCCAAACACAAGCAAGGGGTCAAAATCAAAGTGTGCCAACGTGTATATTGAAATTGAAAAATTGTGATTTTCATTTTATTGTGGGTATTTATTGCTCTAATCGACTCTTAGGTGAACAATTATTGACATTAAAAGCCATGAGGCGCCATTTAACTGCTCTGGAAGCTGGTCAGGCAGTAGGTATGCTTCAAGCTGGCCAAGTCCAGAGAACTGTCTCTAGACATTTTAATGTGTCCCAAAGTGTGATTTCAAGGTTGTGGAATCGTTTTAGGCAGACAGGTAATGTTTCTGAGAGACCGAGATCAGGTCGTCCAAGGTCCACAACCGCTCGCCAGGATCGCTATATCTCACTTATGGCTCGTAGACAAAGGTTTCAGAGTGCTGTCCAACTCAATACTGACTTTCATGCAGCAAGTGGGGTGCGCATAACACCACAAACTCTCAGACAGAGACTTCATGCTGCTAATCTTCGGGCTCATCGACCTGCTGTTCGTCCCATTTTGAGGAGAAGATATCGTGTAGCACGACTCAATTGGGGGGGGGGGGGGGGGGGGGGGTACATGACAATGGTTGCTCTGGCTGCTTAACGTATTGATGAATTTGTAAAAACATGTTTAAAATATATTGTTCGATTGTCGTTGAACATTTTAAGTATATATTTAACATAATTTATTTGGTTTTGTTATGAATAAAATAATTCTGAAATTATGATCCTTAACTTTTTTTGTCCAGTATGTGAGTGTAAGGAACGATAACTCTGGGTAGAGGTTGAGCTATTTAGTGTATTTTTTTCTTGCTTTACGAAAAATAATTATTATTTTATCAACCACACTGAACATTAGCTTTTCACAGTTTTCTTGAGGTTGAGAAGAAACAAACTGATGCTCTTGATTTTAGTACAAATGTCATAACTACTTGAAGGTCACACCAGAAAAAGTATTATACAGTAGTATCTAGCTGGTATTATTATTTTTTTTTTAAAATCTTATATGAGATTAAACACTTTAGAAAAGTTTGATTATGTGGTCATTTTAAAAATTACAAATACTAAGAGCATATATCAGTTTAGTGTGTTGAGGTTGCTCCTTAAAACGGCTTTGTTTGCTACAGAGCTACTCTGACTTTGTATGCTGCCCAATTTTAAATATACGTCCATTCTTCCAGAATCAGGAAGTCTGTGCATAGTAATATATACAGGACATTTCAGAAATCTAACTATATCTTTCATAACTGAACAAAAATAAATAAATGATAAATGTTAAATGTCTATAGAATGTTACCTTTTGATTGATTGATTTAATGAAATAGTCTAACGTCAGAGTACAGTAACTGCCGCTCTGATCGTCTGTAATGGTTACTAAACGTAAGGGAATGATTTAAGTACTGCTACTAAATATAAATACTGGGAATGTTCTGGCCACTGTATAAATATCAAACAAATATCTGAATGTTCTGACACTGTCGTGTCTGTGCTGCACTGTTATTCATTTCAAACATACGGAATGCAAATATATGTCCTGTACTCAAAGTGAGATACTGCATATGAGACACGTGGCGGTCTCATAGCAAACGCCGATATTAAATCACGTTTTGCAGTGAATACGCCGTTATGAATTGAAATTGATCTCCTGGAATATTTTCATGGTGGGCGGATCCAAGGATCTAACTCGGATTACATTGTAGAATGTTGAGAAGGGATGTGATTTGTATTGTTGCATTCTTTTCTAATGTATGAAATATCACAAAGAAAATGGAAGAATAGAGGTCGTAATTATTGAAATAGAAACATTTAGATTAAGAATTTTCAAGTTATTTCATGCTTTCTTAACCGTGATCCCTAATAAAATGTTTTAATAAAACTCCAACTAGTTAGAAAGCATTTTATAAATGTTGTATATTTTTAAATAAATCATTTGTTCTATGATCGAGAAAAAAACTGAGGAAATGCAATTAATCATTTTAATTTCAAGCCACGTGCACGAAACATACTACCCCCACCCCACCCCACCCCCACCTAACCACCCACCCCCATCCCCAAAAAAGAAAAAAAAAAACAATGCATTTTACTTGTTTGTTTGCAATTGTACAATTAGAAAAATCACCAATGTTTTCAAAATAAACAAATTAACATTAAAAAGGTGGCGTGGTTATAATTGGCAGGTGAAGTCTGATGATCACACTCTCTAAAACAGGACAAATCTAGATGAAGAAATAAAACATTCATTTTTTTCAGACAAAGTCAAGACATGTGATGCACTTTATTGCTACAAGCAGCGTTACAAATGCCCCGTCGGTAAGATGTTGGCTTTAACAATGGATTGAAGGTACCTCAACAAAATTTTGTACTTTGAAATAGAAATTTATTTTCGTATTTTTTATTCTGCATTTTCTAACCTTTTAGTCTCCACTGGTAGTAAACCTGTTCGTGACTGATGTGAATGACGAAATACCCCAATTTTCAAATCAAGTATACCGAGTGAAAGTACCAGAGGTACATATACATATTGTTGTTTGTTTGGTTTAGATCCCGTCGAGAATATTTCACTCATATTGAGACGTCACCAGCTGTAGGTGAAGCACCACAAATTTAAACCTATGCTTAGCACTCAGGGCCATAGCAATGAGGGTTCTTTAACGTGCCAACGCCTACTGTGACACGGAATTTCCGTTTTTAAGGTCATATCCTCACTTCTAAATGCCGGGCATTTGACGAAAGAGCAATGACTACCTATTTTTACGTCTTACGTTTGACGCGGCCATGGCACGAGCGGGGCTCGAACTCACAACCTCCCGGCTACGAAGCCAACGCTCTATCCACTGACCTACCGCGGCCGGTCATCTATATACATATACATTATATATATGATTAATTGATTGATTAAATATTGTTTAACGTCCCGCTCGAGAATCTGTCACTCATGTGGAGACGTCACCATTGCCGGTGAAGGACTGCAAATTTAGGCCTATGCTCGGCGCTTATGGCCTTTGAGCAGGGATCTGCTGTGAGACGGCACCTCGATATTTGCGGCCTCATCCGAAGGACCGCCCATTTAGTCGCCTCTTACGACAAGCAAGCAAGGAGTACTGAGGATCTATTCTAACAACCCGGATCCCCACGAGGTTACGTTTATATATATATATATATATATATATATATATATATATATATATATATACTTTCCTGTTTAGGGTGATTACATTTACATTGTAGATTAACGTAATGATTACATTGAGCTGTGATGCTAATTGTTATTTTCAGAACCACAGTCTGTCTGATATCAACGCTGGTATATCTGCTACAGACTCTGACCATGGACCGGGGGGATCTATCACCTTTTCTATACAGGTAAGTACATTGAATGTAGTGTGTATTATGATTTATATGGAGTCGGATGGTTCCAAACGGAATATCAGTATACTTTAAAATTGTTACATGAAATTACTAAATGACGTTTATTTTGTTTGCAGCCCGCTGGACAGGTGAGTGGTTCATCTTTTTAAGACTATCGTTGCACCCAGTCCCATAATACTATGATTTAGAATTTAAACGTTGAATTTAATAGCGCGACCTTATCATTCTCTCTTTAGTGTGATCATTAGACGTTGTTACACTGACCTGAAACTATTTCCGTACTACATGTATAAGACATTAAATTGTGTGAAAGATTAAATGGGGTTTCTGTTTCATTACGAATTACTAAACAATTGTTTTGATTTTGTTGTTGCATCCTTATTTGTACATGCTGTGTGGTAAAACTGACGTTACAGTAAACTTACTGGGAATTTATTGGGTTTCGTTATTTATTTCGTTCTATCCCTAATTTGCTATATCCATATTACAAATTATGTTCGTACAAATCATAGATTATGGAAATATCCATTTTCATTCATGGTATAAAATTGATAAATACCATAAAAACAATATAAAACACAAGCAGGTTCCTATATAGCAAAATTACAGCTATGTATTGTTCATGTGCGCCGTTTTCAAATGAGCAGACTCGCACTGGTTTTGACTATAAATTGCTCCGTTTACCTGATCGAGATACAGGGCTCACGGCGGGTGAGAACCGTCAACAGGGAATACTTACTCCCCCTAGGAACATGATCTCATTTCTGGTGTTTCTAGGGTCCGTGTTTGCCCTACTCGCAATTCTGTGTTCTTCATAGGATTTATAAGATTAGTCACTTTTCGTTATCTTCCATCTTCCATTCAGCAATACGATCCCAATGGAATCAAACTTTCCATATGGATATTTTTTCACTGGTTTTAGCTTGGGCAGTTGTAGGAAGTTAATGGTTGTTATAATGCTCTTATTTGCAAATATAACCTATTATCTGACGTGTTTTATATCAATTGCTAGATCGTTCTTTACATACTGATTTTGCTCCGTTTTCCTGATCAAAGTAGAGGGATCACGACAGGCGCGACTGGTCAGCAGAGCATGCTTACTCTTTTTAGGAATCTAAAGCCACCTCTTGTTCTCGGATTTGCATTTCTTCCATAGGATTAATAAGATTGATCACTGTTCGGTATCTTTCACTTTTCTCAGGAAAAATCATCGGGTTCAGGTTTGCATATAATTATTGAACCGGAAACAGGCCGTTCATACTCCTTGTGCAAATACATAGATATGTCTGAATTTTCGTGGAATATCATATGCCTGATTTTTCAAAAAAAGATTATGGGGGTTGATTGTTCTTCCGATACGTCATATTTAATCTTTTAACTTTTTTCTTCGTACATGATATTGATGTCACCACTTATAATATATAACTTATATTGGATATGTATTGATATATTATCTTCATTTATACTGCGCCATGACAAAATCATTATACATTGTATATTCTTAACTAAACTCATATGGATTGAGTGAAATGAATGTCGGTACGTTAATTGATGGTTAACCATGATGATTCACGTAATAGACATAATTAATTATAAGTGTTTTAGTAGGGGAATTCATATACTGTAAACTATTGGTGCTGAGGTACGTCCGATTGTAAAGTAGCCCCCCCCCCCTTTTTTTTAGTGTTAAATTAATTGCATGCAAATCAAACTAATTATTTATGGAAAAAAGTTCGTTGTAAACGGGTACAAAATAATGCACTAGGAAAATGAAAATTAGTTCGTTACATCCGTAAATTTGCTATGTTTGAATGCATTTTAACTGACTTTTTAAAGGAAAAACTTGTTGTTTTTATGTTCATGCAAATCGGGTTTTACTGTAGGTATTTTATTGCCCTATGGTTTCCTCGGTACGCGCCTTCTTGTGACCTTCATTAGTATCTATCAACTATTTTTCACAATAGGAAGGGTGACTCAAAAATAACTTTTCATTCATTACGTAGTTCCATCATTTTCATATTGTAGAGTGTCCGAAGGAAATGTGATTTTATAAGTATCACTGTGTATTTTCTATCCCCTATTCAATAATTAAGGAATGCTTATTTCACAAACTAATTGATAGAACTCCCTCGAAGTACGGATTTTTCTTGATCAATATAAAGTTTTGTTTTGAACTAGCATCAAATATAATTTTGAGTATTTATTGATAAACATTCAGGAGGAATATGTGTTACATTTTCAAATTCTAGTTTTGTTGACTGTATTAAACGGTAATATACCTATGAAAAGTGGCGATAACGAATAGTAGTAATTTCCGTGTAGGAGTTGGCCAAACACAGACCCCTGAACACACCATAGATGGGACCTAGTTTCCAAGGAGTAGTAAGCATTCCCTGTTGACACTCGCCGTGATATAAACGAAGTAATCCGCAATCAAAATCAGCACGCAAAGAGCGGCTTAATAATTGGTATAAAACACGTCAAACAGCAATCGATCTAATGACAGGTTGTAATGGCAAATTAAATCGTTATTACGATCGTAAAATGCGATGTTATGCGAAATGTTAACTTTAAACGAGACTGTTGAAATCCCTGTAACATAATTCTAGATGTCAGTAGCCTATCTAGATTTAGAAATGTATTTTACGCAGAACATATTCGTTCGAAAAGTTGAAAGACATCAACAGAATATGTGATTGCAGGGGTGGCAGGTTTTAGGATATACAAATTTACCAACTCCTGGGTAAGGGTTCGCAGTGCTCGTTTATTTCAGGTTAAAAGGAAAATTATGCACAAATCATACACAATGAATTGAATAGAATAGAACAAAACTGAACTGAACTCGTCCGAAAGACAAAAATAGCAACAATGAATATCACAGTGATTTACAGTGAATATAGCTTTATAAGTAACTCTGCACATTTCAACCTTTAATAAGAGTCATCTCCCTTAATATATATATATATATATATATATATATATATATATATATATATATTGATTGTTGTTTTCCACCACACTCAACAGTTTTTCAGTTATCTGGTGGCGTCCAATTTTTGTAGGTGGAGGAGAGAACCCAGATACAATGTATCCGGGAAGAGACCACCGTCCTTCCGAAAGTGAACTGGCAAACTTTCTCACATATATCGGCTCGAGCGGGATTCGAACCCGCGCCGACTGGAGGTGAGAGACCTTGTGATTTTGAGTGCAATGCTTTAACCACAATATATATATATATATATATATATATATATATATATATATATATACTTACTTTACTCAGATAATTTACAATTGCATTACATATAATGTAACACTATGAAATTAAATATTTAAAGTATAACAAAAGGTAGTATATCTCAGTTACCTGTCAGTTACCTATCTATGGGACAAGGCCCAGTTCATAAAAACATCATAATACTTCCTGGATGGTTCTGATAGATCTATTTACAACAAATATTCCACTACAGTACTATATACTCTATAATACCTACATGAAAGAACACACTGACATGAAATAACTTTTAAATTGGTATTTACTATATTACTAAACAGTGATATTAGCTATATATACAAATGATGAAGATTAGTACTTACTGTAAGGTGTGGATTTCAAGGTCTAAAATGTCTTTGTCGAAATAAATGCCAATGAAAATAAATCTGCCCAATAGTCAAGCACAACCAATCCGACCGAAAACTCTCTAGATTCTAACTGATTAAAATTCAAGTCTGCAACCAATGAAATATCAAAACCTTTAACTTTGAACTTTTTCACTCACCAATTACATAAACTAAAGAAGGGGTGGATCAAGGAATTGAACTTAAATCATAAAATGTGCTTCTAATTTCATATGTACTAATCATATTTATTAAAATATAGTATCATATATATATATATACTGCTCAAAACAATTGAAGGGCCACTTGGAAATTCTCTCGCTATTTCACAACAAAACGCAAACAGCCAAAAACAATGCTTTAGAACTTTACTTCAGCCATTAATGAAAACAGCAACGAGGCAGATGATTGACAAAATTGGTTTAAACAGCATGTAAACATCATGTAATGTACACAACCCATCCTTTTAAAAGTCAGAACGGTTTGAACACACGAAAACAAAGTCAATAACGTGTGTGTCCGCCATTAGCGTCGATGCACGCGATGCATCTTTGCCTCATGGATAGAGTCAATGTCCTCAGAGTCATCTGGGGTATTGCTTGCCACTCCTGGTCAAAGAACTGGAACAGTTGGTTGAGGTCAACGGCGGAGGGTGATTTTCCCGAACTCGACGACCCAGCACGTCCCGCAGGTGCTCGATGGGATTGAGGTCGGGTGAGCACGCTGGCCAGTCCATGTGGATGACTTGCCACTGCTGCAGGAAGTCGTTGACAACTCGAGCCCTATGGGGTCTGGCGTTGTCGTCTTGAAGTATAGCACCGCGTCCCATAGCTCGCAGCGCTGGCAGCACAAGAGGCTGCAGGATGTTATCCCTGTAGTCCACACCAGTCAGGTGGCCTTGCACTCGATGCAGGGGTGTTCTGTGATTCAATGCCATTCCTCCCCACTCCATGATGGACCACCCGCCATAGCGATCACGCTCGCTCACAGTCGCATCTGCATAGCATTCTCCTTGCCGCCGCCAGACGCGGGTCCTGCCGTCATGAAATGACATTGAGAAGCGGGACTCATCGGTGAACAATACTGAAGCCCACTGATGCCTGGTCCATGCCAAGTGACGCCGGGCCCAAACCAGGCGAGAAGCGCGGTGAGCTGGCATCAGTACAAGACGGACGGCGGGTCGTCTTGAGCGCAGGTTAGCCTCTCTCAGCTGGTTCCGAATCGTCTGGTCACTGACGTTGACGTTGCCGGCTGCTCGCAGTTGCCCCCGGAGTGTGTTGGCGGTGGCTGTTCTTTGCCGTAGAGCCGACAGGACCACAAACCTGTCCTGCTGCCTGCAAGTTGACCTCGGGCGTCCTGGTCGTCTTCGCTCAGCAACACTTCCTGTCTGATTGTACCGGTCTCTCAAGGTCTGAATGACTGAATGAGCCACTGCCAGTCGACGACCAACTTCTCGCACCCCCACGCCCTCAAGAAGCCACGCAATTGCCCGCCCTTGGTCAACATGACTCAGTCGTTGTCTCCGAGGCATGGTTGCAAAAGTGCCATAAACACAGACATTAAATACCCACCAGTCTCTCAAAACTGAGTGAACTGTGTTCAGAAAAGACATGGGTTGTACGTGCATTGCAGCTTTTCTGCACATCAGATGTGCTGTGTCGCTCAGCCCTGTTTAATTTGCACCCTTTTTTTTCGTGCGGTATGTGCACATTTCAGTTCACCGCTGTGATGTGCATGAAACAGACTGAGTTGATTTCTGATCAAATTCAAGTTGACTATTCAAGCATATAACAAAATTCGGTAGGTTTCGGTGGGTGAAGTGCCGTGTTATTTGAAAACACAAAGTCAAAGAAAACAATACAAAAAGTGAAGGTTGCCTTTGAATTGTTTTCAGCAGTATATATATATATATAGAGAGAGAGAGAGAGAGAGAGAGAGAGAGAGAGAGAGAGACAGAGAGAGAGAAATTAAAACACACTACCACATATGTAGATGATAATAGTATATTGCTAAAAAATATTCATTTGGTATGTTGAGCTGAAATCATCTCGTTTGTCATAAAGTCCATTTGATAGTTTATGTTAAATGATATACTAGCGGAAAAAGAAACCATAGTTTAGTAATTTTATTTATAGATCCATATACAAAATATTATGCTGTATCATATTTTTGTTTGTTTATTTTACGTCCCTTCGAGCATTTTTCACTCACACTGAGACGTTATCAGCTGTAAAGTAACACAAATTTAGACCTAAGCTTAGCACTCAAGGCCGTAGCAGTGAGGTTCTTTCACGTTCCAACGTCTGCCACGACACGGGACTTCCGTTTTTAAGGTCATACCCGAAAGACCCGTGATTCTTATTTTTAAATGCCGAGCGGTTGGCGAAGGAACAATGACTACCAATTTTTATGTCTTAGTTTTGACGCGGCCATGGCACCAGCGGAGCTCGGACTCACGACTTCCCGGTTACGAAGGGAACGTTGTAACCACTGAGCTACCGCGACCGGTGTTGCATTATGTATATCATTATTTAATAAAACTTCAGATCACGGATCATATTCATTATGATTGATACGAACAGCCGCTGAAAGGAAAACAAGCTTTACAAGTCTAATAGGTGTATTACCGCCATTTGCACGGATGTATTCTTCACACCAACGACGCATTGAATGAATCAGGTTATGCAAAAATGCCTGGAGAATGCTCCGTCATATGCACTATAAAGAACGATGTAATGCGTAGCGGGGGGGGGGGGGGGGGGGGGGGGGGGCTATTGACGTAGACAACGTTCCATTTCATCCAAAACATGTTCAGTCAGGGTAGGACATTCATATTTGTTTGCTGTGTATAGTCACTAACACGTACGGTGTGCGGTCCTGTGTTATACTGTTGCAGAATGACGTTAAGCAGGTTGTTGTTAATGGATGGAATGACTTGCTGACGTACAATCTCGTCATGGTAGAGTACACCGGTTAAATTGCCCTCCATTATCACAAAATACCAGACATGTGAGTGATAAATAATGTTGGCCATTTCATCCCTGTATTGTAATCTAACCCCACCCCACCCCCACCCCCAATATGGACAATCCGACCCTACTAGATTCCTACTTGGTAAATAATATTTGTCACTCTGTACCAATGTTTTCTTTAAATCGTCCCCAAATGTGGTCAATCAACCCCTTTTGAAACTGTAAATAATGTTGATCATTTAGTCCGTTGTGGTTTGGGGAAATTTTGGCAAAATTTTGGGGAAGGACTTAACATAGTCACTTACACTTTAGAAATCCATTAGCAGCCGAATTGACTATAAGTTATAAACGGTTGACCAACCCATGACTAAGGTGTTTGAATTTTCTGCAAGTTGATGGTTTGATCATGGGAACGGATTGGCCAAAATTATTTCCATTTTTAAAATCCTTTAGAGGACAGTTTGGCCTAAACAATTAGGATTATTGACCAATGTTATACGTTATGCGGGAATGGTTTTGCTTACGGGTGGATTGATTGGTGCCCTTCCAAATTAAATTGACAGTTGGCTTTGTTTCTATATATATATATATATATATATATATATATATATAGATAGATAGATAGATAGATACGTCTTGACTAGATTTGAGTCTGCATTGGTGTAGTAGATATTGGAAGAATATCACATGTTCCAGGAATGTCTCAATAACTGGCCACATAATCTTTGCATTCTTCCAAGTGAAACATCCCTCCATTTTTAAAAATAATTTTTCCCCGTTTACTTTTCCACATAATAAAACTTCATCTAGGATTAACAATCAAAACTGGTGTTAAAGACAGTTTCCAATCCTCTACTATAGTTAAGGGTCGTAATGCAGATTTTCACACAAACATGAACAATTCCAACATGAAATAGTGTGAAATAGTAAAACCTTCTTTGTTCTTTATTTGTATATTTGTATATTCCGTGGTCGAGTGGTTAAAGCACTGCGCTCAAAATCACAAGGCCTCTCATCTCTAGTCGGCGTGGGTTCGAATTCCGCTCACGCCGATATATGTGAGAAAGTTTGCCAGTTTACTTTCAGAAGGTCGGTGGTCTCTTCCCGGATACATTGTATCTGGGTTCTCTCCTCCACCTACAAAAACTGGACGCCACCAGATAGCTGAAAAATTGTTGAGTGTGGCGGAAAACAAACAAACAATCTATCAATATTTGTATATTGTTTAACGGTGAGAATTTTTCATGTTCGTTGGTTAGTTGTGTATTGTTCAGCTGAAAATTTTACATTCATATGGTTGGTTGGTTTGTTGTATATTGTTAAACGTCCCGCTACAGAATTTTTCAATCAAGTGGAGGTGTCAGCATTGCTGGTTAATCGCCTAAGTTTGGTGCTTCCGGCCTTTGAACAGGAAGGGATCTTTATCGTGCCACACCTGCTGTCACACGGGGGCCTCCGGTTTTGCGGCCTCATCCAAACGATTGCCATATTTAATCGCCTCTTACGACAAGCAAAGTGTATGGGGGAACCTATTCTCACTCGGATTCCCACGGAATCATTCATATGGAGACGTAACCATTGACGGTGAAGGGCTGCAAAAATTAGGCCTAAGCTTGGCGATTACGGCCTTTAAGCACGGAATTATCTCTATCGTGTCACACCTGCTGTGAAACGAGGCCTCGGGTTTTTGCGGTCTCATCCGAAGGACCACCCCATTTCGTCGCCTCTTACGACAGGTAAGGGGCACTGAGGACCTATTCTAACCCTTTCCTTAGGGGAATAAATTATCTTAGTCTCAGATGTCAGTTACAATATTACTGACAAAAATCGAAACTAGTTGGTCAGCTAAGTAATGTTTAATTCATCTTTCCTTAGCTTAAATTGAAATATGAAAAAAAAGAAAAAATAACAAAACAAAACAAACAAAAAAACACGTTATAATGTTTTTGGATGTCAGTTTCTTTTTCATGATTTGCTTTGATATTTTGATTCATATATTTTTCAGTTGTAATGATTGATATTGGTTTCGGTTTCATTAAGGCTTCAGCACTTTACAACGACACATTTGGTATTCATGGAAACTCCGGAGTACTTTATTTGAAGAAAGAACTTGATTATGAGAAATTAACTTTCTATCAATACAAAGTGATCGCAGAGGTAAGAAATCTTTTACGCATCTATAGTTTGTTGTGGTACAATATCCATGCAATAATCCAAAAATAATTTTACGTTGACTTGAAAGATTTTGTTTTGCTTCCATGCATAAGGTTTTCCTTAAATTAAATATATGAGTTGCTATTGATACGAATGTGACAGCAAATGACAGTTCAAATTAAGGTGATATCAATATTTATAACATATTTAGGCGTTTTTCCCGTGGATATCACTCATTGGGTAATTTTTTCGTAATCCATAGTATGTATTCCTACACCGCGTGACGAAATGTAAATAAACAAATACACAAACCACAGCGCATGGAAACACGTTGTACAAAAATTAAGCGAAAATAACGTACCTCCAAATCAGATTATGTAGATAACCGGTCATAAAAACACTCAGTCCATTAATAATTACAGCAGTATCAATGAAAATCAACACAGGAGTATTTCCGGCATTCTCTCCAATTACATGCACCAAAATGAACCCGGGATACGTATCATTCCATTTGACATAAAATAATCCAATAACTAATACTGCTGTAAGAAACACAACCACATCTAACGCTGAAAGTTCCACGATAGTCAATGTCACAGGAGACAAACAAAATTTCCTGAAATGGCGAGCTATATGTGTGAAATTTATCGTCAACATCCGCACATGTGAACACAAATTCAAAACAAGACCGCGCGTCATCTCTGACACCGATTCTGATGACTGACAATTTTCCTAAATGATCATGTAACTTCAATGTAAAACGTTCTGAAATGTCATTCTTATTTCATATTACATTGCTCTTTCATTGATTAAATATTGTGACTGTTAATATTTTTCTTCTTTTATATATTTTCTGTACGAACTATTTGTAGCAGCGTAATGTTAAGGTAAGGATTAAATATGTGATAAAAAGAATCTCCCATGGTTTGTGGCTGGATATGATTATTATCAAACTAAGTTGTTGTGTTTTCTATCCCCAAGCCAAGGCTCGGGGATAGAAAACACAATTGGTTGGATAATAATCATATACAATCACAAACCAAGGGATATTTTATATATATATATATATATATATATATATATATATATATATATATATATATCTTGTTTGTCTGTTTTACGTCCCGTCGAGAATTTTTCACTCATATTGAGACGTCACCAGCTGTAGGTAAAGTACCACAAATTTAGACCTATGCTTAGCGCTCAGCCCACCGTGACACGGGACCTCCGTTTTTAAGGTCATATCCGAAAGACTTCTAAATGCCGAGCGTTTGGCGAAGGAGCAATCACTACCTATTTTTCGTCTTAGGGTTGACGCGGCCATGGTACGAGCGGGGGGCTCACAATTGTCGACTAGATAAATAAGTCCAGTTTGTCAGTTTGTGTTACTATTCACACACACACACACACAAACACGTTTTCCTGTACATCATTTGTACGTGAAATTGATGTTGACTTATCCTTGGTAGGATGGTGGGAACCCCCAACAAAGCAATTCAGCAGACCTACTAATCACGATACTGGATGTACAAGATACACCACCAATTTTCCAGAGACTACCTTACATGACCAATATTAGGGAAGATTCTCCAGTGGTAAATTCGATAAACCATAAAACCTCATCCTTAATTCTACTAAATCTGGGGTTTTTTGGGGTTTTTTTTTTAATAACAACTCCTTTTTGCTATAATTATGACAGCAGATAGATATAACCTTACAACCCTGTAGTCTGAAATATCTTTGACGTCATCATCTTTTTCAGGGGACAAGTATTTTAGAAGTCTTTGCTGTTGGTGGCGACACTGGTATACCCAATAATATATCATACAACATATCAGGTAATGACTTCAAACCACAAATCCTCTTTCTATTTCAACAACACAGCCTTATTTGTATGTTGATCATGTACATGTATAACAACTTCAATTTTCATGAATACAAAATAATTCAACAATTCTAGAATGTAAACATAAAAGCTATCCACGCACATTTGATATCTTACACAGGAAACTGCCAAGACTATATTAACATGAATTCCTCTTCTGGTGTAATCAGCATTACAAAGACAATGGACAGGGATGACGGAACTATTAAAGATCTTTATGGAGTTTGTGCAGTGAATGTAACAGTAAGAAGGTTTTGGTATTGACTTAAGTCAGTCTGTGTCCTAAAGATAACAATACATGTACTAGTATTATATCTATTAAGTTTCATTTCAAATATAAAGAATTATTTTGGATAAAACATGAACTTTTTGCATTTATCACAACTATGTAAAGAACAGAAGGACAGCACAATCAAAATCTCTGTGAAGGTTACACCTATGGCAGTGGAAAGATGCTATGGTTTTTATGGGGGTTTTATCTCAATGTGTGGAGTTTATTTTTGAAGTGCATAATTGATAAGGCTGAAAGAAATGGTACCCTTCTCAGAATTGACCAATCTAGACAGGTGTTGCGTAGCTTTGTAGAACTTAGTGGAGAGTATGGACGATTCTCTCTACATAATACTGTACAGATGATCACTTGTTACAGATAATTACATGTTACAGATAATTACATATAGAGATAATTACATGTACAGATAATTATACGTTACAGAAAATTAAATGTTACAGATAATTAAATGCCATAGATAATTACATGTCACAGATAATTACATGATACAGATAATTAAATATTACAGGCTACAGAGATAACAACTCATCCCAACAGTATGTCATATGCTACGACATTTCTTACTCTCCTCGTTGACGATGTTAATGATAATCCCCCTGTATTCAACAAAAGTGTTTACCAAGGCTATGTACAGGAGGACATGACTGACATCGTCATCACTATTCCAGGAGATATATCCGTCTCAGATGCTGATCAGGTACTCCGGTGTCGTCTGCTCTTCTTTTCGTTTCCGTCGTAATCATATATTAAGCACTGTAAGATTGTTGTGTTCCTGATTCATGATAATATGTATTATTTTGATATTTTAAAGAAAACAAGAATGCAGTATATCTGTAATGTACTGTAAACCAACTTTTATTCCTGAGCGAAAACATTTTGCGAGGCTTGAGAGAAACTCATCTACGCGAATATTTCTCGCCGCGAAACAGTTTTTTAATGTATTTTATATTTGTTTAAGATAATCTTGATGGTGAAAATTGGTCACCGGTAAATCATGAATTATAGTAATCGCGAATAAAAGTTGGTTTACTTTAATATTTTTTGAAAGATTTTTTATGTTTGATCACAAGGGTTCAAACAGCATCATAGACTTAACAGTTTTCCATAACGACGGTAGGACGCAAATCCCAGGCATAGCGGTGTCGCTGTCCCCTGTGTATTCCAGGGGAATAATTCATCTCAGACTCGTCAACAATTTCAAGTTTCATTCCAATGTACAGAACGAATATGATTTTATCGTGAGTTAAAATCAACTTTGAATATCAATTCATCAAACTTAACTGTGAGCGTGCGTTCACAAATTATCATGGAATTATTGTTGTGAACGAGCTTCACTATGATTGATAGTTTATAGATACAGGTTTTCTCTATTTATCATATAATTTATATAGAACTAGAAATTGTATATCAAAGGAATTAGAATTTGTGTATAATTATACAGTGCCCCAAGCTAATAGGTTTATGAAGTTCTACGTCAAAAATAAAAACAAAAATATTCATACAGTTTATTGTACAGGAATTTTAGCGAGATAAGTGCAGAAATAGTGCCGTTTTTCAATGGTTTGTTATACGACCTCTAAATCTGTACAAGTCCGGAATTTGCAACCGAGTGTATTCAAAATTTCTATTTGACAGAATTGTTCTTTATATACTCAAATATTGGGATTACTACAGTTTAAAATCGAATATTGTAAATTACTACAGGGGCCCGAGGAGGTCCGGCTTGTTAGAATAGATCCTAAGTACCCATTGCTTGTCGTAAGAGGTGAATAAATGGGGCGGTCCTTCGGATGAGACCGCGAAAACCGAGGTCCCGCGTCCAGCAGTTGTGGCACGATAAATATCCCTCCCTGCTCAAAGGTCATAAGCGCCGAGCATAGGCCTAAATTTGCAACCCTTCACCAGCAATGGTGACGTCTCCATATCAGTGAAAATTCTCGAGCGGGATGTTAAAGAATATACAATTTATCAATCATTTACTACAAGAGATGACATTAATCTAAGCATATCAGGAAGAAATCCTGTGAAGACTTTCAATGATTTATATACTAAGTACAGCTTCCCAAAGGAAGTAGCAACGCTTTCTTTAATTTTTCTATTTTAAATATCAAATTAAAGTTAATTACATAACATTAGCTGACATTAATTTTTTTTAAGAAACGAAACTGATCATTATCGATAAAATTATTAGGAATTAAATACAAATTAAAATAACAAGTATTACATCAAAAGTTAATACGAATGTGTTTTTTGATTTACAGGTGATATCATTAAAATTAAATATACACGCACTGCAGAGAAATAAAAATTTTGAGTCAGCAAACTTGTCTTGAAGAATCACGGTAATACTAAACATTGTGTTCACTTAGATTACTGCCAATGACCGAGGTTCACCCTTCCAATCTAATTCCTGCCGAGTGTTTGTTCACATTAATAAAACAAACAGATTTCAACCACAATTCAACCAGGCAAATTACGATATCTCTGTCCAGGAAAATACTGCAAAGGGCACGACAATTGCCACCATACAGGTAACTAAGAGAAGGCAGGTAAACGTGAGTTTAATTTGAAGGTATTTAATTAATACATGCAGATTTTACAGAATCTGTCTATTCGTTACAGTTCAAATCCCTGTGACATGGTCGTTTGATTTTCACAAAAGTCACACTTTAATTTTAATCATGTTAGTTTTCAAGGAAGACTAGAAAAATGTCATAAAACATGATTTAATTTCTCGATGAACACACTGATTTAATACCAGTTACACATAACAAACGTGTAGATGGAGAGGCATGCCTACCGATATACAGACAACACTGGTCAATACATTACAGTGTTGATATATACTGGTCAACATATCACACAAACAGAAAAACATAACTATACAGACAACACTGATCAGCATATTAAACAAACAGAAAAACATAACTATACAGACAACACTGATCAACATATTAAACAAACAGAAAGACTTAACTATACAGACAACACTGATCAACATATCACACAAACAGAAAAACATAACTATACAGACAACACTGATCAGCATATTAAACAAACAGAGAAACATAATTATACAGACAACACTGATCAACATATTAAACAAACAGAAAGACTTAACAATACAGACAACACTGATCAACATATCACACAAACAGAAAAACATAACTATACAGACAACACTGATCAACATATCACACAAACAGAAAAACATAACTATACAGACAACACTGGTCAACATATCACACAAACAGAAAAACATAACTATACAGACAACACTGATCAGCATATTAAACAAACAGAAAAACATAACTATACAGACAACACTGATCAACATATTAAACAAACAGAAAGACTTAACTATACAGACAACACTGATCAACATATCACACAAACAGAAAAACATAACTATACAGACAACACTGATCAGCATATTAAACAAACAGAGAAACATAATTATACAGACAACACTGATCAACATATTAAACAAACAGAAAGACTTAACTATACAGACAACACTGGTCAATACATTACAGTGTTGACATATACTGGTCAACATATTACACAAACAGAAAGACTTAACTATACAGACAACACTGATCAGCATATTAAACAAACAGAAAGACTTAACTATACAGACAACACTGATCAACATATCACACAAACAGAAAAACATAACTATACAGACAACACTGGTCAACATATTAAACAAACAGAAAGACTTAACTATACAGACAACACTGATCAACATATCACACAAACAGAAAAACATAACTATACAGACAACACTGATCAACATATCACACAAACAGAAAAACATAACTATACAGACAACACTGGTCAATACATTACAGTGTTGACATATACTGGTCAATATATTACACAAACAGAAAAACATAACTATACAGACAACACTGATCAACATATTAAACAAACATAACTATATTTGAGGTGTTTAGCATATCCATCAACATGTTCTAAAGGCAAATGAATCTCCTTAATTTACCACCACATAATTTTCTCTTTTCATAGGCTTATGATATGGATTCCGGAATTTACGCGGTTATTCACTATATGTTGAAAGGAGACGATGATGAGTACGTAAAGATTTATAATAAGTGATTACAATCAAGTTCCAGTTCTTTGCCTTACGCCGTACAGCTTATCAGGTTACAACAATTCTTTGCCTTACGCCGTACAACTTATCAGGTTACAACAATTCTTTGCCTTACGCCGTACAACTTATCAGGTTACAACAATTCTTTGCCTTACGCCGTACAGCTTATCAGGTTACAACAGTTCTTTGCCTTACGCCATACAGCTTATCAGGTTACAACAATTCTTTGCCTTACGCCGTACAGCTTACCGGGTTAAAACAGTTCTTTGCCTTACGCCGTACAACTTATCAGGTTACAACAGTTCTTTGCCTTACGCCGTACAGCTTGTCAGGTTACAACAATTCTTTGCCTTACGCCGTACAGCTTACCGGGTTAAAACAGTTCTTTGCCTTACGCCGTACAACTTATCAGGTTACAACAGTTCTTTGCCTTATGCCGTACAGCTTGTCAGGTTACAACAATTCTTTGCTTTTCGCCGTACAGCTTACCAGGTTACAACAGTTCTTTGCCTTACGCCGTACAGCTTATCAGGTTACAACAATTCTTTGCCTTACGCCGTACAGCTTATCAGGTTACAACAATTCTTTGCCTTACGCCGTACAGCTTATCAGGTTACAACAGTTCTCTGCCTTACGCCGTACAGCTTATCAGGTTACAACAGTTCTCTGCCTTACACCGTACAACTTATCAGGTTACAACAGATAATACGAATATAACATTTACATTCTTAATAGCTCACATAATACATTAAGTTGCATGGCATAAATGTCAGTTTTACATGTATATTTAATATCTAAAATTGCATCATTACGAGATATATGATCAATCAAGTAAATGAAATGTATATGTAGTCGCTATCTTTAATTAGTACAATATGGAATTGCACATGAACTAGATTTACTAATCAAAAAAAAATTGTATTATTGAACATATATGAGGGTATGGACTGTGACACTTCACGCCAGTATACTTCATGAAGCGCATTAGCGTTAGTGATTGAAAGATTCATACACACATTCTTCACAACTACAATGCATTCATGAGGAAATCGCTATCATATTTTTAAATATATCAAAGGAAACTTACTGTTAATATGTGGGACAAATGTCATAATTAATAATTTCGAGGTCAAAGGCCAAGTGAACTGGACACTGATATTAAAAAAATAGTTTCGAATTTTAAGTGGGTTTTTTCTCACCTGGAGTCACAACACGGGGTTTCGTGAGAATAGCTCTAGTTCAATGTCAGATACCTTAAAACATAGTAATGGAACGTTACAATTATGGCGTTCATATGGGTTTGATCGCGGGTGGCCAGATCTGGAAATGACAGGTGAAAATGTCAGCCAAGGGATAAAGATCCTGTGTTGATGTCTTCAAGGTGTGGGGACATTTTAAGGAGGGAAGGATGTGGCGGTCAGGCGGCTTCTACCGCCGGTTGCCAGATAGATTATTTGGGAAAACGTCTGAATAGAGATTCAGGGGGGCTAGAATCCTGGTCTGGTCCACTGCATTATCTCTCCTCCTCTTACACAATCATTTGAACAAAATTTTCTTTAGTGTTTACTGCTAGGTTGATATTTTTCTTTAAAATGGTTTATTCATTGGATAACACCAAGACTGAAATCAGTATTATTTTGTCATACTCCATGTAAATAAGACTGGGGTTGTGAAACGATATGCTCGTCCCGGTCACGGTTGAACCATTATTTTGTATAAAACAAAAAAAAGTAGTATAAGTGATATAAAAGTTGCTTAGGATCAGGGTCTAAGTTAATAAAGCTGAAGAAGTCACAATAGATGTGTGTCATTATGTTTCACAAATTTTTCATACGTTGGTGTTAGTTATCTAAAACGTTGTAGAGTGACAGAGCCGTAAATCACAGTGATTAGAGAAACTGGAACTTAAATCACAAATTAGGTCTATTTAGTAACACCATTCCGAGTTGAACGCAAAGCAAACAAATTTACGAGATCAACGTCAGATAAGTTTCGTTCTTAGTTTCGTTAGTTCTTTCTCTTTCTTAGTTTCGTTAGCTCTTTCTCTTTCTTAGTTTCGTTAGTTCTTTCTCTTTCTTAGTTTCGTTAGTTCTTTCTCTTTCTTAGTTTCGTTAGCTCTTTCTCTTTCTTAGTTTCGTTAGTTTTTTTTCTCTTTCTTAGTTTCGTTAGTTCTCTCTCTTTCTTAGTTTCGTTAGTTCTTTCAAGCATGTTAATGTAAAACATCGTAATAAAATTATTCAAAACAATTAGAGCGTGAAATTAACAATTTAATTTAATTATCTATTTGATGTTAATACACGACAATTTACCGGATAGTCCAATACATTTTTTTTACAGAGGAGTCTTTGTAGAACTAGCATATACGGTAAAGAACAGAACACAAAACATGAAATGAAAAAAAAAAAAATAATCGAAATGTTTTTTAGTTAATGATTCAATTTCTGGTCAAGGGGGAAAAATGAAAGAATGGTCAATATGTGTATACATGTAAATTACAGATTCAGCATCGACTCTATAACTGGACAAATCTCCGTCGCCTGTAACAGAAGGTGTTTGGACAGGGAAAGACAGAGTGTTTACTACATGACAGTGGAAGCACATGACGGTGGAGGGAAAATGTCGTCTGCTTCTGTAAAAGTCATTATACTAGACGTTAACGATAACCGTCCTTTCTTTATGCAGCCTAAATATGACTTTGGAATCACAGAGAACTCTTTGCTGCTGTCTGGAATGGATCACTTTACAGTTCATGTACGTCTTTGCTGCTGTTGATAATTGTTTGTATATTAGCACTCCTTAAAGTTATACATATTAGTACTCCTTAAATTTATACATTTCTCGATTGAGTTTAAAGACATATCTGTTTTGATAGACTCTCTACTATATTGTTAGTCTTTAAGCGGCAGTTCCGTCCAAAGGTTTAACAAAATATTATGGTGTTCTCGAAACAAGCCAGCAAATGTAAATAAGTTCCTGTCCTTTAAAACAGGACTGCAATACGCGGACCATAGGCATGCGTTTCCAACTAAACCTTAAGTTTTGACCTTTGACCTCAGAATTGCACCTTGAAGTTTAACCGCAAAAAGTTAACGTTCGAGTTTCATACAAGTATCTAATCCAAGGATATAAATCTGACAACAAAATACCTTGATGGAAATACCTTGGGGATCCGGGTTAGAATAGGTTCTCAGTACTCCTTGCTTGTCGTACGAGGCGACTAAATGGGGCTGTCCTTCGGATGAGACCGCAAAAACCGAGGTCCCGTGTCGCTGCAGGTGTGGACGATAAGGACCCCTCCCTGCTTAAAGGACGTAAGCACCAATAATAGGCCTAAATTTTGCAGCCCTTCGCCGGCAATGGTGACGTTTCCAATTGATTGAAAGATTCTCGAGCGGGACATTAAATAATACACAACCAACCTACCTTAATCGAATGACAGTGGCGGATCTACAGGGGTTGCACCCCACCCACCCCCCTTTATTAGTTGAAAAAAGGTTGGTTTTTTTTGCCATTTTGCGATGATCAACAGCCGCTCCCCCTTTCATGGTCAGAAAAGGTATACATTTGGGTCGCTACATCTTTCCTTTCGAAACGTTTGATCCGCCATTGAATGATATAAATATTAATACTCGAAGTGAACAAGTTTTTCATTTCAAAAGCTCAGTGCAACTTGTCCAGTTTGGGATGTGAACAACCTTTATTAAGCGTTGCTGATTCTCTTATGAAACATTGCTGATTCCGATAAACAAGCAAGCTGACGGTACGACTACGTGCTGCCCTGCTTGGTTCCAATTTATCAATAAAGGTCCCGGTAAACGGAGTAATCCGTAGTCAAAATCAGTTAATAAAGAACGGCCTAAAAATTGTTATGAAACATGTCAGACAGCACTTGACCCAATAACAGGTACTGGCAAAGTAATCATTAAAACGATCATAGAATTTGACTTTAAACACGACTGTTGAAATCCCCGGAACATCAGTTGTTTGTCAGTAGCCTCATCATGCACAGAACAAGCTCTATTATTTTATACCCTTCGCTATATTCTGTTCTTATCAAACCGGTCGCGGTAGCTCAGTGGTTAGAGCGTTCGCTTCATAAGCTGGAGGTCGTGAGCTCGATCCTCGCTCACTCCATTGCCACTTCAAACCTAAGACGTTAATATAGGTAGTGATTGCTCCTTCGCCAAACGCCCGGCATTTAGAAGTGAGAATCACGGGTCTGTCGGGTGTAACTTTAAACATGGAGGTCCCGTGTCGCAGCAGGCATTAGCACGTTAAAGAACCCTCACTGCTACGGCCCTGAGCGCTAAGCATAAGTCTAAATTTGGAGTACTTCACCTCCAGCTGGTGACGTCTCAATATGAGTGAAAAATTCTCGACGGGACGTAAAGCATACAAATAAATTAATTATCAAATATTCCAAATAATGTTTCCGGAATAGTCCTTTAAAAATTTCTTTCATGCTTTATTTTTAATTTTTTGCTTTGTTTTAATTCAGTTTGCGACAACATAATTAGGAACTTTAAAAAAGACCGATTTTTATATCAGTCGATATGGCTTCTTGGTCAGTGCATGAGGTTGTGTTAACAATGAATTTTGTCATATTTTAGCCTGTGTGATTAAAATCAAACCGTCAATAGATTTTTTTTTATTGTGATGTGAAGTGAGAATCAAAATATGAAAGAGGTAATGATCAGAATTGGTAATAAATCAGTATTCTATAAAACTTGGTTTGAGAAGAATATAATATACATATCAGATTTACTTTATGAGAAGGGACGCTTTTACTCTTTAGAAAACGTACAGAAAATTTATAACATTAAAACAAATTTCTTGACTTATGCCTCACTCCAAAAATCTATTAAGGCAAGTTTAACCACTCTGAAAATCCAAATGGGAACAAATAACCCCAAGCCCTTTGTCCCTCTTAATATCAAAATATTCTGTACCAGTAAAAGGGGAACAAAACAAATTTAAAATACTCTAATTGCAGAGACCATAACTCCATTAGGAAAAAAGAAATGGGGAAAGTTTTTTGAATTATCGGAGTCTCAATGGGAGAATATTCACTTATACCCTTTTCAGTATACAAAAAATTCTAAACTTCAATGGTTACAATACAGAATTAATAACTACATTTTAACCACAAACTCATTCCTATTTAAAATAGGGAAAATAAACACCAAATTATGCTGTTTATGTGAAAATAACGAAGAAACAATTATGCATCTGTTTTGGGATTGCCCAAAGGTACAGGAGCTTATCAATTCCTTCATAACTATATGCAGTGAGAGTGGTACATGTATCAACATTACATTAGATAGGCAATCATTTATTTTTGGAATTACTAGTTCTAAAGAACTAAACATTATTCTGCTAATTATCAAATCCTACATTTACCGGAAAAGATATAGACAAGAAAGCTTATTAGTTCAGGAACTGTTAATAGATGTTAGAACGCATATAACTACGCTAAAATATATTGCAACTCAACAGGGCAAATATAACGAATTTATGAATCAGTGGAATTATTGGCTTTTTCTTCTAGACAGATTCTGACTGGCAACTACACTAAATTCTAATTGATTCAAAAACATTTTGTATCAACTTCAACACAACCTAGTCATGAGTATTCAACATTATTCAAATGCTTAATCTCATCACCTCTCTCTCTCTCTCTCTCTCTCTCTCTCTCTCTCTCTCTCTCTCTCTCTCTGTTCAACAGTGTAAACAATGTTTTGATGTTTAATCATTTATAAATTGCAATTGTTCTGTTTATTTGATGTGAAATGTACCTCAATAAATACTGTTGAAATTTAAATTAAAAAAAAAAAAAAAAGAGCTGATGAAGGTTTGATTTTAAACATATTGTATTTTAATTTGACTCTAGGACGACCTCAGTTTGAAGTGTCAATTAATCAGTCTATGCGATCATAAGTTAATTATGAGAATCTGATGTCCTATCATGGCGCTCAATAAGACGTGGTTCTTACTTATGAGTGATATGGTACGGGAGGGACGTGGACCAGTCTTAGAGTCAATGGGTCTTAAGAATCTGTCGTTTATGGCCCCAGTGTGTCCCTAGTTAAGCCCTGGTAGGGGTGTGGGATGAAGCCCATGGTGTTATAGGGTAGATCTATCTCGACACTTCCCCCTCGGAAAATCTACGTAATGCCTAGCCAGTAGTGTTACTTTAGGAGAATGGAGCGCCAAATTAGTAGTGTTACTTTAGGAGAATGGAGCGCCAAATTAGTAGTGTTACTGTAGTGTTACTTTAGGAGAATGGAGCGCCAAATTAGTAGTGTTACTTTAGGAGAATGGAGCGCCAAATTAGTAGTGTTACTGTAGTGTTACTTTAGGAGAATGGAGCGCCAAATTAGTAGTGTTACTTTAGGAGAATGGAGCGCCAAATTAGTAGTGTTACTTTAGGAGAATGGAGCGCCAAATTAGTAGTGTTACTGTAGTGTTACTTTAGGAGAATGGAGCGCCAAATTAGTAGTGTTACTTTAGGAGAATGGAGCGCCAAATTAACATTAACTCAATAATTTAAGATATCTTTAATTATTTATCATCAATTCATTTGATGTACAATAATTCAATTAAAGACATCTTGTAATAATTCATGAATACTTCAATTTTGAATTATTGCGCGCTTTAATAGAATTGAGACTGCATTAATTTTTCTGCTGAATTGATGCGCGCTATAATTGAATTGTTGCTTTCTTCAAATGAATAAATAATATTAACAATTGAATTGATGCGCACTACAATTCAATTGGAGACAGCAGTGATTCAATTAATCCGCGCATTAAATTGTTCTTTTGAATTGAATCTATGATATCATTAATTCAATTGATGCAAGCAACGATTCTTTTAGAGAGAGCAACTACATGATTAGAGATATCTTCAATTCAACATATCCACAATTGGATTAATGGTCTTATAGACAGAATTGTTGCTCTCTTTCAAAGAAGTGATGCGCGCATTAATTCTTTATACAAAAGCATTGTAAATTAATTAAAGATGTCTCCAATTGAATTCAAGAAATCATCAGATCATTTATACCGAGCTCTAAATTAAGTTTTGTGAGCAATATTTCCACCACATGGATGCTCTTATCAATTGAATTGATGAGAGCAATAATTGAATTGAAACGCACATCGAATCAATTATTGCTCTTATTAATTGAATTGATGCGCGCATTAAATCAATAATTATTCTCATTAATCAGTTGATGCTCGCATTAATTCAATTAATGAGATCAATATTTGAATTAAAGCGCGCATAAATTAAGTTGATGAGAGTAATAATTGAATTGTTGATATCTTCAAATAATTAAAGATATCTATAAATATTTGAGTTTATGTTGATTTGGCTCTCCATATAGGAGAATTTACAATAATGAAGAGTCCAGATGGGTATTTACTTATTTTGAAAATTCTTAAGTTATTCTCAGTATGTTTGATTGATTGTCACATAATCATCCGTATATAAGCACTTTTAAATTTAGATAAAGATTTTATGTGCTTAGTGCTGGGTGTTAGATTGCACACTAACTATACACGTAAATACTCGAGAATAGGATTTATAACTAAACTCTCTCACTTGTACTTCTTTTATAAAGCTTCTTTTAATTAGATGAAAGTACCCAAATTATCATATGATAGATACTTCTAATTCCGTTATAGCCTGTGGATATGATTACTTGAAAAGACAGAAACAAAACTTGGGATAAAAACATCATTTGGTTTACGTTAAGATCTCAGTTGTTGATTTATAAATATCATACTGTCATGCGCAATCATTGCATAAATTGACGATGATATCGGTTAAAATATGGCACGCAGTACTAGTAGTTGAAATATTCAGGATATCTTCAATTCAGTGTATGGTATAATTATTAAGAAATAATCTTTATTTTAAATAATAGATGATATAATTAATTCACTTCGGTTTAAATTTCTTTAAAGACATATTTTATTCAAAAATGATCTTTGATAATCTCATTCAATTCAGTAGTTGAACGACTAATAAAAGAAGCTACCCGTTTAATTTATATATCAAAGATTTTGATAAAATTTCAACCAGTCACGGATTTATGGTATATTGTAGTGGAAGTTTCATTAAAACTAAGGAAATGATTTATTAGATATCAAAGCCAATGTAAAAATAAAATCCAAACCAAGTACGAAGGGAGAAACCTCACAATTGATAGTTTGGGGACGTCTTACTATAGTATCGCTACATGGCCAGACTCCCACCAAAGAGAATTTCCGTTATATAGCCAGTCTCGCTATGGGGAGAGTCTCACTATATAATAGAGATCACCCTAATCTGTTCATGCCGTTTTGTTGAAACTTTGCAGCATACATGTATTCGAACTCTAAATGACTAATATCTATTAATTTGTGATTGTTTCACTCAAATGAATTACTTTACTAAAAAAATAAAACAAAAAACCCCTTTAGTTTAGTATTATGATTATAATCTTTATGTGTATTTAACTATTCATAAGGGTTGTTTTAAATTGTTTTATAAGTTATTATGCATGGGAATTATTTCATTACATAAGACGCTAAATGTTATTCTACTCACATGTATAACGTATATTCACATATATTTTATTATATTATCTGTAAAGCACTTTAGAAGACGCAGGTCAAAAGAGCGCTACATAAATCTATTGAATTACAATTACAATTAATACCTATTAATGTTCACAGAAAAATACACTGTAACGAGATTAAAAGCTATTGCGTCACAGTCTATCGAAAGTTTTCTTGACCATAGTTAAATATCCTTCAAAAATCTGATCAAATTCCTGGTTTAAAGAACACTGATGATATTGACACTAGATTGTTCATTTCAGGCGGTGGACTATGATGAACCACTCACGTCTAACAGCCTCATTACATACACTATTCTGCCTCGACCTGACACCCTGGACAAACATTTCGCCATCAATACTTCCACGGGCTCTATCCGGATTGTGAATCCTCTCAGATTCGACCAATTGTCGTCTGCTCTCGATGGAAGGCTAGATCTAGTGGTCACTGCGCATGACCATGGGATTCCCAGTCTAACCTCCACTGTGCCTGTGACGGCCTTCTTTAAAGTACTGAACTTATTCTGCATCACATTTTTCTGTAATTTTGATATGCACGATTATATTTCCTTGTTTTCTAGTTCATGGTCCGTTTGTCTGTCTGTGAGATATTTACAAGTTTTTGAGATTTGTCCGTCGTTAACTTGTTATATTTACTTCTTCAGAGCTGCAGGGCCAATTTCAACCAGACATGCCACAGTGATTTACGGTTTTCTTCAATGAAAGATCACACATCTCCCAAGCGATTTGTTTAGTAGTGTGGTCGAGTTTTAGAAATATTCTTCTCAAGATCAACAATGATACGAACAAAATGCCCATGGACAACATCGCTCACCTGAGTCACTTTGGCCCATATTAAAGATTTTCCCTATATATTCGTATGTAAAACTTTGATCCCCTACCCCTGGGGGCCATAATTTTGACAAACTTGATTCTGCATTATGTCAGAAAGCTGCCATGTAAATTTAAACTTTTCTGGTTTAGTGGTTTTTGAGAAGAAGATTCTTAAAACTTTTTTCCTATCTTTTTGTGATTATCTCCCCCTTTGAAGGGGACACGGCTCTTCATTTGAATAAATTTGAATCCCCTTCACTCAAGGATGTTTTGTACTACGATTGAATGAAATCCTATGTTTCCGCATATAAAACTTATCCCCTATTGTGGTCTTGCTCTACCTCCTGGGGCTATGATTTTTAGAAACTTGAATCTGCACAATGTCAGGAAGCTTCCATGTAAATTGGAACATTCCTGACCCAGTGATTCTTGAGAAGATTTTTAAATGACCTCATCCTATTTTTGTAATTATCGTCCCCATGAAGGGGACATGGCCCTTCAATTGAACAAATGTTAATTCCCTTTACCCAAGGATGATTTGTACCAAGTTTGATTGAAATTGCCTCGGTGGTTCTGGAGAAGATTTTTTTATTAATTTTCAGTGTATTTTTCTATTTCGCTATTATTTCCTATTTGAGAAAGGCGTTATCCTTCATTTGAACGAACTTGAATCCCCTTTCCCCAAGGATGTTTTTGTTAAGTTTTATTGAAATTGGCCCAATGGTTCTGGAGAAGAAGTAAAAAATGTAAAAGTTTACAGACGGACCGACGGGTGATCAGAAAAAAAAACCTCACTTGATCTTTCAGTTCAGATGAGCTAAAAATGATATGGTTTTCTTAAAACAAGTATCCTCGTGTAGTGTTAGGATCAGATTTGTTCAAAGTTTACAACAAAATATACTAGTAACCTGTTGGTCAGGGACTCGTACTTCACAGCCTCAAGGCCAACGTTCGATTCCTGAGCCACGTCAGATCCTTCACCAAACGCCCGGCTATAGCAGTGAAAAACATGGATCTTTCGGATATAAACGGAGGTCCCGGTAGGCGTTGACACGATGTAGAACTCTCGCAGATGCGATCTTGAGCACCTTGCATGCACGTTTAAATTACCTACAGCTGGTGATATTTCTACATGAGTGAATGTTCTAAAATAGGATATAAACTAATACAGAAATACAGTGGAATATATTGGGCAAATTATTCAAAGATTTTTCAAAAATAAAAAAAAAAGCAACACGGCTATGATTTGTAACCCTCCCAGGATCAGGGTAATACCACAATAGGGGGTCTCAGCTTTATACAGGTACATATATGGGAATTTGTTTTTTTTAAAAATGTTCTTCTGAAGGAAAACAAGATTATATATTATTTACATTTCCAACATTTTTAATGATTTCTACGAAGTTTGATTGAAATTGGTTTTGAAAGATTTTTTCCCCTATATCTTGCATGAAAAACTTTGATCCCTTGATTTCGATATTTACCAATTGAAATAACAGTCATTTTATGATGAGCATATAAATACGGATAATAATAGTACGATTATTTTAACCTCTGGGAATATTCCGACAGTAAAATGTAAATATGAAATATGAATTTCATTTTTGAAAATGCATGACAGTCTGAACAGCAACATTCATTTTTCATGAAACCCGTAAATATAATTCGTGAAAATAGCGAAATGAAAAAAAAAATCGTATACAATTTTTGTAATGTAGAACAAGTTTGTTCAAATCATTGTCTAGGCATCATAAACGCGTTCAGAGTTTGTATAGGATGGTATTTTGGGGGGAAAATATAGAAAAACCTCCTTTTAAAGAACAACAAAATTACGATTTGTAAAAACTTTAAGCAATCATCTTCATGTTCTGTAGAGTTTCTTCTTCGGATAAAGACCCTGGGATAAGCATGATGGGATCACTACATTTTAATTTTTTTTTTCATAACGTATAGATATATTGGGAAATGATTCAAGATGTTCTCAATGATAAGAAGTTACAATATGTCGAAACTATATGTCAGCATCCCCTTGTACATCACAGTCAAGATTGATCTAATCACGGGCCCCTGTATCATACTGAGACCACAATAGTTCCAAGCTTTTTCATAGAAGTTTTTTTTTTTCAAAAATAGCAATGCCACATTTTTTTTTTCAAAACCATACTGCACTGTTTAGGTGCAGTTTGTGCACGGATCATGAAGTTGTTTGGTTAGAGCTATTGAAAATCTATGCGTTCATGAGAATTTCGATGACACGAATATATTATTTAAAGAGGCATTACAGCTCATTTTGATCGAGTACTTTTTAAAACACGTATCGATAAAATAATAAAGATAATAACAATTCTGACAATTTTGAACATTAGGGATGCATTAATTTGCTCTCAAATGCGCTTTGAAGATCATTCGGAATTCAATGGCTTCATTCTGACTCGGGCATTTTACATCACGTGATTCAGTGTAAAAGTGTTGTGTAAAAACTTACTTAAATATCCCTTAAAAGGGTCCACACTCGCTTCTCGAGTATGGAATTATTTCCTGCTTCTTGTAACTATGTAATTATAGATTATTATTATTATAACAGAAAGCTTCTCATGTTCCTGTAACAAATAATGTTTTTTTTAAAGCACGTCAGGTGCTATGATAAAAATACCACTTAATATTAAAGTCCTGCGTGTGTGTCTCGTAGCTAGAGGGTCATAGTGATATCCCCACGTAAATTCTAGTGTGCGTAATTGTTGTATCTCGTTCTATTTTAACCCTTTTCTCGCATAATCTGTCAAAATTCTTGATTTAGCCATTGTACGCTCTTACTGGATTGTTTACCCTCCGTGCGCATGCGTTAGATTACCGAAAGAGGAAGTCTCAATGTTGTAAAAAAGGGCCTTCAAAAACTATTAATTTTTGCATTTAAACGAGAATTTTTAATTTTAGAAATGTGTTATTTTTGCAATGTTTATACATTAAACTATGCAACAAAATTAGAGAAAGCTCGGGGAAATTGTCATTTTACGATTTTGGAGCAAAATGAGCTGTAGTGTCTTTTTAAGCCGTTGTTTGAATGTTTCAGCCAGCTGCAGTCTGTACCTGTGGGAATTCAATATCCACAACAGCAGCACTTCCTACGCCTCCCCTGGAAAGTTACTCAGGTACGTGTAATTTTATCTAATTTATTAAACACCTGGAAATCTATAGTTTAACTGGAAACACCAATGTCTGTTCATAGATCCATGTCATTTGGCCCAGTAATTTCTTCTAGCAAATTTTTATAATTCATTGCCCCTAGGTCAGGGATTCTGGTGCAAGGTCAGGGTTTATGGCTCACATGGTGAAAAAGTGGGGGTTTTCTCTTTAAACCTGGACACCAAACAACCTAAGTACACAGTAACAATAAACAATGAAGTCTGTAATACCAAAACTGTGAAATTAATGGCCCTGGGTCAGAGGATCTGGCCCTGGGTCAGGGGATCTGGTCCTGAGTCAGGGGATCTGGTGATAGGATAGGAGTAAAAAAAAATATGGAATGAAAATATGATATGAAATCTTTAAGAATCTGCTTTACGTTTAAGTCATATTTGAAATATTGGCCACTTAATTTGAATGTGTGCAAAGTATACCTTAAATATGAAAAAAAAATCATATAAGGTATATTTTGAGAGACCTTGGTATTTGCGAAATGACGTTGAGTGACCTTAGTCTGAAAGTCATTGTCTATTAAATGTACTTATTCTTTGTGATACAAATGTTTATGGTCAATGCATGTTCAAATACTGTTCAAATAAGGAGCATTTTCCTCATAGAAGGAATATGTTCTGAATGACCTTGACCATTACAAAATTACCTTGAGAGGCCTTGTACCAAATGATCAATATCTGTAGAAATTTTGTTAAAAGAAAGGGGTTTTTTCAGATATAAGGTATGTTCTGAGTAACCTTGACCTCTTTAAAATGACCTTGGTCTAAAAGTCCCTGTCCTAAAGAATATTTGTTGAAAGGAAATATTGTTGAAAGATAAGGTATATGTTCCGATTGACCTTCACCTTTCCAAAATGACCTTGGTCCAAAAATCCCTGTCCTAAAGAATAGTAATTATAATCAATTTCTTATGAAAGGTTTAGAAGATACGAGCTCGGGCGGGCAGACACGACAGTAACTATATGCTCGTCGAAAATTACGGTCTTGCTCAATTTAATGCATAAACATACAAGAGGAAATTGATAGTGACAGCATACTTTAGTTAGGTATGATATCTTAGCAACATTTGTTTTAACCCCCGAAGCTCGTGCGTCCTCTGTCGCGCCATAGCTACATAGTGCATTCACGTGGCTTTGATGGCAGCTACCGAGTTCTGACAAAACAAAGTGTGTATTTTAGTCTTAAACAGTATAAGATCATATTTCTGATTATAACAATTAATATCAATATACTGCACGTTATTTTATTATTTTAGAAAGGGGGCATCGGAGTAACATTAAATTGGAGTCCCAATGAAAAACGACCCCAGGGGATGTTTGATCAATTTGCAACGTTGAAAATTGACCCAGATCCTTATTTAATCATTCTCCTCAGCGTGAAATTTTACCCTTGTTAAAATTGACCTTAGAGATCATTTCTGGTGGAGTCAAATTTCAACATTGAAAAATGGTCATAAATGTAAAAAAAAAATGTTTTCTGTACAGATCATATCTCAGTCAGGTAGAAGAGGGCTGGGAATCAAGTTTCAACATTAGAAAATGACCCTAAATATACATAATGTTTCTGTGCAATTCCGTCACATATACGCAGTAGGGGTCATATTTCAACCTTGAAAAGAGACCCCAGGTATGCTCAAAGTTTTTGACCATCCATTTTAATGATTTACATTATTTATGGAACATTTAAGTAACAATTAACAAAATGATCTCATTACTAATCAAAATTTAACACTGATCACTTTTCAACGACCACTTTTTTTTCAAAATTTAACGTTAAATTTTGATCGCGGTCAACTTTTAACTTTAAGAAATGACCCCTGCGGTCGTTTATCAACGGGGTCACTATTTTAGGTACTGATTCACGATTCTTTCCAAATTGTTGGTTTTTTTTTCACTTTTAATAGTCGAAATCTACTATCTAATGTGTCTTTAAAATTTCACAAAAATTTAAGGTTATACGTCATGACAGAAACTCATAATAGAGAGTTTATTACATGTTATGTAAACAAAGATTGAGGTTTGTTATTTACAGAGTTTTGAAATGCGTAGTTATCGATACAAGTTTATGATATATATCACACGTCAAGTTGCTTTAGGTAATATGTGCTGTTAAAAAGTTAATTTGTGTGTGTACAAAAATTAGGCTGCTTTAAATTACAAAATAAACATTTCACTAGTTCTTCGTAAACATAAACAATACTCCAATCTTGCTTACAAAATACAGTGTTAAGGCTAAATAAGTTTGCTCTTTACAAAGTCCAGATCTTAGCTATCAACTTTAAATGAATTATAGTTTTATTGTTTAACATAAAAAATGACAAATATTTTAAACAAAAACAACTGAACTAATCCCTCAAATCCCTTTAATGTTACACTGGCGCTGGATCTGCACCATGTTAGTATTAGTCCCGTTAGAACAGTTCGTTTTTAATTTCCAAACAAAGAAAAAGAGATTTGTTACATCAGGACAGAGGCGTCAATTTACATCTCTGGTTGCATGTTATGAACTGAGTACTTTCTGTTTGTCTGCTGAGATGAATATTAATACATATGAATATCACCGAGGTTTGTTATATAAAGAGAATCGATTTAAGTAATAATTTTACAATTTAAAAACAGGACAGTCCTTTGTATTATGCCAAGGACAGGAGGGATACATCCAGTGTGAATCAGGAAAAGTCATCCGAATTCTCTCTGCGATGTACGGAAGAACCAGTGATGTCATCTGTCCGTCACATAATGTCGGTTCTCTGACCTGTCAGTCTCATTCGTCCAGTGACCATGCTAAGTGGTCGTGTAATGGTTACGAACACTGCAGTCTGTTTGCTGACAGCAGTGTGTTTGGTGAACCCTGCACTGGCATCAACAAGTACCTTGAGGTCTCCTTCCACTGTGTTCACCCATCCACCATTAATGGCGTGTTTGGATAATATTCTTTCATTTCAAATTCTTACATTCCAATTTAGATAATATTCTTACATTTCAATTTAGGAAACGTAATAAAATAGTAATTTGGAATAAAATGTTTCTGAAACGCTATCTTCTTTAATTGGCTTTTTAGCTCACCTGAGTCGAAAGCTCAAGTGAACCTTTCTGATCACCTGGTGTCCGTTGTTCGTACGTCTGTCTGTAACTTTTTACATTTTCGACTTTTTCTCCAAAACCACTGAGCCAATTTTAACCAAATTTGGCACAAATCATCCTTTCGTAAAGGGGATATACATTTGTGCAATTGAAGGGTAACACTCTTCTCCCAATGGAGATAATAGTAAAAAAGCAAAACTACACTGACAAATTTTAAAATCTTTTTCTCCAGAACCAGAGGGCAATTTCAATCAAACTTAGTACAAATCATCCTTGGGTTAAGAGAATTCAAGTTTGTTCAAATGAAGGGTCATAACCCCTTCAAAAGGGAGATAATCTCAATAATGTAAAAATAAAAAAAGCGGGGCTATTTAAAAACCTTCTCAAAAACCTCTGAGCCAGAAAAGTTCAAATTTACAAGAAGCTTCCTGGCATAGCGCAAATTCATGTTTGTTAAAATCATGGTCCCCGAGGGTAGGGTGGGGCCACAATAAGGGACCAAAGTTTTACATATGAAAATATAGGAAAAATCATTTTAAGGCCTTCTCCTTAAAGCAATATAAGCTGCCAAAATTGCAATTTTTTATAGTGGCATTAAAAGAGGTTAAATGAACGTTGATATGATTGAAAAAAAGAACTGCATCGAATTTCCTCTCTTATGCATCGTTTACACACCTTTACGTGATGAAAAATATATTCCTCGACATTACGTTTGACCCTAATAACGGCAGCTGATTAATCGTCGGCGACAATCCCGAAGATAACCGATGTTGACACGAATGATTCTGATGCTGATCGGGGTGGATCGGGTTGTATCCGGGTCATTAAAATATGGACGGCGAGGTGAGATAAAATTCTAGTTACCATCATTATTTTGGCATTGTTAACGATGTTATATGTTTTTATATCTTTTTCGTCCCGAATCAGTCAAAGTCGGCTTTCTCCCTCGCTTCGAACCTTTCGTGTACCGAAATATTGCGCTTGCGCATTTGATTTTGCCGAATGAGTTCAACTTTAGGTCATTGCATACGGAAATAATGTCGGAAAAATTAAGGTACGGGAAGACTTAATTTCAACTGTCGAACAATTTTTACATTTAATGCAAAAAATACAACATGTCAAAAGTTTAATCGATAAAATCAGGTATTAGAAGGTAGATGTTACAAAATTTCGATTAAATTTTAGGGACCCCAAAATAACAATTTTGACAGCTTATATTGCTTTAAGAACCACTGAGCCAGAAAATTTCAGATTTACATGGCAGCTTTCTGACACAGTTCAGATTCAAGTTTGTTAAAATTATGATCTGAAAATTTTATTTTAGTATTCTGTGGTATAAGGCACTCGTTAAGGTTGATTGATCGTTAATTTGTTTTATGTCCCATTGAAAATTTTTCACACATATTAAAACGTCACCAGCTGTCGGTTTAGACCTATGCTTTGCGCTCAAGGCTTTAGCAGTGAGGTTCTTTAACGTATCAACGCCCGCGGCGACAGGAGACCTTCGTTTTTAAAGCCATATTGGAAAGATCCGTGAATTTCACTTTTAATTGCCTAGCATTTTGCGAAAGAGCTACCTATGTTTCATGTGTTGGGTTTGTCTACAATTATTTGATCGTTTGTTCGTTTTACGTGCGGTCGACAATTTTTCACTTATATTATGACATCTCCAGCCGTAGATGAAGTACCACAAATATAGACCTATGCTTAGCGCTCAGAGCCGTAGCAGTAAGGGTTCGTTAACGTACCACCGCCTGTCGTGACAGGGGATCTCCATTTTTAAGGTCATAACCGAAAGACCCGTGATTCTCGATCACCTCAAAATGCCGGGCGTTTGGTGAAAGATCAACCACTGCCGATGTTTATGTCGTAAGTTTGACGCGGCCATGGTACGAGCGGGGCTCAAACTCACGACCTGCCGGTCGAACGCTGTACTACTGAGCTACCGCGACCGGTCTTTTCGTTAAGGACTCATTAAGCATTCTATAAGCACTCTACGAAATTAGATTTGTAAATTTACATTTGGGGTTTGATTGGACTTCTCAGCCAACTTGTGACAGTTGATATTCTCTCGTGTGAAATCAGCTCGGCAGTATATCAGCGTTGGACACCGTTTTTGTGAACTTTGGTTAGACCTGCTGTGATGTTTTTCATCGATACGTTTTTCTGTAAATAAATTGTTAAATCTTTGAGTTGTCGATGCGATTGATTTCTGCTGGTCACCGGGTATATTCTGATCCATAACAATACACACACACACGCGCGTATTAGGTTCATTTGACAAAGTTACACTTTGAACGAGGCTAAAACATCAATTTACAAAAAGTCTTAAAAGTAAGTATGTATTAATTTATTTCTGCAAGAATATATAAATGGATAAAAATTTGGGGGAGGCGAGACTTGAACTATGGTTTAGGGTCAGAATACAGAGTCTAGTTAAAAGCATCACAATTCTTTTGTGCGAAGTCTGAAACCCAATTCATTTGCTTAAAAACAAATCACTCTTGAACATCTACTGTATTACTTATAACCAGACGTGTAGTGACCTTGATTCGAGGTCTTCTGATGAAAGTCACTATAAATGTTAGAAATGAGGCCATTTCCCAAACTCAAGGTCACTAGCAAAACCATGTCCCAACCATAGGATTTTAAGAGTGATGGAAGAGTTTACGAGCCAAGAATGAGGACAGATCTGGTCAAGGTCATTGGTATAACTGTCCATACCACAATTCTTTAATGAAAATACATTACAAGCTCATACTTTAAGCAAAGAATAAGCCAAACAGTGCATCCCGACCTTGAACTGAAGCATCCGCCCAATGTCTGAAAATCGTGGAAAAAATCTATGGGCATTTACTTCTTAATGAATAAAAAGGTTCAATTTGTTACGCCATTGTCAACGACACAAAAAGAAATCCGACATAATTCTTTGTAAATTCATTTTACAGCTTCTCAGCCATACAACTCCACTCTGGGAATGAAACCAGACCCAGGGACCATTTCCGTGAGGTTAGACACCTCTACCAAAATCTTCACTTACCATTTTGGTCTCGGTCTCCAACCTCCTTATTACTACGAAATCATTTTACGTGCCAAATATTAACTTTGAAGATTGTGTACGTCTCGCCATACAATTCATATAGTCTGGTATAACCCCCTCCCTGCATCCCTATTCACGCAACATGTATTTTAGTATAAGGATCCACTCTTCAGCAACGTCTGATCCATATAAATTAACCCAATGACCATCACTTTCAGGAAATTGGTATAGGCATCCATGCACCCAGCTTATGAGCTAGATTGTCTGCATGACCAAGCCATTGCCCCCAAAGCTCCAATTTCAACATTTTGGGATTCACGTTCTGCCTTCTTAACATTTACACGATGTATCAGAAATGGGAAGACTGTACTATTTATAGGGTTTTAGTCCAACCTTTTATGGCCAAAGAAGGTAGGGACCACAAAATTCATAGTTTGTCCTCCACTCCCCACAGAAATGCCTCGCAACAATTTTTGTGTTAACTGGCCATGTAGTTTCAGAGATAAAGAATCAAAAAATTTCGTAAGTGTACAACACATAACGACTGATGGAACCGACACCAACTGATCACAGGTTCCAATATTCCGAATAATAACATGTGTCTATTACAGTTTTATCTCTTTATTCAGATGATAAAAAATGGTTTCTTTTATTGAGTTGTAAAGGATTTCAATATAAATTATATGCAGCTCTACAATGCTTGTTCGAAACACTGAATATAATTTACGACAAACAACAATAATTTACGTTTTAAAATAATAATGGAATCGCTTTCCGTATGTCTGTACCTAGTTCTCCCTGGAGTAGTGTTTGGGTTGGTTGTTTTTCCCTTCTCTTTGTTAAAAACAGTATAACACATTACAATTCTAAACATCAACATTTAAAGTGAAAAAAAAAAATTATACACTTTACTCAAATGAAACACAGCAAATTTGCAATTGAAAAAGTCCAACTTTATGAATTTCAATGAAAATATGTCACACAAACTACAGCTTGAAATTGTAGCAAAAACATGGAATATTATGTAACAAAATAATTACATGTAAAACTATAATATTGCTATCAGTCATCCAAATTCTACATACAAAAATCATCCATTTTCACTTGTACACACTCACAGGCAGTGGGTTAATACATATATATATATATATATATATATATATATATACATATATACACATGTATATGAGATCAATACGCATGGTGATAAATGATTCAGTTTGCCTACTTTGTGACAAGTTTTTGAAAATAAAATTTTATATGGTTTCAAATCTAGTAACATATTGAAACAGAGAAAATAAATTAATTCTGAAGACCTATCTGTGGTTCACCAGCACATGACATGCTTTTAGACTATTCTCAATGAATTTCTATGTGAATGAAAGACACGATTACATTTGCACCCCATGACAATAACACATGTACTATACTAAAAAATCAGCAGAAACGAATTATGAATAATGCTCACTTTCTTTTTCAAAATTCCAATTTGAAGTAAGCAGGAAGGTCCATATACAGAGCTGTAACCCCCACCCCCCCTTCCAATTTCAAAATCAGCTTAAATTTTTTTAATACAAGTAAATTCTCTAACTTCCTCAGCTTAAGGGTGGGGCTGGGGAGGCGCAGAGAGGGAGGGTGCCTCAAATTAGACCCTCAACCACCTTAAATTGTTGGAGCTTAGACAAATTATACAACAAGGAGAGCAGGAAAGTCATTTTGCTGAACATGGGGACAGTCGTGTATTTACGGTTACTCTTTCAGAATAAAAATGTAAATCAGCATACACATTTCAACACAGTTATACACATTAACTTTGTGAAAATACAACAAATAATGATTTTATCTATGAATGAGTTTGCATGGCATTAATAAGTCATTGGACTTCATTACACAACATTAAAGGATCATTAATCTTCAGAGAAATTCAATCACAAAGAAACAGATTTTAAACAAAAAATGAGTAAAAAATGTCATATTTGTCATACAGAATATTTTCAATGTTCTTCGAAGAAATAAAAAATTGCTCGAATAAGTTTAATGCAAAACATTACACATGGTCATGAACACCAAAGGGGTTAAAGACAAGCAAACAGCATATATACACATAGCACTTAGAAAAAAAATATACTCCAGTCACTATACAGGAAGCTGAATGTAGCTATTTCTCTGAAGGTTAACAAAGACAACAAAACATTATAACTGTAATTTTATGTGAAAGCACCTAGTAGTAAACATTAAATCACAGTTCAGTAGTTAAAACAAAATCTGATTGAAACTCGATGTTTGTTCACCCTCAATAATCAGAGCATTGTTAAGCTGTTGTGCTTTTGTCAGTAGTTTTAGTAGAATACAGTAAAACACAATTATAGTGAAGTGCTGGGGATAAACAATTTTGATTTGTTATGAAAGTAACTTATTATATCCAACGAGTTTATAATAATATGAAAGTAACTTATTATATCCAACGAGTTTATAATAATATGAAAGTAACTTATTATATCCAACGAGTTTATAATAATATGCTTTAAAACAACAGGGAATAAAAATCGTTTTGATGGAAGTGTGAATTTATTATAAGCATGTTCACTGTAAGGGTGAATTCATAATAAGCATGTTTACTGTAACCATGTTTTACTGTATGTATAATTCTTTTCTGGATCAAAATTTCCTTTCAAAATGATTAACACAAACTTCTAGCACTGGCTACACAGACAAAGTATTGAACTTTTGTACATGCATGTGTTTCAATATATCAACAAACACCTACCATTGGTTTAACAATGAATATATCACATAGCATTTCATGTAGACTTAGCACAAGCTTTGAGCATGGGGCAGTTTATTAAATGGGTCATCACAGAGGAAAGCAGGTCACACAGGAAAACAATGAACAGGGGACATACTATACATAACAAACACTCAAACAAAAAACAATATACTGAAGTCTTTGATATCACAATTAAGGTTTTGGGGAGAGCAAAATTATCATTCACAACTTCATTGTGCTCGCGGGTAAGTATCAGCTGAGAGCCTAAATCACAATATTCACTAAGTTGTACTACATACACAACACAATGAAGGAAAATTATCCATCACATTGATTCATACAAATGGCTTTTCTTCTCCTGAAGAGATCCTTTTCTCTGAATCACTGCCTTCTCTGCAGAATGAGGGTGAAGCCTGTCTGGGGAGAGGGCTCGTCTTAACAGAGGCGACCCTGGCTCACAGCTCTTTGGTCGCGAGAAGGAAGTTTTTCTTGTGATGCTTGTGTTGGGGGACTGAGATGAATTTAGATGTGATGGATAAGTTTGCTGGGGCATGTTGGAGCTTCCAATCTGATGGCCAGAGGTCTGGCCCTGCGTAAATGCTAACGGACTGGGACTGCGATTGGGGGAGGTTGGCATGGGTGAGGGTGAGGGGGTGCGAGCCAGGGGAGACAAAGGAATATTGTGAACAGACTTCCTACGATGAGGCGATTTGATGCTGTGAGCTCGCTTATTATGGTGTAACCCGTGTAATGAACTTGGCCTGCCAAATGTGGAATTACTTGCAGGAGAGTTTGGAGTGCTTGAGTTTGGAGAACTACTCGAGGAATTGCCCATTGAGGAATCTGGTGACCATGGATTGGCACCAGGAAATGATTTAGTTGCTTTGAGCTGCCCACTGCTGGTGTCTCCACAAGTCCACGACTTGCTGAATGCTCCACTACCAAAGGATCGACCAGTTACCATTAGTGGAGATGAAGACCATTCCGATTTCTTAGTTTTTGAACTCAGTCTTCTAAGAATGGATCTCCCTTTAGTCTTTTCTTTGATTTTGTCATCACCCTTTTTCTTATTGGTTTTTCGGACCATCTTTCCTGGATGTGCTCTTCGCCTTCCTCCTCTTTTGATAGTGGTGCTCTCCATTGGAACACAACGAATGCTCACAACATCTCCTCCTTTCAGAATGTTTTGAATGACTTTGGTGTATAACAAACTCTGAACTGGTTCATCATTGATGTGAGTGATCAACATGCCTGGCCGTAACCCACTTTCGTATGCTGGACTGTTCTGCTCAACAGCCTACAAAATCATAAGGGTTATTTTCACTCTTGCAAAAGCTTTCATCTACTCAACATAAAAGAATTTAGATACATGTTTACCCAACTGTCAGAATATGTATTAAATGAATCCGTCTATTGTACTAGACAGTAGCTTCATAGTTTTAATACATTTAGTTTGTTTACTTGTGTACTATAAAAAACTTTCATACTATAAAAGCAGTGTACAATCAAAACTTCTGACATACCACCACAACATGCTGCAACGTGTAGACATCGCTCTCCCCTTGATAGACACGGATGGTTTTAAGAGTGAATCCAAAGCCTCTTGGGCCCTTCCTTATGATGATGGGAGGGTTGAGAGACTTTGCGAGAGGTGAAACGTCCCTGGATGGGGAGCCATCCCGTGAACTGGTGCTTGACCCTCCAGGTGACAACATTGGTTTTGCTATGAACTCATCTGTAATAGAGAGATGAATTTCCAGATCAGATTATGCTTAAAAACAAATTTCACCAAGTTTCTAAAAAAGAAAAAGAAAAAGGTAAAAATGTTGCTTTGCATTAGGGCTGGAATGACTCAGGGCCAGCTCGATTTGGTTCAGTTTTAATTCAGAAAAGCACAATTCAGGGGGTGGGTGGGGGGTGGTCCCTAATTCAGTTCATGTCACCCAATGACAGTGCAAACATCAACATTTACAATGAGTAACACACTTAATTTTATTTAAATTTTATATAACTATATGTCATCATATCTATTTATACCTGCATATAACTGATAGCATAAGGAAAATATTGACTCTTAAAATTTGTTCTATTGATACGCAGTATAATTTTTGCATTATTAAACAAATCTATAATTAATCTAAAATATGTGATACTGTTTTCATTTATACATGTCAAAATTCAACAATTTCATCATTTGGCAGATTTTGAAAATCTCTCTTCTATTGATTTACTTCACTGTTATGTTAACTGTCAAAACATTTAATTGGTGTCATTATCTACAATGTTGATTTCACCCTAGTACTGACAGAGGTAAAGATAAACTACAATAATCAGGTAGACCATGTCCTGTTGGTATCTGACAGGTAAAAATGATAAATTCTAACACAGCAGTGATTCGAATCTCCATTGCATAAAAATCCCCATCTTCTGCACATCTCTTGGACACCATATTGTTGTTTTTGGTGTATGTAAAATCTGAACCAAACCAAAATCCAGAGTTCATAATTTCAAAATTTTCAATGCACCACAGCGTTCTATTTTGTATGCAACTGTTCAGTACCATGAATCTGGTAATTTTGCACCGATTTTTTGAAAATTGGGTTAAAATGTTGCATACGTTTTTTCTTTTCTTTTCTTGTGAATCAATACTTCATTGTTACAAAACAACAAAGATTATCTAAAAATTTTAACTTTGCAAAGCAACAGATCCTCTCAAAATTTGCTAAAACCCCCCATATAAACCTAGATTTATTGCATCAGATATTCCCCGAAGGGACATTATTCAGCATACAGAAAGTTTTTTGTGAATGATCTTCATAACATATATCACACGATATGATGTATGCATATATGTATATTTACATGTAAACTAAAACTATTAATATGATGTTTATTTTCCAAGCTGTGCCAATGAATCAGCATACAAAAAAAACAAACAACTAAACTTAATTCTACAGGATTGCGTCTCTTCAACACCATAGTGCTAGTCTACAAGATTCAGGTAGCACTGTGTTTCAATGTATTAGTTGGAGTGTTGACTCATCCCTTATACAAATTTAATGGAATGTTCAAGTCCTACAGGCCACATCATATAAATGGGGGAAAAAATCCATATATGAATAATCATATTAAAACAGAATCCCATTTAAGAGGGTTCTACTGTATATAAGCGTGACAGCAAGTGCTGTAGTTATGACTGATCCCAGGCTGGTCCAGTAAGGAGTGTGATACAGATTTTTGTGGTTTATACAGTGTGCTGCCTGTTGGTTTAATGATGCATGTGACAAAGCGTGTTGTGGTCTAGATGTTTTGCCTGTGAGATGAGTTGAGGAGTGTAACACAGAGTGCTGTAGTCAGTAAACTGAATGTTGTGGTGCAGACTGTGATTTATTTACCTGTTGGTTGAATGAGGAGAGTGAGTTGTGTTGTTGAGGCAGACTTCTGCAAAAGTTTTCTACTCAGTGAGGTGGACTCGATATCTCTCTCCTTTTTCTCATCAACTGGAGATAATTCTACAAATTTGCAAGTGCGAAACATTAAAGATATAAAATTGAAAACAAAGAACTTCACAAAATTACTGCAGAAATTGGATTTTCAACTAAGATTGACAAATAAATACCTGTGCATTGTTATCTAAATATCAAATATTACTAATATTTTGTAAAGTTTGGTAATGTAAACAAGTGGCCACAGGCCTTCTCGGTCACCGGAGTACTAGTTAAGTGTCACTAGTCCCAAGGACTAAGAAATCTAGAAAATATTTCCCCCCTCTTAAATATCTAAGCTAAATTCTAATATTTAGCAAAAGTATAAAACAAGATGCATTCTTAAAACTTAAATGGCCTCAAAAGTGCCTATACTGATGAAAGGTTTTACACAATACAATACACGTGACAGTAACACAATTTGACAAATTTGGACCTCTCCTTGAGCCAACACCATGGGGTTGCAAAGTTCACAATTTTGGTACATCCTTTTCTGCTTTTCCTAAATATGCATTTAGTTTTTAAACTGTATCAGCAAACTTAAAGACGTCTTTCAATTGATAAAGACATAGATCACTATAATAATTCTGGATCCACCTTGGAACCAAATCCCTACCCCCCTAGAGTCAAGAAATTTACAATTTTGGTAAAGGACGGCCGACTTCTTCTAAATATCTATTTAGTTTCAACTTAGTCAACAGCATTAAAGAAGATATTACTTAAATATTTACACATAAACACTATATATACCAAGTTTGGCCCCACCCTGGAGTCAGAACCTCTACCCTATGAATCGTGAAATTTAAAATCTTGGTAGAGACCCTCCTGCTTTAATCATTGTGAATTTAGTTTTTCTTTCACACAAACAGTTGTAGAGAATATTCCCCCTCCCTCCCCCCGTCCTAGATATGCTGCATATCAATTTTGAAAAGAATTGGAATGGTAGTGATCAAAAAGAAGTTAAAAATTTTCAATTGTTTACGGCATGACACACGATGACGGCCGCAGATCAACTGCAATAGATTTCCTGAGTTTACTGAGGTGGCCTAACTTCAGCAGAGGAAAAAAAGAGCTGATATTCAGTTCTTCAAAGCAATGAACTCTGGTAGCTGCTTGTTTACAGGGCTGAACAATTCACTTGGCAGTGAAAACTAAGGTTAAGTACTTGTTTTGGAACACTTTTAACATTTTATACTGCCTATCATACATTTCCAACTTTACCAAAACCCTTGATGCATGAATTCCACATATTGGTCCAAAGTTCCATAGAACATCGTGACTAAAGGTTTGAGTCATGCTCTGATGACCTGTTATTTTGGTAAGAAAAAAAAATTGTTTCTAATCCTCAACTGATGTGTTTCTGGGGCTTTGTTGTAGCTGTCAGTTGTATATAATAGGCAGTAATAAAACCTATTAAAATATGTGCAAACAGGTATGCACTGAATGTTCTTCATGACAAAACCCTCCAGTGAGTATCCAGGTTAGATCTAGTATCTTTGTTTTTCATAAGAGGCGACTAAATGGGGTGGTCCTTCCAATAAGACTGCAAGATCAGAGGCCCTGTGTCACGATAAAGATCCCTCCCTGCACAAAGGCCGTAAGTGCCAAGTATAGGCCTAAATTTTGTAGCCCTTCACCGGCAATGGTGATGTCTCCATATGAGTGAAAAATTCTCAAGCAGAACATATTTAACAATACACAACCAAACAATCCTCACCTTTGACTCCTGGACCCTTTTCCTTGTCCTCATCAGAGGAGATGGCGAGTTTTGGGATGCTTTTTATAGGAGGTGGTCGTATTTCTCGCTTGGAGATTTTAGGGGAGTCGTCGCTGGTGTTGTTGTCCGAGCTCTCTGGAGTACTAGTGGTAGGATGGCGGTGGGTGGGTTTGGGAGTATCTGGAGTACTGGTTTTGGGAATCTGACTCCTTGGTGGTGTGCTGAACATTATCGCTAATGTGCTCTTTCTGGAAGACGTACTGCAAGAGAACAAAAAACACGCATTTTTAAATCTAAGCTTCAATTTCAGTCTTTCTCAGTTACAGTTTAGTCATGCTTTCTATTATCAGTATCAGGTTCCTCTTTACAGATTTAGACAGAAAACATTTAATAGCTTGAATGGAGATGGATTGATTAATGACACATTAATTAAAAACAAACTATTCTTTGTAAGAAATCTGTACAGAGATTAAATGTCTGGTTTTCAATGATGCCACTGCAGAACTCACCGTTCAGGCGGTGAGACAAACACGTCCTCATCGAATTTTATTCCACTGCTGTCCGAGTCTTTACAAGTGTCTGAGGTGTCCACACTACCGGTCTCCTTCTTCATCAGCTGCTGCAGTTCTAGTGATGTGTCGGAACTTTCCGACTGGTTCGAGTCTTTCCTCTCCAGAGCCTGTTTTTGCAGTAGTTGTGTCCTCATCTCATCAGCACTGGAATGTCTTCTTCTATCATCTTTATCTCTGCTCTTTAACAGCATTAAGCAAAATTCTTTGAATATCATACTAGAGCACATCATTCACTCTTCATGCATGTAAATTCATTCCCACACAATTCTTTGCCAATAAAAAATCCTCAATGTATATGACAAACAATACTCCATAAATCTGACGTACATAAAAGAAAACGTCTCATGACCAAAAATGATTCATATGGAGAAAAACATTAATTGATTGATAGATTGACTGTTTCTTATTTTTCACCACACTCAACATTTTTTCAGTTATCTGGTGGCATCCAGTTTTTATTGGTGGAAGAGCGAACCTATATACAATGTACCTTGGAAGAGACCACCGACCTTCTGAAAGTAAACTAGCAAACTTTCTCACATATTTCAGCGTGAGCGAGAATTGAACCCACGCTGATTAGAGGTGAGAGGCATGGAGATTTTGAGCATAATGCTCTAACCACTCGGCCACGGAGGCCCCTGAGAAAAACATTGACAACAGTTTTTAGCAGTCTACTTTAATTACAATCATCTATCAAAATTGTAGCTTAAATGTTGAGTCAGGTGTAATTTGTTCAAATGTCTGACAAATCCTAAAACTTTTCCAGGCTTCTTTTCACAGCACATTTCATCAAAGCACTCCAGTAATATTTACATAGTACATTGCAAAGAGAAACAGAAATGTGCACAAATTGAAAACTACTTATGATCAGGACACTTACCTCATTCATTTCATCTATTTTATAGTAAAACCTGGGTGAGGAAGAGGCAAAGCTCTGGAACAAGGAATCGTCAGCATCATCTTCTGTATCCTCTGTCTCAATCTCATGATTGTACCGGTCTTGTCGACCTACAAGGCAAAATTGATTCGGACATGTACATCACATATTACAATTCACCATATCAATTATATGTCTGTCTGTATCAGACACAGAAATCATAGTACACATGTACATGCATTTCAAACAGAAGTTTAACACCAAAACAAATCATAAGGTTTATACCTCCAGTCTGTTTAATTCGTAATCAAAAGCCTGAAGGGCCACAAAGGCGTCAAGTGCAATATCATATACATTATAGCGTTCTCAATAAATTCAGAGGGCAGGTAAGTTAGAGAAAGTAAGAAAAGAAATGTTTGAGTGCCACAGGAGACATTTCCTCGTGTTTAAGTACATAAATAAAGCATTACAGTCATTTGTAAAATGTCAGCAAACTGTGTTTATTTACATAAAAAGAAATAAAGAAGAGAGCTTGGGCTGAAGTTGCTTATCCTAACAAGTTCATATATGTACCCTCCTATTGCTAGATAATATTACCTCAAGACTAGTTACTTTACAAAAGCTATATTTAATAAATTGAAATTGCAGATGAAAAATGCTGAAAAGAATATACCTGCTACAGAGTAAGACTACTTGTTTATAGAAGTTATATCTTCTGTTCATGTATTATGTAACAATTATATGGTATTAACTCTGTTTTCATTGTCTAACAATTCAAAAGTTCAACATAGTATGTAGAATGGTTATTGGAATTCTGAATAAGATTCAATTCCCAATGAATGCTACCTAGGCTGGGTTTCCTTGCAAAATAACCTGTTATTTTTGGTGAGATGCACACGCTACTTTCGTTTTGCTTAATCGAGAATCTGGATTACTGAGTACAAAACCGGAAATAGTCTTTGTTTTTGGAATAGAAAACAAACCGTGACAATCTGCAACACAATTTAGTATCTATCCGTTTCTACTGATCTGAAATAAGGATTCTTGGTGAAACTACGAGACTATAGATGTAAATGAAAACCAAATTTGAGCAGGTTATTTTGTAAATATTTAATGATATTGTACAACACAAATTTCGCGGGAAAATCTGTTTCATAGTAAATCCATCCCCGAATAATGAACTTTTCTTGCCAAACAATCATTATTTAACTATTGAACAAAGATACAATAATAAACAATGGCATCAACAACGGAAATGGTATTGTGCCTTTCAAATATCAATTAAATTCAAAGTTCCAAAGTCTTGAATCATAAGAAGCATTCAATACCAATAGGCACTATTTGATTTCGCCCATTGAGATGGGAAAGGCGGTGTAGAGACAAAATCTGCATGATCGCTAGAAGGCTCTCGAGCAAGCTTAACACCTTAAAAACTACACTGCTGGGGTACATGATATGCCCATCTGGAGCAACATTACACGATACATATCTATGTTTGTATACACAAAGTCACAAACTGTGATGCTGTTATTTGCAATTACATAGGACCTGTTACTAACATCAAAAGACAAGATTTCATGATTTCAAAGTGTGCCAAAAACAAACCATACACGACTTCACTAGTCATTCAATTCAAAAATGAGGTCACCATAACCTACCTTTTGATCATGACACACTATTACCTATAGATGCATCAATTGACCAAGTTTGATGATCCTAGGCCTTACAGTGTGAAAGACATGACCCAAAAACAATTTGACTAAGGATAGCTATAGAATTCCAGACGTAGGTCACTATGACAAACAAATGGGGAAGCCAGAACCATAACAACAGTCCATCAAATGACAGGCATATGAAAGGAAGACACACATAATGCAAGCAGCAAAACACAACATGCGAGAAGTGAAGACTTACTTTCAAAATAGCTGGTGTCTTCTTCACTCTCCAGTTCAGGAATAAACTCCGCTTTCTGTCTTAGAAGCCCTGCCCAGTCAAGGTTCATAAAGAAAGCATGTTCCTTGACCTCCTGTGCCCCTCCTGACCCCAGTCTATTCATAGGATTGTGTTGCAACATTTGGGTGATCAGATCTCTGGCATCGTCTCTTACTTGCCACTCCTCCTCCTCGGGCCATTCTATGTCCTCTGAAACATTATGGAGGGAAAATCAAATCTGAATTATCTTTATTAATTTTTTATCTATTACTTTTTCATTGAAAATATGGCTATTGGCATTTTACTGTCAGATTATTCTGCTTCCATTAATATTGCTTTGTTGATGACATTAAGACACTGTACATTTATGTAATCTTATCTTGAATTGTGTTTTCTCTTTAATTGAAGATAAATTCATGATTCAACAAAACAATTAGTACCATTAATAACTTGAGAGAACAACTCCTCTGGAGTGTTTCCAAAAAATGGAGGACAACCAACTAGGAACTCAAATAAAATGATTCCCATTGACCACCAATCCACTGGTTTGCCTGGAAAAAAAATGTCTGAATTGTTATTCTGCAAGCATTTGCATCCCCCCCCCCCCCCCCTCAAAAAAAAAGTAGAATGCAAAAGACTGCATTTTATTCTAATTAAGGACCCATAATGAGCAAAGTCATATTTTAATGTTTAGTTCAAATCTACAGGTCACACAAAGTATCTAACAAAACACAAGCATCAATGTCAAATATCATTAAATACATGTGGGAAAATATGATGTCATTCATCAAGCATTTTCATAGGACTGTACAATGAATTTACTGTGCATTATTTTCAATACACAAATATCCAGGAGTTTCTCATTTGGACATTAAAGTGGCTCACTTCACCTTGAAAGAGTTTCTCTATGCAGCATGAGATAATTTACAAGTAATCATGAAATATAACATGATATATGTAAATAGTATGTATGTTAAAAAGGCAGAGAATATGCAATTTTGGATAAAAAAAATGCAATTTTCAAAGATTTATTTCAATAATAAATATGAAAAAAAAACAACACTACACTAGCAGGTTTGAACTCGGGATCTGCAGATTACTGACCAGAAAATTTATCCACTGAGCTATGATGATATCCAAGCAAAATCAACCGATACAAATAATTTCACAAAAAAATTTAAATCATCATTTTGTGATGTAGTGTCATAAAAAGTACAAGTCTTGGTATAATGAGCTACCTTTAAGTTTCTATGTTTTTTGTTCCATAAACATCACAGGTTATTTCTGTTACACAACTTTCTTTATTCAATTCTTTCTTCTAGTATAGAATCCTGTATCAGCCATTTTATGCATTTCTTTGTTAATATATCCATTTATTCTATGTTTATCTTAAACTTGTTAATGTAGTTTATCACAGATTAATTACTTTATAACTTTTTCTGATATTCTCTATTTTTGTAGTATTTTGTAAATTGGTAATTTTGTACTGTGTGGCTTTTCACCACTCTGACTGGCACCTGTCAAATAATATTTTAACGATCCTTGTTACTATTTCTTTAATGTTTTACAGCATGACTTATGAGAATAGGAAAGACATTTAATATCACCAACATGATTTTAGACATTTAATCTGCCTATTCATTTAACACAGGAAATATAACACAGTCCAAGTAAATAGTGCATTGTGACATCATGTTAGCTACAAAGTTTTTTTTCTTTCAAACCAAGCAATTATCAACAACAAAATGTACAAAGGTATGAGAAAGCTCATCTGGAATTTAAAACCATCGGTGATACTTTGCAAACAATTTATTCATTTCGTTTATGGGGTTTATGGGGTTGTCAATGAAGTATACTGCAGTGGCAGCAACGTCTTTCCAGAGCATTATGGGTAATCCTCATCATCAGCTGATGAAGAGCAAATCATGTGACTCAAATGTGCAATCACTTGAGCAAACTCATCAAAAGCGACGCAAGCAGAGCTCACTATAATTGACTAGCTTACTGCATCCTGGGGTAGTATACTTACCGTATCCCTTTCTGAGAATGACCTCCGGAGCAATGTACTCTGGTGTACCAATCACTTGTTTATCACTAAACTCAGTACAGTCCTGCTCCAGGGAACCCTCATACAGGTTTGTAGTTACTGTGAGAATATTAAGAGTATGTGACAATCTGTTTGACACAAAAGTATGGCTCTTTATGATAATCACAGACAAACATCATGTCTCATCTTTACATTTTCTCTGTTTGATACTTACAACTCATGAGTCCTATTTTTGAAAGCCCAAAATCTGTGAGTTTTATATGGCCAGTAGCAGTTATTAGGAGACTGCAAAAAGGAAAACAAAAGCACTGAAAATTTCATACTGTTTACAGCTTTTAACAGACTTGTAAGTACAATAATGTTTGGTGAAAGGGTTGCGATAATGAACAGTGGTCAAACTCCTGACTCCTATAAGGAGTACCACTTATATTTCAGGATTAATCTTCTGAAATGGAGATTACATGAACATGTATACACATAGATGAACATACTTATCAGGTTTGAGATCACGATGAACAATTCCATAGCTATGGAGATACTCCAGTGCCAGAACTGTCTCAGCAAAATACATCCTTAAAATGCAAAAAATATCAATCTCAGAGACAGAATATTACCATCAAGTTTTACTTTGCATGCAATTTATGAAACTGCAACTCCATGTAAATATTGTATGTCTGTCATCCAGGCAACACAGTCAAATTTCAAGAGTTAGTCAACATAAGTACTATTTGTAACATTGCAATTCAAGTTCTGCATTTCTTTTTATTCACCTATCCCAATTTTTAATATATACCATTATTCTGCTTACCTAGCGAGATCAAAAGGAAGTGGCCCTGACTTGTGGATCAGCGTGGCACAATCCCCTCCCTCTACATATTCCATCACCATACACAGATGACGCTAGAAGAACACAAAATACAATAACTAAGGTGACATCCAGAATTGAAATACATGTATCAAAGTGTCAAAAGATAATTCATAATCACACACAAAGGTGTCCCTTAAATTTCAGGATTTAGAAGTTTTGAAGTTTGCACCTTATCATGAGATGCCTTTGCTCATAGCTATCAACCTCATCATGTACAATTATGGCCTCAGGTATAGAGGTACTAAGTTTTCAATGTGCACCAGTTGAATTTGACTTTATAATCTCATTTTTCCTGATTTTTCAATATAAACTCACTTTGGTTTCAAAGCTGCAGTACATGCTGACAACAAACGGGTTTTCCGTGAAGCTGAGAATGTCTCTCTCTGTAAAGACCTGCTCAGTCTGATTGCGTAGAATTAAATTCTGCTTACAAATCTTCTTCATAGCAAATCTTTGTCGAGATTCTTTATGGCGTACAAGGTAAACGGCACTGAAAGAAAAAAACAATCTCATATTTAGAAATTATTTAAGAAATAAGAATGTTACGATAGATATACATACAGCTGTACACAATAGATATCACAATGTAACTCGAGACATTGAGAGACATGTTTTTGTGAAATATGGAAGTCTTAAAAACATGACCTTGTTCTACTGTAGCAAGATTGACCTTGACTTTAACTTTTCACTGACGAAATACGGATTGTAAATTTTGTTAGTTTTGATGGTTATTGCTGATGTGACACAATTTTGAGAGAAAGTATTAGAGATACGCTTTAATTGTTTATTCTATTATTCAGAAAACCAATCATCAATCCATAAATAGCAACAGCTGGTGTGTGTTACATCATAGGAATAGAACATTAAAGTGTGTCCGATCTCATTGTAAATATTTTTCAATCATCACTAGAATTTATTACTTTGTGTCTGCTTGGGAGCTTGAAGCACAGAGACTCATCACAAAATATTCTAAATCTTAAATATTGACCACTCTTATATTCTTAAATTTCAAGCATAGAGTACATTCAAAACAATTATTTACTGTTTTAGCAATTACTATTACCTTGGTTTCAATGATATAGGGTATTTTTTTTTGTATGATAATTTAAAAACTTTTGTTTGAGTTAGGGGATAGGGGAGATATTCGAAATCCAATGGGAGATTTTTGTTGATGCTCAATATTCTGATAGCTTGTGATGTATGAGAAGAAGCTACAAAGTTATGTTCATGTCTAGATGATTCTGATTTCAATAATAACATTATTTTATTTCGATGGCTTCACAGGAAATCAGCACCATAACCATGTGCTGCATTGTGTAATATCTGTATAAATTCAGTGGATTTGCCAATGCCGTAAAGTTATTATATTTGATTTCATCACGATCTCTTGATGTTAACTTGATGTATAAAAATGCTACAAAAACCCCTAAATTACAACACTGAAAAGATGTCATACCTACCCCCACAAAATTATTAAAAAGTTGCAAAAAACGTTAACTCACGCATAAGCTCCATTACTGATCAGTTTAATGATTTCAAAGTCATCCTCTGCTGGAGTGTGAAATTTGTATACTCGTCGTTTCTTAAAAATAGAAAACAAATTTATATACAACCTGGGCACTGTCAGACAGGGATCAGACAAAATGCAGATCTAACTTGAACCAGAATTTACCTGTGAAATTTCATCAGTTATAGACGAATCCAACTGGGAGGCAGCAGTGTCGCCATCTGCCAGGTCTGTACAGACAAAAAGTACAGTCACACTAGTTTACAATACAGTAGAACTGCAGTATCTCAAGCACTGGTATCTTGAATATATGGACATGTCAAAGTGATTCGAAGTCCCAATCTCTTATCTTTCAGATATTTTACCCTCGGTATCTCGAATCCTCACATACCTCAAAGTTATTTCTCAGTCCCAATGAGTTTGCGATAACGAGCTTTGACAGTGTGTGTGTGTGTGTGTGTGTGTGTGTGTGTGTGTGTGTGTGTATATATATATATATATATATATATATAAATTACTTATAATGAAATCACTTGTTTTAAAATTTCACTCATTTAAAAAAAATCCCATTCAACATTTCTTTTAATGTTGGATCATATGATATCATTTATTTTGAGGGAATTCTAAATTGTTTTCATAAAATATCATGGTCACTGAATTTGTAATCATGCAGAGAAGATAAATGCCTGAAGATCAGTTTTTTTACCCAAGATGTTTTCTTTGCATGTTTCAATGGGGAGTTGCCTAGTTCAAAGCTGACTATCCAATATTAATTTCAATATGGCAGTAGGAACACATACCTAATCCCAAAAATATTGCAGTATCATGAATTCCGATACAGAAAATTATCTCAACTCAACTTACATATAATTTGGAATGGATAACTTGATTCAACTTCACTTCATTTTATGTACACTTTGTTTTTAAAATAATAGATCATTTGGTTCGGGTATGCAATGGTTTCTAAATCAGAAAAGCAAAGTTCTACACTGGATGAGAGAGATACTGGCTATTTTGAATTTCGAGTCTACTGAAAATAATCAGCTAATCCCCGAATTTCAATATATCAAGAATAGATCTGAGGAAGTCATATTTTTTAACAAATCCTTTTCATGAAAGCAAGAGTTGAATATTTGAGAAAATATATATTAAATTGAACTTTGGTATCTTGAACATTGAGAAAATATACATTAAATTGAACTTTGGTATCTTGAACATTGAGAAAATATATATACAGCCGAACTTCAGTATCTCTAACATTGATATCTTGAATATCATGGATTTTTTTAAGTGAATTGAAAGTCCTAACTACATTTTCTTTAGTGTTGTAACTTCTAGATCTTAAAACCTTGGATGTGTTTAAATTTTGTTCTCGAACCCATCAAAATCAAGATAACAAAGTTCAACTGTATAAAAACATTTTCAGGCACCCCTTGACAACAATTTTGAAAAGAAGAAAAACAATTTCATAGATCCTGACCTTCCAGTGGGTCCCTGTTAAGACCTAGCTTGCTGATAATGTATCGAGGAATGTCAGATTTCATATGTTCTTTTGCCTGTCCCTCTGCCACCTCCAACAGTTGATAAAACTTTTCTGGGTCAAATTCCTACAATATCAAAAAAAGCTGATAAAACCCCTCTGGATCAAATTGCTACAATTGAAACAGAAACCAATAGAACTTCCTACACTTACAAGAGAAACTAACAGATCCTCAAAGGATCCAACTCCCACAAGAATGACACGCGATACACACAGATGCTTTCACCGACTTACTACACTCATCTTTTCTGAACATTCACATTAAAAAAAGAAAAAAAAAAATCATAAATTCGTACACTCCATTTCACAAGCCAAGACATAAGTACAGTATTCCCTACCAAACACTCCAGCAACCTTGATGGTCTCGAGATGATTAGATACAAGTTCTTGATGAGTGGATAGAGAAACTCATAGGCAATTTCTTCTCTTTCTTGTGCCTGTGAACAAACATACAAGAAATTTATTAAACAAATACTACTATCACTCCTGTGTAATCCATATCAACTGTAAAATCAGTGACAATGAAACAAACTTGAAAGGTATTACTTACATCAATAAGCAACTTCTCAAGTTTCTCCGAGAGTTCAAAGAAGTAAGTTCCAGTGATTTGCTTGTCTTGTGATTTCTGCAGACAGTCACGGGCAAGTTCCATTACCTGGTGGTGCAGGAATCGTGTGATGGCATCACAGTCTACTTCCTCCAGCTTGTTCTGCTCTATAAATTTCTTCAGCTTTTCCTCCATCTGGGCCGTGGCCTGGCAATTATATACATTCATAATGAACAGTCAAGGGAAATGAGTGCCAGGAACTTAACAGAATAGTAGAAAAGAAAAAAAATCATGGGACATTATCATTTGTAATGAGAGTGCAAAATTTATTTACAACATTGCATTACATAGGTTCTTCCTGTCAAAAACCTACCTCTTATTATATAAAAAGAGATGCTGAATTGTCATCCAGAACAATCAACAAGTTGTGTAATTTCAGTGAACTATTTCAATGTTACTTCATCATAACTTTACACAAAACATACTGCATACCCATTGACGTATCACACCCCATATCAACTTGAGACCCCAGTACCAACCCTCAGTGTTAATATAGAGTTGATATGAAAACTGGGTATGCTTCATTATATTTACTGCATATTTTGTAATCCAAAATATAAAATAAATAATGACTGTATTAAATAAGATTGGATGTCAATGTATTTTAGAAACTGATTTCCTTGGATATTGTAAACATACTTATAATTCCATAGACTTGTGTGTATATATATATATATATATATATATATAAAAAAGTAGTTACTCTAATTCAACAGTTTTGTAATCTGCTTTTCAATTGGCTACTGCACAGAGAAGGATTTAGAGCTTTCATATGTAAATACCGTCAAAACATTTCGTGAACCATCTTATCAAAACAAGCAAACAACAAAGACATAGATAATGCAAAACTGCTCTGTAATGAGGAAAACATCTTTTCATTAGTTATTGGCGGACGTGAATGCCAATTTAATGGTCACAAACATCCTTTTTACTGACTTCATTAATGCATTGATGACAAAACTTGGTTTGTGACCATTAAATCAGCATTAATGGTCTCAAATATCAAAAGAGAAGACAGTTATTCCCCAATTTTCAATCATTACATCATACCTACATTGTATTTCAATTTAGCAGTACTCCAACAAATTAATGTCTGATCTGCAGTTCCTCAGGATTTGGTATGAAATGTTTATAATACAGAGACAACATTTTTTAACTACAATAATTTCTTCAAAAAAATGGGACATGTATTTATTTTTAGGCATTAAATCAATTTTTGCCCTGAAGTATTCAAGATCAAAGTACTTAATCTTCATGCTTTATATACTTGAGGCAGTCCATTGGTGTTTATCACACATTGTAAATAATTAACAGTTTGCCACAAACAAAACAAGTCTTGATAAGGGTGTAATGTGTTAGCTATATATGTCTCAGCAAGTGCATTAAATTTAATGAATATATCTTGTAATTGAAGGGATTTCAAATATAACTTAATTCTAATTTGGGGTAATTTTCATTTACATTAAGAACCTCTCATATTATGGATTTGTGGCATGTATGTTTAAATTTATCATGCTCATAATGTATATATCCAATTATTATTTATGCAAAATCCTTCTTTGGTTTCAAACAAAGATTTATAATTGAAGCCAACTAGTATTTAAGTATGTGGATTTTTTTGGAAGACTGTAGGCTTCACAGAAATTTGCACCACTCAAAAAATGCATTTATACTATTTCTATATATATATATATATATATATATAGATATAAAATATTTAGTACCGGTTTAGAAAAAAATAGGCAAAAATATAAAAAATATTTAGTACCGGTTTAGAAAAAAATAGGCAAAAATTTCACATGTCCGAGTTTAAGCAACATGTTTTGTTGCTGCAATGTAATCATGTGTACTGCTTCAAATATCTGAATATTGATATGGGTCTATAATTGGGACTACCACTTAATAATAATTCCAGTTAAGCTCTCGTCTTGTGGATCGACAATAGCCAGACATGATATGAGTACATCACTGCCTGTATCTGTTACTCAGTACATGTACGTTGTAAAATCTAATGTACCTTTGGAAATCTCTCTTTGTATACACTATTCATCATCACAATTTCATCGCCGCCAGGTGAAATCATGGGACTACTGTTAAACAGAAACAAATCACAACTGCAGGAATTATTCTAAAACAATTCTAATGAAGGCAACAACTTTCCCCAATACATTAACAAATATTTATATCATATAAATGTAAACTATCAATATAAAATTTCTTTATTTATTTTTTTTGGTTTTGTTTTTAAACATTACATATCAAACATAAAACTTTAAAAGCAAAAGCTACAAGAGGAGCAATTTTAATGTCTATAATGATTGCTGAACACAAAATTAGAAAGGTAGCTCAGAATACACTTGAATTTTCAAAGCATAATTAGATTTGACTTCATTCAAAATATATATATATAAAAAAACAACCTGTCTGTGCCATCAGCAAAGTGTTTTTTATATACATGACAATGTGTTTCAACAACTAGTACGAGCATTGTACAATTCTCTTTCATGCATTAGAGGTAATATACACAATGTATACAAGTACAAGGATTATGAAATACATTTTGTGAAAAAATAAAAACTACTCAAATTTTGTTCAACACTGTATGTATTTGCATATATGCTAGTTAGAAATAGTATAGTGTGTCTATAATGATTCCAGAATATGGTGTAGATTTTCAGGAATGTAAAAGATACTTCAGCAGTCCAAGAATTTAATGCATCTGACACTCATGCTAAAAAGGGAAAAATGCGTACAACTGCAATTCTACAACTTCAAAAGCAAAGGACTTGATGAATACTTAGCCAAGTTATAACAAACTAACACATAGCACTGGTGTTTACAAATAGCATTAATTATATGCACCATGTGTACAGCGTACTACATATTAGATCTTGTACACCAGCCGAGTACACAAATAAAAAAAAAATATTATTGTAGAATCTCTTACTCAAGTGCAAGCCAGGACAAGCTATCCATTAAAGCAGGAAATCAAAATCAAAATTAGTCATGTACTATATAGACACAACTCTGGAATAATGATTACTTTTATCACATTATCAAATATGGTCATGGTATCATATTTTATTTCAGAATTCATTTTTACTTTTTTTTTTTTTTTTTTTGGCCGTAATTCTGATTGTAGGAAGCTAATGTAAAAGTTACATGTATCAGAAAGTCAGTATCAAAGTTGTATGCAAATAAAAGATAAGTGCTTGAAGAAACACACACAAACTACAGGTATTTCAAATTTCTGAACTACCAGGGCTGACAAACTTCACACTCAAAACACAGATTATTCCTCTTTTAGTTAGATTGAATAGTCTTGTTAATTTTTTTGTGATAAATAATTCTCTATTAAAATGATTCTTTTTAAACACACAATATTATTCAGCAGATTTATCAAAAGAAAATAATTTTCCTGCAAATAATATTTATTGTAAAATAACAACAACAAAACAGCGAGTTCAGACTTTCTTTATGAAGAGATGGATGTACCTTAGACTGCGAGATCTGGGTCGTAGGAGGGGAGATAATGGGGATTTACGTCCCTCCTCGTCCCCCTCATTGCCACTTAGAGTGTACTCCTCGTGGGCTGGCTGGTACTGGTGAAGACGTTCTTGAGATGAGTATTGGGACTAAATGAATAGATAAATTTGGAATAATAATAAAACTGATTTTCAAGACAGCAAAATCATACATCCAATCCTATGACAAAAAAGTTTTAGGATATTACTATATAATATATGATAGAAAAATTGTTGATGAAAACCATACAATGTACTAGTATTGGCATTCAATTTGAAATTTCTCCTTTTCTCTCATATTGTAGTGCAAGACCATATCCAAGAAAGGCACTTAAAATCAATGCAATACAATTCCCGGAATGTTACCGAAACATTGGAGCTGCCTGGGGTGTTTGTTCCATAACCTGATGAAGGTAATGAAGCAAAGGACCATCGTCTTCCATCACACCTGTTCAAAGACAAATCAAAATCATCTGTCTCTAACTCTTTAAAACCTGATAAGCACCACTTGCCTTCACATTACGTAATTCATACTCTGTTGCAGGATAAAGTACAAACTGCAGACCTCTCATCTTTTTTTTTTCCCCCTGCACATTCAGGGTGCAAATTAAGAGGAATTACAGAAAGCATAATAAAGCAATATCACAATAAACCTATTAGCAGCTTTAAAACAGGACATTTGCTATTAGCTTCTTTGCATGAAAAAAACATTTGCATGTCTGGAATCAACCCGCAGATGAAGGCTATTCATCAAGATCCATCTTAATCCCTCCCCTCCATCTTCAAGACTTTAACTGTGACATTTTGTAACAAATGTGTAAATTAAAAAGTTTTCGTACTTTCTAACGTTTTGGAACAGGAAATTGCCGTGCTGACTGGGGGACATGTTCCTGGGACTGTCATGTGGACTGCTACCTGTAAATAAAAATGAACAATTTCATGTTGTACTACGACATACAGTAACAAATTGACATCCACAATATCCCGGAAAACTGGGTTTCCACAGCAGGCAGTTCAGAAAATGATATTTTATTACTGGAGGAAATTCATTGAATTCAAATCAATAGAGTTTATCCTATTTCTATTGGATAATTTTGCCTGTATTCAATTTACTTATTTTGAAGATGAAGAATTTATCTTCTGATAAAGTTTGTTCTTATAATATAATGAATTTCTGATATATTTAATTCAACACAAAAAACTAGTCAGCATTTTGTGAAAAGAAAAAAATGTACTCAGTTCACAAAAAATTACAGTAAGTTGCTTTTCTTATATCTCTCTCTTTGACCTTTTCATACTTCTCTCTACACATATTTTCAAGCTTCTCACAAACCCTGACTAAGTATTGTGATGATTAGATTTAATGAGGATACTAGCGACATACAGCAACTCCCTCTGTTGCTCAATTAAAACTAACAGAGGAAACATTCACCACAGCCGTTAGGTGTATTACTGATTAACGCCACCTGCTCCCCCCCCCCCCCCCCCCCAAAAGCTTTCTCTTATTTTCTGAGGTTTTTTTTAATCAAGATTCTGCAAAGAATGACATTCATTTCTTGTCTAATTAGGCTCTTACTTCGACTGTAAAGTTTTGCAATAAATCATGAATTTAAAATGAATTTCCTGACAAAAATCACTAACTTTTCAATCTGTTTGACTTTATAAACTAATGAGCATCAATTTGAACATGATTAAATTGAATTATGTTAATTTTGATATCAAAATTTTGCAAGCAATTCATGAAAATGGTTGTGGTGGATGCGTGTGGTGTATTTCTTTATACAGAAAGTACCTTCCCTGAAAGTTTGACAATTTTAATAATTTTATATGAGAGTTTTAAAATTCATCAAATTTGTGCCATCATATTCCAAAAATAGGAAACAAAATCTTATTTTTCATTTGTGACTATTTCAACAAGGAAATGGCTAAATTTCAACAAAGTCAAAAACATTTCAATATCACGGCCAGAAATGCCTGTTGTCATACCTTAAGAAGTGCTCTGCATCCTTGTATTCCTTTCAACTCTTTACATTGAAACTTAATATATGCATTCAACTAAATACGGACATCTGATGTTTTAAAAGATCATTGCAGACCAAAATCCTATAGCACTTGTCTGTTCAAATATCAAGATATCATCCCCTACATAGTCAACATTCATTTATTGACTCAAGCAGCATACTGAATACTCCAACAATTACAATATACATACAGATAGAAATAACACTGTTGCCTGTAAATGTTTGAGAGCAACATGTCCCAAGGTAGAGAGTAACAGTTTGGCAAATCAGATTCAACAAAACACACCTGTCAATAAATGTTATAATACACCTTTCACTATCTACATTCACTGTTTGACACCGCTTAGCAGTAATACAAACAATACATGTAAGTCATATTAATCTTTCAAGAATTCTTTCTCAAATACGTACACGTAGTACGAGATGCAACATCCACCAATCAATATCAACCATTTATTTCTGCCATAAAGCAACAGATTCTCCCCCCCCCCCCCCTCCCCCTTTCTGATTGTACATATACTATAATTTACAGGATATAACAATATGCCATATGTGTAGAGAGGCTAATGAAATGATATCTATTCATTAACAAGTTCATTTATTACAAGACAAGTAATCCACAGTTGCCACTCTTTCTGATGGTACACTTTGCTTCCAACAGAACAGAACAAGCTTGGATAAAATCACATCATACAACATAGAAAAAATGTTTGGTTGGAACTACAGCCAGGAAAAGGTGTGTGATCAAAATTGAATTCAACGTAAACCAGCTTTTCTAAAACTATAAAAGTGAGGAAACACAACTTTTCCTTTTCCTCCGAAACGTATAAGCAAGGTATAATTCTAATAAGCATATCATGCTTGCCCCCTGCTGGACAAAAATATCATTGCAAATGTAAATGTACAACTCTATTCAGATGGATATTTTTAATTTCATGCAAATGTGCATCACATCATCTTAATGATTAATGCTTAATTCTAAATGTTATCTTAAAAGTATGAAAGTTTCATACATATTTGGAAATTTATACTTGGCAGATTCTATCACTTTGAAATAACTCACAATTTAATTGATTGTTTATTGTTTTCAACAATTTTTCAGTCATCTGGTGGTGTCCAGTTTTTGTAGGTGGAGGAGAGAACCCAGATACAATGTACCTAGGAAGAGACCACCAACCTTCTGAAAGTAAACTGGCAAATTTTCTCACATACATCGGTGCAAAAAAAGAATCGAAGACGAGAGGCCTTATGATTTTGAGCGCAATGCTCTAACCACTTGACCACGGAGGCCCCCAATTCACAATTTAAAAGGGTATACACACATAGTTTGGTGGAAAATACTCAAATTTGGATTTGTACTGGTAATCTTGGGTCATACTGCAAATTGCAATTTATTTGCAAGAACATTAGTTGCACATAATTTTGCAAGACAAGCCATTCATGAAGATCTAGTTCTCACAAATATCTTCTTAAATATAGAAGATTTAAGCAATAATAATTCTTGAAAATTATGTCTCAAGAATAAAAACATCATTGTACCATTGAGAAAATAAGGTTTTGTGAAATAAAACTAATCTACAGTCGTTACAAGTTGAGCAAGACCAAACCCATGCAGTCATAATTTCATCTCCATAATCAAAAACTGAAAACAGAATTCTTCTGATTTTATATGATACAGTTCTATTACTGGGTTTCTTTTCAAAACAAACTGGCAGCAACTCCAAACATCTTTTATCTTCATACATATAAACATTTTGTACAAACCTAACAGTATTGACCATTTACATAAAAATTAGCGGTATGATTCAGTAACAATGCTTATGACTTCATCCACTCACATCCTATTCATTAGGGTTTTGCCATATGAATCACAATGACAGTTGCGTGTCCAATTTCAACATGAATTCAGATACAGGTCAATGGAAAAACATCAGGGTAATTTTTAGAGGTTTTCTTCAAACATCCTACTTTGAATCATCAGCTTACTGATTTAAAGCTGTGTTAACTTACATTTCTAAAGAGGATTTAGCTACAAAATTAATTCTGCCTCAGATTTTCAAGGCACTTATGTAAGACAAATTATATATCAGAAGAAAATGAAACAAAAGTACTGCTACCCTTAATCTGTACATAATCTGCATGAATAATGTGGTATTATATATTTTTTATTCTAAAATTGCTACTGTGTTAAACTGTCACTTCCTCACCTGATACCCTATTTACAACTTTACACTGTATCTATTCTAATCTAATATCTACATGTATAATATACCTAATATATTGAGAGGAAATCACAATTCACAAAGTACAGTATATTTGTACCACCATCACCATAAATACCTGGAATTATGCTTCGTTTTCGGATCCGAGAACGACCCCGATGTTTGAGACATTCTTCAAGTTCCTCAAATGATAAACTCTCCATAGACCCCGAAATCCATGGATTAATGTGATGCCTCTTGAACAACAAAGCATCATCATCCATGCTGAAGCAATAATCCTTACTACAGCTGATGCCCTTCAGATTCCAATGCAATTGGTCAACATTTCTGTCATTTTCTGGACTGCATTGTGTTGCTTGAGAGCCTCTGACAGCCTCCAAAGCTTGATAAGAGCCACCACAGTGAATTCGTTTTGTCACAATACAGAAAATGATCTCCTCACTTTCCCTCACCAATCAATACTAACTCTGCAGGAGAAAAGCAGTTGTATTCCCCAATCCTCCGTTCACTATAATTTCATTAAAAATATATATATCAGCTCATCAATACTGTATTTCCCAGCTGATGCTTTGACAGAGATGGTTAATGATGATGTGTAGCCAGCATACACCCTGCTAATTCAACATCACAACTTTCCATCATTAGAAAAAGTGATTTTAAAGTAAGTAATTTCCTCTGAAAGTGTTTTGCCTTTATCTACTTCATGATAATATCTGAAGTTTTTCCACCTTCAGACACAATTCATTTGAAAAAAAGCTTTTCTGATTTCTAGCAAGCTAATTTCTGTGCCTGCTGAGTTTTCACAGCAAAGAATTGTCAGGCAATCCCAGCATTTATTAAGAAATTATTCACAGAAAATCAAGAAAAGATCCTGTTGGTTTCCATTATAGTTTGCAATAAGGCACACAACCCAACAGAGGAGAAAATAGATGCTTATCCTGAAAGATAGTGCACAGATCAATACCTAATCTGAAATATGATTGTAGATGCATAAACCAACATGTGCTTAACAGAATGTATCAAAGCTCCTGATCATTAGTGACTATAATCCACAAAAAGCAGCTGCTCAAAAGATCTGGCTTATAGCAAAAAAGTAACTCTGTTCTAATAAACAAGACATTATTGTCACACAGGAAAATAAGAAAAAATCCTCTTTCACAGTGTGACACATGCATATCCAAACACATCTAGACAGCTCCAATTTCTTTATCGTGGAATTCCTTCCTTGAAAATGAGGAACCACATCCACTTATACTAGTATTGCTGTACAAAGGTACTATAGTACATCGGCACTTGAAAAATCATATAAATGACACTGTCCTTTACAGATGGTGCAGAAATTGTCTGTATTGCCTCACAGTATGTACAGCTTTATCTAAAATCAAACTGAAACTAAATATGGCAAGCAGCTCTCAGGAATCCAAATGTGGTCAATATCAAAAATTCACATTTAAATCACGACGACCTTTCCTTGTACTTAGTTCCTCCAGCCCACAAACGGAAAGTCACACAAGTTTCATTATATATAGAGTACCATGTGGAATTTCAATGAACACGCTTAGCACAACCACAAGTCTGAATTTCTAATTAATTCCATTCATAATTTCTGGTGACGTAGTTTGAAATTAAAACAATAAGTGCACATGCTAAACAAAGAGCTCATCTACACATGACTGTCTCCACTATTATGCCGAGTAATATCTAAATAAGTATTCTCCCAGCCTATAAAACTTGCCTTACAGACACATTACACAACTAGAATTCACAAATGTTTCTCAATTACAATTGATTTAAGTCACATTTGGTACGATTTGATAGCAGGATGTCAATATACAACACACTAATGCAGAGGACTCTTTTTTTCCCCTCCGGTTTTGTTTGCATGTCGTGATGACAAGTGCTTTTCCTGTAGTACAGTAAATTAGCCTCAGAGAAACATGCATTACTCTTAATTAATTAGTTCACTTACTCTTACTAAATACAGCTGCAGAGAAAATTATACATTTTCATACTTTTTCAGTTTTAGTTCACAAAACATAATCGTACATTTAGTCTGTGACCTTATAACATTAGTGATTAATTAAGCATTAATTGCCTCATTTATTTCACAGTGCGAGAACACAGTGTCACCTGTTGTAACACTAGATGGGGAAAAATTGCATTTTTGTTATCCTAAATCTGTGTAATATCTAGTACACAAAAACATTTCCTATATTCTGCTATCTATCTGCTTTAAGCTTTTCCTATTGTTAAAACAAGGAAACTTAAACACTCTATCCACATACATTCAAACTTTTATTTCTGTCTTTGCTTATTAGGGACTTGCATGACATTTCTGATATTTTCTCAACAACAAAAATTTTTTTTTCATCTTTTTTTTTTTTTATCTCAATACGAAGAGTTCTTGAGTAATTTCCAAAATAGGTTAATCTTATATTGTAGAAATAATACCACACTTTGTATAAAAAACCTCATGGTTAGCTTAGTGATTAGATCACCTAATCTGTAAGCTGGAGTCCCTGGTTTGATACCAGATTGTTCCAAAGATTTTTCTCCAATTTTTCCGCTACAGTAAACGTACTGTAATATACAAGAGCTGACTTTCCATTTTCACTTACAACAACCAGAAACTATCAAAATATGCTAACTCTAATGCAGACATGGTAATATATCCAAAGATTTTTTGAAGAAATGAGATAGAATGCAAGTGAAATGTCACAAAAAATGCCTCATACACGAAAGTCCCTAATGAATCATTTGATTAACACCCCACTTTCTCTCTGACAGTAATATCTGAATTACACAAGATGACATATACAATGAATTATACTAGGTACGCTTCAATAATTAACTTGGCCAAATTTTACTGAATCATATGCATTAGACTACTTAACTATTAAATGGAAGCTCAGGCCATCCTATGCTACAGATTTTATTCCTAATGACTATTGGATTGCTGGCTTGCAACTCCTTGACCAACCCCGAATTGTTCTGAACAATTGCCAATGGAGAATGTCACTCCAGTAAAACTGTCATCTCTATGTATCACATTCAGCATGATGGCAGTATGCATGTAAAGTGCACTTCCTACATCTCAAGTCTCATCAGAAATTTCGTTTACCAATATAAATATCTAAATCACGTATTGGAATAGCAGGAATAAACGAAGGCTTACGCATAATGCCACCATTCTTGAGTAGTGAAGAGTAGAATGAACTCAAGTCTTGAATGAAATTCATAATTTGCATCATTTATCTTGTACCAAAATTGTGCATGCATATTCCTTTGCAGGAAAGGACAAAGAATTTCAAGTCACATTCTATATTATTGCCCTGCTGCACAATTATGATTTTCTTTGTACATAATGTTACAGACAATCCTCAAAAAACATTCATATTCAAAACAAGTCACGAACTCGGCATCAGTAATTTGTCATTTTTTGTACTTCAAAAATGTTTTTTGCATAGCACATACGTTAACCTTAATATTCTCCTACATAATGAATTTGAGGAATGTCTAAACATGTACAAACAAAGTTAGTCAACAAGATACATACACATTAAGGTTAATCAAAAGTGAAAATCTGGACAACGATCCTTCTTGATTTTAATGCAGTTGGTATTTACAGATATTACGATTTTGAGTTACACAAAAGGTAATTCACAGTCACAATTAAGTCTATTGATTTTCATAATTCATTACCCCTGTCATCCATACATGTATATCAAATATCAATATTTTCTGCACAGAAATTAATATAAAATGATTGATCTTTTTTGGGCTACAATTTGCATTGAATGTAGGACTCCAGTTAGAATTAAGAATGAACAACGGATAATAACTGTTAAACCATAAATGGAAAAATCATAATATATTTTGTTGTTTTTTTAAACTTTGGCACTTGTTGGTTACTTCATTAAAATAATGTGCAACCAGCAGATGATGCTCAAATATCAGAGGTTCTGTTTGAATAATGTTAATAAAACTTCATTTTTTTCACTAAATAATTGTAGTAAATTCTAAAGAATCAGATTTCAAAATATTATAATATACATCCTCTACTTCTCATTCAAAACAATTTCTCTTATGTGATATATATCCTAAAATCATGTGATCAATTTCATGTAACAGGAAAGAATATGCCCACTTGAATATAAATTATTGGGAATTTTTTACAAAGGAAAATTGAAAAAAAAAAAAAATGTCCTAGCTGGGCTAATACACCCCTCACTGAGTACAACTGAAATATGGCAGAAGTCGAAAAATATTAGATAGTGGAAGATATACAATGCTTGTTTGACAATTATTTGTAAACCCAATTAAAAGAGGGAATGACTTGTGAGCGAGAGACCATTTTCCAATCTCGGAGCCCAACGTGCTTTACATTTGACTTCTGAATCCCAAAGTAACTAGCATTCTTCCTCATCCCATAGTGAGTGTGTATATGAATGTTGGTGGTTTCAAGTGGAAAGGAAGATCATTCTGGGCCTGGAAAATGTTTCCTATACCAGTGTCCAGTACATTTGACCTTTTACCTTCTAATCCCAAAATCAATATGGATCACCCTAATCTCATGGCATGGCTTTGTGTGTGAAGTTTGATAATTCCAATAGAAAAGGAAAATCATTTAAATACTACTGGTCAAGAAACCATTTTCCTAGAGTCCAGTCATCTCGACTTTTTGACCCCCTAATCGATAGGGATTGTCTTAATTCCATTGGCTGGTCAATGTATAAAGTTTAGGAACTCCAGGTGAAAAGAGAAATCACTAAGACCTGGAAACTGCTTTCCTATACATCAGTGTCCAATTTGTTCTAACAAAAATCAATAGGGATAATCCCCATCCATCACAAGGTGATCCTCTGCATGAAGTATAGTGACTTCATGTGAAAAGGGAAATCACTTAGGTACTGGGAACCAATTTATCTACAGATGGAAGGACAGACAGATGGTGGACAACCTAATTCCAATGTAATGCCTCATCCAACTTTGCTGTATTAAAATTGTGGTCTCATCATTTTCATTTCAATAAATCTTTCAATGGAGCATCTCATTGTTCTAGATTTTATGACAGCCCAGTCCAAAGAACGAAAAATATACATAAAATATGTTTCACTAAAAATAAAGTCCACATTACATCTCACTAAAAGTGTAAAAACACAGGAACCAACAAAATGCATCCACCTGCCCCCCCCCCCTTAATTCAAATGATTCCACTGTATTGTCACAAGGAATGTGCATGACATATATGCACAACACTGCAAACTTATGGGCTAACTAGGTTAAATATACAAAGACTGCAAATTGTGGCTTGACTATTCTTATAAAACCTGCCAGATGGATGGACTGAATTTCTTGAAAGTAGGGTACAAAACAAAACAAAAAAAACCCTCGGCCACTAGTGGCATCAAAATAATAGACAGCTTATCTGCTGCAAGTGCAAGTTGACAGCTTATCTATCTTGCAAGCACAAGTTGAAACTTACCATGCAATTGTGGAGAGGGACATCTCTGAGGAAGAATTGGGGAGGTATTGGGACCAACAATGGATTTACGAATTCGACTGAAAAATAACAGAATTGCAATATCATACACAGCACATGTAGAGTCATTTCAATTTGCCCCGATTCTTGATACAGCTGTACTGTACATTTGCTTCTTAACTAGTTACCCATGTGTCTCATCTATAAATATAATTATGCATTCCCTTTTTCAGAAGAAAAAAATGTGATGCGTACTTGATAACATGTTTGTTTTACACTCTTTTGTCTAGACAGAAACAGGAATTCCATTAACACGTTTCCCCAAAGAGAGATGCGTTTCCACATAACCCTAAATATATTAAAACATCTAACAGCTTTGCTAATTATCCCTCTTTTTTCCTTGCACGCCAATTTTCGTCTCCTCTTTACAAGAAAAATTAGCAAAAAAGGCAATTTATGATGCCCAAGAGCCAGTCATCCCCACATATATAATATTGATCAGTGAAACAATGACCCCCACAGAATCACTACACATCCGATTAGTGGTCACACCACCTCCAAGTCTTTCAACCTTATACTTCTCATTAGAAAAATCTTTATACTTTGCTATATTTAAGCTTGCATACATATTACATGATTAATGGACTAATTCACATTTTGTAGTAAGTAAAGATATTCTACAAAATATTTTAAAAGTATTCACATCTAAAATATCACAATTTTCTCTATATTGCATTATACTTGGTGATTAGTATTTAAAGTTTCATTTTTTTTTTTAAATTTACCTTGATCGTCTTCCAAAACTTGGATCCTTCTGAAAATGAACAAAACATAGCTAATTAAAAAAAAAAAATGTGCCCATCAAGGCCTGAATTTCCTTTTTATACTTTAAAGAACGCCGGCCCCGCCATTTCTTGTGTATTTGATTCCATACCACATTTTGTAAATAAATAACTCCAGGTATAGAAAGCAATTCTGAGTACCTGCTCCTGGAAAACCAAATGTTTCCATGGACTGACATTTTGAAATATGTAATTATTCTGGTAGGACATCTCACACCTTAACATCATCCACTTCAAAGGACCATCATAATTTAACCAGGTCAAAACAAAACTGCACTGTTTGATTACTTCTAAGACATTTCACTGGACAATGGTCACACACAGTGAACAGTGTTTTTCACAATGCCATGTGATCTTTTCTCCCCCAGAAAAAGCCCAGTGGTGATGCTATGTTGGTGAAGACAATTCACTGGGTCAGGTTATACATGTTCTTGTTTACTGGCTGTAGAAGATGTCAGTTTTTTTTTCTACACTGCAGTGAATTCTACTCACTAGGATTGCCAAAGATGAACAGATTGTGCACTATTTCATCTACAGGGCATCCAAAGACCAATAAACTGATTAGAAAATTTTTTCTTGCAAGCATAAAGATACAGAAAATGATTCTACCTATCTTTCAATGTAGTAATTACCTTTTAATTTTTATTGATATCACAACTGGCAGGAAATCAAATTGTCTATGAAAATAAACATCCCTCTTAAACATGATCGGTGATGGAAGTTACTTACCAGGCCTGCAGTGAGAGAAGGTGCTGACTGTCCTAAAATGGAATTCTTCATCCTCACAAGGTTTGGTTCGATGAGAGCTCCTACACCTGAAAATGCAATCAATTTCCACTCAGTAAGATAATGCAACACAGAGAAATTTAGCATGCTTCATGCTGGTGCATCACAGCAAGTCCTGAGATTGAGAAGTAGCAATGGCCATTATTCAATGTACGTCCAATAGTCAATACCCTAGTGGTTATATTCCCTGAAGTTCAATATTCCACACAAAATTTACAAATGGACAATACCAGACTTTCTATTTTCCCTTCATAATTTGTACTATCAATACAGCACCTGTTACATAAATGTATATGCTCAGGTCAACATTCTGTTCAAGACATGAGTAAATATCAAAAATATGAAAATGAGTGCACGTTCATTGATAATTTACCATTTCATGTGCTTATTAACCTTCGCCTCTGTAACTTGCGAGCTTTTATAATCTTTCAGCATGATGCTGGGTATAACAATTTCAAGAGAGTTTTGACCTTGCCAAAAGAATTTGTGTAAAACAACATCTATGACCAGGCTTGGATTTCTCCAAAATAAAAAATCTCAGCATCAGTTTTCTTTTATTTGAGCAGTCAAACTTTGAGAAAAATCTCAGACTTAAGTCCAAGTTTTGGCTTTCAAAATTTTGTCACGACATCCAGGCCAGTCTTTTTTTTTTTTCCAATTTATATTCTACTTTATTGAGTATCAATCTATCAAAGAAAAGAAATGAATAATAAGTAGTAAAAAATATCTTGAATATTCCCCTTGTATCATTTTAAATATGATCAATAAGACAAGCTTTCTGTTCTAGATGCACGTACACATCTTTCTACAATTTCATGCCCAGGTTTCCCTTCATAATAGCTGTAAGTAACTGTTACAAAATACTCTGTTTATAAACAAAATCACTGAATGACTTTTCAGAGCCATGTATACAATTATTCATGGTTAGCATTGATTAAATAATTTCATTAATCTACGATGAGATTTACTTTATCCTCCTCTGTGGCAATCCACCAAAATTTATCAACAGGAAATAGCGTAGAAAAATAAATCAAAACAATAAAAGATCGAAAGACGCTGAGATTTTTACAATAATTCTATATTGGATCCAATCTATCTCCTCTAACTTGGTACAATGACATCTCAGGTTTCCCATGAAAATCAATAATCTTCTGTGGAAAATCACACAAATGACGATGAAAAAAATAGCAGTGAGATTAAATATTCAGCTACTACAGCTGAGTTTCCAACAGAACTGTGATTAAATCTTTCATATTTCATGTGATATATTGACCTTGTTTTAGAAAAATATCATTCACTGACTAGCAAACAGGTTAATATAATAGAGTGCTTTGTGCACTTTGATGTATGTGGACAGTCAATATCAACTGTGTAACATGTAGGCCAATTATATTGTCAGAATCTCAGATACATTGCTCAATATCATTTTCAGCAATGGGGCATTATTCATTTAAAAGAAATGGTGTAGTATTGTTTATGATACAAATGTCAATTTAATGTTTCACTCAGTACAGTTGAACCTCGTTATCTCGAACACCGGTATCTCGGATATAATGGATATATCGAAGTGATTTGGAAGTCCCAACCACTTATTCTTTATCAATAAGTATTTTAACCTCAATATCTTGAATCTTTGGATACCTTGATGTTTTTTCTCAGTCCTATTGAGTTCAAAATAGTGAGGTTTGACTATATTTTGTCTATGGTTTATGCTCATTTACTAATACATGCGATCACCATAGTACCCTGTTATACCTATAAAAAAAAACCACACCCAGTCTGCTGAAGGTTAAACTTCCATACAACTTAATGCACAAATTACAATCAGTGAAACTGTCACTTAGCAACTTTTCTAAATAGTTTTAACCTAGGCAAACCCTCATGCATATAACTTTAAACAATTTCTTGAAGAGATCAAAAAGCATATAACACTCAACTTTGATTTGTAATTCACTCAAATATTGTAAAGATGAGTAGATAGAAATAATGTAAAGGAAAGAAGATAGAAATAATGTATAGGTAAGTTGATAGAGAAATAATTTAAATATAAGTAGATAGAAATAATGTAAAGGTAAGTAGATAGAAATAGTGTAAAGGTAAGTTGATAGAGAAATAATGTAAAGGTAAGTTGATAGAGAAATAATGTAAAGGTAAGTTGAAAGAAATAATGCCCATTTTTACCTCACCTGATATGGATCAAGCAGGTTATAACCATGTATGCTTTAAACAACATTTCCATGCATATTTTTGTAAGTAAATTCCTTTAAACAGCAGTGATACTTACTGTGTCCTAGTCCTGAGTGACTGTTTATGCTGCCAATACTGGTAGGGAGGCTGATAGGAGTGCTGGGAAGACTCTCTCTACGCCTTCTGGAATCCTCCGACAAAGTCCGCTGCAGTCGTCGGATACTTCCTGGTCGACCCAAAGGAAATTCATCAAGGCTACGTCGCACACTGGGAGACAAGGGACTTGGAGAGGTGAGGCAGCCATCAGACTGAAATATACATGTATTGAATATGTCATAAAATATTCCATTTACACCAGTTCCTCTCCTCAAACATGACATTTTCCATAGCTTTCATCCACAAATTCATTCAGGCTGCAACCCAGAGACAGAGATTTGGAGAGGTTAGGTTTCAGTCTCATTTAAGCATGTATTGTTGTACCAAAAAAAAAAAAAAAAAAATGTAACTGCAGGTCTTGTGCTTTTGCCATCTTTTATCTACATGTTCAAATAATTAACAGGGAATAAAAAAGTATCATGATAAGGGACTGTTTCTGAAACAGAACAACAGACCTTCACAATGTAATTAACTAAGAGTACATGCACACCCCGTCTGATCTGTAGTTCTACAGCTTAATCTATAAATCTGACATTCACAATACAAGGCTCTCCTGTGTATAAATCACTTCCTGCTGGCAATTATGGGCAATAAACTTTAATTAACATGCTGTGTCTCACTATAAACACATATCCAGATATATTATCGTATACATAATACAATATTGTGCCTGCATATTTAGTCTATTTACCCAGACACAGTGAGGTCAGTTTAGTTAAGAAATATGGAAATAAACCAAGTTAGAGAGACTGCCATGTGTGTATTTTTAGTATTTCTCTTGAGATTTAAATGTTTGATCACTGATCTAGTTTTGTCACACAAAAGAGCTTAAATAATTCAAGGCCAACAGAAGGAAATGTTTAATCTACAAAAAAGTATCTATCCCACGCAATGGAATTATAAAATTTAAACACAGATTTCCATATATTTTGCATGATAAACTCAATATTTGCAATGAGTGCATGATTTTACTGCCCTTCACCCAGAAGAAAACAGTCACCAATTTCAAGTAATTTCTATTGTATACATTTATTATTGGAATTTTCAAATAAAGGGACTCCAAATGAAAGCAGGACAAAACTCTTGCATACTGCTGACCAAATAGTCTTATTTAGCAGATCTCCATGACAACAGGCTAGTCTTATTTAGCAGATCTCCATGACAACAGGCTAAGAAACTGCAAAATGCACGTACTGGTAAAAAACTAAAGCCCTAACTGAACTACAGAATTTGAAAAACACTTTTACATTCCATACACCGAAATTGTTGTTGCAAGAAAATCCATTGGTTACCCAAACCATCTTGTTACATGTAATTATATACTAGCAACTCTACAATATATAACGAGACAAATAACTCTATTCAATGTTGCTGCTTCAGGAAGATTATTTGATGTGTCAGCTTGATCACCAGTACTAAATACATTTAGGCAAACATACTAATGGTCCCATGAATCACAATATTCATCTTGCTCGCAATGAAAACATGAACTCTTCACCAGTGTTCACTGTGATCTCACACTTAAGCATGGGTCAGAAACAAACACACACACATATATACAGCTGAACTTCGGTATCTTGAACACTAATATCTCAAATACAATATGTATCAAAGTGATTCACAAGTCCCAGTCACTTATTCATTCAGTATTTTAAGCTCGGTATCTCAAATCATTGGATATCTTGAAGGTTTTTCTTGGTTCCAGCAAATCTGATACAACGATGTTGACTCTCTCTCTATATATATATTTGGGGAAAAAAGGAATAATGTAATAACATAGTAGTCAAGAGTTTGTAAATCAGTATATATATATATATATATATATATATATATATATATATATATATATCAACTCAATGGTGCCAAGGATAAACTTCAAGATATCTGAAGGTTCAAGATATTGCAGTTATAATATAGAACTTAGTTGGGACTTCCAACTCACTTTGACATATACATGGTATTCAAGATATCAATGTTCTTGATACCAGAGTTCAAATGTATATATATATATATATATATATATATATATATATATATATATATATACCATGTCACTTGATGCAATATTCTAGCTCAATATACTTGCTCTTGCCCTTTAGATCATTTTATGTAAATAGAATGCAAGATATTGAAGGAGTGAAAATTCCTTCCTAGCACTGACTATAAGCATGAAGTGTAATAAACACCAGCAAAACCAACCCAATCACCTAACACTTTCTGGGATGTAAACAGCAGTTCAATAACCAACCTTTCTTATCTACCACAAGTGTTTCAAAAAGTGAACTCTCTCTCTCTCTTTCTCTGAGCAAATTCACAGCAAATGAAATTACTTTTCTAACCTCTGGGTGGATCTAAGCATTCTATAGTAGACGTACTGTATTTATCGGTTAAGGCTAATGACTGAAATATGCCCTTTAATGGTCTCTGAGCGGTATAGCGGACCAAACTTGCGAGCTTACATATTTTTAAAATTCTACATATTTCTAATTCTAGAATCCCACATTCATTTACATTTTCAGTAGCAGATGAAATACATGTATTTACATCTATTACTGCTTGTAAACAAATGCAGACATGACTTCACCATTGAGAAAGTAGTCCCGGGACATTTACAGTGCAGGCTTTTTTACGGCCTAGTAAAAGTCTGGGTACCTGGCAGTCTCTGTAGAATCTATACGGGAAAATATGTAACAATGTGATTGAAATGTTTGTAACTGATTCTAAAAAAAAAAAACCAAAACTATTATTCATTGCTTCAATCTTCAAACTCAAGAAAGCTCTCTCTCTCTCTCTCTCTCTCTCTCTCTCTCTCTCTCTCTCTCTCTCTCTCTCTCCACAACACAAGGTACCATGCAATTTTCAGAAAATGAACATCATAATGCAATTATAACACAGTTATGGATCAAATTCCGCTGAACACTGCAATGAGATGACTTTGAATAATTTCCTTATCAGAAAGCTCATAAGTGCATCATATTTTGTATACACAAATAATCTCTTCAGAGATCAAAAGAATAAATTTCACAATTGTTACTTTTTGAGATATGACAAAGTAAAAAGGAAATCTTTTCAAGTTATAAGGAGTCACTTGAACCTATAGACACCAAATGAGGGTTGTCAAAGGACCAGGATATTTTTGAAGTCTGGTAAAACAAGCACAGAATTACTTAAAATTGTTTATTGTGCTCTTCAAAAAAGGTTGTCAAGTACAATATATATATATATATATATATATCTCAGGTTATTATGATTCCCCTGCACATGATCTATCAAGTGCAGTCACAAGGTGAAATAACTTTGGACATGCACCAAAGCCATATAAACCAAACATTCCATATTTTTTATTTGGGGGGTGGGGGGGAGGGGTGTGGGGGTGGGGTGTGTGGCTGTGTATTATACAAAATGATTTTTTAGCCTGGCTTGGATTTCTTGTAAAAAATTCAAACTTAAGTTTGAGTTGTCTTTTATTTGAGCAGTCAAAATTCAAGAAAACTATTTCAGACTTAAGTCCAAGTTTCAACTTGAGTTTTTTTTGTTTTTTTTGTTTTTTTTGAGAAATCCAAGCCAGTGTAGTTTACATTGTCATCCAAATAAAGCTGGGGTTATTTTAAGTACAATGTCATATCCATGGATCAAGGAAATGTTTAAGTCTCTGGCCTCAAAATAAACCTCACTTAATGAGAAGAAACTGGCCATTGAAAAAAAAAATCTTTCATCCTAACCTAGATCTGCTTATCCTTAAAATATACCCATAACAGGATATTAAAAATATAAGTGACCAATTTGCACAAACACTGTACATGCAATATCATAATAGCATCCAAAAATAGATTTAGGAAAATCTACACAAGAACTAGTATCATAAAAACAGGAGAACTAAAGAAACTATTCGAGTATACTCAATCAGCTTTGTGAAAGTTTTTAATTAAGAATTATAAAATTCTTGTAAATGATATTTTATATTTAATATATTTCAGGATCCAAAACACCCTTGAACCTTCTGAGACCATGATATTGCGAATAATTGCATATCAGTACATTATCTATCATACATGAAATTATGACAACTGTACCCCGAGGGAAAAATGACCTGTGTCTGCAAATCAAAAATGAATTCTATAGTTATAACCAACCCTTAACGTTCTTGATTTCTTCTCTGTATACATACACTTTTTGTATATCCTGAATCACAATCTAGGTCAGAGGAAGATGAAATCCGAACTCTCAGTGGTACACAACCCCGTCGTCTGTTGATGACCCCAGGAACTTCAATCCGTAAAGGTGGCAGATCTCTTCTTCCTCCAGAAATATCAGTTTTAACCCCAGCAATATCTGGGCTTCCAACCACTGCTAATTTATCTTCACAGATTTCCAGTTCTTCGTTGGGAGCTGGATTCATGTCTGGAAGGCTTTTTCTCTCTTTTATGTCCAAAGCCACAAATGAAATCTTACAAGTTGTTGCATTACATCCATATTTATTGATATCTCAAACTTTAAGGTGTAAACATCCATTCCACATCATGTTTTAAAAACAAATTAGTTTTAACACATGGGCTGCAGACTTCAAATTGCTTTACAAATTTAATGCGGCATCTTTTACATCCTCAGTCAATATGTTAAGTGTAAATGACATTCACATTCCTGAGCTTTAACTACAGTTCCTACAAAGTGATAATGAGAAGAACCAAAGGGCCATCTTCTAACACCTTCTATGTATTCAGGTTCCACTGTCTATCTGTGTATAGAAGGCAAACCTTGGCATCCTTTGACATATTTCAGGATTCCACATGCTATTAATGTTTTCTCAAGTAGCCAACTGGCTTTTTGCATACCTCATCAAAGGATGGATACACCAATGTTGGTATGTAAACATTTTGTTTTTACTCGCGTAAGAAATGGGTTCGTCAATTGTTATCCACACTTTGTGATTCAAGACCTGTAAAATGTACAGAATTTTTTTCTTCTCTTCAGCAATTTTCATAAGGTTGTTCTAAACAACAAATATTGTTCAATTCCCATCAACCATAGTGAACTCTCAATAAATTTTCTTCCTTGAAATGTCAAAATTCATAAGCGCATCACAACAATCCACTGTTTGTAAAATCCAGCAAGAATGAGTGCTAATGAGTTGTAATAAACATTTCAAACAAATCGATTCACAAATATTATATATGCATATCATTGTAAGAAAGAATCCAGCGCACACATTCACCAACCATAAAATGCATTTCTCTTAAGTCATTTCCTGCATCTAGTAAGAAAAATAGATATTTCTGCACACACATAGGATGTTATATCCTTCCCATCTCCTTTAAATCATATTTCTTCATTGCCACATCACATTGCAAATAGCAAAAGTTAATGCATACAAAAGTTGCTATTCAAATTAATTGATCTGATGTTCACTCCAATGATAGACCAGGTCTTATTATTGATGATCCATTAGCGAAATCAAAATTGAAGGTCTGGAGATTTTCCACATATCCGAAAGAGCCATCAATTGGGAAATCAGGTCCATGCTTTTGTCCTCAAACAAGTGTCAATGTATTGATATAATAGAGTAAAAGCTGATATTCATAGGCTAGCTAGAATAGCATCAGGAAAATCAGTCCAAATTACGTCTCTCCTTCCTCTCTCTGACCAACAAGTCTCTTCAAATAACAAAACTGTAGCTGCCCCATTATGGAGGGAAAATGCTGTACATCCTCGAAATCCTATAGTCCAATTGCTTAAGAAGGCAGTTTTCTTTCAGTTTATTCTATGTTATTAACTAACGATATTCAATATACGGAGTTGGCCAGTGACCAGGTGTGCAGATTTCTGTACTTCCAATGTGAACATCTGATGTCACAGCTGATGGTATTATATAGATTTCCTGGGGGTATGGTACAACACCAATACATACAGTATAACAAAGTGAATCAGATGCGTACCACAAAAAAAAAATAAACCCACACACACATGTAATGTGGTAAAACCGAGCTTTTGCAGTCTGTGCAGCATTTACACTAAAGAAAAAAAAACATACTTTGGTGCCAAAATCATTTAGCAGATGTCCTCCAGGATCCAAGTATTATGAAAACATTTTTCATATTCGAGTGAAACCCTGCATGTATGTAGAGCTCTCCTAGGTCCAGTGGTAGATTAGTATAGCATATTAAATGAATACACACTGCATGTCAAAACCTGGCCTACTTATCTTGGTGTTACACCTGCCGGAAATTATTTCATGTGTCATGGAAGCCTCTCTTGTCTATGGAAGTTTCCCAGTAAATAAGGTAAAAATCCAATAAAGCATATATACCACTGTTCGGTAGGTATATAATTCAATGGCACATACCTGAATGTCTGGCAGTATTTAAGGTTAGAAGGATTTAACATTACACATATTGAAATAATTTTTCTTGGTCAATGGTGGTGACTATATAGGTAATAAATAATAAAATGGATCAATATTTAGAATGGAACCTCACAAAATATTGGAACATTAAGATTAAAAAACGGGTTAATGGAAATGTTCACATTACTGATTTCAAAAGTGAAAATAAAAACCAGTTTGCATATAATTATCAACCCACAGCCAAGCTGATATGCACCACTGCATTGTTTCTGTGCAGTTCCTGATATACAGACTTTGGGGCATTCTACCACTGAATATTTCTGACTCAATGACAGATTTTATTTGTTACCTGTGAGCTCCTACTTCATACCTTGACCTGACTGCCAGTTTTCTTTATTACTTCTTTATTAATCAGAAGCAGTGCCATACTTGGATATTCATTACAGACACTGGCAATACACAATTAGACAACCATTTAAGAGACAGTTCCAGTAAACAATTATCTTCCAAAATCAATAATGAGTGCATCCAATTTGCTAGCAACATTTGACACACTATGTACTGTTTAATGAAACAGAACAACAGGGTGCCATCACTGTGCACAGAAAGAAATATTTTTTCAAGCGATACGTGAAGAGAGAATGGTATAGCTGAACTCTTATAGAATTATGAAAGAACTATAAAAGTCAGGAGAACGGAAAGACATAAAAACTCGAGACACATCCTATTCCCAAATCCCAACGCAAAGATAGAAATAATGGCCCACTTATAAATATGTAAACTGTAAAGGAATGAATAGAAGGTTTTTAAATTATTAAAGCTCTCAATGACGTACAGCTTAAATTGGAATATAGAAAAGCATGTACTTTTAATCAGAGTCACTAAAGAACCAATTCAAAGAGGAAAACTTTCAAAATTTAAAAACATATAAATATGTATCCCAGGTCGGATATGTGAACGCATGTCCTTTAGCAATAACATGATATGCAATGGATATTTTCTGTACAGCCAACAATTACATCAATGAAGTCTTGCACTTGTGTGTGATCTTTCAGTCATCCTTATACAACAATACGACCAGCCAGCGCACAAACAATCCACTTCATTAAGTCACCCTCACAGGACAGCACCTGTTAACTCAGGTCATTGACAATCTGAACTGCTATGTTCAAGGATAAGGAAATTTGTTTATCTAGCAATTCAAGCTTTATCTGGGATCCTCATTCAATAGATACCAAGGTCAATGTCACAAAGAAGCAGTAAACAAGCCCCAAGTCTAATCCCCTAAACTCAGTATATGATTAAAACCATGTACCTCTGTGGAAGATCAACAGTTCATTGTCAAACTAGATTAAACAAGACATCATCTCTTTACTTCACCCCCCCCCCCTCTCTTTCTCACCATTGTAGAATGATGTGGAATATGTCCTTCAATAGACTGAAGAATGAAAACCTTCACAGGATGCATGTCTGCCACTGATTAAAACTCGTGTTGAAGTATATACCATAGAAAAAGTATATTCTGTGGTTGTCCATTTGTTGCGGAATTTTGTAGATGGAAAATATTGCCAAAAAAAAATATATTGGTACATATAGAAAGGTATAATGCAACCACAGAAATTGGAAACATGGAATATAATATGCTACCTTTTAGGAACCAGTTCGCAAAAATTTTCACCCACAGAAAATAGCCATTATATGGTACATCTTGCCAAACCTTGAATTTGTAATAATGAAAATTGTTGCGAGAAATCCAAACAAATGCAGATGTTTTTCCACCACTATTCAATTACATTCTGATAAATGTCTTAAATGTACATTCATAACCTTTCTCATATTTAGGTCCCATCACTTAACATACATTAAATTCTCTTCATGTATTGAAAAGTGGTTTATGTATTCTGAACTTTGATAATATTTCAAAGTTACAGTGCTCATCATTAATCATACTACGTTGTAAATGAAATATAACGATGAATGTAAGGGAAATCAGTTTAAAAATAATTGTCTCACAATCATCAAAGTAGATTTATTTAAGCCTTTGTTTCAAGATGATAATTGTTTGAACAAGTGCCTTCAAGTATACTATATTCAATATGAAAATAGAATGCACTAGAAATAATTCACATCCATCTGTACGATATTCATCTTTTCATCTTTTTACATTTTTTACTAGGTGTTATCTATCATGAAGTCCAAGACTACATTTCTTTGTCCATATACAGATATCACTAATAAGTTTTCAATTATTACAAATTAACTCGCACACAATATCTACATGTATCAGCCCTGTCGCATTAATCTACTGGACTCTATCCTAAGACTGTTGGGAATAGAGCCAGGCATTTAGCATGTTTAGAATAGGGAAGAAAATGTGCCAAAAATTAGAATTGTAAAAATATACATTCTACATTATTTAAGTATATTTACATCACAGATTCATACTATTTTATTCATTCGTTCTTTCAAAATCTACTAATATTGTCCTTATTGGCTTGGCACCCTCATGAATGCCCGATATGAAATTTGTGATGTATATATCACTTTTTTTTTTTCTTTTTTTTTTACTTATTTATCTATTTTTGGGGGTGGGGTGGGGGTGGGGGGGGGAGAGAGAGAAATTCTTGGTGTTTCAGATTGGGATTTTGGGGTTTACTTCCATCCCCTTAATTAAAGATACAACCTTTTGAACTGAATTTCCTGCACACAGAAGATGAAGTTATCTCTGCATGGACATCAATGCAATTCATTTGAGGTTGATCTGTCTAGGTTTTTATGAATTCTCTACACATGCCGTTTTCAGCTGTGTGTTTTTGCCTCATAAACCTGCCACATGAAATGGTGTCTTCTGTCATAAAGCAGCAGTACTCAGCAGTATTGTAGAGAAAAATCAATTTATATAGCCAATATGTTGTACATTAAATCCAAACAAGTCTCATTTCATCTTTTCAATGTTCTATGCCTCTCATCTATTTTCCCTTTTCTACTTAAATGCATACATGGTCTGTACACCGCAAGCCACAATTTACCTATTACTCTGAAAACTCATTGAAAAAAGATTTGTTTACATTAACAAATGTCAGACTTCTTACCCAAAGTAAATATTGACATTTTGTCTCTGTGCTTTAAGCCAAGGTGATGGTTCCAAGAACTACTACATGTATTATATATACAACACTTCCCCCAGACAAGTATTGCTGTGTGTTGCATCATGTCTCTCTCTCTTTCTCTTTCTCTCTCTCCATTTTTTTACTTCATTCATCACATATCTACATACAGGTAATTAAATGTGTCTCAGTTTTCATGACATTTGTACAATATACTGATGAAATTAAGTTTCATTTACCATGCCTATTATTTAATTGTACATACACATGACAAGAACATGAACCCATAATAAGTCCGTCGGATGGGCCGTTAAAGGGTGCCCGTGTCAAGGATTACAACACCCTTGGCATGTAAAAGATTGTTTCCTTGATTTTCGAAAAAGAGTAGGCTCACTGAGGGCCATCAGGGAAACTTCAGCTTTCATAACCAACCATATTTCAGTTGTTTAATCGCCATAAAATTGAAATATTGCCAACACAGCGTAAAACCCCAATCAATCAATCAATCAACTGAGCTCATAATATTAAACATTTCTTTTTTCTAAAAAACATCTTAAATATCTATTAACATTGAAGCTTTTTAAACCATCTGTAATTTAAACATTAAACAAAGCATCAAAATAGAAAGTCAATGATCCACAGTGGGACGCAGAACAACATATGATTTTAACATACCCTCACCAGCTTATCGGGGATTTCAATACATGCTTGGATAAAAATATAGGGAGGCACGTTTACCTCGTTGTCTGTGTCCATCTCTTCTCGGGTGGCCTGTACGATGGCATGCATCAACCTCTCTCGCAAGGAGGAACTCTCGATTTTGTATGTTTCTTTTAGTTCTTCATTGTTAAGGTTTCTACAATCAAGATCCAACATCCATGTACTCATGTTACAAAATATACACAAGACTGAAGACAAGACACACGTTTGTCACTACTCCACAGTATATAACCACACTTCATCAATACATGAAAATTGTCTATTATTCCAGAGATGAGGGTCTGTACGACATTAAGCCCTGTACTACTGTAAGTTTTGTAGGATCTACTGGATTTTTTGTGACACCTCCCTAAAACCTTAAAAGTCGAGATGTTACTAGTGAAGTTCAACATTATATTCATTTTCTTTTTTTTTCTGTGCAAATCTATTACTCTAAATAAATCTGTTTGAAAATTTGGTACACAGTCAATGGTGATGAAAGAAAACAATTGCTGATAAGGCATCTCAACTGTATGAATGGATATATGATAACCCAAATATAGATCTATATATTCATTTAATACAAGTGACATTAGACAAACCATTTTCTCTACTAGAATTATACGACATTCCACTCTATATATATTGAGTTTGAACACATCTGTACATAAATTAAATCCAAACCTAATTTTATTAGTACTTACTATTCATATATGAATAGATCTTACCGAAAATTATCAATTGTCATGTCCGGTGGAAAATGATTGAGACATGATGAAAGTCCTCGCTTGCGCAGATAATCCACAAACATTAAATGATGGGATAATCTGCGAATAAGCTCTCCACCTGTCTGAGCCTCTGAATTCACTGGTGAGGCTGACTTCTTCCTCTTTGGGGTGTAACTTGGTTCCAGGGATGTCACAACTCGCAGCTGTCGATTTAGAGGCACAGTGATACTTGCAACTTCTGCATCATCACTAAGATCAATGCTTTCACGAAGTCTTGGGCAATCGCTGTCATCGCTGAAATCATCAATTCGATTTCTTCCATCAAAACTCTTGAAACTTGCTGAAGTACTACAAGGTGAAAATCCCGAAGAAGAAAATGATGCATCTTCTGTCGCTTTCTGAGAGGAACTGGTTGAAATATTGACAGGTGGTGAAATATAATCTCCCTTACAAGTTGGGCCTTTCACAATAGAGGGGCTTAAATTGCTGTCCGAATGATGTTCATCTGCAGACTCACTATCTCCTCCAAGTCGGAAGACAGGACGTCTGTCACAATTGTCTGAATTCCCACTGCTGGGAGAATCAACACTCAGTCTTTTCACTGGTTCCACTACCTGTACACACACATCTTTGGGACTGACAACATGAGGGTTTTCTTCTTTGGAATTAGCAATTTCTACTTTCAGTTCAGATCTAAAGGAATGACCTTGAGGGGCCACAGAGGCCCCTTCATCGGAGGAATATTGATGTGTACCAGCTGTTTTGTCAATAATTTTCACTCTCAATTTTGGCTTTCTGTTCGTTTTTTCTGCCAGTGGTGACTTAACAGGTGCCTGCCTCTCTTTCACTACTCCTGCTGGTCCTGTAGGTGGTTTACCTCCCTTGGGCTGGGTGGGACGTTTTCCCTTACCCTCCAGAAAAAACAGAGACCTCTTGGATGTCATAGTAAAAGACTAATCCCTGAATACTGTGGTTGAATAGACAGCATTTTTAAGAAAACAATGCCACCTATGAATAACACCGTTACTCAACATTATAAACACTTAGCTTAAATTCCTGTTTCTGACCTCAAGCACACATCCTCGATCAACTCCAACATAATTTCATATTAGGCTGGCTACACACACATCAAGAAAATATTCAGTGCTCCCCTACAAATATTCAGAAATTCGTTAAGCCAAAGTTTAATGATAAAATTCACACAAAACTCTACATGTGTTATCAACCATCACTCTGGTTTAGGTGAGTCAGACAGTTCCATTTAATCCATTATCCTCGTGTATCGGATTGTTTTGACGGCCATGACACACTTTCAGTGGCCAAATCATTTCGACGTGTTTAAATTTTTCTTTTCCCTTTTCTCAAGATAACAGATCAAGAATAGATGTATTTCGAATGCCCGGCATTTCTAGCATTAAGTTGTAGGTCTCCACGAGGAGATTTGCCTACCAAATTTACACAAACCATTGGTTGCAACAGTCCCGTGTCGCTTCCTGTTCCCTAACCGCTCAATAATATAGAGCGATTGCAATATTTCCGGTTTTAGCGCGCGAAAATATGAACACATTCATTCGATGAAAAAATAGTTTCTTGAAATTCGAAATTATATGCTTATATTATTCCCAATCCCCACTGCTATTTTACGTTTTTATCAAACTTTCAAGTTAATAAATGCACAGTCAGTGACAGAGTTAGGAGGGGCTCGGGTATTGCACGTGCACCTCTCCCTTTATTTTTGGACTATATATGTTTTAGATGATAGACAGATACCTCTAATAGAGATAGAATCCATGAATATTCATGAAATATTTCTCACCAATTTTGTTTTGCGTATTAAAAATGAGGGATGTTGAATCAAAGGGAGTGTTTGGTCCAAACATCAGATGCCAGCACATTCTTGTCTGCTTTCTGTCTTCATTTCTTCTTCTTTCGTTCTTTGGTCATATAGACAAATCATTTTCCAATATTTTTTTCTCCTGAAATAATTATGACATATATGATTAATTGTTAAAATTAGTTGTGACGCCTGAGGGCCCTTGATTGGTGAATAAATAAACATACATAAACATACATGTATATGACTTGTGTATATATACATGTAGATCTCTTGAAACATTACAATAAATAACGATTGCTAATGAGCTGCTAACCGTTATTTAATGACCTTTGCTGTACATAATATGGTTTGTTCTTGGTGTTAATGCGATTTATTTTTCTTGAACGAGAATTTTTTTTTTTTTTTTAGTTTTGAAAAGGCAGTACGGAATAAAGCTGCATACATCTAAAGGATTTCAAAATAATTTTTCATGCAAAACTTATGGTTTATAAACAGTAGTGGTTTTTCCATGATTTCAGACCCAAGGAGTTTTTCATAAGAAATAAAAAGAAACATTCTTTTTATTAATGGTGCCACGAATCGTGTGATTGAATTTCCTACGAAAGCTGACTAGTGCATATGTGTATCCAGGGAACAAATCTAGTACATTATGAAAAAAAATCTTAAACTTTCAAGATAATTATCTAAAAATAATGAGAAAATAAGCATTCCGAAATGACGAGATGTCTCAAAAAGTCGAGGAAATATATCGTCAGTGCGAGCGAGGATATCTAAGTTATAGTTTATAACACTCGATACATTAAAACAATGTTTGCTTTCATATTGTTTTTGAAATATTGGTTTATAGAAACCAACCGGTATTACCATGCCTTTCTTTTGTTTTTCGAGACTGGCAGCTAATTAGTTATGTGGAAACAATTATTAGACTACCATACAGAGATATTGCTATTTAATTTGTCACCACCCACCCCACCCACCATTTCCGGGTCCGTAGTCTTCATCTCCGGTTACGTCAGGCATATTTTCTTATCAATTATATTTGATGCGTACTTCAGTTCGAAAAAATGTAAATACCCCCCCCCCTTTCCTCCGCAAATTTTTATATAATACTTCGACCCCCCCCCCCCCCCCCACCGGAATAAGTTTCAGAATTCACTTCATACATAATGATGAATAGTAAAGTGATATAACTAGGTCGATACCGCAGTTAAGGACTTAGGAACTGAATGGGCGAGGGGTGTCCACGAGCCGACACGCGTGCATGCATAAATACATAAAATAACTTACCTTCTGCACGCTCTGTACGTCCTGGTCATCTACAGATCTACATCTTTATATAAGGTGCTTTTGGTTTACTTGGTGATTTATGTAATGATTCTTCAGGTCGGACAGACATTTTTCCAAAATATGGCAAATGTTTTCACCCTCCTTTTTTCCAAGATATTTATCTGGTAATTCTGAGATTTTTTTTTTAATATTCATTTATCTTTGGTGTGATTTTGAATTCTTTCCTTGAATATCGTGATAATCAAACTTTACCTGTTATCAGGATAGAAATTTCTTTTCATTCATTAAGAGACTGGGACTATGTACATTTTTACACACACATGGGAAAACGATGGGCAATGGTATGACAATGAATTTTATTTCATAATTTCTGGTAGGAATTAGTAATTTGGAAGGCAATCATCTGACTTTGACTGCTTTGTGACAACATAATTCTAAACCAACCAATTTCATTCGAATACAGAAGCCACGGTTGTTTTCTACATGACAATTTCTTGAAAACTGAATTTACCAGGGCATTTTCAAATAGTAAGTTTCGTACTTTTTTTTTATGATCATGAGGTACTGGCGCTTGACGTTTTAAATATCTATAATAAAAGAAATCATCCTCTTGAAAACAAAATACTTTGTTTACAAGAAGACAATTTTTTTTTATAGATACTTAAAACGCCGAGCGCCTGTGTCGTGAGGTATGAGTGACTTCGTGATGATTAGACGCATGCTTCCAAGCTGCATTCATACAAGCTCCCCCCCCCCCCCCCCCCCCCCCCAAAGAATGAACGTTTCTCACAAAGTTCACACGGTAGGGGAAAAACTCATGTACCATGTACACAGCCCTTGAAAAAATAAATCATATCCTTGCACATTTTGTATATATCGAAGGTGATACGATAATCAAAATGAAAAGGAGTTGTTTAAAATACGGAAATAATCTTGGTATGTTTTCTTGCGTTCCTAAGTCTCAGGCTCAGTAGAGGATCTAAAAAGGAGGGAGGGGGTTCACAGCGGTTGCATCCCCTATGGTTGATCATTGTAAACGACAATGGTCATTTGTATTGCAATTTTGGGGTCCTCTCTCTCTCTCTCGTGCCCTTGGAAAAGATACAAATCCCCCGATCCCCACCCCTGAACAATTTTCTGGATCCTCCCCTTAGGTTTACATGTTTTACATCCCTCTTATGGAGACGTTATCAGCTGTAAGTGACGTGCCACAAACATGGACTTAGATGTATGACGCAAAGAGCGGTACAAGTGAAGACTCACTATCGTGTCAATGCCTGCAGCGACATGGGCTTAATTTATCCGAAAGGCCTGTGACAGTCTCGTTTGAATGCCGAGCTTTTGGTTGAGGAGCAGTCTTCACCTATTTTCTCGTCTTTGATTTATGCAGCCATAGTATGGCCGTGAAGACTCTGCAGCCATAGTATGGCCGTGAAGAGTCTTCAAACTTGAGACCTCCAGATCCCGAAGCGAATGTTGTACAACCAACAAGGCCGCGGAAGCTTCAAGTAAACACCATAATACAAAATTCCACAGTGTACGCGTGGTAGCACACAAAGTATCAGCAGTGTTTACATTAGATAAAAGCCTGCATTATGCTGGGTTCTAACAGACTGTGTTATATCTATCAAAAACGCCCTCTATTTTTCCTAGAAAAAACGTACATTTCGTCAAATTGCACTGTAGGGTCTGGAAGTGGGGGGTGGGTGTCAGGTATCTACTTGTTTTACACGGGTACAGTGCTTGAAATGCTCGACTTGATAAATAATTAGTACTGGTTTTATCCTTTGCTACGCCAAAGTATCGCGTAGTTGAAGTTTACTGCTGTCCGAAGTTAGACTCTATATCAAAATTAACTTTCTGTACAAAATATTGAAAAGAAAATAAGAGGTACATAGGCCTTGCCGGTCATCCGAGTATTAGTTAAAAGTATCACCAGCTCTAAGGCCTATGATATTTATAATGATTATCTCAGCTAAATTTTGATACTCAGCAGCAGTATCTTATAAGCAAGAGTCCAAAGGCCACATCACTCACCTGAGTCACCTCGACCCATATCAAAGATTTCATCTATATATTCTTATATAAAACTTTGATCTCCTATTGTAGTCCCACCCTACTCCACGAGGCCATGGTTTTGACAAACTTGAGTCTATAGTATGTCAGCAAGCTTCAGCGTAAATTGGAAATTTTTTGGCCCAGTGGTTCTTGAGAAGTTTTTTTTAAATTACCCAACCCAATTTTTTTTTATTATCTCCCCCTCTGAAAGGGACATGGCCTTTCATTTGAACAAACGTGAATCCCTTCACCCAAGGATGATTTGTCCAAATTTGATCAACGCTGGCCTGCTGGTTCTGAAGAAGATTTTTAAAATTTGTCAGTGTTTTTTCACTATTATTTGCGGTTGAGGAAGGGTATTGTCCTTCATTTGAGCAAACCTCAATCCCCTTCACCAAAGGATGCTCTTTGCCAAGTTTGATTGACCTAGTGGTTCTGGAGAAGAAGATGAAAGTGTGAAAAGTTTACGACAACGCCAACGACAGCAACGATAACGACGGGCAACGGAAAGTTTTGATCAGAAAAGCTCAATTGTGCCGTCGGCTCAGGTGAGCTAAAAACACAAATGTCCCCCGAAAGTGACCAATGAAAGACTTTGTTACAAAATAAAACAACTGTTATATCAACACTACATAATTTATATAAATACTGGGATCATTTTGATTGAAAAAATGCCATTCAATTTCAGTTTAGAATAAATAAAATTAAACAAATTAAATTTTTACACAAATACAACATATACCAAGTTTGGCACCGCCCTGGAGTCAGAAGCCATGAAGCTTATAATTTTAGGCAGAGACTTTCCTGTTAGACACGACTTAAAATGCGCGCTTGTAGATAAATTTTTTTTAAAATAGATAGATAGATAGATAGAAAATTTGTCATTTATTGTTGGCAGTTTCTCGCCCAAAGCCCCGAGGGAGTAGTCGTCCTGAATTTTACAATTTATGCCCCTCACCCTTGTCCTAAAGATACGTCATACCAAATTTGAAAAGAATTGGACGAGTTGTTGACGCACGACGTATGACGATCAATAGCAACGGATACCAGAGTGACTCGGGTGATCTCTATCCTCCCAAAAATGTCTGCGAGGTCGTGTAATAAGTTGGTGGACTTCATATTAAATTTCAAATGAATGATTCACAAATAAATCAATAGAAAAAAACAACAACCCAGTTTATAATAAACATTAGACACTGGTTCTATGAATAACAGATCAAACCATCAGTGCCAGATGTAGATTTGGCTTGAACCCCCCACTTTTTTTTCTAAATACGTGAATATGATAATTTCTAATGTTTAAACTTCATAATGATGAGTTAGAATTAGCAAAATCTTGCCACTGTATTGACAAAGAAAGTCCAAAAGGGGTAAGGGATGCAATTTACTTTTGAACGAATCCAACTCACACTTTTTCACATTAATGTAAATAAAACTAAGGTGAATCAGGTAGTTTTGACCAGTGTGGTTGAAATAATAATATACTATGATACGTTGACTTAAAACATGTAATTTCAAGGTATATTTAAAAACTATAACTACCATTTGGCCTTAAAAAATTAATAATTAGTACAAAGTTAAAAACTGGAGACCAACACTTTGAGCTCAAAATTTCGGAGGATTCTCACAAGCGGATACCACGTGGTATTCAACACAGTCTGCATATCCAAAGTAAAAATTAGTTTTTATTTCTAATTAATAATTAAGAAAAATATTGACATGTTATATACAACCTGATATATAACGGTTACGACTGAAGAAAAAAAATCCACTCGTTTAGCATGTTTTCACTATGTGTGTACATAGATTTTCGATAATGCAAATAGTTCCGACAAATTTGATTTACAGTTTATTTCATGTTCGTCAATTTTACCGATGGAGACAAAAATAAATGCTAGTCCTACAATTATATAAAACTTCATATAATGACATTTCAGATACATGTATTGTTGCAAATATGATACACAAGAAAATATATAGCTTCAGAGGAGTGTATCTCTTCGATGAAATATTGAAATAGACCGAACTTCCCTCAGAAATCTACCATTCCGCAGCTAGAAAAAAAATTGTATGTTGTTTTAAATCTGTGAATTCCAAATTATTTGCATTACATTTCTATTCCCCGTTTTAATAAAAACACACGCGCGCGCACACACACACACACAGAGGGGAAAAAAAAGCAGCAATACAAATATTTGGCAATACGAATTCATTCTGTGCCTCGGGGAACGGCGTTTGCTCGGATACCGACCACCTACGTATGAAAAACCGTGTTGTATGTTTCTAGATACATGTAGCAATAAACGTTAACAACCGAGTAGTATGTATAAAAACATTAGAAGAATGAGCTAACCTGCTGACTATGCAGAAACTACAAACTGCCTCCGATGTCAACATCTACCTAATAATACAAACTATATTTATTTATTTATTATATATATTCTATAATTTGTTTCTGTAATAAGTATAGGTTTTAATGCGACCTTGAAAGGTCACTTGTGAGTCAAAAGTATTAGTCCCACCCACAGAATATTACAAACTACAAGCAACAGAACATCAAAGGCCCCTAAATGAGAAAACATCGGTAACTGCAAATATTTTCGACCAGCATTTTAAAACTTTTCAAAACATTTCTGTATGCCATGGAACCCAGGAAAATGTATATCAAAATGCACTGATGACATGGTTGTTAATAACATTAGATTACAGCACGTGCTAACAAATACTTGTGGATGTATCTGTGCTTTGCAGTACCAGGTTTTAAAGCTAATGATTCTCTTGTACCAGGAAGCTATACTGGTAATATTTAATGACTCGAGACACTTTGTAAATGCTTGTACAATTTATTATTATTTTTATCAAATTGTAGTGATTTTTAGTATATAAAATGTAAACAGTTAAATTATGTCATTTCTTCAAGCATTATGCAATTTTCATCAATATACCCTGCCTAAATTCCTTGTTGAAATAATTTTTTTTTTGTTCAAACTAAACTAATAATAATCAAGGATCCCATTGGAAATAAGCTTTTTTGTAGCTTTTATGGGCTATCCTTAGGTATTAATTATAAACTGTATGTCATGCTTCATGTTAAAACATATATTTGCATATACACATTTCAATATTGCATAATGCTGAGATAATGTCTGTTTTCGAAATTGTATTGTTTTATAATCATGACATTCTGTGATATTTTTACCTGAATAAAATGAAATGAAATGAAATAATTACTAGGAGAATATCTTTGTATGTAATTTGTATCAACAATCTACGCTGATGATGATGTAATTTGGTATAGGTAAAATTGACTATTCTTTTCAGGAACTAGCACACAACCAAACCAAAATCTTTCCAACAGGCATTCACCTCCAAAGTTATTCTGATTATTCATGATGTTCACAAAAGAATTTCACATGTTGTTTCTGCAATTAGTCAATCCCTGCAGCCTTTGATTTTTTCTCCATACAAGACAAGATAGTTGTTTTCAAAGATATATTTTTTATTTTAACGAGATGTTTATAATCCGCACATCATCATATGGCTTGTCTGTTTTGGGATTGGCCTTGACATTACTGATGGCTTGACACACTTCCATTCCTTTTGTAACTCTGCCAAATACGGTATGTTTGTTGTCCAACCACGGCTGAAAAAGGGAGAAAACAGTAATGACAGTATTGTTTACATGAAAACATTAGGAAATTTCTGAAATTACTCGTATAACATCACAAAACAATATTCATCAAAATTTGTATCGTGATTCAGTTAAATATTGTTTTGAAAAAAAATTGAAATTTATTATTTCTTGAGGAAATAAGTTTCGGAAATAAAAAAAAAAAGGTTTTGCAGTACTTCCACCTTACAGAATGATACATGTCATACAAAACACTCACTGTCGGCACCACTGTGATAAAGAACTGTGACCCATTCGTGTTAGGTCCTGCATTAGCCATGCTCAGTGTATAGGGTCGGTCATGTCTCAAGTTGGGGTGAAATTCATCTTCAAATTCTCCCCCCCATATTGATTCCCCACCTGTGCCGTTACCTGAAATGATTTCTTAACATAAAACATCTCTAACAGCAATCTAGTACTAATACAAACACTGTATATTTTGGAATAATAAATATATTTTCATCATACTGTGCATTTTGACGAAGTTTTGGTAGATACAAGGGTGACTGATATGTTGTGAGCCTTGCATTGAAGGAGGTTTAGCACTGATGTCCTTTTTCAGCCCTACTATTACCTGACTATTTTAAGGCGATATACCAAAAGACTGGTGTCATTTGGTCAGTTTAGATTGATGAGGCAGCACTCTAAAGTAAACAAAGCAAGTGACTTTTGCAAAATGGACAAAATCGGTGAAAGAGCAGAGATCCAGTATTTTCATAAGAGAGGTTTAGCATCTAAGGATATCCATACTCATATGATAATAACACTAGGGAAAGATGCCCATTCATATGATACAGTCAAAAGTCCAATGTGGAAGCAACACTAGGGAAGAAGGTGGGTGGCGGAATTTAAATGCTGCAGGCAGAACCTTGAGGATGACCCCCCGTCCTGGGAGGCCTTGTCAATGTTGCAATCCCAGAAATGGTCAATAAAGTACATGATATTGTTATGGCCGACTGGGAAATTACAGAAAGATAAATAGCCAGTAGTTAGCATTTCACAGGAAAGAGTACATTCTGACAGAGGATCTTGCTATGATAAAAGCTTTCAGACCAATGGGTACCAAGACTTCTGACAGTTGATCAGAAGCACACCAGGCACACTTTGTTGTATGCTAATCTAAACCTTTTAGAGGTAGATCTTGCTACTTTTCTTCAGATTTGTTACTATGGAGCAAATGTGGATCCATCATTTCACCCCAGAGGCCAAACAACAGTCTAAACAATGGAAGAACCTTAGTTTATCTCCACCAAAGAAGGTAAAGACTGTTCCATCAGCTGGAAAGGTTATGGCTTCGTTTTTCTGGGATGCTGATGAGATAGTGATGGTAGTTATCTCTAAAAGGGATAAACAATCAGGCACATACTATGCACCACTTCTGAGGCAGTTACAGGAAAATATTAAACTCAGGTGCCATGAAAAACTCAATAAAGATATGTTTTTCCACCAGCACAATGCCCCTGTTCACGAGTCTGTCATTGCCATGGCTGCCATTAACAATTGTGGCTTTAAACTGATTGAGCATCTGCCTTATTAGCCTGATCTTGCTCCATCAGACTTTCATCTATTACCAAAACTGAAAATGGTCATTTCTGGTACCTACGTTCAGTCAGATGATGCCCTCATACATGTAGTGGAGGACTTTCTGAATGGTCAAGAAAAGGACTTCTTTAAAGTGGCATTGAAGCCTTTAAATATCGCTGCAAAAGCATTATAGATACTGAAGGGGATTATGTTGAAAAATAATGCAATATGTCCACCAAAATTCAAACCCTTATATAGAAGGCTCACAACATACCATTCAGTCCTTGTAACCACAATAAATCACAACTATATGTAATTCTGTCAGTGTCAATTATCAGTAAATACCAGATGGACTTTATTCATAAAATCAAATTCCTCTTGAGTTTCAGAAGTTCTACAGACTAGAAAGGGTCATAACTTCAAAGTGTTTCACAGAAATAAAACAAACTCCACACACACATTTATGATCAGGATCTCCACATTGTATTATGAACCCTGTTATACAGTGACATACACACACTTAACCAAAGGGTCTCCAGTCTGTATCACAAACCCCGTTCTACATGACTGAACATTAAACTCACACACACTTACCCAAACTACCTCCAGCTTGTATCACAAACCATTAAACTCGCACACACTTACCCAGAGGGTCTCCAGTTTGTATCATGAACCCTTTTATAACTCTGTGGAAGACATGCGAGTTGTAGTAGCCATTCTTGGAGTGAACACAGAAGTTTTCCACAGTTTTGGGACATCTGGAATTAGCAGAAGAGGCCAATGACTCTGGTAACAGTCTCTTATTTAGAAGATTCTACAGATATACTCTAATCATCATCAATGGTTATAGATAATTACACATAACTGATAACTGTACAAATACCATACACTGTTACTTGCACTTCTGTGCTATTATTTAACACACATGTTAAAGTCTGCTGCATGATTAAAATTTAGTTTATCATATTTAAGGAAGGATAATGTCTCGATCTGTTAAAACATTAGATCCTTTGATCTGCTCACTATAGTACTAGAAGTGATTTGCCATGGATACTCAGAGTGGTGTAGGACAGTAATTAAAATTAGATCCTATGATATAGGTCAGATATTTCACAATACTGACTTACATCCTTGTGCATCAAAATAATTAAACGAGAGAAAGGATCTAAATTTAATTATATATCTTATTCAAGTTCAGGCATGCGTAAATTGTTCCAAAGAAAATTATGACAGTAAAATCACATATGAAATATACCACATATACCTACATAAGTCACTCAGTAGTATAGAATACCAGTAATTGACATTCCTTTCACAATAAGCCTATCTGCTCAGCTTTTCTTGTTTTATGATAAGTGTATAAATGTTGCACATGTATTTGTTTCAATAAATCATTCAAAATTATATTTCAGTCATTTCCACTTTTTCTGTATGGTAATTTGAAACAAGAGGCCCATGGTCCACAATGCTCACCTTAATACTTGTTTTCAACAATTCACAAATACTTTGATAATTTTTTAAAGGGCTGAACTAAAGATTCCTCCTTATCCTGTCTATTATATATGATGTACCTTTGAACTCAACTTGTAACAAGAGAGAAGCAAACATACAGTTTAAGGGTGGAGATCCCAATTGTTTTTTAAATATTGGACCATTTGCATAAGGGCAAGGATAAAGATGGACCTCCTGGGATTTATAACAGTTATAAACCATTAAATTTACTGTCACAAGGAACAAGAAAATATAATATGCTATTGAGGTGGGGATTTCAACAGTTTTCAAATAATGGAATATTTTTTTTGGAATGTGGGAGACCACTCCCAGGTTATTCTGTTGTAAATCACTGAACATGCCTTGTAACAGTGAACATGCTAGATGTTTAGAACATATTTAAAAGGGTATGACACAGATGACCCAAATGTGATAAATTCTTTACCAAAGGAAGCTTTGTGCCAAATTTGGTTGAAATTGGCTTAGTAGTTTCTGAGAAGTTATCTGTGTGAAAAGTTCAAGCTAACTACAAGAGACGATCAACAAATTCTGTGCAGAAAAGCTCACTTGAGTCACTGACTCAGGTGAGCTTAAAACTTCTGGATTGCCCAAAAATCACCTTTCCAAAAAACATTATACTGATGTATGTAACTATCAACTTTCCAAATTTTTTTTAAAGGCTATACAAGGATTACTGGGGGTGAATATGGTACACTGTATTCTGTTTTCTTTTCTGTACTCACTCTTTGGCAAAAAGTTTTATGTGGATGTCCCCCATTGTGGTGTGGATGACAGAGGACTCGGACACTCGTGTGTAAGAGGCATCCTGGGTAAACAGAAATATTACAAGGATATCAGGAATGTATTGTTTACATGTAAGTAAGGTTATTGACTGATCGACCGCATGAAGTCTGACATCATAACAACAATCTGTCAAATATATCAAGATGTCACCAGCTACATTGGTTAAGTGCCAAATTTAGCCCAAGGCAGACCTAAGCAGTGATGATTTTATTTACTGTTGTTTCCTTCCATAACACAGGATTCAGTAAATTAAGAGATTTCAATTTATTTGCCAATGACTTTAGGACGGACCCGGCTTACGATTACCTTGACCTCCTGTTCAAAAACTGAGCACTCCACCACTGAATAACACTGGTGGACTCAATACAAGGCTACACTTTAAATGGAGTTCAGTAAAATTTTCTTTAATTTAAGGAGATGTACTACATCATAATGGTTGACTTCCTTTTAAAACATGAATGAAAATATAAATATAAGCAATATTTGTATATTCCTTTTAAATCTAATTGTCTAGCTGGGTAGCTCAGTTGGATAGTTAACTGTCGACTGCTGATTGGTATGTTGGGTTCAAGTTCAGCAGAGTTTTTTTTTTTTTTTTTTTTATTATTATCATTTTAGATTACTTCCTATTAAAACTACATTTCTTGACCAAATAATGTAAATCTGAAAGTTTTCAATTTCAAAATCATCCACTTTTCAACCATACCAAATTTCTCTGGTGTGTTATTGAAAGGTAACCACTCAATACATTTTTTTTTTTTGCTAACTTGTAAAATATCATTGATAAGAAATTAAAAATTAAAATTAAAAACTGAAACCTGTGTTGCTGCTACGATGTCTTCTTTGGAGGGCTTCTCATTGAAAACATCTCTCTCTGCATCAGCACTAAATATACAAAACATGTGACAGGTATGCATAAAGTTCCGTATATATAGTATGTGATAACTTTGTGATAGTTACTGTATAACGTATGTAACTAGTCACAATGTGTGCTGTACATGTAGATATATGTACATTTCAGTGACAGTCTGTTATACACAATTTCTTCATGTTTCACATAAACATAATATATATATTGCATACAGTTAAACCTGTCTTATCCAACATTTAATACTCAATTTCACTGTGAACTGTGATCCTATTTTCTTTTTAAAGATCTATACACGGTGTGACTCAAAATCCTGACAAATTTTAACGAAAACAATATATATATATGTAAGACTAAACAGGTTTTACTGTGCATGCTGATGAAATATAGAGATACACTAATTATCAAATCCCTTTTTTAAAACAACTGTGAACGGAAACTTACCTTTTTGTGTCTTCAGGCTCCCTGCGTGTAAACATGTAAAAGCGGTTCTTCTTGAAAGCTGTACAGAACAAGATGGGATCAAACAAGACATTCTGTAGGAGGGGGTTATCTGATGCCAACATCTCAACGTCCACTGCCGCCTTCTGTTTCTTCCCTGTCCCTTGGAACAGACTCAGGTGAAGGAACCTGGCATTCTCAGGTTTTCCTAGTGTCCGGACACAGCGATTGGTGTAAAGGTTTATGACTAAAAATAAATAAAATCAAAATAAAACCCATGCTTTATCAATAGTCCTTCTGTGTATTTATCATATTCAAAATTGAAATTCAAATTCCCTCCAAGAATATCTTTTACTAACTATTACAATATCACTAACTGGGTTTAATTCTCAAAAAAAATCCTCCTATATTCTTCCCTGGGGTGCCATGGATTGAATACATACTAATATCAAATACATGTATATTTCATGTGGGTATATACAATGTATATACTTGTAAATTAGGTTGTACCTAATTTACATCATCACCAAAGGCAATTTTAATTTTTCATGCATTGGCAAAATATTTCAAAAGATTATTTTCTGTAGTTTCAGGTACAGTATATGCATGTGTATGTACTTTGTGATATTGAGTGGTCACAAACTAGTGTGTCGTCATAGTTACACGACTATATGCACCTGTGTTTGATACTACAGTAACAAACAAACTTAACTAATAACTCACAGAATCAAATCTAAATTCAAACTCTCGCAAAAGAACTTACTTTTGATTCCTAACATTGTGGCATACAAAACAAAATGTCCACTGTCATCAAAAACTGAAATCAAAGAAAAAAAAAGGTTGAACACTTATTACTGTCTGTAGGTTCCTGGTTTAGATACTGTCAGAAAATTCATACCCTCCATGAATACCGATGAGATTGCTTTCCTCACTGTAACATTATTAAGTTGATCAAGTTTATCATGTCCATACAAAACAAAGAATTCTTTGCAAACCCTTAATACTCATCACCATATCAGATACAGACTATTTCCACATTAGGACAATATAACTTTGCCATGACGTTTATAATGATTGGACATAAAAAAAACAACTTACAACTGTGTGAAAACAGATTTAAACAAGAAATTGTGAAAATAACTAGCATTGAATTCAGAGCTGTACACAGAACAATGTTTGAAATACATGTATGTATACCAATATTGCATCTATTGAATAGATCAGACTTCTCCAAGTCCCTTTCTGCTGCCAATCTTCTGCCAAACTCCATGTTTGGAAGTTGCTGCTTCATCTGAAAGTAAGATGAGAATACCACAACTGATGAGGGCCGACTGTTAATCAGATTTTACAACTTCACAGTCAAAAGCCTTAAAAGCAGGTTCTTTGTTACACAAGAATCTGCACAGAACATTAACTGTACGTCTTTGAAAAACTTGTCCTTGTGATTTGGAGAATAGCCTATAAAAAAAAATAATAAAGAGCACCATCAGACTTTAATTGGTGAACCGACATGATGATATCAGTAGCTAGATTGCCAAGTTAGTATGTTAAAGTAGTAGTTCAAGCCACTAAATATTATCAGTGACTACAGGTAACAATATTACCATTCAATTACTTTCATTTCATTGTTAAAAATGTAAGTAGTGTAACTCACTGTGTATCTTATTGAATGGTAATTTTTTAAAATTTTTTATTTATTGCTTTCCACCACACTTAACAATTTTTCAGTTATCTGGTGGCGTCCAGTTTTTATTGGTGGAGGAGAAAACCCAGATACAATGTACCTGGGAAGAGACCACCGACCTTCCGCAAGTAAACTGGCAAACTTGGTCATATAATGCCGCGGCCGAGATTCGAACACGCACCGACAGAGGTGAGAAGCCTTATGATTTTGAGCCCGATGCTCTAACCACTCGGCCACAGAGGGCAATAGATATTTAATACTTATGTTCTAACTGGCTTATAACACTGATTTGTATCTAAATATGAAATTCTGAACTGATTGTAAAATGTATTACAGGAATAAAATCATTCCAGATATAAACAATTAATAAGTGCTGATGTACTTCAATGAATATGCCGATGTGAAGAGGTTCGAAGTATATCATCTCATAGGTACCTTCAAAAACTGAAATTAATAAGCAATGTTTTATTGTAATGTTGAATGCTTTTGTTTGGTTATTTAGCATTTGAGAAACAACAAGCATTGCTTTTTGACATTTTTAATTGTGATGTCATAATCAGTAATGCTAAAAAAAAAAGTGTTTTGTTTGTCACATCCCAGTTGCTAGAATTTAAAAATACCTGCACAAAAATGAAAATATATATGAGAAAATAAACTTCAGTTTGAATTGCTAACAATATTAAGGAAAATACAGAATGACTGTAAATATTGGTAAATATAGCTTTCAAGGTCACATGTATTATAATGTCATCAATTACAATTAACAATAAAAAAAAAAAATCTTTTTCAGTGGTAAAAAAAAAAAATGTTTTATAGATGTTATTATTCAAGATAGAAACTCTTTCTCTCAAAATATTTTTCAATGTTTTATCAATATAAATACTTGTGGGATGCATTTGATACACAGTTCATGGAAAAAGTAAGTATTACCAGCAAAATACAACCTTCACATAGGTTGCCTATAAAACAAGGGTGTTACAATCAAATAGAACATGCACTACAAATTTGTAAATTAAGTGCTCTTAAAAAAATTGCAGATGAATATTACTGTATTTTGGAGTGCCCACAGTGCAGTCATTCAGAGTATAAACATTGGACAAGGACATTTATCCTTGGGCTTGTTCAGTTACTTACTCTTGAAAACACAGAAATAATATATGCTTATAGTGCCTATACTCAATTTCATATTATGCTACGATTATTATGTAAAAGCATACATCAAATGTTCAGAAGTTGTGTTAGTATACTCCTGGTGTGACCATGTGACCACTTTTGTATTGCTGTTAAATTTTAGAAAAAGTAACTGATGAATGCCTTTTTCCTCTTTTATTTTACATGCATGTGGTTGCATATAATTTATGCCTGTAAAATAGTTTTGTGCTAAAACTGAACAGAACCATTTACCCCCCCCCCCAAAAAAAAAAAAAAAAACCTAACAAATCCTCAAAATAGTACCTACAAATAGATGAGTTCATTGTATATGATTTTACAAGAGTACTGATTAATCAATAATCATCAAACATGACTATCTACTAAAATGTGTAATTTTGAACTTAAGGGACTCATCACAATCTGCTCATCAAATCTTCTGGGACCCAACCTTTCAAAATCTTAAGAACAGGAATCATCTTGACAAAATCTTATAGAGAACACCTTTAAAATGTCCTCTTAACTGTTACAATCTTGTTCACAATTCTGACCACATACTTGTTGGAGTTCAGTGAATTGTTGAAGTGATTCATCTAAAACCTTGGAGAGCTTTCCTGTTAAAAACTTGAACACTCGGATCTGAAAAGAAAAAGGAAAGAAATTACATGATATTTAATAACATGCTTCATTAAAAGTGTGTCAGTATGAAACATTGCAGTTCACATCCTGAAGTATTTAAGTATTTCTACAAATGAAATTTATCTATTGTACAGAATCCCAGCCATAAAAATAAATGGAATATATATATATATATATATATATATATATATACACATATATATACACACACACACACACACACACACACAAACACACACAGATATATATTGATTAATGATTGATTAAATATTGTTTACCGTCCCTGCTCGAGAATCTTTCACTCATATGGAGACGTCACCATTGCTGGTGAAGGGCTGCAAAATTTAGGCCTATGCTAGACGCTTATGGCCTTTGAGCAGGGAGGGATCTTTTACGTGCCACACCTGCTGTGCTTGTTTACTTCTGCAGTGTATTCATGAGGAAATAGCTGTCATTACAATTTGTAGAGATTTCAAAGGCAAAAAACATTGGTAATGTAAATATTTTGAAAATAAAGTAGAAAGCAACAGAAAGAGCTATCCGCTACAAGCACACTAAGGGGGACAATATCAGTCAACGACTTTACGGCACAAATTGGTTGTTTGTGTCCTGGTCAGTCGTATTTCTGGGATGGACATACGTCCCCACCCAAACAGCACTGTTTGACTGTCATAGAAATTGACCTCTAATGGAAACTGAACTCAGCTTTAATGGATTCAGAGCTGAGGGAGACATTGTTACAATGATACAGGAAATTGGTGAAGCCTCACCTTTCTGTCTTTAGCTATGGTGGCCATTTGTTTACCATCGTTAGAGAAAGCAAGTCCTGTTGGTAGTGTTTTACACTGAAAAAAAAAATTTAAAAAAATAATTAAAAACGCCCATTACATGTACACAGACATAAAGTATCTACAAAAGGAAAGATACTGTAGAAGCTTTGATACTCATCATTTAATCGTTAAGCAACCCTGTTTCTATTCAATACATGGATTTATATCATTTTCTTATGTTGCTGCATTAAAAAAGGCATTAAAATTTGTGGCATATACACCGTCATGCAACAATCAAATTGTAGCTTAGTTTCTGATATAATACATGCCCATTTGAATTGGTAGTGTTATGCAAAGAATTGGAAATGGTCAAACGAAAAGTAATTACCTTTGCAAATTCATAGAGATCTGTGTCTGTTTTGTACTTCCACATCAACTTCTTGGGAAATGCGTACTCTGTCTTAGGTCCTGACCAGCACTCCACCATACCACCCATATCAACAGACACCACTGTCTCAAATACAGCATTATACTGCAAGAATAAAGAGAATTTCACTCAATGGCGGTGAATGCTCAGAAAAATCTACTATCTTAAAATGCTTATATACACACTAAATTCTATACGAATCAAAGTCTTGGTGTCTACTTAGAGGCAATGATTTAAAAAAAAAAAATAAAAAAATAAATATATATATATATTCTTAAGAAATATACTCTAAAGAATCATGAAAATACAATAATCTGAGAGTTATATCAGATCTATATGTATAGTTAGAGAATTAATTGCTAGACTCTGATAACAACATACCTTGATCAGTGTGACAGGTTTGGTGTGGAGTTTCTCCATTTTGTGAATACTCTCATGACTCCCCCTTCCATCAAATATATGTATTGTAGGACTCTCTTTTTCGGAGCTATTTAAAAGAACAATGTATAACTTATGCAAACGTTTCCTTTACTTGTTGTTTTGTTCATATAGAGATGTCGCCAGATGTAAATAAAGTGTCACAAACTTCGACCTTTTCACAGTGCTCAGGGCCATAGCAATGAGGCTTCTTTAACTTGCCAACATCTGCCGCAACATGGGACCTACCACTCTCACTTCTAAATGCTGAGAGGGGCCTAAATGGCTGAGTGGTTAGAGCATCGCGTTCAAAATCACAAGGCCTCTCACCTCTAGTCGACACTGGTTCAAATCTTGCTCGCACCGATATATGTGAGAAAGTTTGCCAGTTTACTTTTGGACGGTCAGTGGTCTCTTCCCGGGTACATTTTATCCACCAATAAAAACTGGACGCCACCAGATAACTGAAAAATTGTTGAGTGTGGCGGAAAACAACAATCAATCAATCTAACTGCTGAGTGATTGGCAGGAGCAGTGACTACCAAATGGTACATTTTAGGTCAGACACAGCCAAGGAATGAGTGTGACTTGAACCCAGGACTTTACAGTAACTAAACAAACGGTCTAACCACTGAGACATCTCAACCAAACCAACAGTCTAACCACTGAGTTATCTCAACCAAACAAATGGTCTAATCTCTGAGTCATCTCAACCAAACAAATGGTCTAATCTCTGAGTCATCTCAACCAAACAAACAGTCTAATCACTGAGTCATCTCAACCAAACAAATGGTCTAACCACTGAGTCATCTCAACCAAACAAACGGTCTAATCTCTGAGTCATCTCAACCAAATAAACGGTCTAACCACTGAGTCATCTCAGCCAAACAAATGGTCTAACCACTGAGTCATCTCAGCCAAACAAATGGTCTAACCACTGAGTCATCTCAACCAAACAAACGGTCTAACCACTGAGTCATCTCAACCAAACAAATGGTCTAATCTCTGAGTAATCTTAACCAAACAAATGGTCTAACCACTGAGTCATCTCAACCAAACAAATGGTCTAATCTCTGAGTCATCTCAACCAAACAAACAGTCTAATCACTGAGTCATCTCAGCCAAACAAATGGTCTAACCACTGAGTCATCTCAACCAAACAAATGGTCTAACCACTGAGACATATGAACCAAACAAATGGTCTAAGCACTAAGTCATCTCAACCAAACAAACAGTCTAACCACTGAGTCATCTTTACCAAACAAATGGTCTAACCACTGAGTCAACTCAACCAAACAAACGGTCTAATCACTGAGTCATCTTAACCAAACAAACAGTCTAACCACTGAGTCATCTCAACCAAACAAACAGTCTAACCACTGAGTCATCTCAACCAAACAAACAGTCTAATCACTGAGTCATCTCAGCCAAACAAATGGTCTAACCACTGAGTCATCTCAACCAAACAAATGGTCTAACCACTGACTATTACATATGATGGGAAATTGCTGGCACTTGATACAGTACTTATATTCATAATCAAGTTCACAATATCACAGAAAGGAAGATGCAAACTGACTCTAGAACATGAATTACAATGCTCATATAATTTGTTTTTCCTCAACAATTATAGTTCACACAATATCAAATTATCATTCACTGTAATGAAATTGATCAACAATTAAGTCTTTGGGAATAGTAAAGCAAACAGATGTACATATAGTTTGTTTATTTTCATACTTAATCCCCTGACTGATATCTATAAGGAGACTGAAGGCACCCTGGCAAACATGGGTTCTTCAATCTTAGCTAATATCAAGCATTATATGAAAATGAACATCAGACAATCACTTTACAAATATAATTCACATGTCAAGTACTGAAAACTGTCTTTTCTAACAAGCAAAAGTAGAACTTACATTGCTAATGCAGGAATGACATCCCCTGATCTGTAGAGCCAGCCACAAGCCAAGGGGACAAAGGTCAACTTGATCATGGTGATCATATCTGAATGGGTGAAAAACTGTGTTAATATTCATTTTGCTTTCAAAACATTTTGGCTTAATTCATATATTCAATTTCAAATATAAACATTTCAACAAACCAAAATTAACAACATCAAAAATCTTGGCTGATTTGTCATCTGATATTGAACAGCATAGCTCCCCATTGTCACTCATCCCCAGGTCTTCAATATTTCCTATTCAAGAAGACAAACAGAGATAAAGGTGTTTTTTCCCTTTGTTTCTTTCTTTAAGTTGAGAAGATGATTCTAAAAGAAAATTCTCATACATGTACTTCTAAATCCCTAACCCACCCTGGTCCTAAGAGTCAAAATTTAACAAACTTGAATGTTTATTATATGAATAAGCTTTCGTGCAAGATTTGAATTCTGATCTAATGAATCTTAAGAAGTAGATTTTTAATAAAAAGAACTTATATATATTTATAGTTCAGGGCTGCCACTCAATTCCTCGGAAATTGGAGAGCGGGTCAAAAAGGAGGGAAAACATTTCATTCTACCTAGAAAATATCATTTTCTGTCACTTTAAATCAAACCCAGAGTATTTCTTTTTTTTTTTTTTTTTAAATTGAGCCAATCAGAGGATTTCCTCTGAGCAGGCAGAAAAATCACATCCCTGATAGTTGTTATGTCAAACTGAAAGGCTGGTACTTTAAAAACAAAGAAATAAAATAAATTATAATAGTGTGTATACATGTATATATAAAAAATAAACACAAAAACATTAACATTTAGTAAAGCTTTAGCACTTCCATTTCAAATCTCTCTCTCTCTCTCTCTCTCTCTCTCTCTCTCTCTCTCTCTATATATATATATATATATATATATATATATATGAGTTTGGTGATTGTAAATATTTGTAAATGGGAACAGGGTTACAGTATAAGGACAGACAATGGAAAATCATCTGGGATTCACTATCATAATATTGTTAGGCATCTGAAAGAATTGGTGGTTGCACACGTGATTTATTATGCCATAAAATTTCCCACAGGAATTCAACACAACCTACTATTTCTAAACACTGCCCTCATAGATGCTGTCACTGACAAATTTGATGACTGCTGATGTCCCAATGTGCAAGACAAAATCCAGACCACATTACAGTAACAGACAGGATGAGAGTCACCATACCACGACTGACATTGGCAGATGTATACAAATATAATCTTACAAACACACACCTACACATGTATTTTAATCACACATCTACATATGTATTTTAATCACAGACCTACACATGTATTTTATGTTAATTTTCAAATTTTGACAATGGTGTATTAATAACCAACACAGTTAAGACTTTCTGAAGTCTCATACCTAGATGACTTCTGAAATGCTTGACAAATTCAATCCCTTCCTCCTCATTTTTTTTCCAGAATTTGACATGCCCATCACAGCTTGCAGTCACAATGAAATCAAATCTGGTAAGACATACATAAGAAAAAAATTTCATAAAAATTATTTGTCGAAATAAATCTAATGTATTGCAAAACAGAAGTTTTAAATAATAGCAATTTACAAGCACATTATTGGTATTAAGTTACACACAAGAACAACATTTATTTAAAAGTAAACAAACACTGATGCAAAACACTTACTTCGAGACAGCTACATGTGTTACAACATCCCTATGCATGTAACTTTTCTCATAGCCTTCTGCATTGGGAAGATTGTCCAGGTAAACTTGTTCATATTCTAACACTACAAATCAAAATGTATTACAGAATTACAAATCTGAATGAAGAATCTCTTTGTGCATTCGTAATAGAGGTCATTCCCTGTGATCATGTGACCCCAGAGGCCACCAGTTTTTTCATTAAACCTACACATGGTGTAAATACTGGTATGATGTCTATATATTTATTGAGACATGACTCAAGATAAAATAAAACAATATAGAAGGACAGAAAGACACTGCACAAAAATTTACACTCCCCCCTCCTCCATACTGACTAAAGTAGCCAACACAGTTATGTTGCGTATCAGTATGTTCAGTAGTAAACACTTTTTGACTTTTAAAAAAAAATCTTGTCATTTTTTCACCAGGACTGGGCTTAATTTTGTGATGTTTTACATTTACTGGATCTTTGTACAAAAAGGAATACATGTGGTACAAAAAATACAAGGGGACAAAAAATACTTCTGGGACAAGAAGGTACATGTATATTAACATTAGAATTTTAAAAAAGATTATTATCATTCAGATTGTACTATTTGGTAAAGAATTTTAACCGCACTTTTTATATCTTGAATAAAATTTAAATTGGTTGTCATGGCAATGAAAAACGCATACTGAGCAGCTTTACAAAGTCTATGTCAGAAAAATTTCACATTTAACATATTTGGATCATAAACATTTAAATAAGCAAATAAAATTACTACCGTGAAACTGATTAAAAAGAATTATTTCATTTATGTGATTCATCACTTCATTTCATAATTTTTGAAGGGTGCATTGAACATTTTCATGAACAAAATATGATTCCAACCAAAAAATTATAAACTAGTTATATACATACTGACAGACTTTAAAAACGCAACACTTTATAATTTTTTATATGATAAATTTGTTCATATATCTAATAAACAAATTCATAATGAAATATTATTAACCATGTTAAATGAACACTATTCTTTGATTTTGAACATCATTTTATTCACAAAGAGGCTACAGTTGAAATGAATGTCAATGAGTTGGGCATTAAAAATGTGGTTTATTCACTAGTACCGGGTATGACCTCCATTAGCAGTGATTGACAAACATTTCGGATGGTCTTCTGAGGAATATTCTGCCATTCCTCCAACAAGGCTCTCCATAATTCTTGCAGATTCTGAGGCTGAGGATGGCGGCTGCGCACATGACTTCCCAGCTCATCCCACAAATGCTCGATTGGATTCAAGTCTGGGGACACAGTGGACCAATCAAGGACATCAATGGCATTCATATGAAAAAATTTTTGTGTCAATCTTGCTGTATGTGCATGCACATTGTCCTGTTGGAAAATTAACACATTTCTTTGCCTATACTGCTGCATTAATGGTGCTAAAACAGGTTGCAGAATTTTGTCCACATACCTCCTAGCAGTGAAGGTTCCATTTAAAACAACCAGTTGTGACTGAAAATTGTGGTTAATCGCACTCTAGACCATGATGTCTCCCCTCCAAACCTGTCGCACTCGAGGACACAATTGTCTGCAAAACGTTCATAAACTCGATATCTGCCATCTGCGTTGCTAACCTTAAATCTGGACTCATCTGAGAACACAACATGTGACCAATTTTGACGTTCAGTCAGACGCTGCCTTGCCCATTGCAATCTGTACCGTTGGTGATGAGGTTTAAGCTGTAGCCCCTTATAAGGTCTTCTGCAGTTGATCCCATGGTGCTTCAAAATTTTGGAAATGGTTCTAGGATGAATAGGCCTTTCATGACGTCGTGATTTCTCTCGTTATGGTCACAGCATCCGTAAACCTATTGCGCAGATGACGTTGCCATTTGAATGCTTGTTGCCATGGCATTGTCACAAACGGTTGACCAAGTCTAGGGTGATCATTTAGGGATTCTGTTTGATGGAATCGTCAAAACAACTGGCTAACTGTACAAGGATGGACATTAAAACGCCTTGCACTCTCACGCTGACTAACGCCTGCTTGCAGCCTACCACGTGCCTGATTGCGCATTTAGTTACTTAAGCATGGTATAGTCTTGGTTTTGAATTTTTTCTGTTAGTGGTGTCTATGCTTTCACCAACAAACTTGTTTTATTGTGAAAAACTCCTCTACTACCTTTCCACATGTTTGAAAATAAGCCCTGAAAATTTTGTGCAATGCTACTCACAATGCACAAACAATGAACACAGGTAAATCAAGAAATGAGTTTTAAAAATCAATACGATGTCTGTTGGGGAAATTTTGCAATAAAAGTTTTATATGAAATGTTTTCAATGAATAAATTAAAAAAAAACAAAACATGTGTTGCATTTTTAAAGTCTGTCAGTATATTTGTCAAGTACTGTACTATCACATTTTCTCCTGATTTATTTCAACAATTTTTCTATCAAGGGATATGTATCAATTACGTTCACGATCTATGAAGGTAAAATCAAAACTTTATCAAATGATATTAAATAATACATATCTTAGACACGAAATCAAAGATGAAGATTAAATATTTATGGATGTCTACCATAGAAAATAAAATATTAAAATCAATCAAGATTTTTTCTTAATTCAGTACCAACAATGCAGCATGCCATTTTATGGTCCTATTTCATCATAAATTCCATGTTTCATTAGCCCAAAACTGACTTAAATATTACATCTTTGAAATAATTTGTTTCCATATTCCATAGCATTATGTTTGTTTACATGCTTAGCAGCAATGTTAATTAAAGCGAGACAGTGGTGGATCTAAAGTGGGGGGTGGGGTGGGGGGCTGAATTAATGTAGAGTTAGTAAAAATGGCACTTAATCCATGCTGTTATGCAGATGGTCCTTAGTTTGACAAAATTAGAATATTTTCAAATATACTAGAGAAGACCCTTCTTTTATTCTTAAGTGATCATATCAGTCGTATTAACATGATATTTCTACAAGTTCATGCAATAAATCGCTTTGGCACAAGTAGAACATGCTGAAATATAAAATAATTAAAAAGTAAAGCATAGTCAGGTTTATTTGAATTGGAATGTCACAAAAATTCCTAGCTTCACTAATATTTGACCCAAAATGTTGGGCCTTGTCAAATTTGAGGATACCATTCACAAGCAATGATTGATTATAACAGCAGCAAACTAAATCTTACTTCCTCTTTAGATTTGATTACACATTTCCTCTCAAGATTTAACACAAAGTATCTGCAAATGATCATCATCTTTTACCTGCACCAGCCATTGATTGTAAACTACTGACTTTCTTCAAGTAACCTAAATGTTGATGCTCAGTGTCACAACATAAAACCAAAATTACTGTAGTGCATACTACACACACACACACAGATATATATATATATACCTGCACGTCATGACACACTTTTTCACTGTGACGTCATAAAGTGAAAGTGCATGAGGTATGTCAAGAGTTATCTCCCTGTTGTTGCATGCCCTACCTTAATCTGTTCATTGCATGTCTTGTGAAAAATAAAGTTTAAAAAAAGAATACAAATCAAAGGCAATCATCTCTATTTATATTGTCATTAACTACTGTGGTTTCATCAGTGCATTCATATGTAACTGTCAACTCTATGTTAAGTACCTCTAGTTTATACCTCTAATAGATATTCAAACTAAGATCATTATGGATCAAAAGAAATTATCTCCAAAATTAGAGACTTAATCTCCTTAATGAGAAGGTAGATTGGGGAGGGTGTTCAACTAATCAAGATAATGAATTTTACAAGAGATTCTCACGAGTTGTGGAAACTATTAAACTAGCCCAACGACAAGTATCATATTTTGTATGCTATTGCTTGAAGATAATTGAAGATAAATGTATTGACCCAAATTTTTTAGATTTCTTTGTTGATTTATTTTTGTTTGATTTTATCCTTATCTGGATGATATATTGCATCTTTGCTACAAAAATCAATTTGCTTCAATAAATGGAAATATCAATGATTGTTTATTTCAGATTAATGGTAAAATGGGTAGTGAGAAAAGATACACATATTTTCTGTCATTATACAGCTGATATATTATACAACAATGAAACTACACATGATTTCGATAAATTTTAATAATTGGTTATTAAAATGCTACTGTCCCTCTTGTGTAAAAACTATGTAAAAGGGACAGTAGCATTTTATAGTAAAATCATGGTCAAAGGGAAACCAGATAAAGGTACCCCTGGTTAAATATTAAAACTCCAAATAAATTAATTGCTCTCCAGAAATCCTCTTAGTTTAAATATACATGAGGTAGTTTTCCAGCAGCATGTGCATAGTTCATAGAAAATATGCAACAATGTGTGATTTGGTCTCCCTACCCATTTTACCACTCAGATTTTATGCAATCATTACTTTCTCTATTTATAGGTAATATTATGAACTAAAGTTTGTATCAAAGACTAAATGTATCACTGAGAATATAATATGTACATTTCAAAACAAACAATGATATATATATATATATATATATATATATATATATATATATATATAATCGTATTACGAAGTTAACTCGGCCCGGATTTTGCTACCCATTTTACCAACACTCATACATTAACTAAAGATCATACCAATGAGATATAAAAGTATCATTTTTTTATTCAACAAAGAAAAATGGTGAGTGTTTTCATTGGAATATCATATGACTCATGTACTGTAATAACGGGACCCGAATCATCTGCAATTTGGAGTCCACTCAGTTGAAAATATCACAAAAACTGTATTCAATCAAAGAAAATGCGAATCTTAAAATTCGAATTTCCTCTGACTACCGAACCGTTCACACAAATGAAAAGATACATAGTCGTACATAGTATGTAATCAATTAGGATATATCCAACTAATAAAAAACCTTTTCTTTTCTTAGGTTTCACTGCCTCCTGGGGTAAAGGTCCTATGCAATCGTCTTCCTCTACTTCGTCAATTTCACGTTTACCGCTTTCTGTTGACATTTTGTATTTCCGGTGTGGAAAATAATAAGCAAGTAGTACACAAACTAATTCGGTGTTTGAATTTGCTCTGTTAACTTTCTTTCTTTTAACAAACTTACTATTTATAGAATAATTAATGAACAAGGAGGTAATAAAAAGTTATCAATCTCAATAAATCCTATAATAGATACAAAATCAAGAAAACAGCAAACACAGTCCTTTGGCAACACCAGAGGTGGAATCTGGTACCTAGAAAGAATAAGCATCCCCTGTTGACTAGTGACACCTACGTAGAGCCTACATCTTGATTAGGTAAACAATAATTCATATCTTAAATCAGTATATAAAGAACTGCTTAACAACTTGGTGTAAACCACATAAGAATACATTCGACCCAGTGATATCTTTTTTTTGCAAATTAGATCATTATAACCATAGAATTTGCAAAATGCTGACTTTAAATGAGACAACTGAAATGTGCTTCATGAAGTTAATCATCAGAACCCTGTATCGATTTAAAAATTTATTATACCCAGAACATGCTCTCAATGCAACTGCTACTTCTAAATTAGAACGAAAGGCCCATCACTCACCTGATTCACATTAGCTCTGCTGTTGTTAAGCTGTGCATGCAATTTTTAAAAAATTCTTTTTTCAATCCTTATTTTCATGAAAAATTCTTACTCCAACTTAGCTCCAAAGGGTCACAACATTATCAACCCTGAATTCACACATCATTGTAATGCCTCAATACCAATATGACTTATTCTGGAGAAGATCAATTGTCCCCTTAATCTCGGTTACCAAGCATATATTAAATGCCAAGTGGCCAGACAAAAGGCCTGGGCCTCCATATAATGATCATTGTAGATAAATACACACCTTATGAACTGTATGACGCATGATTATGTTGCTAAATCATGGTTTCACTTAACCAAAACTTTGTGGAGTACAATATCTCACATTTGTAAAATTTTATCAATACAAAGTGACACCAAAAGGTATAATTGTGAATTTAGTGTTAAAATTTCTTAATTTCATTTTGTTTTTGTGTCTTTTAAAATTGCATGTCCTTCATATGAATGCTGCTTGTAAATGTAGGCAAATAAAAAACTCAATTCTACATGTCTTTATAAGATTTCACAAATTTCTATGTTGGTACATTTTATGGCCATTTCAATTTTGTCGGTACATTTTATGGCGGTTTTAATTTCACTTTTAACATACGACAATGAATCTCTTGATATCAAATATTGACATGACCAAAAATATAACTTGTTGCTTATCTGCTAAATTTGAGTAAGTTGGTAACATATCATATTTGTTTTGGTCAAACTTCAATGTACAAAGAAACATTCTGATCATAATCTCCATATAAGTTGCAGGTTCATTGACATGTTGAACATTAAGGAATCACATTTCATTATTCCTGCAACTTTTCAATATGTCTTGATTTAAATTACATATAAAGTAGTATCAACTCCAAATAAAAAAAAATTTCAATGATCTTTTAAACAATGTTAAAATTTCCTGGGGGTATAAGTTAAGGTTTGTCAGGTTAGCATTAACACAGCAAACCTTATTTCAAATTTAATTTAAGAATTATTCTTTAAACACCAAGAAAGTTTTTCTATAACAAATGCATCCAGTACCTCACTTTACACTGTTCTGATAAAACCAATGATTTACAATCATCACCAATTTTCTACGTCAATTGTCACCAGAAGTCAAGAATTATATTACGAAAGAGTCTTTCAGAAAGACCACTCATGATGTATACAGTATTACACAAATCTATTTATACAGTATCATATAATAAATACTTCATGTAGATAAAGTGCATTGAATTAACACAGGCTGCATCTGTGAAAGTGTTGATCTTAAATACAGTAGCACCAAGTCTACTTTACTTCCCATTCAATATCTCAATCACTAATACTATGGACTATGAAAACATGAATTCACTATAAACATCTGATGTAATATTCAGGATGGCTTTTTGTTTGTGGAAAATTCTTTGATCACAAACATTGAAATTTAACATTATTGTTTTATGTAGTAAGTCATAACTTTTAATATTATCAAAGTATTTCAAAGTTACTAACTAAAAGAACTATACTCCTTTGTTATCATTTAATGATAAATGAAATGATAGCAACACAATAATCATCACTCACAGCACTAAATTTACACATATTAATGAAAGTCCAAAAATGTATTTTGTGATACTGCAACATCAAATATGTTGCAGTGACTGTTACATTTGCACCAATTGAAACTTGTGACAAACTTTCATCTGATTAAGACTTTTGGGTGTTTCTTTGCATACTCAGTTGCCTTTTTGGCCCCCTCTGTCATCATCTCTTTCGACATGTAACTCTGTCCGGGAATGTTTGCAAATTGAGACTGATCGCTTGGAGAAAACATGTTCTCCAATACATATCTAAATCCATTTGAAGCTTTAATTGCGTTCTTTTTAAACCTTTGCTGTACGAAAGAACACACAGGACCACTGGCTCCAAATCGTAACGGGGAGTAAATCCATGCTTTCCTTTCACAAACCACCATGTCCTTGTTTTGGGGATCCTGTTTATACACGACTTTCTCTTCCACAGATACTATATTTTGCATTGCAACATTTCTTGTGTATGTCGTGATAAGTTTTCGAATAGGATCTACGATAGATTCCTCTACAACAAATGTAAAAGTTTCGCCTCGCGAAAACTTTTTCACAAAATTTGTCATTTTGTTCGTTTTAGCCAGTAGCCGTTTGGTATGAAGTTCTTTGCCGACCACTCTTCTCGAGATAACATCCTCTGATAACACATGTTTAGCAAAGGGGTTTGGGTATCTCTGCCAAAATGCTAAGGCTACTTGTTCCCAGTTAAAATTAAAAACGGAACTGTCGATGTGAAATTTCATGTTCTCCTCGTGTGCGTTTTCCGTCAAGAGTCCGAACGACCTCTCGAAAAATAGGGCGTGTTTGAGGTAATGCTGTAAATAAAACGGATTTATGAAATTTTTCCTTGGAAAAAATGCTTTCCAGCTGCTAATATAATTTTTTATATCAACATATCTGTCAAAATTAATTACGTTGTACTTGATTGAGAGTTAAATTGTTTGATAATCATGCTCTTATTAGTCGTTTAATCGGACAATTACCAAACTGAACGTACCGAAACAAACTTGCCAAGGACGGCGATTATCAAGCATCTAATCAACATCGAAAATAGAATGATAACTGACACACGTGTGTTTATTTTTCCAAGAGATGGGTAAAAAGAACTTCAAAAAGAAACCAGGTGCCTCACTTGGTAAGAATATATTTCTTCACAACTGACTTATGACCCCAAGGGCCAGTTCTCGCCAACTCAAGAATTTTCTCTGGTATAAAAGTAGATGAAGAGGGAAGAATGCACGGTCATTGCATGCCAAACACATGTTTATGTACATTGAAATGTGTAGATTTTTTTCCCATATTGTTTGGAATGTCAGCAAAGAATCGAGGTGATCTCATGATTAGTTTCTTTAGAAATAATGATTAAGTCTGGTCCAAGATTCCACACCTTGAAGCCACGGCAGAAGCCAGTGAGCAGTAGTCAAACAGATGTAATAGATTGTTCTTCATTGTGAAACAAACTGTGAAAGAAATACTTCTGAATCAAAATGAAATGGTTATACTGCACTCTGCTCTTGATTTCAATTTCTATTCATGGATAAATAATGAAATGATTTGTGTGCCCAGGTGTACTATAGAACCTTTCATCACCTGTAGCCCTTTTTTCTTTCTTTTTTTTTTTTTTTACTCCATATATATGATTTTAGAAGATGAAGATTTCATGTTATTGATTTTGTCAATCCATTGTTATAACCTGAGATTTAAAGTAATGTTATTGGTAAGAATTGATACTGTAAACATGTTGATATAGTGTACATAAGGCTGTGAGTAACTGTCACATCTAATACTGTACATAAGGCTTTGAGTTAACTGTCACCTCTAATACTGTACATAAGGCTGTGAGTTAACTGTCACCTCTAATACTGTACATGAGGTGTGAGTAACTGTCACCTCTAATACTGTACATAAGACTGTGAGTAACTGTCACCTCTAATACTGTACACAAGGCTGTGAGTAACTGTCAACTCTAATACTGTACATAAGGCTGTGAGTTAACTGTCACCTCTAATACTGTACATGAGGTGTGAGTAACTGTCACCTCTAATACTGTACATAATACTGTGAGATAACTGTCACCTCTAATACTGTACATAAGACTGTGAGTAACTGTCACCTCTAATACTGTACATAAGGCTGTGAGTTAACTGTCACCTCTAATACTGTACATAAGACTGTGAGTAACTGTCACCTCTAATACTGTACACAAGGCTGTGAGTAACTGTCAACTCTAATACTGTACATAAGGCTGTGAGTTAACTGTCACCTCTAATACTGTACATGAGGTGTGAGTAACTGTCACCTCTAATACTGTACATAATACTGTGAGTAACTGTCACCTCTAATACTGTACATAATACTGTGAGATAACTGTCACCTCTAGTACTGTACATAAGACTGTGAGTAACTGTCACCTCTAATACTGTACATAAGGCTGTGAGTTAACTGTCACCTCTAATACTGTACATAAAACTGTGAGTAACTGTCACCTCTAATACTGTACACAAGACTGTGAGTAACTGTCGCCTCTAATACTGTACACAAGGCTGTGAGTAACTGTCACCTCTAATACTGTACATAAGGCTGTGAGTTAACTGCACCTCTAATACTGTACATAAGGCTGTGAGTTAACTGTCACCTCTAATACTGTACATGAGGTGTGAGTTAACTGTCAACTCTAATACTGTACATAAGGCTGTGAGTTAACTGTCACCTCTAATACTGTACATGAGGTGTGAGTAACTTTCACCTCTAATACTGTACATAATACTGTGAGATAACTGTCACCTCTAATACTGTACATAAGGCTGTGAGTTAACTGTCACCTCTAGTACTGCACATGAGGTGTGAGTAACTGTCACCTCTAATACTGTACATAATACTCTGAGATAACTGTCACCTCTAATACTGCACATGAGGTGTGAGTAACTGTCACCTCTAATACTGTACATAATACTGTGAGATAACTGTCACCTCTAATACTGTACATAAGACTGTGAGTTAACTGTCACCTCTAATACTGTACATAATACTCTGAGATAACTGTCACCTCTAATACTGCACATAAGGCTGTGAGTAACTGTCACCTCTAATACTGTATATAAGGCTGTGAGTAATTGTCACCTCTAATACACGCACATAAGGCTGTGAGTAACTGTCAACTCTAATACTGTACATAAGGCTGTGATTTAACTGTCGCCTCTAATACTGCACATGTGTTAATATGACTAAATATGTGTAGCTTATGTCATCAAGGGTTAGCTATTTTAAAATAAAGGGTGATTCACAAAATTCACTTTTATGTTAAAATTGAATAAAATAAGATATTGCAAGCCAGGAAAGGTACTTCAAATCCATTTCAATTTTTGTAGAACCAGAATTATTATATCCATGTCAAGAATAACTGATGTGTATCTTTGTTTGAGAAAGGATTATTCCTCAAGTGATATCATTCATACATGTACATTTACTTGAATAATCTAACTGTGTCTTGGGACAGACACTTGATAGAACATAAAATACAATATGCCTCAGAGGTTTAAGTATCTGGCTGTAAGTCCATCCATCTGTTTGGGGTTTTCTGTTTCTATTTTCATTTCTCTGTCATATATCAAGCTTCCTGGCCATGGAAACAGTATTGATAAAACACAATTTTTGGAGCTGGATTTTATGTAAATGCAAAGTATATCCTGTATAAAAATATTTTTAATTCACTTATTCATGTTGTTTATAAAAGTTCTTTATATTTCTGTAACAAAAAAAAAACCTGTCAATTTCAATCAATCGAAAACCATTTTGATACCCTTTTAAGTAAAGTTTTACAATCTGTTGCATTTTTTGCTAATATAAATGTTTGTCATAGAAACAGACTCCTCATTAACAAAACCTTAAGCTTATGATAGACATACTGTTTAGAGTATTCTTAATGGCTAATCTATCCATATCATGTCTGTCTGCAACTGTAGGTGTCAAATTGCACAATTCCAAAAGTCATTTTGTTACAAGTATAACCCAGCTACTTCAGGAGAATAAAAGAAGCAAAATCTCTTTCAGTTGGAGCAATTTTACCTGGTATTATGTTATTGTTGTCTCTAGTCCCTCTGCTTTTGCACCTTTGGTTCATATGACTTTTTATATTTTATCATTCTATTAAATAGCTCACTACTCTATATATACCCTCACAAGTATTCAAAGGAATTATCCACCATTATGAAAGAGCTGATATTGTGAGTATTGTAATTCTATCCCAAAAATATTAGAAGATTAGAAATTGAAGAGGTCTAAATCATTGCATTTAACAATTTTAGAATGATATGAAGCAGATTTATCCCATTTTACTAAACAGTAGTAGTAGATAGTTGAACTTCGGTATCGAGAACACCAATATCTTGAATATTATGGATATGTCAAAATGATTTGTAAGTTCCAGCCACTTATGTTTTAAATATTTTACTCTCAATATTTCAAATCCTCAGATATCTCAGTCCCGTCAATTTTGAGATAACAAGGTGTGACCGTACACAGTATGGGAAGTATATATCTAACCATTTAAGATAGATACCACATAATAATAGGGAACTGAGAGGTAAATAAATGAATATATTCTTTAAGATATTTTTGTATTTAGTTGAAAGAAAAAAGAAACTGCAAGATGCAAGAAAAGAATTGGCAACATCTGCAGCAGCCAAGAAGAATACACAGTACAGTGTGGACCAGTTATTAGATAAGGTAGATAGTTATAGCTAATTAAAGACAAGACTGGGAACTATAGTTATGATCCCAATGGTATATGGCCATAAAGTTCTCATATTTTATTTTATACTAAATTGGGATCAGATGTACTTGTGCCTTTTTCCTAAGTACACTGTACACGGTAAATACCACCCTCCCAAAGACTTGGTTTGCAACTTGTTGATTGGTCAGTTTTAGATTAATAGACAGTTATGTCGTTGGACTGTTAACTAGAGAACCAGTCACATGATAGTCATGTTATTTGTATTTATATGTGCATCTGAATGTTTCTTGTGTTTTGTAGTCAGACTTTAAGTCAAGGTTACTTATGTCATAAAATTTTGTTTAGCTTTGATTTTTTTCACTTTAAGGTAGATGAATACATTGATAGTTTTCAATATGAACTGGCTCAGAAATTCTGCCAGCGAGCTTTGGAGATTGAACCAGACAACATGAGAGCTCTGGAAACAGCAGGAAGTTTGCTCCTGGAACTGGGAAACACCGAGGCTGCAAAGCAGGTGACTAATATATTGTACATCATTGTGTGTTGCCTTAAAAGGGGCATGATCACAATTTGATCAGAAAATTTTAAGTTTTATTTTTCAGTGTAAATCCATCATCTAAGGTATTGTAATCTGAATGTCAGTTGTTCTGTTATGTGGGTTACGGAGCTCACAATTCTTCATTTGGTAAACAAGGTTCTAGCAGCAGACAGATCAAATAAAAAAAAATTCCCAGAGAGCTACAGTCCTGCAGCTAACAAGGCTCATGACTTGTTTTTGTTTACTCGAGTTATATAACCCAAGGCTTTGGTAAAAATTCCTTTTCAGTTTCCAGTCATATAATTATTTTTCTTTTTTATGACCACTACTCTTTATGCTTGTTACTAGCCTCTTTGTTGAAAATATGAAATGCTTACATCCTTTTGGGGGCCTCCATGACCGAGTGGTTAGAGCATCATGCTCAAAATCATTAGGCCTCTCACCTCTAGTCGGCATGGGTTCGAATCTAGCTCGTGCCGATGTATGTGAGAAAGTTTGCCAGTTTACTTTCGGAAGGTTGGTGGTCTCTTCCCAGGTACATTGTATCTGGGTTCTCCCCTCCACCAATAAAAACTAGACGCCACCAGATAACTGAAAAGTTGTTGAGTGTGGCAGAAAACAACAAACAATCAATCAATCAATATTATATCGTTTTGTAAATAAATAAAGCCCATTGTTTATATAATAAAGAATTGTGGTATCAGTAACATGCATATAAATTGACAACTGACATGCAGAGTTTACTTGACAGTTGGAAATGCCCTATTCAATGCATTGGACCCTTGGGGATCCAGGTCAGAATAGGTCCTCAGTACCCCTTGCTTTTTGTATGAGGTGACTAAATGGGGTGGTCCTTCAGATGAGACCACAAAAAATGAGGCCCCTTGTCACAGCAGGTGTGGCATATAAAATATCCCTAACTTCTAAAAGGCCATAAGCACTGAGAATAGGCCTAGATTTTCAGCCCTTCACCGGCAATGGTGATATCGTCATATAATTGAAAAAGTATCGAGCGCGACATTAAACAATATACAACCAACCTATACAATGAATTGTGAACAATAAAATTGAAAATTTAAATTTGAAAGATTTTGGATCAAATTGTCCATTTATAAGAATGGGTTTATATTATGACCATTAATGTGCTCACACATTACATTTATCACTTTAGTGTTTTGGTCGAGCTGTGGAAATAAAGCCTGACACTGGACACAGTAAATACATGTATCTGGGACAACTGTTTGAAGGCATAGAGGCCATTCAGTGCTTTCAGAAGGGAATCGAATTAATGGTCAAAGAAAGAGAAGCACAGAGTGCTCAAGAGGTAACACATTTTACATAGAGGGTGTATATAATTAAAACAAAATGCCGAAGACTGCACTGTATCAAACAAAATACTGAAGTGTACACTTTTCTCTGTTACAATGATGGGTAAAAAATGTAAGAAGTTGCATGAAATCAAGATAGAAGAAATTCTGGGGTAAATGGACCCCCAGCAGTGTTCTGTTTTTGACCTTCACATTGATTGCCTTTTTTATTCACCTATTTCCATTTTTAGGACAACGTAATGTAATTTTATGTTTTTACGTCTTCTCAATACAGTTAGCTGCAGCCTGTGGTGGAGGGGAAAAGGTCAGTGAGAGGGATATCTCTAGTGCTTATTGCTCAGTGGCTGAAATCTACATGACAGACTGTTGGTAAGATGCGATAGAAAATGTGCTTTGGTTGCAATAAAAATTATTTTACCTAATTAATCATGTTAATGTAGTCTTCAGGATTACTATGTATAAATTTTCAGTTTTACATTTTATTTTGTGTATGTCTTGGTGTATTGAGATAAGGATAAATAAATTTTTTTCCAGTCGTCATCCTAGTTTACATGTATATGTATAACCAATTTATTGTGAAATAACTGAAAATGTAGAATGAGGTGTACTATCAAGTCAAGTATTTAAGAGTATGTGTTTCATTTGATCTGTCATGAGCATTGATGACACTGCCAAGTTTCTTACAGCCAGGTTTAATTAAGATTATGGTACATGTGCCTGGACTGACAGGAAACACAATCCACTCCGCAGCGTATCAGAATTTGTATTTCTTCTATCTTGTTACCTAGGAAATAAGAAATTTCACCCCCATCCTCCCACTACCATGAGGAACTTAAAAAAATTGATGTATGAGTCTTTTTTGTAGTGATGAACCTGATGCCGAATCTCGATGTGAGGAGGCTATAAACAAGGCTATTGAAACAGACAGTGAGAATCCGGAGGCGTATCAGCTCAAGGCCAGCTTCTATCTAGTGAAAGAAAATAAGCAGGTACGTAAAACTATTTCATCATTACAGGTAAAAGAGTTATACGTGTGTGATGGCTTCTGTCTGTTATTCAGCACTAAACATTTTGAGTGCTGGAGCTTTTGTTAGTTGTTTAACTGAAAACAAACTAGATGTTAGACGTTCTGCTCAAGGGAACATTCAGTAGTGATTGTTGATTCAACTTACACCTTTTCAACTTAAGCTGAGTCCATATCAAAATAATTAGAGAAGCTTAAAGTACATGTATGTTCAAAGCATGATCCCCCTCCCCTATCCTTGGTTCATTATGGGGCCACAATAGGAGCCCAGATTAGGAATATATAGAAAATAATCTTTAGGCTATACTCTTTAAATTCAATGCTTGTCCACAAACATTCAGGTTTAATTTCTCTCTGAAATGGGATTAGTTTTAGGTAGTACAGCTGTTGTATTGTACACTGATTTTTGATAGCGACCCTTGCATGAATGATGAAACACCTTTTAACTCTCCGATTCACAGGATGCTTTAAGCATGATTAAAAAGAGTGTGTCACTATGGTTACCAAAATATGAAGCAGTGGATGAAGGAAGTGTAGCAGAAGATGAGAGCGACCCTGTGGAGGTATGCTGATATCTCTAACTACAGTGTAACGATTGTGGATTTAAAATTATGTATAGCATAGAACGTTTGTACTTGTATGAAACTGGATGTGTCACTGTTTAGGGACTCATCTTTTGAGAGGTTCTACAACTAAGACCAATAGTTTTGATTGGTCAGAAATGCTTTCATTTCTGTATAAAATTTGGGGAAATATGGTTAAATGTACTTGATTTTTGTTAATTTACCATAAATTTGTATTTTTAAAAAAGCAAAGCATTTACAGTATTTCCGGTTTTAAGTAATGAAATTCTTTGTAACTGGTCTGACCCCATGCACGAGAGTTCATTAGAATTTTGATATTGGCAGATGGTGCCACTTTCCTATGATGCTAGGGTATCAGCAGCCAAGATATTAACTGAAGTGGAGGAGTACGAGGTAACTTCATTAAATCTAAAATTAGGCTGGTATATAGTTACAGTTCTACTATCTTTGATTTTATGACCAGACCATGTTTTACAACTCTCATCCTTTTCTTGTGCTAAGTTGTGAATTTTTATCGTTATTATTTTTTTATATATTATTTTGCTGCAGACTGCCGTGACAGTGTTAGGAGGCTTACTTGATGAAAATGAAGATGATCCACAGCTTTGGTACATGATTGGATGGGCTAATTATCTACAGGATGAGGACTACAAAGCAAATGCCAGATATTATCTTAAGAAATGCAAAGAGGTAAATACATGTACAAGTGTTTGGTTAAGTCCTATTAAAGGCTGACCAATATACCATGTGTCCATAGGCGCTTGACAAATTAGTGTGTATAATTTAAAAAAAATTGTCTTCCTGTAAACAAATTATTTAAAAGGTATATCATGCCCCCCATCTTGGTTTTCTTTATTACCAGCTACACTGCTTGCAATTTCCAGTGAAAAATTTGATATAATGTTATAATTAGTCTCTTACCATTTAGAAACAACTCTATCAAAGTCTTACTTCTCACATTGTCATAGTGAACTGGAAATAAATTCCACTTATCAGCTATAATCAACCGTCAAACATCGTCTGTTGCTTCTCAAATGTGAAAAATTGGTAAAAGGGGGACAGAAGCTGACATTTTCGGGATAGCCCTTTTTTCATTGGTTTATAATTTAAAAATAGTAAATATTATAATTAGCAGCAAACTTAAATATGTTCTAGAACATGTAGATAGTGATGTAATGTAACTTGAACACTGTTCTATTGGTCTATACTTTATTTAATTTTTCTAATAATGTTAAACATGGTAACTTCACTTATCCATGCATTCATGGCATCAAATTAGTCATACATAATAAGAAAAGTTCACAATCGAATTAACACACACACATGCGTATCCATGGGCATAGTCTCAAACGTTGACAGTGACATTTATACATCCATGTGTAAATTTTCAGTGTTGTCACAATGGGTAACAAACCTTAGTTTGTTGGAGTCGAAGCAAGAGGGGTGGGGATGTGGGGCATTTCCAATGTTGTTTTGGCATTTTGAAAGATTTACTAAACTTCCTGTGCCAGTCTGCCCCAAAACCACACAATTGTGCCCAAATTTATTGTTTGCAGGGCTGCACACTACCTTGCATTCAGTGCCAACCCCTTTTCCCCCTCACAAACGTCTTTGGGTACATCAGCAAGGGAATTTTCATTTGCATAATGTCAACTTCCGTCCCCCTTTTACCAATTTTTTGCATTGGAGAAGCAGTAGATGATGATTGACGGTTGATTATTGCCGATAAAAAGATTTTATTTCCAGTTCACCATGACGATATGAGAATTAAGACCTTGACAGCATTGCTTCTAAACGGTAGGGGTCGAATTATAATATTATATCAAACTTTTCGCTGGGAATTGCAAGCGATGTAGCTGGTAAAAAAGAAAACCAAGATGGTGGTGTGATATACCATGTGAGTATTTTGTTTACAAGAGGATGATTTTTTTTTTTTTATTAATTTCATTTAAAAAGTTGAGCACCTGTATATGTGTCCTGGTTCCTGTACGAGTCTCTGTCATCACTAAAATGATTTTTGTGGAAGAAAGTTGTGTAAAAGAAATGCATGAAAGTTGAAAACCAGAAGAGATTCAAAGTTACAAACTGAAAAGAATAATTGGGATATAATATAGGGGAAATGTAACTGCCCTGGTGAACAGTTTGGTGCACCTGCCTATAATTTAATCACCTGTTTGTACATCAAATTACTATTGAAAATTATCTGTTGTGATGATGCAGTTATTGTTTTACCATATATTAAATGGACAAATTATATCCAATTATATTTTATGCATAAAGGTGTACATTAAGACAAAATATGAAGATGAGGGGATATTAAAACACACAGAAGAATTATTAGAAGCACTTGGTCCAGGTAATTAAAAGATTCAGAATATTTACCAGCTATTTATTTTAGATGGCCGAATTATTTGTCTGATACCTTGTCTTCTGCAGAGTGACATATGTTCTCAGTATTTTGTTACAAATTTCTTCAATATATAGATAAAACTATAAATGATAATTTATGCCTAAAATTAATATACTGGTAAGTCTTTTACAGAATGAATGTCTTTTTTTTATGGTGACAGGAGATGATGAGGATGAAGAGGATGAAGATGGTGCTGAAGATTTAGAAATTGACAGTGACTCTGAAAGTGACAGTGAAAAAAATATTGAAAGTGAAACTAAAATGGAATTTTAAATGCAAAGATACTCAACATGCTTACTATACAGATACATTACATTACACCAAACAGCTGAAAGCTGTATGAATATATAAAGCAAAGAATTGATTGGTCCATGAATTTAATTTCAGAAACAGGATTATTTTTGTGGGAGGGAATTAGAAGCTGTGTATACTATTTCACAGTAGTCATTGTAAAATTATATATAATATCTAATTATCTCTTCCCTCCCCCCTTTTTGGGGGAGACATTCTTTTTGTTCTGTCTGTCTGTCTGTTGGTAGTCAGGAACTTTTAAATGGACAGTTTTTCCATACTTGGACTATAATTTAGTCATTTTCATAAATGGGGATATTTGTAGCTGCCGATTCTGCTACTGATAAATTGAATTGGAATGATTCTTGAAAGAAATGTTTAGCAATGAGTACAGTTGTACAGGACAAGATAAAATTAGTTATTAGGGTTTTTGATATTATAACTTTGAGGTTGCCAGTTGATATACTGGGGTGTTTGTGAAAGCAATTTCTGCTACATTTTGCCATGAAATTGGACTGAAATATTTCATGGGGGCTTGCTAATGTATATACAGAATAAGGAGAGGAAGAGATGTTTTTGCATAAAAAAGTAAATGCTAGTTATTATTTGTAATTATTATTTGTGGTGTCTTTTTCCACATTTGAATGTTACATTCATTATTTTCAATAAATGAGATGAAATGCCATCAGAAAATGGAGGTTATTCCGTGATTATTTTTATTGGTGCAACAGTTTTTGTTCAAGCAGTTAAATTAACTAATATTCAAAGGTGGACCCAGTCCATGAAGTGATGGTTATAGTTTCATAAAAATATTCAAACCCGAGCAAAGTTTGTCCACAATGTCAGCTTAGTTACATGGATAGAATTAAATAATAATAATAATAACCTTTATTTACCCAGGATAACACAATTAGCATAGAACTAGTTTTCATTGTGGTCCTGCATTAAAACATATATACAAACATAGAATTAGTATTAGTTTTAATATATACATGTTCATACACGTAGACATGATTATATAAATAAGAAATAAAAGAGACATTGCAGAGAAAAAACATATTACAGTAGTACTAAAACGCAGTGTATTTTCTAAACATGGTATGAAATTATAAAGGACAAGAATAAGAAATAAACCCCATAACATAAGACAAATATGTGAACAAAAACAACTTTTTTTAAGAATTTCATCTAAAATATTCCATGAGATACATAGATTTAAAACCACCTATTGAATAAGAATTTCGAACATTTTGTGACAGTTTGTTCCAAAGAAATGCACATGAATAACTAAATGAACGTTTAAAATTTTCAGTTTTAGCCCTCGGTAAATAAAGTAAATTTGACGTAACATTGTTTGATCTGGTTGTCCGACTACAGATATCTCTTGTAAAATTGAATACTTTTAAATAATTTGGCAATTGGCTGTTTAAAACTTTAAAGAGAAAGACAACCTTTCTGTAAATATAATAATCTTTGATTGGCATCCAGTTCAAACGAGAAAATAAAAAGCTGGTAGATGTTCTAATATCACGGGTATTTAAAAGAATTCTTGCTGCCCTCTTCTGTAGTTTAAAAATTTTTTCTAGATATTTTTGGTTTTTGACACTGCACCAGACAGTGCAGCAGTAAGTAAAATGGGGGGAAACAATACCATTATAAACTTTTAAAAGAGCATTCGGTGGCATAAAATAACTAACTCTCTTTAGGACAGCAAGTTTTCTTACAATTTTCTTTGAAACAAATTCCACGTGTGCATCCCACGATAAAGTATTGTCTATATAAACACCTAAAAGTTTAGCTTGTTTCACAGATCCAATTTGAACACCATTAAAATTAATATTCAATTGTCGACATTTCAGTAGCCTTTGAGAGGTACCAATAAGCATACATTGTGTTTTCTCAATATTTATACTAATTGAGTATAACTTGAGTGGAGTCCTGGCATAGGTTTAATTTTACATGGATAATAATAAGTAAGATTCTCCATCATGTACTGAAGGGAAGAGATCTAATCATTTCCAGTTATAGATAGGTCTTGCACTCCAGCTGTAAACAAAGATGGCTAATCGGGTATTGTTTGGTAAGCCCTAATAGCTGGCTTCGATGTTTTCAATTATTCAATAATATAATAAAACAATAAGTAGGTGAAATTGTTCATATGAGATAGTTAGAGCATCGTATTGACCTCAAAAATGTCAGTATGTGCATGACGTTTTTTTCTACAAAATGTTGACCCCTGCACCATTTCTTAACTACTACATGTATAAGCCATTATTTAAACATTGACTGTCCTGTTGGCTGTAAAAACCAGCTGCAACACATTCAAAATGAAGTTGGTCGTTGTGTGTCGTGTATTTTTTATTTATGTATTTACTGGGTGGATGTAAATGATACAATTTTGGATTCCCTTAGGAAAACACATACCTGCGTTCGCCCTAACGATAGCAATGTTAACATATTAGTATGATATTGATATGGTATTATATCTATCTGTTGCATAATAGTAACTTCCACTGAAGATTCCAAACACACATAATACAGGATATGTTCAACAGTTGATGACGTAGTATTATGTGAGTGAGCGTGTCTACATTCAAATACGGCATTGGAGCTTGACATTTTACCTTGACAATTCAATTACATGGGATCACATTCAGCACAGTAAGAGTTAACGCCCCTATTTGGTATAGTTAAAAAGATACCACCAGGTGGACAGCCCAGTAGCAGTATAATGCCTCCCTCGTTTTTTAAAAACATCCCAAAATGTACTTCATAATTATATGCATTAAAATTTATTTGTCTAGTATGTACTTCCTTAATACAATACATTTAGCCAAGCCACATTAGATTTCCATTCATTTTCTACACAGCTTTATCCGTGGTGCAGTACATTTAATCTGTGTTGTTAGTTGCTTAATTCTTTACATAGTATTATAACTTTTGGGTTCAGTCGATCATAAAACATTTCCTGTTCTTACTATGAATAAAAGCAACACAGATTTGGTCGACAGTGACAACGTTAGAGAATTTATTGAACAGAAAAAACAATTATAAATTCATAACGCGATTCTTTGAAGTGGGATGGAATAGACGTGTCCACTCGAATTCATAAGTTAGGCCTTAAGTACACAATCTGGAAAGAAAACTAAACGCATCATAAGTAAAGGGTTTTCTGTTTTTGTTTTTTTTTTCTTTTTTCTTTCTTTTTTTTTTTTTTTTAATTTTTAAAAAAAAATTTTTTTAAATTTATTTTTGTTTTGTTTTTTTATGCAACAAATAAATGGATATATGTGATATAAAATTAGATCTAAAATAATATTAGTAACTTTTGTGAAATTTAAATAACAGAGTAAGCAAGGCAGTGGATAGAGAAAGAAACATTATTTAGAGAAGGTGAAATACGTATAATAATGTACGGTTAATTATCAGCAAAATTCATTATCATTGCAACTTATCGTTGTAGATTACAAATTCTTGAATGACTACAATCGTTAACTTATCGTTGTAGATAACAAATTCTTGAATGACTACAATCGTTAACTCGCTGTGCTACAATGTGGCTGCTGGCCTTTGCCTAACATGGCTGCATGTTTTTTCTTTTTAATAGATTTTTCCAAATGAGAATTATACTCTTGTAAGGCACGTTTCTTCTGTCGCTGCCCTTGGACTTTTTCAAGCAATGCCTCTTTCTGAATAATGGAGAAGAGAATGACTTTATTAGCATAAGCTGGCGGAGATGCCTATTACAGAACAGATGTAAGGAGTATCGAGAAAAACACGATACTCCAAACCTCTAAATCCATTTGTAATGCATTATTTGTGCATTGATGCAATCGACGGGGAACAGATTTTGGAGTGGTAGTTAGAGCGCATGGCCTTGTACCTGACCAGAGATTAAGAAGTCCCTGGTTCGAATTTGGTATGATCTATTTTAACCTTTGTACAAATATGTTATTGTGTAGCTGATAAACAGAGCTGTTAGGGATGGATCTAGTGGTAATCGTGAACAGAAAACATGGCAGTGGAGTAACGGTCCTCGTTGCTTAGATAGCTTAGTGGTAGAGGCCTGCCCGGAGAGATTCTATTCTTGGCCTGGATTTCTTGAGAAGTAAAGCGGGAGAAAAAACTCAAGTCAAAACTTGGACTTAAGTCTGAGATTTTACTCAAATTTTGACTGCTAATATAAAAGAAAAATCAAATTTAAGTTTGAGATTTTTTCAAGAAATGCAAGCAAGTTCTCTTTGGCCTTTGAATATATATGAGGGCGAGTCAATAAGTAACCACCCTAACCTATTTCCAGTTGACCAAGACGGTCACGATTTTCATGCCTTATTTCAATATATGTTTTATACGTGGGTGCAAAATTGAACGCGTATCGAGTCATTCTTTAATAAAATATTGAATACAAAGGCATGTGTTTCTTCTAAAGTTGAGTACTGTGCAGTAATTCGCTACTTGTATTCAAAAGGCAAAACAGGCAAGGAAATACACGGAGAGTTAGCCTATGTTTATGAGTCTTCTATACCATCTTATGCTCAGGTTAAATTCTGGGTAGGGAAATTCAAACGCGTTAGAACGTCTTTAGAAGATGAAGCCAGGTCTGGATGCCACCGACGAAGAAATGTGTCACAAAATTCGTGATCTGGTATACTCTGAAAGGCGATTTCAGGTGGAAGAAATAGCACAGGCATTAGACATTTCACATGGTAGCGTTCCAACAATTTTACATGATCGTTTAAGTATGCGGAAGCTAACAACCCCTTTGGGTCCTCAAATCCCTTGGTGATGAGCGAATGGCAACCAAAGCATCAATATGCATCACCTTGTTGAAGCGTATTAGGTCAAAAAAATTTCCTTTGCGTCTGGTGACTGTAGATGAAATTTGGATTCATTATTATGAGCCAGAGAATAAAGCTCATAGTCGTCAGTGGGTAGGGCTGGGGTCCCCGAGACCATAGAAGTTTTAAGACGCAACCATCTGGTGGCAAGGTGATGGTCACAGTATTTTGGGGCACAAAAGGCGATAAGTTGGACTTTTTACCCGAGAAAAGTACAATAACTGGAGTGTACTATGCAAATTTGCTAGACCAGCTCAGAACCGCCATCCGTAAAAACGCCAAGGTAAACGCTCTAAAGGCGTTTTGCTGCAAAAGGACAACGTGAGAGTCTGAACGGGTATGAATTAATACCTCATCCTGCCTATTCTCATGACCTAGCTCCTAGCGACTTCTTTCTATACCCAAACTTGATAAAGGATATCCGTGGACGTCATTTCCGGTCTGACGAAGAAGTCGTGACGGCAGTTGAGGAGCGGGTGAGTGGAAAGAACTCTGACTTTTTCAGTTCTGGGCTGATGACACTAGACACCGTGCATCACACTAGAGGGCAATTACATCGAAAAAGAAGAGGTGGAACTCAATCGGAAATAAGTTAGGCTGGTTACTTATTGACTCGCCCTAGTATTGTATTAATGATGAATGTGAAACTATTTATTCATTGTACCAATAGTTCGGCAAGGGAGAAGTAGTAAGGTGTCATTGAAATCATTTCAAAATAAAATAATCATTTTGCGTAGTAATGCGTTATGTGTGTTTGAGAAACGCGAGTTTTAATTATAAATAACGATTGAAATTGTAACCATTGATGGGATCATTATGTTATGTTTCAATAGACAGCTTTGTATCAGTAATGGTTGCTCGTATGCAGTCATCAAAATAGTCTAGCAACACTGTGTTTTATCAACATGTGATTTCCTTGATCTGTAGGTGTATTCTTTATAGGCTATCAATATTTATTGATTAAAAATTATGAAACTGGGCAGTAGGTACAATTTCTGTTTCAACCTACTCTTTGTAAGGTCAATGAAATGGAAAAATGAGTACATAAATATCAACATGATAAAAATGTACAATAAATGATAGAAAGAATAATGGAGGAAATTGCAAATATTGTATTTATAATTGCAAGGGGACGGATATTATTTTTACACTGTACCACATTATCTGAACTGTTGTGTATTGATGACACAAAGAAGAAATGATTAAGAAATGTACCTTGGGATACTCCAAAATTTATTTGATTTGATTGATATACAGTATGTCTATCATTGGATAATTCTATATATTTTTTTATTTATTCTATTTTTAAAAACTGCGTGATATGAGTAACATTCTGAATATCAGGCTGTTCTTTCAGTCTCTGTGACAAATCAAATAGTTTAATCGATCTTCATCAATTGTAACAGAATATCTTTAAAACGTCTGGGGTGGATGTCATCTGGACTGGCTGGTTTTGTGTTATTAATTACTTTCTGTTCAGAAATAATATGATAATGTAGAAGTATGACGGACCAAGTCCATGTGGGGGCAAATTAAGTTCTCCAGAAATAATAGATAAGTAAAAAAGTATTCAGATATTAGGATGGCTTTGTCTGTTGCATGGAATATAGTTGAAATTCAATATTGTTTCAAAAGTCTTCAGAGTATTTGTTTGAAAGAAGGATCAATATTCGCTCCTGGATTAGGAGGTTTGCACGTGATCTGACAATACACATGTAATTTGATTTTGCGGGTATGTATCTCAGACTATAAAATTTCAATGTGCTATTTATCAATCTTGATGAAAAGGCCTTTAACATTCAAATTTCCTTTGAAAATTTGAAGTAGCTGTGCGTTTACATTGACCAAAAAATAATTGAAGGTATGCTAAAGACGAGGATTGTATCTCATTATGCCATCAATCTTCCATGCGTGAGTAAGTCAGCTGTTGTACATAAAGAGGAGACAAAATGGTGTTACCCTTTTTTTCAGTGAGGCAAATCTTTTCTTTGTCGCTTCTTGTTCTTCTTTAGGTACTCTAAATAAATTCAACAGTTCCGTTTTCCCTTCATTTGCTGTAATTAATTATGAAAATCTATGATGTTATTTATTGCAGACTTAAGAATATGAAGTAAAATTTTTGTTTATTATTTATTCATTTATTTTTTTATAGATGAGCAATGCGACTCTGCGGATCCTAAAGTCTGAAGGTGTAGTGATAATGCAAAACAAAGGTGTAATAACGGAGGGGGAAAATAACAACAATAACATCATCATCAACAACAACAACAAACAAACAAAAAAACCAAAAAACCCCCAAAAAAAACCAACCAAAAAACAAAAAACAACCCCCCCCCCAAAAAAAAAACCAAACAAAAAAAAAACCAAACAAACAAACAAAAAACAAACAAACAAACAAACAAAAAACAAACAAAAAAACTCGAATCAGAGGTTATATCGCAACAGAAAGACATACGACTATGGAGCGTTAAATTAACATAAACTCAAATAATTGAAGATTTGAAGATACCATTAATTATTTTACGATATCATCAATTCATTTGATGCGCGCAAAATTAAATTAAATTAAAATTAAATTAAAGATCTCATCAAATCTTATGATATCATTAATTCAATTGATAAGAGCAATAATTCATTGATAGAGATAACAACTAGCTAATTAGATATATATCCACAATTCAAATAATGACCAATTGAATTAATGCGTACACATGGAGGGCTTGGATGGCCTAGGTAAAACTTTTACAATCTTCGTTACCAAGTTTTTAAATTCAGATGTTTTTATATTTCTCATAAAAACATAGACAGTAATTTAAATTTATTGTGAACCTAAAAAAAAAAAAACAAAAACAAAAAACAAAAAAAACCGAACCTGATGTCATTTTCTGATGTCATCATTATCAGTTATTTGACTAATGCCTTCGTACTAGTTAGCGCTAGTAAATAATGGCCGCAATAATGCATGTCTTTCTTACCTTGTGTTATACGTTATATATGGTGTCTCATTTTACTTGATTTGTTTATCTGATATTGTTTCAAAATGTTGCTCTGGATCTTCCATTTCTGCGAAGTTTAATGGTACCGACTCCTTATCTATCAGATATTTTTATTCATTGATATGCGGAGATTTACCACATGTAGGCCTATAGTTAAGATCATAACTGCATTGCCCGTTGAAAATTAAGAAGGGGAATTAGGGGAGAGGGTTCTTGGGGGTTGGTGGGGGAGGCTAGGATGCTTCAATCCATTATCACATGTACACCAGTGTAAATAGCTACTTTATGCCTTATCGATTATGGAAAATTCATCGACAATTTTAGATGTTGGGAATTTTGAATGCTTCCATATTTTAATATATATATATATATATATATATATATATATATATATATATATATATATAGACAGATAGATAGATATATGTGTGTGTGTGTGTGTGTGTGTGTGTGTGTGTGGAGAGTGAGAGAGAGATTATATATATATATATATATATATATATATATATATATATATATATATATTTATTTATTCAATAGGCCCGGCACCGGCAATGGTAACGTCTTCATATGAGTGAAAAATTCTCGAGCGGGACGTTAAACAATATATAATCAATCAACCAATAGGCCCTAATAACAAAACAACTCGAAAAACGTTGACAGTGAATGTTATTCGAGTTTTGTGTTTCTTGACTTTTAATTTTGATAGTGGATATATTTGCTTTAACAAATACTTTTTTATGCACCCTGTACCTTGACGACGCTCCATTCTTGGTGATGATTACGCGGACAGGTAGTACTAAAAAACATGACCGAACTAAGTTGTCAACAAACATGTGAACCGTTCCTAGCAAAAGAGATCGGTATCATATTCAACAATTCTTGAAACGTCATAATGCATACAAAGTGACGTCATTTTTTGCATACTTGTAAAGAAAGACGTCATGATTACCGATCACCAGTTAGTTGTCATGTAGTCTTTGATTGATTGCTGTAATATTTCGAGGGCAGGGATTGTTTTCTATATCTATAGTAAATAATTACTTATGGACCCTTTTTGAGAGGAACGACTCATGTTCTCATTGCCTTAGATAAGCAATGACAATATTTCAAAGAAATAATAAGGGAAAGATTTAATGAATGCAGATATTACGTGTTGACTCGCTGCATTTTCTCCCTTCCTGTTGCCGTCATCCTATGGTTTATTACACTTTCGCATTATTAACGTAGTTACGCCTTCAGAAATAGTCTCTTTTGTGAAGTAGGATTCTATTTTGCATTCAATGCTTTGCTAGAGAATCATGTACAGCACATATCCGAAAAAATCATCATCGCAGAATTCCAACTCCTCTTGCCAACTCATTTCTAAGCATATACATGTACAATATTTGAACTGTTGAAGTCTTAAACTTTCATTGATATAATTTCAGGCTAATCTTGAATTTTCTAACAAAATAATTTCAAAGACAGAGTATTGAATGAATCACTTTATATATATTTTAGCTCACCTGAGCTGAAAGCTCAAATGAGTTATTCTGATCACCTTTTGTCTGTCGCATGTCCGTTTGTCTGTCTTTTCGTAAATGTTTTTACATTTTCAGCAGAACCACTGGGTCAATTTCAACCAAACTTAATACGAATCATCATTACGTTCATTTCAAAAATCCTACGAACCACTGGGCCAGAAAAGTTCAAATTTACACAAAACTATCTGACATACTACAGATTAAGTTGGTTCAAATTATTGCCCCCATGGATATGGCGTTACAACAATAGAGGTTCAAAGTGTTACATGCAAATACATAGGGAAATTTTTTTCTTCTCAAAAACCACCGGTCCGAAAAGTTCAAATTTACATTAAAGCTTCCCGACTTAGTACGGGTTCAAGTTTGTTCAAATCATGGCCTTCAGGTGTAGAGTGGGGCCACACATGGAGATCAAATGTACAGGGAAAATCTTTAAAAATCATCTTGAAAAAACCAGTGGGGAAGAAAAAGTGGAAATTTACTCGAAAGCTTCCTGACCTAGAGTAAATCTATGTTTGTGCAAATCACGGTCCACGGGGGTAGGGTGGGGCCACAATAGGGATCAAAGTTTTATATGCTAATATATATGAATAATATTTAAAAATATCTCAATGATATTTAAGCTAAGGCTTTCATATTTTGTATCTACAATCCTTTACGAAAAGACATTTTATGTGATGCACTTGTGTATGATCTTATGACCTTGACGTGGAAGCTCGACCTACTTTTAATAAAAATCTGACGCATTCAAAATGTCGTGAACTAAGATAGATATTTCATACTGTGTGTATATATATTTCATATAGGAAGACCTTTCATTTCATATATTTGACCTTGAACTCTGAGTTTGACCTACTTAAAAGAAAACATAACCTGTCAAATATATCCAGAACTATTTTAGATAATGCTTTGATATTTCATGTATACATTTTTATGAAAAGACATTGTATACAATAGTGTTTTATCTTTTTAGAATTTAACTTACTCTAATAAAACCCCTGACCTGTTAAGTATCTCCTGAACTATTTAAGACAGCGCTTTCATATTTTGTATATAAATTTCTTATAACAAGATCTTATTACTTGTTACTTTGGCATTGGAGTTGAACCTACTTTTAAATCTCTGACGTATTAAATATCTTATGAACTATTTAAGGTAGATCTTTCATATTTTGCATATAGATTTCTTATGGCGAGACCATGACCTATGACATTGGAATTTAACCTGATTGAAAGAAAATGTGACCTGGTTAAATATCTTCGGAATAATTCAATGTTGGGGTTTCATATTTTGTATATAGCGTCTTCATGACAAGATCTTGTGATACAATTTTGTTTGATCTTGTGACCTTTGCCTACGTTTTAAAAAAACCTAGTGTAATCAATACCTCCTGAATTGTTTATTTAAGAGTTTTCTTATTTTATGTATATATCATTTATGGCAAGACTGTTATTCTATGGTGTTTAAGAACTCGTGGGGATCCGGGCTCTTAGAATAGATCCTCAGTACTCTTTGCTTGTCGTAATAGGCAACTAACTGGGGCCGTCCTTCGGATGAGACCGCAAAAACCAAGGCCCCGTGTCACAGTACGATAAAGATCCCTCCCTGCTCTGAGACCAAAATCGCCGAGCACAGGCCTAATTTTGCAACCCTTCACCGGCAATGGTGACTGACGTATCCATATGAGTGAAAAATTCTCCAGCGGGACGTTAAACAATATATAATCAATCAATCATAATCTTTGATATTTAACCTTGTGACCTTGGCCATGACGTTTGACCTACTTTTAATAAAAATATGGCCTCTTTATGAACTATTTCAGATAGAGCTTTCATACTTTGTATATAGATTTCCTATGGCAAGACCTTTCATATCATACTATGATCTATGATCTTGTGACTTTGGTCTTATCCAGAACAGCCAGATCATATTATATTAGTTGTATTGGTATTGAGGCATTTCTGTGTTATGTGAATTCATTTTCAGTTATGTTGTGGTCCGTTGGGGCCACAATATAAGACAAACTTTTTCATGGGAATGAAGATTGATAATTTTAAAAACAAAATCACAGCTGCCAAACAACGGCAGGGTCAAGATGGGCAGGTGAGCGATGTGACTTATGTGCCTCTTGTTTAATTGTTTAATTCTCGTTACAAAGTATGTAACAAAAAAACAAAAACAAAAAAAACACCAAAAAAAACCACCACTCTTTTCCATATCTATTCCACTTTTGCTCGAACGCTGATATTGAGGTCTTTGGTTGATAATGCAAAAGGGTATCATAATTTTATATGTATAATGATAATTTCTCATTTGTCTTTCTTGGAAGCAAAAAGCATACACAAAAGCAATTCTTAATTTTTTCCGACAAACTGCATTGCATTATTTTAGCTGTAAAATAATTACTCTAATGTTATTTGGAAAAAAATCTCCGAGTTTATACTTCTAACTCTTTTTCTAAGTTAATAATAATTTATCTGTATGTGGTGCAAGAACTATGTGTATAAATACAAAATATTCTGGATTTTCCCGACAAAACTGTACATGCCCCCCCCCCCTTCCCCCGTTAATCGTATCCTGTTTGATAACGGATTCTAGACACTCTAGGGAGATGGAGTTTAGGAAAACTTTATTGAATATTATCATTCAGTACTTTCAAGTCTTGTAATTTATTTGTGCCCGGTGTTTCCTTTGCCTTTATTTTTTAAAAATACTTTTAAAAAAAAAATTAATTAGAATTCTATTAATCAACGAATCTATACACGATGCATTAATATCGATGCGAAATATTGACGTTAACTAGATAAATGTAGAAAGGACTGCGAGACATTGGTTGAGGACTATCTTACTGTTAAAATGTTTTCCCCGGAATCTCATCAGTGCATTCTTTTTTTCCCAATTGGCGCACTCGTTCTGGAGTTGCTGCACTTGGCTGTCGTGATCCTGTTGTAATTTCTCTCTTAAGAGCTAAATAAAGAACACTCTCCATAACATCATATTTCCTATATGCATTACATATAAGCATTATTTAATTCTGAATTAACTGGTCATGATAAGGTGTGTAAGATCTATGCAACATGAGACAATCCTGAGGTATTTAAAAAAAAATCGTATTCGTACATGTGGGGAAAAAAGCTATAGCGATATTTAAATTGTATCTTTCAGATTAGCAAGATTCGAGAAAAAACATAAAGGTATATAAAAAAAATAATAATAACATACGGAGCGTTACCACCTGATAATTCACCAATAGTAAGGGTATACCTGTGTACTCTGGATCACTGCCTCATCTTCTGCGTTTTCCTCTGTGTATTTATCTACAGCCATATTGGCGGCAGAGAGCCGGTGCTCTAGTTGTTCTACAAGAAACAAATAAATGCATTACATTTCTTTTTACTCAGGCGAGTATTTCGCGTTTTCGAGAATGTTGAGTATTCGATTAGTGCATTAGTAACACTGTCTTTTTAAATACACTGTAAAGTGTAAAACGACTCAAAAATGATGGTTAAAAAATTACAACCCCACCCCCAAATAAAACAATTTAAACTTATAGATCGTCAAATTATTCGAGGGTGGGGTGGTGGCTTCTAATGCCAGCTGTCAGGTGACTGTTTTATTTTTCCCCCGATGCAGATACCACATACTGTCTATGTGTATATCGAATAACTGTTGTCCATTTTGGCGGAATTTTGTGGAGAAAAAAATCCTAAAATTATAATTTGGCGAGGGAAATACATAAATCTGGTAACGAATTTCATATGCCATAAACACTCATTCAAGATCCTCTATATCGGTGTTGATCAGTTTGTTTAAAACCAGATGTTCAATCAACCCCCCCCCCCCCCCCTTTCTTTTCTATGTCCGCTCCTTGGAGCCTGTTATTATATTTTTCTGCTTAGTTTTTACCTCTGTTCTGTCGAAATACAGGTTTCTTAGCGGTTATGTTGTACTGTTGTACATGATCAACACTTAATAAAGCTTTTATAAAATTAATTTCTTACAACACCATGGAGATTTTCTTTTAAATAACAACGCTAGCCCACGCGTGCCATAAAAAAGGGGAGATGTACCACCCTCCCACATACCAACATTCACACGCGCAGTCAATCAATGACCCAGTCCCCCCCCCCCCCCCCCCCCCTCCCCCACTTGAACTTGCTTTCTACAGGCCCGAACATGGTGCAACTTTCCTGATCACCCACCTCGCTCCTCGCGCACACAGGACACTAAACTGGCAGCAGTCCAATTTTCGAGTGACTTTGCGTGCTGTTCCAACGCTGACCCTCTCATACAGGACAGTCGGTATTTAGAATCCTCTGGAAAAGGGTATCATTATTAGAATGTATTCTGTTATATGGAAGAGCTCAGCCTTGATATAGAAGCCGGTATTCATTTGCATTGTATTAGAAAACATTTTCGGATATTTTTGCCATATTCCTTGTGACTCTCACCTGTTTTGAAAACAAAAATTATTTACAATTTACAATTACTTAGGACAAAATTAAGAGCATGTGTAAAATACTTCAGATGCTTCCAGTGACGTAGCTAGTCTTGAAGTGAAGTGTACACACAGTGACCAATCCAGTATAGGCTGGGGGCCGTCTTAAGACCCCAGTGAATCCTGGACAAGGCCCTTGTGGGGGCCCAGCCTCCGGAAGCTATGAGTTTTGAGGCTTTTTAGATTACGTTTATGGGTTATTCTAGCTATAAAATCATGCATAAGAAAATGAAAAATTAACAATCATATTTTGTTGTGGCCAAATTGATGTGTATGCCAGGGCATTTTGGCGGCAATGGCAGCTACGCCATGGATTGTATGGTTCGTCATTTTCACCGGCCTGAACTGTCAACTTACCAACATCTTCTTTTAATTTCGCCAGCGTCTCCCTTTTCTGTTGCAGTTTTTCCTTTTCCGCGCAAAGAATTTCACAGGATAGCTGAACCATTTTCTCTATATCTGTAAAACTCTGCGCAACTTGATCTACCATCTCCTCGGAATACTGCAGCAGTTCTTTAGTATCCGAAATCTCATCCTCTACAGACTGGTACATATAGTACAGATCATTGCCGTTCTTCCTCATTTCTTTTGCAGAATATGTTATTTTGTCATAGTCTATCACAACTGCCTGACATCCAACACTTCTGCTTTTCCTTTTTCTAAAGAGTTTACGAAAAAATTTCAACACATTCATTGTTAGGAGAATCGTGCAAGACGTGACAAGAATGAAAATCTTTTGTTTTATGACGTCACAATGACGTTTATCTCGTTGTGGTAATTATGATGTCATAATGGTGTTCGTCATTATCTTCTCGCGAGATCGTGTGAACTTGCAATATTTGAAGCAGTCTGTGTACATATGTAATCGGTCTTGGGTGTACAAAGGCAATCCACAAGATGGTTGAGGTCGTAGATTCGTTTAACAAATGGGAGAAATAAAACCCCCGAAACAGCAATGAAAACCTATATACACAAATACAATACACGAAGGTATTACATATATAACGAAATTAATATTTTACCCTCATTTATCGTCAAGGGAAATAACTCTTTGAAACAAATATTACATGTTAGTAATTGATATCGCGGACAATGAATACGGCTGCGTTTGTATAAACTGGGCCTCAGTTTCCAAAATAAAGGTGAAGCTAGTTTAAAACCTTGAATAATTTACTAAAATATAAATTCTATACACATATATTACTCTGCGCATTTAAGTTACATGTATACTTGCTTAGAATCATAGAAATTGTTTTCAACAATTCTACTTTTTCGTAAATCATCCTCTCGTAACATGCACACAAGTTTTACGAAGAAAAAAAAAGCTTTAATAATTTGTTTAAATGCACACACTATTTGAATTTAATTATATAATAATACTATCACCTACCTATAGCTATGGATGCTGTGACATCCTCTATAAATGAAATGTACTCATTACTTTATCAAGGTGTAGAGTAGTGACAACACCCTTTAGAATATCTACCAAACTAGTTTATCCTGTAGTATACAATATTCTACAAAAAGACCCCGTGAATTCCCGCCAGGACTGGCTAGAACACTTAAGCAAATAAATTGTTATATTTTGTGAGATACAGTGTGATAAATCGGCGTGCGCTAACGCGCGTTATTCAGTTTGTTTGCGCAAACCGTCTGATTTATTGCACTATATTTCACAAAAAAGTAACAATTTAATGCTTATATTTATGTTATAAAATATTTCATTCCGTCCTGATTTTTATTATGAATTTAAAATTTCCCGCTCATCACGGAAGTAAAAGTGCAAGTATCGGAAGAGCCATTCACTTGCATAAGAAAATAGTTCACAATGTAAAATACTTAACTTCCCTATTACTTCATTTCTTTAAAATAAAGGATAAAAAATGTTTAAGTTTGAGAGTTTTAATGGTGATTAAGCATTTAGAACAATTCTAACAGTTAAACTACTACAATACACAATCGGCGTAGGCGTATACGCATCCCTCAATATTATTTTGATACAAACACTGTTTTGAAAGAAACAACATTTGAAAAGAAACAAACATTCATGGCGAGTTTCTTTTTATAATGATATTTCTTTCAGAACAATGTGGGTTTTTTTTTCATCAAAACAATATTGATGGAAAATGATTTCTCATCTATTCAGAAGAAATCTTATGATCTGATTGATTTTTGTTTTCAAAAATGAAGTGCTATTAGTTTGATCTTAAGTGACAGAAAGGGATTTTTCTTCTAGGGTGAGGTATTTTCACCCCATTCAGGGAAAAAACTAAAATTGACTAGGGCATTTGAATACCATCGGATTTATAGCCTGATAAATCCGACAAGTATCAAGTGCTTTATATATATATATATATATATATATATATATATATATATATATAAGAAAGAAAGCAGTAAATGTACATATTTGACCAATAGTACGACCCTAAAATTATGCACATGAACTATTTCAAAAGGACCTTTACAGATCAAACCATTATATTAAAAAGGGGTGTTTAGATCTCTTAAACACATTTATATAAGTAGTGCAGCGCAATATATATTGAAGTGAATAAATGTGAATGACAATAACAAATTATGAAATTAAAATGAGTACAACTACCACTCATACATACATTAACAATTAATAGACGATTAATTGGTATAGTATAATAAAACATTGTCTGTTATTTTCTTTTATAATCTAGGTGATAAGAAATAACTTCGTCAGTTTCTTCAAGCAATAAATGTATTACACCGTACTTCCTATTAACTTTTTTTTCTATATATTCGTCTGTCACAGGGGCGTATTTAGGCGTACGCTAGTACTCCTAAACGCGTCCACATCCACTTGCAAAAAATAAAATAAAGAAAAGAAGAAAAAAAAAACCCAGATTAAATCTAAAAATTTAGATTGAGAAATAGATGAATGAAGACATTTGATTGTTTGTTTGTTTGTTTTACGTCCCGTCGAGAATTTTTCACTCATATTGAGACATCACCAGCTGTAGGTGAAGTACCACAAATTTTGACCTATGTTTAGCGCTCAGGGCCGTAGCAGTGAGGGTTCTTTAACGTTCCAACGCCTACCGTGACACGGGACCTCCGCTTTTAAGGTCATATCCGAAAGACCCATGATTCTCACTTGTAAATGCCGAGCGTTTGGTAAAGCAGCAATCACTACCTATTTTTCGTCTTAGGTTTGACGCGGCCATGGCACTAGCGGTGCTTGAACTCACGACCTCCCGGTTACGAAGTGAACGCTCTAACCACTGAGCTACCGCGACCGGTTGTCTGTTTTGTATGGTCTACAAAAAAAAATCCCTGGAGTTCGGTAGGGATGTGGGGAAAAAAGCCGCCACAATTTTGATTGCATTTCTTCTTCTTTACACATTTTCGTCAATATATATTTGTACAAATATAATTGGTAAATACCTACAGAACAAAAATTTAAAGTTTGTAATAATTACTAGACCTGTTCGACGATATCAAGTTTCCTGGACCAGACACTTAAATAAGGGCACTAGGGGAGAAAAGAATTTTTAAAATATTTCATAAACTAAAAAGAATTTGTTTAAAAAAACACTACAGCTCATTTTGTTCAAAAATCGTAAAATAACAATTTACCCAGAGCTTTTTCTAATTTTGTTGCAAAGGTGAATGCATTAACTTTGCGAAAATAGCACATCACTTGAAAATTCTCGTTTAAATGCAAAAATTAATAGTTTATGAAGGCCCTTATTTAAAAACATTGAGACTTCTCCTTTCGGTCTTCGCACGTACGGTAAACAATCCAGTACAATGGCTAAACTCAGAGTTTTGACGAATTATGCGAGAAAAAGGGTTAAAATACAACGAGATACAACTCATACGCGAACGAGAATTTGCGTGGGGATATTACTGTGACCCTCTAGCTAAAAAGATGTTAGAGTTCCTTATTTACAACATCTTTGTAGTCTTTGATGATCGGGTCTTCCAACAGTCTGTGGAATTCCCATGGCCATGACTTGTGCTCTTTGTTAGCTGACCTGTTTTTGTATTCTTATGAAATAGAATTCATTTTCATGAGGAGCAAAGATAGGAGCTTGGTAGACCATTTAGTGGATTCAGCAATGTATCTTTGTAAGGATTTTGTGGAATTTGGGAATCCAGTATAGAGAGGTAACTCAAATCTATCCACTCCATGGACTGGGTTATTAAATGTGTTTAAAAGTGAAACAGATTATGAAGAGTTTTGTCCTTTGAAAGGGCAATTGGATTTTAAGTGTTATTACCAAAAGTGGAATCAATGTCAAGTTCATTTACAATGCATTTTGCATAGGGTCACTGCGGCTCTGACCTTTTATCTTTTATCACTTCTAGTTTACTAAACACAGACGGATAGATGGTACGCATTTTTGTTTTTATGTTTCATATCAATTGTTAGACCGTTCTTTGCATACTGATTTTGACGAAGGATTACGCCGTTTTCCTGATCAGGATATAGGGCTCACTGCGGCTCTGACCGGTGGAGAGGGGATGTTTACTCCTCCTAGGCACCTGATCCAACCTCTGGTATATCCACTAGTTTCGTATTCCATATAAGAGTTATGACATTGACCACTGTTCGTTATCTTCACAAAAATGAACGTCAACTGTAAATTGTCTTCTATAAATCCAATGAATTGTTACAAAAACTAAAAGAAAACGACTTCAAACTTGTCCACAGATAACAAATCATATGACCTTCTTTATTTACTGTTCATTTTCGTGTTCTCACATATATATGTAAACCACGGGCAAAACACTTTCTGCAGTCATTTTAGTTGCTATTAAGGCAAGTTTCAGCAATGATCTGCTTTTTATTTTCATTACATATGTATATGGAGATGACGGTCACCACAATGTCAGAAACTTTGCGAAGGGCGTTAAGTTTCTTATAACGCTGGCGACCGTCATATTCCCATTAATGACAACAAAACTACACAGTATTATTGTTTACGGAGCATGCCATTTATTTACATGCAAAAAAAGATTATAAAGAGAATTTCAAGTAGAAGCGCTATAACAACAGAAGCCTGGCTCCGGGATCATGAAACTATCTTAAACTTGCATGAACATTTTGACTTTAAATTAAGATTTGGACTTGATTAGGACTGTTTATTTAAATGGATCACAAAACAAACTTACACAAATCTTAACTATGGCGGACGTAGCTGTAAACTTTGTGTAGAATCTTAAATTGCTATTGCAACAAGGAACTCTTCTGCATAATGGTAGATAACGGTAGGTTACCTCAAAATCAATATATAAAACACAGTCAATGTCTCGTACGTAAATCGATTCTTACCGAAGACAAATTTTAATATCTAAACTTGCGTATAATAATTAATGTTCTGAAAATTCTGTCTAATGATATATATATATATATATATATATATATAGATAGATAGATAGATAGATAGATAGATTGTCTTCACATTGTAACATTTTCCGTATCATTTAAATGTATTGCCTCCCTTTTCATTACAGTAGTTAATTAATGATAGTGGAAATATAAGAGTGAATCGAGGAATTCAATGTCTTTACATTTTTTTTGGCGTGTTTGGGGGTGGGTGGGGGGAGACCGGCATTACTGTAGTTATTTGTAGCAAAGAAAGAGAACTCTAAATAAATCAATTTCAAGTTCAGGCTCGAACTGGACAATATTCTTGAGCAAATGCAGAAAGCAAGTCTTAAATAATCTTAAACTCTAAGACAGTTTCATGATCCCGAGGCCTAAACATGATTAAATCCAAACAATACCTAAACATGATTAAATCCAAACAATACCTAAACATGATTAAATTCAAATAATACCAAGGATTGTAACAATGATATTTCCCCAAAATCATGGAAAGAACACAACACATACGCTTCAAACTAATTATGAAATGTTAATTCATAGTGTTTGTTTCCATTAGTAATATTATCAAAGGATGTCTGCAACTCTGACAAAAAAAAAATCACAGGTTACGTGGAACGGCAATACTAACCAGGATGGAGGCGATTTCTCATGAAATATACTAGTATATACATGTAAACATAAGCGCCCAGTCAGTGTAGTTTAAAACCAAGGCATTACAATATCAGTAGATATATAACAGAGGTCTACAATGAATTGGGAATTTCTTCGATGCGATTCCATTGTTATTGGAAGGGAAACTACTTCGTCACGATTCCTCAGCAATTCGCGTACACTGTGTCATTTTGGAGATAGTCGGCAACAGTCTCGTAACAAAACTGATATTCTTCCTGAAATAAAAAAAAACAAACCACGGAGTTATCTGCACATTTGATGTACAAAGGAAATAATCATATTAAAACACTGACTGGAAAATGGAATTATTTCAATCATACCAAACAAGATATAAACTCTGGTCGTCGGATTTGGAGTTGTCTTGTGATTGTAAATAGATCCACTTCTCTGTCCATTGTCAGTTGTTTCAGAGCATTGAATACGACCAAGAATGGCCCACACCGCTTAGCTCCATCACTGAGTAATAGTCAATTTTAGCTTGTTACTCCAAGACAATGGAATTTATGAATTCAGTTTATTTGCTATGCAATACAATGGTTATTTGCCGTAAAATTTATATTAGAAACGATGCATAATTTTCACAAGCGTTAAACATTTTTGAGTTTTATAGAACAACAGGTTTAGATTTCTTAACCCTTGATAAGATTAGATTTAATATGTCTGTAAAAAGTATATCAAATCAAACCTCGACAGAACCAGAATTCTTCCTTCAGGGTGGGTCCTTTCTTCAACTCTCGCCTCATTGATAAGATCAAGTAGAACTCTCCGGTTTAAGGAGTCACTCTCCTCTTTCCATTTTCTACATTCCAATACGCAAACGCGCATGCTACTAGCTCCCTGCAATCATGTTTTTATTTGTATTATCAATACGAAATACTACTTCCCGTATTTTCTATATGTAAAAAGATACTTTTTTGTAAATGGACACCTTTTGGTGGAGAGTAATGGTAGTCTTGGTGACGGTGGTCGTTTGTGTACAATCTGTCATCTTCGTCGTGAATGTCCCAACCGTTTTGCTTTCATTTTCAGCAGGAAGCCAAAGTGAAGACTGAAAAAGAAAACACACACTTTGCTCATGACGACAATAACGAAAGGACCCTACAACAAAATTCAAGCTCATACCAATCTTAAACCATCTAGAGGTATATACGTAACTGCGATGTCTCGTTGGTTTCTGTTGTTACACAAGAAGTTTACATTTCGTAATTTATAATTATGTGTTTATGTCGACTTTAGAGGTTTTTCACCCAGAAATAGAATACAATGAAACTGCGAAAGTTTTATTACATGTACATATAAAAAGTTACACACATACAGGTGTCACCGACCGCAACGTCTGAATGTGAGATGTATACCGCTATTTATGAAAACAATATTGCAAAAAATGGCATTCGGGACATTTTTGTAAATTTACTGGGGGATGAAAACCGAAGTCGATATACACCATATGCAATCATCTTTCCAATTTTTATAGAAACTATGATGATTATATCTGTCGTAAGTCTGAAAATACACATTCAAGCTATACAGAAAGGACATATTGTACACCTAGAAATGTACTCACTCGATACTACGAAATCCACCAGACCTTCCTATTTCATACTCATCAGTAGACCACTACATGAGTATTACCCTCATATCATATTTTATAATATAGAAGTTTCAACAGTTGAAATATCGAAATTCGTTAAATTACGTAGTTAATTTGATACATTTACAATTATTCCACTTTCCTTTTCTTCACCCATTATTTGCTTTTGACATCAATCTTTCACCCAAAATGTTCTCACACATTACTTCATAACTTGTGATAGGCATAAAGTTTTATAGTCTCAATTTTTTTTGTCCAGTGTTGTTTCAATTGAAACATATTTGGTAAATATTACAAGCCAATATCTTCCTTGATTGATTGATAGTTGTTTTCCGTCACACTCAACAATATTTCAGTTATCGAATGGCGTCCAGTGTTTTATTGGCAGAGGAGAGAACCCAGATAAAATGTACCGATCTTCCGAAAGTAAACTCGCAAACTTTCTCACATGTATTAGCACAAGCAAGAATCTAACCCAAGCCCGACTAGAGGTGAGAGGCATTGTGATTTTGAGCGCGATGCTCTAACCACTCGGTCACGGAGGCCCCTTCTTCCTTGTTTGACTCATGCAAACTAATGAAAAAGTGAAAATAACAAAACAATAATTTACCTCATAAATCTTGTTCATAAAGAATAACAAACTATGAAGAAAGCAAACACATTAACACACGTCTTGGCACACTTTTCAGAGTTGGTATCAAGTGCGTATAAGAAGTATGTATCGCCTTTGACCGGTCATACCCACACTGAGACCCCCCCCCCCCCCATTTTGATCAGGTGAACGGATTAATCCGTAGTGAAAGTCAGTATGTAAAGAATACCCTAGTTAGTATGAAACACATCTGACAGCTTTCGATCTAGTGAGAGGTTGTATTTACTAATAAGATTATTATCATTACCATCGAATTTCGAATGATTACTTCAAACAACACAACTGAAACACCTGTAAATCAATTTATTTGTCAGTATCTTAACCCTGATTTAAAACAAATATTATCAGCAGAATATGCTTTCGGTGATATCAAATCAGTGGAGAGACATAAATACCATATGGAGCTGATGATGGAATATTTGGGAATTTGACAATGGAGAAACTGAAGTCATCCCGTTTCTCATGGAGATAGATATAACAAGCATCCTGAGTAAATTGCAGGCAATACAAAGTCCCCTACCGGTGCAATAATTCAGTCAAAAGTCGGTCAAGCGTAACGAAACTTAAACTTGATCTGTAACTAACCATGACAAAACCACGTCTTAAATTTCAATTGAATATCTTCATCCAATGCAGAGAAAAGTCCGGAAAACCTCAAGCGGAATGACAGACAGACGGACGGACAGACTAACAGACAGAAGACAGAGGGGGGACTGATAGTCCCCTTCGGCAAAGCCGGTAAGGGACTAAAAATATACAAATGTTCCATAATCTAAAAGTACACAATAATTAGAATAACTCTCGATATCAAATTTTGTATGCGTAATATACCCAACACCATATAACTGACAAGATTACTCATGGCGTCCTGATAACATCAGAATTGTATACACTGTCCCGACAAAACATTGGCAAATGTAATGATTCAAGGCTTTTCAAACCAACTGCAGGTTCTTTATTTTACCATACCGATTCAATTTCCGCCAACGGACTCAGCGATACAATTGTAGGTGCATAATAAGCCTTCACGAGTCTCAGGAAGTCCTCTGTGTAATCGGGGAGAGGATATTGTGCACTGATGAAACGGTCATTTCTTGTGAAAGACTGAAAATAATGAATAAATGAAAGACAATTCACACAACTAGTGGTATCTGTGATAGGTTTATGGAAGGAGTAAAGGAGTTGCAGTTAACTTTCCACTTGTATTACATAAAAGACAATATACAGAATGTATCATCACAAGCATAGTATTTTGTGAATTTTATCCGTGCATTCAATTTATATATTTGTAGCAGTAAATTTTTGATACACCTATCGATCATATCGCCGTCATGCTTTACTTACAAATGTACATTTTATACAGTAGACAAACCTGTAAAGAAACTGCGTTGTAGTAAGTATTCTTCCCTTTATTGTTTGACAATGGACACATGTACTTTTCAACTGTAATGGTTTCAAGAGAAACATAATTATATGTGTAGACAATTCATCAGTCCAAAGGGCGTCCTATTGTCTGAGTGATATGTAGTTTTAATGTCATAATGTAGTCATTAATTAAACGATATCGTTTTGAATAAAACTGACCGAGTGAAATAATACACATGAAAACACTGTGTCACACATATGCTAGTAGTGATAACTCAAACATCTTTAAATCATGACTCCCGGGCCAGCAGGATGCGAAGTAGGAACGGTAAAAATGAGAGGTAACGAGGAAAGATAGAAAAGAGTAATGCGGAAAAGAAAAAAAGAAGAATGGGGAGATTCAGGAGGAGGGAAAAGAGAAGAAATGGATGGGAGGAGAACGAGGTAGACTCCCTGTACAACATCCCCATCTGATATAGACATGTAGACAAATTTGTAAGAAAACAACATTGTTATGTGATATGGAATCACTCTAAGATTATGTACTGCATTCACCGGTCACGGTTGGCTAGGTTTCGTCTGGTCCAATACGAATTTCAATTTCACACCCTGGATGACTCCGTATTATATCTCAAACCGACTATGTAACTAATAATATAGGTAAACTGTCTCGTTATGTTGTAGACTGTCTAAATTAAAAGTGTGCTACCATTAGTGTAATAAATGTCGAGAATGCTTTTATCTTGAAGACTAATTGCAAGGTGCCTGGATTGAGTCTTGTAGTACTAAGGGGGTCTTGATGGTACTTATGAATCATACAAAGTGGTTTACCAGGCAGAACACTTGGGGTGTAATTGGCTGATATGTGTTGCCGCCCTGTTTTACAGTCTTCTTGCGTGTATTCTCGTCTTGTAGACAACAGGTCCTAAAAACAAGAATCGAATATGATTCTCATGTTAAATATGACTGACCAAAATCACAAATATAGTTCATGATAAACTGTTTCAAATCATTCCGACGAAAACAGGTTGATACATGTATTTCATAAAAAATGGGGTATCACTTTTATATGTAGAATCACCTGAAATTCGGCAGGTAGTGGAGATTTATTGGCAACTTCTCCAAGATTGATATAACAGGAATGGTCCTGGAATTCTTGTAGAAATCTCTGGGTTGATACAGATCTTCCTTTTCCTCCGAATGATTGAAGTAACGCCATGTAGACAACTCTGTATTGGTCCTTAAAGATAAAGTGTGTTATAAATAGGTATTGGGGTATTTCTCTTTTTGTTATTTCAGTGTATCTAGCATTCTAAACTAACCACATACACATGTGTATACTACATGTAACGTATCAAGGGAGCACATGTATGCAACAGCACATCTACCACAGTCTTACACAGAACTGAATACATGTATGCTACAACACATCTACCACAGTCTTACACAGAACTGAATACATGTATGCTACAACACATCTACCACAGTCTTACACAGAACTGAATACATATATGCTACAACACATTTACCACAGTCTTACACAGAACTGAATACATGTATGCTACAACACATCTACCACAGTCTTACACAGAACTGAATACATGTATGCTACAACACATCTACCACAGTCTTACACAGAACTGAATACATGTATGCTACAACACATCTACCACAGTCTTACACAGAACTGAATACATGTATGCTACAACACATCTACCACAGTCTTACACAGAACTGAATACATGTATGCTACAACACATCTACCACAGTCTTACACAGAACTGAATACATGTATGGTACAACACATCTACCACAGTCTTACACAGAACTGAATACATGTATGCTACAACACATCTACCACAGTCTTACACAGAACTGAATACATGTATGCTACAACACATCTACCACAGTCTTACACAGAACTGAATACATGTATGCTACAACACATCTACCACAGTCTTACACAGAACTGAATACATGTATGCTACAACACATCTACCACAGTCTTACACAGAACTGAATACATGTATGCTACAACACATCTACCACAGTCTTACACAGAACTGAATACATGTATGCTACAACACATCTACCACCGTCTTACACAGAACAGAATACATGTATGCTACAACACATCTACCAGAGTCTTACACAGAACTGAATACATGTATGCTGCTGCACATCTACCACAGTCTTACACAGAACTGAATACATGTATGCTACAACACAACTACCACCGTCTTACACAGAACTGAATACATGTATGCTACAACACATCTACCACAGTCTTACACAGAACTGAATACATGTATGCTACAACACATCTACCACAGTCTTACACAGAACTGAATACATGTATGCTACAACACATCTACCACAGTCTTACACAGAACTGAATACATGTATGCTACAACACATCTACCACAGTCTTACACAGAACTGAATACATGTATGCTACAACACATCTACCACCGTCTTACACAGAACAGAATACATGTATGCTACAACACATCTACCACAGTCTTACACAGGACTGAATACATGTATGCTACAACACATCTACCACAGTCTTACACAGAACTGAATACATGTATGCTGCTGCACATCTACCAGAGTCTTACACAGAACTGAATACATGTATGCTACAACACATCTACCACCGTCTTACACAGAACTGAATACATGTATGCTACAACACATCTACCACAGTCTTACACAGGACTGAATACATGTATGCTACAACACATCTACCAGAGTCTTACACAGAACTGAATACATGTATGCTGCTGCACATCTACCACAGTCTTACACAGAACTGAATACATGTATGCTACAACACAACTACCACCGTCTTACACAGAACTGAATACATGTATGCTACAACACATCTACCACAGTCTTACACAGAACGGAATACATGTATGCTACAACACATCTACCACAGTCTTACACAGAACTGAATACATGTATGCTACAACACATCTACCACAGTCTTACACAGAACGGAATACATGTATGCTACAACACATCTACCACAGTCTTACACAGAACTGAATACATGTATGCTACAACACATCTACCACAGTCTTACACAGAACGGAATACATGTATGCTACAACACATCTACCACAGTCTTACACAGAACTGAATACATGTATGCTACAACACATCTACCACAGTCTTACACAGAACTGAATACATGTATGCTACAACACATCTACCACAGTCTTACACAGAACTGAATACATGTATGCTACAACACATCTACCACAGTCTTACACAGAACTGAATACATGTATGCTACAACACATCTACCACAGTCTTACTCAGAACTGAATACATGTATGCTACAACACATCTACCACAGTCTTACACAGAACTGAATACATGTATGCTACAACACATCTACCACAGTCTTACACAGAACTGAATACATGTATGCTACAACACATCTACCACAGTCTTACACAGAACGGAATACATGTATGCTACAACACATCTACCACAGTCTTACACAGAACTGAATACATGTATGCTACAACACATCTACCACAGTCTTACACAGAACTGAATACATGTATGCTACAACACAACTACCACAGTCTTACACAGAACTGAATACATGTATGCTACAACACATCTACCACAGTCTTACACAGAACTGAATACATGTATGCTACAACACATCTACCACAGTCTTACTCAGAACTGAATACATGTATGCTACAGCACATCTACCACAGTCTTTCACAGAACTGAATACATGTATGCTACAACACATCTACCACAGTCTTACACAGAACTGAATACATGTATGCTACAACACATCTACCACAGTCTTACACAGAACTGAATACATGTATGGTACAACACATCTACCACAGTCTTACACAGAACTGAATACATGTATGCTACAACACATCTACCACAGTCTTACACAGAACTGAATACATGTATGCTACAACACAACTACCACAGTCTTACACAGAACTGAATACATGTATGGTACAACACATCTACCACAGTCTTACACAGAACTGAATACATGTATGCTACAACACATCTACCACAGTCTTACACAGAACTGAATACATGTATGCTACAACACAACTACCACAGTCTTACACAGAACTGAATACATGTATGCTACAACACATCTACCACAGTCTTACACAGAACTGAATACATGTATGCTACAACACATCTACCACAGTCTTACACAGAACGGAATACATGTATGCTACAACACAACTACCACAGTCTTACACAGAACTGAATACATGTATGCTACAACACATCTACCACAGTCTTACACAGAACTGAATACATGTATGCTACAACACATCTACCACAGTCTTACACAGAACTGAATACATGTATGCTACAACACATCTACCACAGTCTTACACAGAACTGAATACATGTATGCTACAACACATCTACCACCGTCTTACACAGAACTGAATACATGTATGCTACAACACATCTACCACAGTCTTACACAGGACTGAATACATGTATGCTACAACACATCTACCAGAGTCTTACACAGAACTGAATACATGTATGCTGCTGCACATCTACCACAGTCTTACACAGAACTGAATACATGTATGCTACAACACAACTACCACCGTCTTACACAGAACTGAATACATGTATGCTACAACACATCTACCACAGTCTTACACAGAACGGAATACATGTATGCTACAACACATCTACCACAGTCTTACACAGAACTGAATACATGTATGCTACAACACATCTACCACAGTCTTACACAGAACGGAATACATGTATGCTACAACACATCTACCACAGTCTTACACAGAACTGAATACATGTATGCTACAACACATCTACCACAGTCTTACACAGAACGGAATACATGTGTGCTACAACACATCTACCACAGTCTTACACAGAACTGAATACATGTATGCTACAACACATCTACCACAGTCTTACACAGAACTGAATACATGTATGCTACAACACATCTACCACAGTCTTACACAGAACTGAATACATGTATGCTACAACACATCTACCACAGTCTTACACAGAACTGAATACATGTATGCTACAACACATCTACCACAGTCTTACTCAGAACTGAATACATGTATGCTACAACACATCTACCACAGTCTTACACAGAACTGAATACATGTATGCTACAACACATCTACCACAGTCTTACACAGAACTGAATACATGTATGCTACAACACATCTACCACAGTCTTACACAGAACTGAATACATGTATGCTACAACACATCTACCACAGTCTTACACAGAACTGAATACATGTATGCTACAACACATCTACCACAGTCTTACACAGAACTGAATACATGTATGCTACAACACATCTACCACAGTCTTACACAGAACGGAATACATGTATGCTACAGCACATCTACCACAGTCTTACACAGAACTGAATACATATATGCTACAACACATCTACCACAGTCTTACACAGGACTGAATACATATATGCTACAACACATCTACCACAGTCTTACACAGAACTGAATACATGTATGCTACAACACATCTACCACAGTCTTACACAGAACTGAATACATGTATGCTACAACACATCTACCACAGTCTTACACAGAACTGAATACATGTATGCTACAACACATCTACCACAGTCTTACACAGAACTGAATACATGTATGCTACAACACATCTACCACAGTCTTACACAGAACTGAATACATGTATGCTACAACACATCTACCACAGTCTTACACAGAACTGAATACATGTATGCTACAACACATCTACCACAGTCTTACACAGAACTGAATACATGTATGCTACAACACAACTACCACAGTCTTACACAGAACTGAATACATGTATGCTACAGCACATCTACCACAGTCTTACACAGAACTGAATGCTGTTGACTAGATCTAGGACTTTAATTTCGAAAGAAATCACTTCAATCTGAATGAGAATTTTTTGAAAACCTCCTTCAAAAGGGATTACCACTCCACTGTGGGTTTTTTTTTTGGTTTTGTTTTTGTTTTAATTTATGTTTTTTTTTGTTTGTTTTGTTTGTGTTTTGTTGTTGTTGTTGTTGTTTGTTTTGTTTTATTTTGCTTTTTTTTCCTGCTTTAATTTTGCTATATTTATTTATTTGCTTGTTTTGTTATGTTTTGTCTGAAAAAATGTTTTTCTCGAAATGAATGCATATACAATAGAGGGTAGATTTATATGAAGTAAGATATAAGAATATACGTGTAAGATGTAAGGAGAATATTTAAGAACACGTGAACAGAAGTTGAAAAGATATTGCATATACCTAATATCAAATGCATATACTGAATCCGTATATAGGTGGAGATAACGAATAGTGATCAATCTCCCATAAGAATACAAAATAAGACTAGAGCAAATAAGGACCTCGTAACACACCAAAGGAAGGATCGGGTGACTAGGAGGAGTAAGCATCCCGTGTTGACCGGTCACAACCCACTGTCCTATACCGTAAATAATATTACGGAGTAATCCGTAGGCAAAATTAGTATGTAAAGGACGTAAATAACGGCCTAACAATGGGTATAAGACAAGTCAGATAGCATTCGACCGAATGACAGGTTGTATTTGTGAAGTAGATCGTTATAACCACATAAATTGCGAAATGTTGACGAGGCCATTCTTGGCACACTGAATCTGACTAGGGATACCTGATCAGTACGGGTTTGAGTGGTCGACAGCAGATGCTTATTTTCTCCAGACACCTGATCCCACCTCTGGTTATTTTTATATTTAAGTGAGTATTATATTTGGCAAAATATGGTATTTGATTTTAAATCATTTTTGGGATGAAGTAAATTTATATATAATATTTTTTATATAAAGTAATGAAAAAGAATATTTGATAAAGAAAATCAAACTATGTTAGTATATATCGGACTTGCACGCTCTGTAAGTTTGTAGAAGCGTGGCTTGAACGGTTCTACCGCACGAAACGTTTCTTGCACGGAACTATTCTTGCACGAAATGCTTTGCATGGAACAAAACGATTCTTGCACGGAACGGTGAACCGTCTGCACGAAAAGCTGAATAGTTTGCATGGAACGCTGAACGATCTGCACGGAACGAAACGAAACGCTTTGAATGTGTACATGTAGAATAAAATAAAGGCTTACGTCGCCCTGGATCATGTTAGCCCGGCCGTTTCTCATGGTTTCTACATACTGCCGTACATTCACTTTCCCAGTTACCGCCCCTTCCTTATAAAGCGCATCCAGTGCTATGTACGTTCCCGTCCTACCAATTCCTGCACTGTGTTGTTAAATAGAAGGCATTAATATTATTTTACACAGGAATCTTAATAAATCATGTACTTTTTAAAAAATATATTGTAAACAAAACAAAAATTAGTAGCATTGTAGAGACAACTTTCAACAACAGTGACATAAACAGCATTGAGGGTAATCAACGTTCAGTAAATCTTGGTTAGTGCACGAGAAAAATTATATCCAATTTCGAATACTGAATATTTTGTGTATTATACATTCTCTACAGTTTCTCATTTCTCATCATATAGGATATGCAAGAAGTGATGTTATTTCCACCCTGCAAATATCACATCTATTATTTTGACATAGTGAAATCATTCAGGGATAAATTATACAATGTTGCATCTGAAAAGCATGAAAGAATAAATAGTATTACGCGCCTGCAGTGGACGAGGGTATATTTCCCTGGATGTTCGCCAGAAATTTTCAAAACGTGTCGATGAAATACTACAAGAGCCAGCGGCTCGGGGACACCATGGTCTGGCCACTGCGTGTAGTGGAACATAAACACGTCACGCTCAGTTTTATCCTGAAATCAAATAGTTAATGATCTCATGTGTGAAGAATTTGAGATATTGACTACTTTTGTTCTTGAGTTAAATGGGGATAATATGTATTTGAAACATTCTACAGTTCATATAAATTGAACAAATTATATCTCGACGTTTCTTCATCAAAATACATCACTAAAAATCTGTGTTCTAGCATCTATATCCGATTCTTTAATCCTTAAGTCTTCAACTTTTTATTACCAATTAATTTTATTATATAACACTACAATAATGATGGGTATCCATGCTATTAATTATTAATGTATTTTTAAGGATTTGTCGTTAGTCATTACTTAAAATGAAAGTAATATTCGATGCATCTTCCAAATCAGTGTAGCCATAATGCATGTTAAGAAATTGATTGATTGTATATTGTTTTACGTCACGCTGGAGAATTTTTCACTCATATGGAGACGTCACCATTGCCGGTGAAGGGCTGCAAGGTTTAGGCCATTAAGCAGGGAGGCATCTTTATCGTGCCACACCTACTGTGACACGGGACCTCGGTTTTTGCGGGTCTCATCCGAAGGACGCCCTGTTTAGTCGCCTCTTACGACAAGCAAGGAGTACTGAGGACCTGTTCTAATCCGGGTCCCCACGGGGCTTCTGATGATGCATTTCAGTCTTAGTTGTAGACGACACCATGCCTCTGGAGATCGATCTTAAATCTAAGACTTCAAAGACCCTCAAACCACGGAATTCCTGCAGGAATTGTCCCTTTGATTCTAGGTAAATCGTCGTGCAGCTCGTTTATTCATGATTACAAAATAACTTCATGAAATAAATATCAATATCCCAAATCACTGTAACATTGAGCTTGGTGGGGTTTTTTTTTTAAGGAAAATATACAAGTTAAATTTCTTCAGTCCTCAGTATATATACATCATTCGAACCAGAGTTTTATCTTCCGACTTTTAAGCAACATTGCTATAATGTAAGTTTGTTTAGGATGATGGTAAAGAGTGCATAAATCTTTATCAATACCGCCAGTAAGCAGCTAAAATACTAAGTGTTTCTCCTAGAATTCACACACACACACACACACACACACACACAGATATATATATATATATATATATATATATATATATATATACCAAACTCACTACTAAATGGTGATTCAATTCTTGAAACATATATGATAGCAGTCGTGCAGAGTAATGATGTTATGGTCATACTGTTATGATGCAAAGGTTTAATTAAAATGATCGAGTAATTTATGCAAAATGCACCACATGAAACCATTTTTTCTTATAAGTTAATAATGTGTTTAATATGCATTTGCAAGCAAGGTAGAAATATGTTCATTATTACATTTTGGATGTTAGGATTAGAATACAAAAGATGGAATTTGGAACAAATTAAGGGTTACCAAGTTGACCTTAGTAATGTAGTAGTGTAACTTGTCTCCATCTTATGTTGCGCAATCCAAAATCTTGAACTATCCTACATATAATTAAGCAGCAAACTGTAAATTTTGCATGAAGTTCAAATACAAACAAAAAAATCTTTGGAAAGCTTGCTTTACTTGATTTCATTTTTTTTTCCACCAGTGAAATGAAACCATATTTTCTTCATGACAATTTTAATATGTATCTTTTATTACAGATAATTCTGCCTCCATGACTTTGATATCATCTTGGCCATAAGATGACACATTTCATCCACCTGATGTAGAATGTAATGACAGAAACTTCAGAAAACTCACGGCACTATTTTGCAAGCGGAAGTGTCTGATGACGTAGTCTGCGTACACATGATCTGTTTGATTTCGTATGCTGATGTTGCCTTTCTTTATCTTGTCACTGGAATTTGGCCAGTACTGGGTACATTTAATCTGAAAAAGATAGAAGGAAAATATTATTATCATAATAAGAATTGACTGTTAAGAAGAACTCGTTACATGTGTCATGTTAACAGTTTATTATCGCCTTAATATAAAACTAGAAAAGGGATGCTCTGTATGTATATCATTAACCGCTGACTTTGAAAAGAAAGGATCACTTAATCTTTTTTCTAACCTTATTTCCTTCTTTGAGATTTGTTAGACAAACAATCACACGAATGTCTTCTTGCCATACCATTTTCCAGAAATCAACAATTGTCTTTGATTTTGGCCCTGATAAATAGAAACGGGCATATTGAAACACATGAAAGAGTCAAGAGTACACAAATCAATAAAAGAAAATGAAATGTCCAATCTTGATTTTCAAGTTAAAAAATTCACGAAATATATTGATATATGATATACGCACACTTGAAAATTGATATATGATATACGCAGACTGTATATTTACCTTGCGTGGCAATATATGATCTCTTTCCTTGCATATCCTGTGTCCATGATGAAATTGAAGAGTAAACATATTGATTTTTCAACAATTTTAATCTTTCATGCTTTGATTATATGAGAGCTATTTATTTGCATTATACGTATTTATATTTTGGGCGATACAGATATTGAGGACATAGCGAGAAGTATTCTGTGAATTTGCGAAGAATAAACATAGAATTTCATTAACATTAACTATTGTAAGAATGGATCTGCTAACTGACCTCTATATAATTCGCGTTGATGTAGCCGGACTCGTTTGGCGATGTTTCCAGAACAACACGTGAATGATCATCTACTCAATATATAATGTACATTGTATTTTTCATAACACTTTACAAGTAGTTTATAGAACGTTCAGTTGAGATACTTACACGGGAAAGTCGTGGTGTACCGATTTTTGACGACATTATCCGGCTTTTTCCCTTCAATACACGGATGTAGTTCTCCTCTAGGAATGGTCTACACACATCAGTGAATGAAACAATAGATTCTACTTTTAGAGAAATAATGTTAATGTATTAAAAGTCTATTTTGCAAAATTAAAAGAAAATATATGATATTTTACTTTTCTGTACAAAATTGTGAAAACCGTTACTTAATCCTTAACACAAGATTTCGTCAGAAATCTTAATTGCCTTTTTTCCACACGTCCGTTGAAAAAAAAAACTATTGCAGGGGTTCAAATGTTGAACACAAAACAAAAATAAACCTCCACCCAAAAATTCTACCAGTTTAAAGCTCGAAAGAAATAACATTAAAATTGTTTGTTACATCACTTTCAGATTTCAAGAAATTAGAAACGATAATGCACAATAGAGGATTAGCTTCTCAAGATTCTAAGTATCATGAATTGGACTATATCATACTAACAATCTCTACGAACATTCCCTCCACAATAAACACCTGGTATCTAATACAGGTATTAATATCACTTACACGTTGTTCCAGTGTATCTTATTCAAGAAATTAAAAGTGACGATTTACAAGCGTAATTTTATTGATTATATAACCACACGTACCATGTATTCTTCTTTGAACTTGGCATTCTCATTTTCAGACAAGGCGACAATTGTTTTATCAAGCTCTGCAACAGATATGGCTACTTTAGTATTCGTTGTTTGCATTTTGGCCTCAGTTTTTAATTCCAAGCCTGGATTTCCTATGCCACTCATTTCCATCTCTTCGCGTCTGTTATCACCTGTAAAATACCATAGCACATTGAATCACGACATGTGTTGTTAGTGTAAGCCAACAGAAATAATAGTCAGCACGACAACATTTTTGACTGTGCTCAAATGTTTTTATCAGAAGCATGAATGTATAAAACATAAAGATTTCTAATATAATTAATAATTATTTATTACTGATATAATATGCCTTATTTGATATCATTAATATTAAGGTATCTTTAATAGCAGCAGAATTACGTATTTTTAACGATTTTGTGACAGAAGAAAATGTTATCGTCTCCGTATCGTCATGTTTTCTCTCTTTCTTTCTTCTCCTCCATCTACAAAGATACAGGAACCCGTCTTGATAGTAAGTTTTCTCTGTGGTTCATTCGTAGTGTCTGAACAAATTCATCTTAAAATATCCCTTGAAATAGAGCCATTATTATGTATCAAGTTCACAAGGAAAATATTTAAAAATAATATTCGTTCATCAACAACTATAAATACCGTATAAGCAGTATCCCTGTGACCAGTACACCACCAAGACCCACGGCTACCATCGCCCCTCCCACGGCTCCTGTTACTATGCCAGAATCTGTGGTATCAGACTGTGCTGCAGAATCTAAAATAGAGAACAGGTAAAACACAGAACCAGGTAACAAAAACTAAACCAAGTTCATTAAATGGGACGGTCCTTCGGATGAGACAACAAATACCGAGGCCCAATGTCACAGCAGGTGTGGCACGATAAAGATACCTCCCTGCTAAGAGGCCCTAAGCACCGAACATAGGCCTAGATTTTGCAGCTTTTCACTGGCAATGGTGACGTCTCCATATGAGTGAGAACTCGAGAGCGGGATGTTAAACAATATACAACCAACCAACCTTATTCTTAGTATTTATCTTTTGGAACCTCATATCAATTCCATGGCGATTTCTTTTTATGTGTACGAACCTGCAGTCAATGACATGGAAATACTTCATCTTCAAAAGTATTATATCTTAGAATAGACACATTTGTAAAATGTATGAAAAAGATGCCAATGCACACAGAACAAGATATTGTTAATGAAAATTAGTTTCTGCAGAAATATATCAATTTCTCCACTCTACTTTTCTTCTCGAAAGTTTTTAATATGGTTCATATGGCTTTGTAGTATTGTTTTTTTTTTCTATTCAAAACTGGCAAAGAGATCTATAATGATTATGATTTATTGGGTCAAGTACATATTTTTTAGCATTAAAAAGTAGAACAAATTCTGTGATATTCTCCTCCTTAGTAGTGCCAATCATGATTATCTGATGAAAAACCCCCCAAGGATCCATAAAGCTAATATATACCGTATTAATTGTAATAGATAATAATAATGTTAAAAAGGAATGAAAATGTGTGGGTTTTTTCAACCTATAAAAGTTGTACACTTTGGCCAAATTATAAAAATTAACTAGATCGGATTAAAATGTTATCAATGCAACAATACTGAACCTTTTGCTAATGTTTATACGCGTTAAGCACTTTACAATTTATTCAATAATGTACATTGTAGAATACAATTTTGATATATTTGATTGACAGAATATGGAATGGTTTGATCATCTTATGGAACTTCAATATACTATAAAGAATATCATGTTGAAAAGTTTGGGACAAAAAATAGCGATTGTATGAAGCAATTCGGTACAACATTTTATACTTTTAACATCTATGAATTCAAAATGGTTCAGGTAACTTGACGAGGTGATTGAAATCTATAACCTAAATGCATGTACAGATGGATTGTGCTTGGATCGATACACACATCGTGACTGTTAGTATCTGAAGGAGAAAATATAAAACGAGAAACAGTATCTCATATTTGAATCGTTATGTGGTGAGGAACTCTAAAATTCTGAAGGCTTGACCTAGGCAGCCGTTGTTTTCATATCTTACATCTCGTAAAGCTAAGGAATCACGGACTTTGCGACTATGACGGACCAACGTAATATTTGATTTTTCGGAGATATACGAAATACGAGCCAGACACTTACTTTTACTACAGTTAGGGTACCCTGTCCATCCAGAGTTACAGGTGCAGAATCCGTCAACGTTGTCACAAAGGCCAAGGCAGTTCTCAGAACAATTCTGGGAGCAGTCGATTCCATATGTCCCTTCGTTACATGCTTAAATACATATACAATTTCCATATTCACAATTAATGAGAAATATGTTATGTTAATTTTCAGAAACTGTGCATCATTATATATGAAAGAATTGAAGGCTTTACTGTTCTTAAAGGACTACATACTCTGGTTACAGAAACTTCCCAAGTATCCGGGTGCACAGCCCTCCGGACAAGATCCAGTGATTGAATTACATGTTTTGTTTCTGCAATGTCTGTTGCAGTGATTTTCACAATCTTTACCATACATTCCTGCTTGGCATACTAGAAGAGAATCAGAGGTACATGCTTTCAACTAATTCATCTATCATTCAAGCTTTTTACTGCAGGGTGAAAAAGTGAAATCTTGGACTACGAACAGCGATCAATCTCATAAATCCTATCAATCCTGTAAAGAAAACACAAAATTGAGAGCAGGGTAAACGCGGACCTTTGAAAATACCAGAGGTGCAATCAGGTGCCTAGAAGCAGTAAGCATCCCCTGTAGACAGATCACCCGCCTGTGAGCCCTATATCTTGATCAAGTAAAGTAGCTAATCCGTAGTCAAAGTCATTATGTAAAGAACAGCCTCACAGTTAGTTTGAAATACGTCAGACAAAAGTCCATATACATGTTGTCATACGTAGATGGAGGGCACATATATTTAGGTTCCAAACATTAACAGAATTATAGAAAAGCTTTATGGTAAAATATTGTCGCATTGTATTGTTCCTGTGTGTATTGATATGGTAAATATTTGAACTACAAGTTGGAAAAGACTTTTTTTTATATATTTCAAAGTTACATGGTGCAAAGAATATTAGTTAAAGTTAATATTGAAAGAAAAATGAGCATGAGAAGTCATACAACACAACAAGTTCAAATCGAGAATTACTCTCTGTGCAGTTGGGACTCCTCCATCCTGGCTCACATCCGTCTGTACAGCTGCCTGTGATGTGGTCACATGACTGGTTGACACAGTTCTCGTTACACTGTACAGAGCAGTTTGCTCCATACCAGCCATCATCGCAAACTAAAACAAACGAAATAGACAATAATGATTACGTAAGAACAGTGAAATTTACTAATGTAAGTAAGGATATTTTACCACTGATTTAGTTTTGCCAATATCCTAAAAAGCAATGTGATGTGAATTTACATGTTACTCTAGAGTAGCAACAATCAGTATGATGTGAATATAAAAAGGAGCAAATTCGTTTTTCTCTGTGTCTAGGCAAAATAATACAAGGTAAATATTTCCCTGTATACTATATCCATGTTCTACGATAATACTTTATGAATAACATATGCTTCAAATAAAATTAAAATCAACTTCCATAATACAGGTTTTAAGGTGTTACATCTCATATCATATTTCTATCAAGACAAAACATTTCCCCTAAAACCTTCCATCTTTTTTTAAAATCATTGCCAGGTTCCACGTCGAAGATGTTCCATCTTTGTCACATCTCTTCGTTCAAGAGTACCTTAGCATTCAAAGTTGATAAAATAAACAATTATTTAAGTGATAACGTTTCATGTAACATGTTTCCTGAAAAATATTTATCGGTGTGAAGACGTTTTACAAACTTTTAAAGCTTAAAAAATAACATCTCTTCGTCATGTATTTGTGAAAGTGATTTTTTTAAAGTTATATTTGTGAGCTACTTTAAAACTTTACTTTCAGCCATCGATAAGAAACCAATATCTATACCACAACAAATCACGCCTTTACCCTCTAAAATATCTTAAATGTTCAAGACTAAAGACAGCGATCTGATAAATATTATTATGAATTGTTTATTTCGTAGATGTACATTTATATATATAATGAATGTGTAGAGGTGTTCATTGTTGTCTATTTTTATAAACAAGGTACAATAGACGACAAACGCTTTAATATTTTGCAAGTTTTGAAGATAAAAAACATTGAAGTTAAATGTCCCCTATGATACCTGACCACTTGCAAGATATGCATATAAATATATATATAACATTAATGATGTTTATATATTGTTTAACGTACTGCTCGAGAATCTTTCACTCATATGTATATGTATATATATATATATATATATATATATATATATATTGATTATGTATTGTTTAACGTCCTGCTCGAGAATTTTTCACTCATATGGAGACTTCACCATTGAGCAGGTGAGGGATCTTTATCGTGCCACACCTGTTGTGACACGGGCCTCAGCGGTCTCATCCGAAGGATCGCCCCATTTACTCGCCTCTTACGACAAGCAATGGGTACTGAGGATCTATTCTAACAACCCGGAACCCAACGGGGTTATATATATATATATATATATATATATATATATATATAGGTGCACAACATTTAACTTGCGTTGTCCGCGACTCATAACAAGACAAACAAAGGTTTCTTAGCAGGTTCATTTCGAGGTATCTGAAAAATTTTAGTGTGTCTTTTCGTTGGAAGAATGGTTGTTTTTAGCGTGTTTACATATACTTGTAGATATGAAATAAAGTATCAGATTCAGCAGTAAATTTAAATTTCCAGATGAAGAGCCAAAAATAATCATTGACGGTGAATACAATCCAAAGGAACAATTATGCTCTAGAATAAGGATTCGCACTAGGAGTTTGTGTTACGATGTGAAACAGGGTAGGTTACAATGTACAATGTATCAAATATAACAAAAAAGTCTTGTCTTAGTTCCATCCATTTATTTAACAGTATAAAGCGTGCTACGCACGTAAGCGACTCTATAATAGATGAAACATACGTACCTATCACTTCATAATAATATACATTATTACCATTCTAGTCGGATTTTCCTAAAATACTGTCGTATATGTTCTATATGAAGGAGAAATTCAATTTTTTATTACTTTGAAATTATTCTGCAGTGATGAAACATGAATGGTTGATAACATTACAGATTTATTCCGACTTAGTTCAGATATCACAATTGACCTATGTTATCTGTGTTTGTAACAAAGCTTCAACATTCATTCCCAGTTACTAGTTCTAAATAATCTGATAAAGCATATATATATATATATATATATATATATATATATATTTATATATATATATATATATATATATATATACTGAAACAAAAAAGTTTAGCAACAAATGTATACTCTGTTTTTTAACAGAAAGTGTTCTTGAATGTAAAGCAGTACTGGTGAAATATCTTGTAAATAGAGTTATAACACCCATAATAAAGGAACGGTCCCAATTAATGCACATATTGTAACAACATTTTCTGTTGTATGGAGCACAATAACTGTCATAATAAAGATGTTCGTTTTTTAGGACAAAATTCAATATCTTGTCCATCCTCCACGCGCGTCTGAGACGGCCCTGCATCGTTTTCTCATTCCCCGGATGATTTTTTGAATCTGTCTCTGTGGAATCGCATTCCATTCAGCAATTAACGCAGTTCTCAGTTCGTGCAGATTGTTAATGTTGGCATTGTTGTTCCTCACGCGCCTATTCAACAAATCCCACACATGCTCAATGGGATTTAGGTCTGGGGATCGACTGGGCCACGGCATAACATTGATATTGTTGGTTTGTAAGAGAGTTGTTGTGATGCGGGCTGTGTGAGGGCGAGCATTGTCCTGTTGGAACTGGAAAGCTGGTCTGGCTGCAAAGAAGGGAAGAACCACAGGCCTAACAACATTATCACAATACTCCTGGGCGTTTAAATTGCCACGAATGATCACTAAATCAGTCTTTCCATGGTAATGTATTCCTCCCCAGACCATCAAACTACCCCCTCCAAATCTGTCTTTCTTCATAATACACTTTGATGAAACCGTTCACCTTTTTGGCGCCATACTCGAATTCTGCCATCAGCAAACTTCAAGTTGAAACGCGATTCGTCGGAGAACAGTACCGACTGCCAGTTTCGAATGTTCCAATTCAAACGTTGGTTTACCCATCGCCGCCTTTGTAGTTTATGGTGCACTGTTAGCTCCCCATCCCCTTGTGCGGTCTTCGTGCTTTTAAGACCCTGACTTCGTAGGCGATTACGGATGGTTTCTGCGGATACTCGGGTACCAGATACTGCTCTTAACCGGTCAGCAATGCGGGTTGCTGAAAGAAATGGTTCCCTCCTTGACGTCATGTGAATGTATCGTTCTTCGCGCGGAGTCAATGTTTTCGGTCTCCCCGACCTCGGACGGTCTTCAACTGACCCAGTTTGCCGGTAACGATTGATTAATCGATACACAGTAGTTTTATGGACATTAAACTGCACAGCAATAGCAGCAATATTCATACCAGCGTCCGCCATGCCAATGACTCTATGGCGATCATTCTCTGGAAGGCTTCTGCGACGGCCCATATCAAAATTTCACCAAATTTCTATTCAGTCCTTAAGTCTTCCTAACCATGACACAACCAATACTTTCTATTCAGCTACGTATGCTTATACTCATTGAGAAATACACATTTACGGGTCGGTATTTTTTTCTGCACGTGCTACGATTGAACATCATGAAATCAGTCGACCATGACTGTGATTGGGTAGATTTAATGTTAAACAACTCCAGCGATACGTTTAAAGGAACGGCACGGTGGAAAAACGCTTTCTATAATTGTCATGATGATCGGCTTTGTAGTTGCTAAACTTTTTTGTTTCAGTATATATACTCTATAATGATGAAACATGTTTGGAAGATACCTTGAAATTCGTAGGGTATGATTCACGACTTGCTTCAAATGCTGTCTATCTTTTCAGGATGAGTGGCCAAATTATGGGAAAGGCTTAACTCTAAGAAATTCTAATATGGTCTGTAGTGTGGGAACTGGCATGGAAACACGTAATATAGCATACAATAAGACTGGCGTCGTGTATTCATAATGATACATGAACACCAGGCTGTGGATATTACTGTCAAACTAACATGTTGGTAAAAATTCATCTTGATTGCCAAATAATCATGGAAGAAGTCCATAAAACATTATCTTTACATTTGTTTTCCCGTCGCGGTAGCTTAGTGGTTAGAGTGTTTGCTTCGTAACCGGGAGGTCGTTAGTTTGAGCCCCGCTCGTGCCATGGCCGCGTCAAACTAAAGAAAAAAATCACACATAGTGATTGCTCCTTCGCCAAACGCTTGGCATTTGGAAGTAAAAATCACGGATATTTCAGATATGACCTTACAAACTAAGGTCCCGTGTCACGGCAGGCGTTGGCACGTGAAAGAACCCTCACTGCTACGGCCCTGAGCGTTTAGCGTATGTCTAAATTTGTGGTACTTCTCCTACAGCTGGTGACGTCTCAATATGAGTGAAAAATGAGAAATATGTTATTTTAATTTTCACAAAATGTGCATTACTATATATGAAAGAATTGTTCTTAAAGGACTACGTACTCTGGTTACAGAAACTTCCCAAGTATCCGGGTGTACAGCCCTCCAGACAAGATCCATTGCTAGAATTACATGTTTTGTTTCTGCAATGTCTGTTGCAGTGATCTCCACAATCTTTGCCATACATTCCTGCTTGGCATGCTAGAAGAGAATCAGAGGTAAATGCTTTTAACTAATTCATCAATCATTCAAACGTTTTACTGCAGGATGAAAAAGTGAAATGTTGGACAACGAACAGCGATCAATCTCATAAATCCTATCAATCCTATAAAGAAAACACAAAATTGAGAGCAGGGTAAACGCGGACCTTTGAAAATACCAGAGGTGCAATCAGGTGCCTAGAAGCAGTAAGCATCCCCTGTAGACCGATCACACCCGCCTGTGAGCCCTATATCTTGATCAAGTAAAGTAGCTAATCCGTAGTCAAAGTCATTATGTAAAGAACAGCCTCACAGTTAGTTTGAAATACGTCAGACAAAAGTTCATATACATGTTGTCATACGTAGATGGAGGGCACATATATTTAGGTTCCAAACATTAACAGAATTATAGAAAAGATTTATGGTAAAATATTGTCGCATTGTATTGTTCCTGTGAGTATTGATATGGTAAATATTTGAACTACGAGTTGGAAAAGATTTTTTAAATATATATTTCAAAGTTACATGGTGCAAAGAATATTAGTTAAAGTTAATGTTGAAAGAAAAATAAGTATGAGAAGTCGCACAACACAACTGTAAGAAAGTTCAAATCGAGAATTACTCTCTGTGCAGTTGGGACTCCTCCATCCTGGCTCACATCCGTCTGTACAGCTGCCTGTGATGTGGTCACATGACTGGTTGACACAGTTCTCGTTACACTGTACCGAGCAGTTTGCTCCATACCAGCCATCATCGCAAACTAAAACAAACGAAATGGACAATAATGATTATTATCTTAGAACAGTGAAATTTACTACTGTAGGTAGGGATATTTTACCACTGATTTAGTTTTGCCAATATCCTAAAAAGCAATGTGATGTGAATTTACCTGTTACTCTAGAGTAGCAACAATCAGTATTATGTGAATATAAAAAGGAGCACATTCGTTTTTCTCTGTGTCTAGGCAAAATAACACAAGGTAAATATTTCCCTGTATACTATATCCATGTTCTACGATAATACTTTATGAATAACATATGCTTCAAATAAAATTAAAATTAACTTCCATAATACAGGTTTTAAGGTGTTACATCTCATATCATATTTCTATCAAGACAAAACATTTCCCCTAAAACCTTCCATCTTTTTTTAAAATCATTGCCAGGTTCCACGTCGAAGATGTTCCATCTTTGTCAAATCTCTTCGTTCAAGAATACCTTACCATTCAATAAAATTATAAAATAAACAATCACTTAAATGATAACGTTTCATGTAAGATGTGATTATATATTATTTAACGTCCTGCTCGAGAATCTTCCACTCATATATATATATATATATATATATATATATATATATATATATGATTGATTGATTGATTATATATTGTTTAACGTCTTGCTCGAGAATTTTTCACTCATTCTCGAACGGGACGTAAAACAATATAAAATCTCTCTCTCTCTCTCTCTCTCTCTCTCTCTCTCTCTCTATATATATATATATATATATATATATATATATATGTATGTATATATATATATATATATATTAGGCATAGCAAAAGAAAGCACTTATAGAACGAGGATTGATTTAGCAGTTATATAGGAAAACTATCGAAAAGGTTTATGAGTTTGCATCATAATTTCAACATTTTGTATTTAAAAGAACCATATAGGTGCACAACATTTAACTTGCGTTGTCAGCGACTCATAACAAGACAAAGAAAGGTTTCTTAGCAGGTTCATTTCGAGGTATCTGAAAAATTTTAGTGTGTCTTTTCGTCGGAAGAATGGTTGTTTTTAGCGTGTTTAGATATTTTTGTAGATATGAAATAAAGTATCAGATTCAGCAGTAGATTTAAATTTCCAGATGAAGAGCCAAATATAATCATTGACGGTGAATACAATCCAAAGGAATAATTATGCTCTAGAATAAGGATTTGTACTAGGAGTTTGTGTTACG